>JAESUZ010003447.1:0-1200000 GCA_017311185.1 Proteles cristata cristata | reverse complement strand
AAACTCAAAAAGGATCTTCTTGGACTAAAATCAAAGTGTCAGAAGTGTAAGATTCCTTTCTGGAGGCTCATTTGCTCATTCACGTTGTTGGGAGAATTAAGCTTCTTGCTCATGGTACTGAGATCCTCATTTCTTTGGTGGAGGGCCATTCCTAGCTTCGAGAGGGCCCCTCATTCCTTGGCTCATAGCCCCTTCGTTTTCCAAGCCAGCATACGGTGGGTCGAGTCTTCTTCCACTTTGAGTGTCCACTGTTTCTTCAGTTGCATCTCTCTGAACAACTCTTCTGCCTTCCTCTTCTATTTTTAAAGACTCACGTGATTAAACCGAGCCTATCTCCCAAATCCAAGAAAATCTTCTCATCCCTAGTTCTTCAAACACATCTGCAAAGTGTCTTTATTATGTAAGGTAATGTAGTCACGGTTTCCAGGGATTGGGACATGGACATGTCTGGGGACCTTTATTCCATCTACCACATTTCTTCATTAGACCCTGCAGTTATTTTGCCCATACAAATTGTGATTTGCCTATAATTTCCAAAGACAGTGGGCAAAGAAAATGTATGGTTGAATTGATAAAGTTGCTGAGCTCTTTAATACCTCTGAAAAATATGAGTGAAGTTCAGAAAAATGAATTTAATTAAGATATTGCTTTGGTAGCAAATGGTTTTCAGAACTGCAAATCTAACAGTTAATGTGATTCCGGGAAGTGTTAGAGCACCAAAGTAGTGGGGTTTGAGGAAGCAATGACAGGAGGTTATATGGGCAGGTAAAATTATGGAAGCTGCCTACTGAAATGACTGCAACAGAGGTTTCAGAAGCAAACAACCCCCCCCCCCCCAAGTAAATAAAAACTCAGCATTTTGATTTGGTTTCTTGTGTAATTATGCATATTTAGTACCAGACAATACTAAACTAAAGTTCTTAAGTCAGCTAACAATAGTTTCCTTCCTGCCTGCCTGGCTTCATTCTTTCCATTCAAATGACATTAATTGTGCCAAAATCATTGACCAGTGAACAAAATAGTTTCCATTACAAAGAGCTTATTGTTTACTATAGAAACAAAAGTATAAGCAGGAAATTTCAGTAAAGTAATAATAGTGAATAATTTGAAGTAAATATAGATGTTATGCTGTCATAAATGTGCTACTAAAGCTTCAAGAAAAAAATCGAGAAATTTAGTCAGCTGAGAGCATTAATGAAGTGGAAGATCTTGTATGCTTTCAAAGGAATCTGTTTGCCTTTTAACTTAAAGAGTAACTGTAGTGCTACAAGTAAACGTATAAGAAATTTGAATATTTTAAAATATTCAAAAAATAACTCTGGAATTCTGCTCTCAGTTACATTTAGGAACAAAAGTCAGATCTACCTTCTTGCCAAAAACTTCTAGAGAAATGGGTCAAATACATAAAACATATCTTTCCAGATACTGGACAATAGGCGGCACAAGACTGTGATCCCTGAAGCAAACAAGGTGAGCCCCACAATTGATCTCCATATTTTCTATCCAGAGGCAATTTTCAGACCCTAGGCTTAGAGAAGTGAAAGCGAGAGCCCAGTAATGGTGAGTTGAGTGAAAAAAGACTGAAATTTCCAGCAGGCCATGGGGGCTGGGTCTAGTGGTACAGAGTTCTAAAGAGAAGGAACACACAGAGACAAAAACAAAACAAACTAGGCTGTATATACAAAAGGGGGAAATCTTAAAACATTCTGGAAAACAAACAAACAAACAAACAAAAAAACCAACCAAACCTGGGGAGTTTGGAAGCGGAACAATTCCTAGAGTTTGAACAAGGTGAGGAGACACTTAGTCTCTGACCAGAATGGGCAGAGTACATATGAGAGCATTCAGTGGAGACTCCAAACAGCTTAAGTCTTAGTAGTGGAACTAAAAGAAAGCTGGAGTACAGGCTCTTGTAGACCTGTTCTTTAAAGCTTAAAAACAGGGTTAAATGGACTAAAATTATCTAAAAGTCATACAGCTTCAAGTAAGATAAAGTCTGCCACTTTTTAAAGGAAGAAAACACACCCTAGACAACCAAAAAGCTAGCACCACAATGTTCAGTATCCAAATAAGAAAATATTACTATATACTGAAATAAGCAGGAAACTGTGAACAATAAGTAGGAGAAAAATCAGTCAATAGAAGAGATCTAGAAATGATAGAGATGACAGAACCATCAAAGATTTGAAATCTTTGATTATTGGGGCACCTGGGTGGCTCTGATGGTTGAGCTTCTGACTTCAGCTCAGGTCATGATCTCATGGTTTGTGGGTTTGAGTCCAGCGTTGGGCTCTGTGCTGACAGATAGCTCAGAGCCTGGAGCCTGTTTCGGATTCTGTGTCTCCCTCTCTCTCTGACCCTCCCCTACTCATTCTCTCTCTTTCTCTCTCTCTCTCTCTCAGAAATAAATAAGACATTAAAATTTTTTTTAAATCTTTGATTATAAAGATTTTATAATATATTATATATAATAGCTATGCTCAAGTGTTTAAGATAAAGTGTGAATATAATGAAAAGTACAGTGAAATTTATAGTAAAAATTCCTGACATAGAAACACAAAATATCACAAGGGAAATATTAACTGGCTAAAATTAAGAGATTAGCTGAAGAAAAAATATATTAAACTTGAAAGCATAGCAAGGGTAGTTAGTATACACCCAAATTAAAGAAGGAGGAGGAAAAAATACAAAATAGTAGAATTTCAGTGATATATGGAACAATAAAATATATTCTTAGATAGGGTATTGGGGACCTGTAAAGTGGGTAGGAAAAGGTATTTGAAAAAAATAAAGGCTGAATATTTTCCAAATTTGATGCACACAATAAAATACCAAATTCAAAATGTTAAAAATCTCCAAGCAAGATAAACACACATAAAATCACTCAAAAGCACATAATAAAGTTCCTGAAAGCCACAGAAAAAGAGAAAATCCAAAAAGCAGTCAGAGACAAAATATACATTACATATGAATAAGGAGATATAAGTCTTTTTCAGACTTCTTACAGAAAGTGTGCAATCCAGTAGACAACAGAACGGATTAGAATAAAGGTCTAAAATCAGTTCTGTAAGCTTCAACCCTTCAGAAGTTAAAAAAATATCGGACTCCCTGGGTGGCTTAGTTGGTTAAGCGTCCAACTTGGGTTCAGCTCATGATCTCGTGGTTTGTGAATTCGAGCCCGGTGTCCGGCTCTGTGATGAAAGCTCTGAGCCTGGAGCCTGCTTCAGATTCTGTGTATGTGTGTGCATGCATGTGTGTGTGTGTGTGTGTGTGTGTGTGTGTGTGTGTGTGTCATTTTCTCTCTTTTTGCCCCTCCCTCACTCACACACCATCCGTCACTCTCTCTCAAAAATAAACAATAATTTTTTTAGAAAGCTAGAAAAATAACAACCTAAAGTAAACAGAGTTGTGGAAGTAATAAAGAGTGAATATCAGTAAAGTTAAAAATGGACAACTAATAGAATTTTAATGAAACCAAAAGTTACTCTTTCAAAAAAAAATCACTGAAATGTATGAAACTTAGCCAGACTGATAAGGAATAGAAAGAAAGATAACACAAATTTACAAATTCAGAGATGAAACAGATGACATTACTATAGTTATTAGAATGACTGAATGTCCACTAAGCAAATATCAAGAAAAACTACCTACCAATTATCTCAACAATTACAATTAATTGGGCAAGTTCCTTAAAAGGCATGAAAATTGAAACTGATTTAGAAGAAATAGAAAATCTGAATATTCAATATGTATCCAATAATAAGAAATTTAATTTGTAATTAAAAAATTACCAACAAGAAAACTCAAAGGTCATGTTTATTAAGACTTTAAGAAAGAGTGGCACCTAGGTGCCTCAGTCAGTTGAGCACTGGACGCTTGGTTTTGCTCAGGTCATGATCTCATGGTTTTGACCTGGAGCCCTGCCTGGAGCTCTGCATTGACCATGGAGCTTATTTCAGATTCTCTCTTTCTCTCTCCCAGTTCTCCACTCACACTCTGTCTCTCTCAAAATAGATAAATAAACATTAAAAAATTTTAGGAAAGAAATAATACCAGATATACAAATTCTTTCTGAAAATAGAGGAGCAAGAAATCTCCTAATTCATTTTACGAGGTTAGCATTATTCTTTTTTTTTAACAAATAGTTTATTGTCAAATTAGTTTCTACATAACACCTAGTGCTCATCCCCACAAGTGCCCTCCTCAATGCCCACCCCTCCTCCTCCCCACATCCATCAGTCCTCAGTTTTTGTCAGCATTCAAGAGTCTCTCATGGTTTGCCTCTCTCCCTTTCCCCCACCATTTCCGTTCTCCTTCTCCCCCTTGGTCCTCTGTTAAGTTCCTCCTAATCCTCCTATACGTGCACACATATGATATTTGTCCTTCTCTGCCTGACTTATTTCGCTCAGCATAACACCCTCAAGGTCCATCCATGTTGCTACACATGACCAGATTTCATTGTTTCTCATTGCCATGTAGTATTTCATGGTATAGATAAACCACATCTTCTTGATCCATTCATCTGTTGATGGCCACTTAGGCTCTTTCCATATTTTAGCTATTGTTGAGAGTCCTGCTATGAACATTGGGGTACATGTGAGGTTAGCATTATTCTTAATAACAAAATTAAAGATGTCAAAAGAAAGAAAAAAACCCTCTGAAACATAGACACAAAAATACTTTAACAAATATTGAGCAAACAAATCCAGTAATATATAAAAATGATAAGACATCACAACCAAATGTGGTTTATCCCAGGACTGAAAGGCTGGTTGTACAACTGAAAAAATAATTAAACAATGTAATTCACCATATTAAGAACAGATTAAGAACAACAAAAATACGAGTATGTCTAGATACAGATAAATCATTGAGAAACTTCAATATTCATGTCTGGAATGTAAAAGTTTCTGCAAACTGAGAATTGAATGCTACTTTCTCAAACTAACAAAACTTTTTATGAAAATTCTACATCTCACCTCATATTTTATGATGTAAGGGTAGTGTCCCATCCAAAGTGAGAGTCAAGGCAAGATTGTCCACTCTGATCTATATCTCTCATCTCAAACTACAGTAATTCAACCATAACCATTGACCTCAGTGTGAATCACAAAACTATAACTATTCTAAAAATAAACAAAGGAGAGAACCTTTGTGACCTTAACTTGGGCTAAGAGCAATTAGATATGATACCAATAACAGAAGCCACATAAGAAGATGCTAATAAACTGAATTTCATCAAAAATAAACAATGTTTGCTGTGCTAAAAGTACCATTAATTAATGGAAACCCACTTAATGAGTGAAAATATTGTAAATTACATATTGGAGAACTTGTATCAAAATCATATAGGGATTCTCCAATTCAGTAAAATCATGCAATCTAATAAAGAAATAAACAAAAAATTTAAAGATACTTTACTGAATGAAAACACTTAGATAGTTAGTACATAGGCATGTCAAAAGATAATGAACATGATTAATCATTAAAAATGTTAGGAAAAGCAGAGAGCCTGCATTGCTTAGCCAGTTAAGCCTCTGACTTCAGCTCAGTTCATGATCTCAGGTCAGTGATTTCAAGCCCCCCCACCCCCTGTCAGCTGTGCTGACAGCTCAGAGCCTAGAGTCTCCTCCAGAATCTGTGTCTCCCTCTCTCTCTGCCCCTCCTCTGCTCACATTCTCTTTCTCTTTTTCAAAAATAAATAAACATTTAAAAAATTTAAAAAAAAGAATGGAAAAAAATAAAAATGAGACTCTGCTGTATATGTAGTAGAATGGCTCAAGCAAACAAACAAACAAACAAACAAACAAACAAACAAACACTGATTAGTGCTGATAGTAAGAAGTGTACCTGGAGCTCTCCTATATTTCTGGTGGGATTGTGAAGTAGTACAGTCCTTTGAAAAACAGTTTAACAGTTTTGCATAAAATTAAACATGCATTTTTCTGTTACTTAGCAATCTCAATTCTAGAAAAATGTAAACCTATGTTTACACAAAAACTTGCATACAAATGTTTCTATTAGTTTTATTGACAATTATGAAAAAGTGGAAACAACACAAATGCCACTTTAACCAGTGAATGAGTAAATAAACTGGGGAATATCCATATAGTACAATACCATTTATCAATAAAATTATTCATATATACATAACATGGGTGGATCTCAAATACATTTTACTACATGAAAGACAGCAGGCTCAGACGGTTAAATGTATGGTTTCATGTACAAGATATTCTAGAAATAACAAAACTGTAGAGGTGAAGAAGAGATCAGGTTTTGCCAGTGTTGGGGGAGGGGAGGGTGTTTGATTACAGGAGGGCAGTATCTTGGAGTTTCTTAGTCATGGATCCATTCTGTATCTTGACCGTGGGTGTGGATACATGAAGATGCATTTGTCGAAACCCATAGAATTTTTGTACTACAAGAAGTGATTATTTACTTTATGTAAATTTAAAGACAAGAGCATATTGATATCCACTACACACCCACTAAAATGGTCTAATTAAAAAAGATTTGCAATACCAAATATTGGTGAGGAGGTGAAGCATATAGCACAGCTATCTCTTAAGAGCTCACATGAAAATCCCTCTTTTCTGGTCTTTTCATTCCTCCAGGAAAGGAGAGAGTTCTAGGAATATTCTAATTTGGTTCTTGGTTAATCACATTTTAGAAATTCCAGAGGTGATGTGAATTACACCTCATTTTGCTATCTGTTGCCTTAGGATTTCAGCTGAAGGTTCCATTTTAGCATCTTATTTTATTAGCTTTGTGACCTAGGGCTTTCTGTGAATAATATACTCTCCACTCTAAGGTCTGGCCAGAGAATAGAACTTTGACTTCTTTGGTGTTTAATTATTATTACATGTTCACATACAGAAATAGTATTCATAAAAGATTACCCGAAGGAAATCCATTCATTTCTTTAGCTATTTAAAATTTTTCTTTTCAGAATAAGCTGGTATATCAAAAAACTGTACACTTTCACTATTTTATTTTGTTCCTATTGAATTTCCTTTACCAAAACTTGCTTTGGTGTTATTGCACCCATCTTCATTGACAGACATTATAAGAAAGACCATATGAAATTTCCTATTACATTTTTATCAGAAGTTACTGAGGCCCTGCTGCTATAATCAGTGTATTGACTTTCTGAGGACCCATGAGAGAAAGTCTTTGTGTCTCTTAGTACCAGGGCATACTGACATCCTAATTTGCTTTGCTATTATGATTCATGATCTTACAAACTGTTTCTCTTCTTTCTAGGAAGTTAGGAAATTTAGAGCCAAAGATAAAGGAAAATATACTTCTGATGTCTCTATGCTAAATGGTGTTTTAAGGATCATTACATAATATGTGGATAGATCAGGATATCATAAATAGGAATAGGCAAAGCTATTTGGAAAAATAGTTATATTACATATAATGGAACAGAACTGTGTTAAAATCAAATAGATTAGATGATTTCCTAATGGATAGTACCATATCTTACTTTGTGTACAAGCAGAAATGTTTGCCCAGCATACAGAAAACAAAGAAATACGGTGTCTAATAGGAAGTCTATAATAATTAGAACACCACCTGGAGATCATCAAAGAGCATTTAAGTGACTGATCATAGTGATGCTTCTAAAAGTCATTTTGCATTTTGAAGAGGTAGACATATACCCACAGTTACTGCAAAATGTGTTCATGTGGATGGTCTTGTAAAAAAAAAAAGAAAAATATATTTTATGACAAAAATAGAAAAGGAAGTAATTAAGCATGTGGACTTTGGAGTAGATGCACTAGGTTTAGTGTGATCTGGGTCATCATTTTTAACCTTTATCAGGGTCATTTTTGTCATACGAACAAAGAAAACAGTATCGACTTCATAACGCTATTATGAGCACTGAATGCAAGAATATGTATAAAGCCCTGTGGAAAATCCTAATAAAATCAAAATGAACATTTTTATTGCTAAAAATTATTAATAAAAATAAAACTGAAATTATGATGTATTGTTCAGTGCTTATAGTGTTAATATTGAAGAAGTAAAAATTATGTTGTCCAATCTCACAACATAATTTGATTTTGTTAATCAAACCCTACAGAGCCTGAAATGCAATTTAATAGTTTAAAGTAAAAGAAGCAACTCGTATGCTTATTCCTATCAGGCAGGGATCTTATTCATTCAGCAGAGTACTAGCAGATGCTTTCTAACTGCAATCACACAGTTCAGATTAGGTGACTATTTTTCTGGCCTCTCTATATTTGGTGGCTTGAGATGCATTTTTCCCAGGAGAATAGTTATTCAAGTTGCAATGGCAAGTTTAGTCATTGTTTTTCCTTTCTATATTTAAACTGGGAAAAAAAAGTGAGATAACATATTTTACATTATACTGGGGAAGAAATGCCCCTCTACCTTCTTCCCAGCCCCACCCTTAACACACACACTTTTTTAAAAGAGGGGTACATTACAAACAGGGAGTTCTTGAAGAAGGAACCAGCTGTTGCTGTATACAGGTTGTTTGCAGTGAGGCTCTGTTCTGACCAGGTTGAATCCATTACTTGCTATGTATTATTTATATCTCTATGAACGGAGCCATATGTTACTGGCCTGCACCATGTGAAACCTCTATTATGTTCCATTTGAAAGTACTGTAACTTACCTGAATGAACTCGTCAACATATGCTATAGTCTAATAAAACTGTCTTCTCCAAGTGACAGTAACTGCAGTTACAGAAGATTCAACTGGGTATCAGGAAATACTGCTTACGCTTCCACTGTGTCTGTAACTCACTGTATGGCTTATATGTCCTCAACATATTTTTTCCTTATTTTTGCATCTGCAAAATAGGAATTGTTTTGTTCCTAGTATTACTCTCATTGAGTCAACTCCAGTTATGGACCCTCCTCTGTCATCTGAAACAGCCCAGTGCCTATAGAGATCTGTAGAGCTAATCCTAATTATGTGCCACCACTCTATTACAGTTTAAAATATTCAGTATTCATATATCTAATACATACACACACACACATATATATATAACTATATACATATAAATATATATATAACTATATATATAACTATATATATATATATGTATATATATATTTCATCTAGGCCAAAGATTTAATCCACCACTATTTTTTAAAGCTACACTTAATATCAAATAGTACGTTGTTCCAGAAAAAATATAATTCTTCACTAAATGCCCTCTGACTAACATTGTTGAATATTATGGGCTGAACTGAGTAACCCCCAAAAATCATATATATGTTCTGCAGTGCTTCAGAATGTGATCACATTTGCAGATAGGGCTGTTAAAACAGGGATTAGGTTAAAATGAGGGGCCTTAATCCAATATGACTGGTATTTTATAAAATGAAGAAATTTGAATATAGACATGTACAGAGGAAAGACGCTGTCAAGGTACCCACAATTCATCTACCAGCCAAGGAGAGAGTCTGGGAACAGACCCTTCTGTGAAGCCTCAGAGCCTTCAGAAGGAGCTACCTGTCAACACCTTGACTGGGGGCTGTGAGCCTCTACATCTGTGAGAAAATACATGTCTATTGTTTAAGCCACATAGTCTGAGGCACTGTATTATGGTAGTCTTAGCAATCTAGTACAGATGATATACGGAGACAGGAAAGACAGATCTTGTCTGTTCAGGGACATTAGCTATATTTAAAATGCTTGAAATTTGACATATTGCCTCTTATTACTGGTTGACTTTTCATTCTAATATTTACAAATTCTAAATGTTCATTTCTCTTATTTATCCCGAAACAGCACATAAAGTATCATAGGATTTATATAAGGACCTGTCTTTTTTTTTAAACAATTCTATTATTTTGGTAAAAAAAAAAAAAAAAAGGAAAAAAATACTTGTGTGATGTAAAAAAAATTAAAGCAGTAATCCTTTCATTATTCCTTTTCTATCCTCTTTATATGCTTCTCTCTGTCTATTCTTATACTCCACTCTCTTCCCAGTAAACTAGGCATATCTTTCTGTATGCTTAAAAGTCTGCCTATTTGTCCTAATCTTTTGATCTCTCTTATAGGACTTCAGGAAAAAAATCCATAAGGTTTTCTGTTATGAGCAAAAAAAAATATTTCTTACCTCATATTTGATATTGGTGCTGGGAAAAGGGATAAAGTAAGAATTTCTGTTCTGAGGTACTTTAGAAAAGAGTTTGAGATAATAAAATTGTACCACTGTCTGGGGAAAGAGTTCTAAAATGGTTTTGCCCCAAACACATTGCACCTTTGCTTTTTGCAAAAGTATCATTTGGGCTACCCCTTCTGGAAATGAACCAACATGACGACACATAGATTTAATGAGAGGTTCTGTTCTTAACTCCCTATTCTCTCTATAGCCATGAACTTAGAAAATTAAGGAACTCGAAAGTTCTGGCTTATTAATACATAGAAATGTTCATTACATTTCTTATGGTAAAGAATAAGAGGTAATTGGATGAAAGAATGATAGAACGAAGCAACAGTGACCATACAGAGTAATGAATTACCTGGTCCCTCTGGAGTTTTACCATCATTGTTTCTCCCCGCCCCGCCACCCCATGCCACCTCAATGCCTTTTACCCTATTCTTGGTGGATCTGGAATTAATATCAAAAAATATGAGCCAAGCAGCTGTTACCATCATCTTGTGAAAACCTCAGCCTACCGATGATGGAGAAACCTTCTATCAATATTACATTCCCATATCTTTCCAACATTTCTGGAAAGACTAAGTAGACCTCATTAACTTTGAAATGTCAAGACCAAACTGAGAAAGGCAAAAACTTTACAGTACTTAGGATTCAAAAAATTTTAGTTTTACAAAATATAATATCATGAACCCATAAGGGAGCATGTACTCAACATGATGTCTATCTCTCATATAGTCCCTGTTCACTAAGAGGAAGAAATCTAAGCTGAAAAGGTCATTGTGATAAAGGTATATATAATGGAGTACAATCATTTTCCTTTTGAGTTTTAGATATTACTATATGATTATAAGAGAAAATAAGAAGAAATTGACAAGTACATTGAAGAAAAAAAATGAATGCAAAGAATGATAGATCTCTAATAGCAATTAAATGTGTTTTTTTAAACAAGTGTTTCTATTGTACAGTATTGTGACAGTATATGGAGGAATATATTGGTTGGTGATTGGATTGGTGAGCCAATATATTGTCTCGGTATAAGTGACACGGTCTATTGACTCAGTGCTACCTTGATGCAATAGGAGGAAAATAAAACTGCTCTGAAGCCATAAATATCTGTGTCTACATAGCAATACCAGAGAGCAGTGTATAAATGATCCATGCATATCCGTGGCTGATGTACTATAATGGGCATCAAAAGCTTTGCCAATTATCAAACATATCCACTGCTGGTTTTCCTCGTGCCTAAAGCTCCTGTCATTATTAATTATCCTTTTAGTTGAACACATTTGTACCCCTAGAAACTTGTGCTTAAAATGCAAACACGTAACTAAGAAGTAAAACATATAAAACCTATCAGTACCTATTTCTTCAAGGGGCCGAATGTCAATTAAGTCCTGACTTTACCTCCCTGTAAGTCTAAGCAAATTATCTGACCTCATTTCAACAGCCATGATTTTATTCTTTGATACATTTGTCATGCCAAGTCAACTACAAGGGAGAAAAGGAGATGTTGGGCAAAATAAAGTAGAAGCAGGTTTTGTTTGTTTGTTTGTTTATGAAAGCTACAAGATAGACGGTTTTATGATTTCCAAATGTTCACTTTTGTCATAATCTCTCTAAATGTGAGCTCTGTGATTCACAATCCTTGCTTCCTGTGAACTCATTCCCTGTAGGAAATCAACAGTTAAAACTACTGCCTTTATTTGGAACAGTGAGGTCAACAGTCATTTCTTCAGAGAAAACATCAGCTAGGACTGCAATAGCCTTCCAAATATAACAGGTGGAAGCGAGTCAGATTAGATAAAAGTGTTAATTTATTTATAGCACAACAGAGGAGAAATCACAGATGCAACAAGTTTGCACATTTAAACACAAATCATTGACCCTGCCAGAGATTTAGGAAAGTAGATTTATTTCCAAGCTATGAAAAGAATTTTACTAAAAAAATCATGTGGGCTTGGCAACTCTCCTTCCCTGAAGATTTCTGGTATTCATGTCACTTTTCTTTTTTAAAACTTATATAAAGTTGATTTCCCTTCCTGTAGTCTCAAACATACTCTGGGGAAAACATGTCTTCAGCTGATGATGGAGGTCATTTGCAGAAATACTCTACCAGTCATATAGAATGCTTTCAAAGGAAGCATTCAAAGGCATTCAGTCATTCAGTAAATATTTATTGACAAAACATTCTGTGCCAGCCATTACTCTAAGAGCTATGAATATAAAGATGAACAACGGGCCTAACATTCCTGTTCGCATTGGTCTTTCAGCCTATCAAGGTACTAAAAAATGGATAAAAGTAAATACAGAAGAGGATGGATATTCGATAATTTATATATGATGAGCATGGAATTAGTATAGAGCAAGATTTCTAAAAATTGGCACTACTGATATTTGGGCCCATTTGATTCCTTGTGTGGGGGGTGCTGTCCTGTCCCTGGGTAGGGCCTCCCTGGCCTCTATCCACTAGATACCCTCTCTCCAAAAATTTCCCACATTTCCAGTTGTCCTTTGGGGGGCCGTGTTGTCTCTAGTTAAGAACCATAGAAGTAAAGTGACGTGATAGTGACTGTCTAGTCACTGGATGAGTGGGATTTGATGGTCCCAAGAGGCCATTTAAGCTGAGACCTTAATGTCAGAGGAGACCACCTATGTAAAGACTCAGGAGAGAATGATAGAGGCAAAGGGATTGGTGAGTGTAACAGCTCCAAGGCAGGAATAAGACGGGGCAGATTTGAGGGACAGAAAGGCCAGTAAAGGGAAGAGAAGTATGAGATGAGAATGGAGAACAGAAGTTCACATACGGTTTTTCTACAGGTAAGAAGTTGTTATTTTATTCTAAGTATACTGAGGTGCCATTGGAGGGGTTTTATCAATGAAGTGATATTAGCTGGCTGATGTTTTAAACTAATCTCTCTGTCTTTTGTCTGGAAAATTAATGGAGAAGGCATAAGTAGGAGATGGAAGACTAGTTAGGAGGTAGTAACTGCAGAAACTGAAGTGATACTGGTTTCAATTATCTGCAAACATATTTTTAAAATACGATTATAAGGAAGCATGATTGGTGTTTATACATTTTACATGTCTGTTTTCTTCTCATACCCTTTTATTGTGCACAGACTATGTATTCCCTTTCCTATCTTCAGATATACAATAAATAATCCTATTTTCATAAATATAATACACAACTAATGTTGCATTCATTAATTTATTTATACAACATTTCTTTTGTTAATTATTTACTGGATAAAATTAAGCTGCATTAAGGGATTTAAGAGATAAAATATGATCTCTGCCATTAGGAGCTTACTTTTCACTAGTATAAGTTTCAATGACAATATATTATGCCCATAATTTTTGTTTCCTACAGTCAAAAAGATCTTGTAGAATTTGCTTATCTTATCTGTATGACAACAACAAAGAATAATGGGAATAAATGGCCATTAAAGTCAGATAGATTTTTTTTAGCTAGCTGTGGGCAAATATTTTTAATATTGCTTGATTTACTTCATTAGCTATAAAACACAAGAACTATATTTTTTGCATGGTATTGTATAGAGTATGAGAGAAAAAACTGGTCTTTTAACACATACTTTGTTTTTATTTTAAAGACTTTAGTCAGATATAACTGTCATAATAAACTGCATACATTTAAGTATAGTGTGTGAGTTTTATCATATGAATATAACCTCTAAACCATCACCACAATCGATAATGAACATATCTATTACCCTCAAAAATTATCTCATGAACCTTTGTAATCATCCCCTCCAGCTTCCCTTTCCCCCGTACTTCCACATCCAGGCAACCACAACTTGTGTCATCATGCATTAGTTTGTATTTCCTAGTATGTTATATAAATAGAATCATACTTTTTTATTGTTTTTTAATGTTTTATTTATTTCTGAGAGAGAGAGAGAGAGAAAGAGAGAGAGAGAGAGTAGGGGAGGGTCAGAGAGAGAGGGAGACACAGAATCTGTGGCAGGCTCCAGGCTCAGAGCTAGCTGTCAGCACAGAGCCTGAAGCGGGGCTCGAACCCATGAACCGTGAGATCATGACCTAAGTTGAAGTCAGATGCTTAACCGACTGAGTCATCCAGGTGCCCCAATAGAATCATACTCTTGCTTGCATAGTTTCTGACCAAAAAAAATGTTGTCTTTGTCTTTGTTTCTCCATTAATACCATATCTTTTTTCTCTGCCTGCTATGAGGATGTTTCTCTCTTTCTGCTAGCTTTTAGCAATTTGTTTATGATGTATCTTGGAATAGTTATTTATTTTCATCTTTCTTGGGCTTGAATTTCATTGAACTTTGGTCTCTGGGCATGCTATCATAGGATCTTTGTCCCCAGTTACTAGAGCAGAGGACCTCAAACCCTTGAAATTTCCTGAGCGATACAGGTGGTAGGAACATCTTTTGTTCTCATGAACTGACTCTTGGTGGGCCCCTGTATTTCTTCAGGTAGGGAACTGATCATCAGAGAGTCTAAAAATTGATCAGAAGTTTGGAACTTTTCACTCTGTCCCCCAATCTCTTTCCAGGGGAAAGGGGCTGGACACTGAATGAGGGGCCCCTGGAAGGCTCACTTGGCTAGCTGGTCATCCAACTTTGGCTCAGGTCATGATCTGTGGTTTGTGGGTTCAAGCCCTACGTTGGCTTCATATTCTGTGTCTTCCTCTGTCTCTCAAAAATAAATAAACATTTAAAGAAAAGGAAATTGAATTAATCACCAGCGGCCAATGATTTAATCAACTGCATAATGAAAATTTCATGAGGACCCTTAATTGATAGGGTTCAGAGAGCTTCCAGGTTCATGAATGCATCCATATGCTGATATATCCCAACTCCATGGGGGCATGTGCTCCTGGGCTCAGGACACTTCTGGACCGTTCCCAATGTGCCTCTTTATCTGGCTGTTCATTTATATCCTCTATAACAAACCAGTAAGTATAAATATAGTTCATCACTAAATTTTGCAAGTTGTTCTAACACATTTTGAATCCAAGGAGGAGTTATCGGAACCTCCCATTATAACCAGTCATTCAGAAGTGCTGGTGGCCTCGGACTTGTAACTGGTATCTGCAGTGCTTGGCGGGGGGAGGGGGGGAGGGGGGGCAGTCTTGCCCTAGAATCTGAGCCCTAAACTTGTATGAGCTGACACTGACTCCAGGTAAACAGTGTCAGAATTGGGTTGTGGAGCATCCAGTCAGAACTGGAGAAGAGGTATTGCACAAGACACCGTTATTTGGTGTGAGGAGGAAAATAAAAACTTCTGAGTTTATAGCTTTCATGAAATTTGGGAAATTTTCCATAAGGCTCTCAGTCTTTCAAAAATTATTCCTGTTTCCTTTGGAGAATCCAGTTACATAAAGATTCGGCTGTTTGAAGCTATCCTAAAGCTTACTGCTGCTATCTTCATTTTAAGAATTCTCTTTTCCCTATTTCATTTTAGATAGTTTCATGGCTATATATTAAATTGAATATATACTTTATTATGACACCTAATCTACTTTTATTAAAATTTGTTTAATGTTTAATCTTGAGGGAGAGATAGAGTGTGAGCAGGGGAGGGGCATAGTGAGAGGGAGACACAGAATCTGAAGTAGGTCCTAGGATCTGAGCTCTCATCACAGAGCCTGATGTGGGCTTGCACTAATGAACTGCGAGATCATGACCTGAGCCAAAGTCAGATGTTTAACAGACTGAGTCATTCAGGTGCCCCAAATCTACTTTTAATTGCACCTAATGTTTTTTTCTTTTTTCATTTTCCACATGATACATTATAATTTTAGTCTTTAGAAGTTCATTTAGGGCCCTTTAAGAATGTGGATAGATAGAATTACCAAATAAGGCATTAAAAGTTTTCATATCTGTATTCCATGTGTAAAAAGTTAAGAAACGACATGGAATATCTATCTGTCTATCTATCTATCTATCTATCTATCTATCTATCTATCTATCTATCTATCTACCTATGATCTATCTATCATCATCTATTGTACATTTGTTTCCGATCCGTTTTGATGAACTGATTTATCTCCTCATTATGGGTTATACTTTCCTGCTGATTTGCCTTCCAGGTAATTTTTCATTAAGTAGCATACACTGTCATTTTACTTAATTGATTAGTGGATACTTTTTTATATCTATAAAGATCTTGAGCCTTGTTCACAGATGTACTTAAAGTACTTGATTTTTTTAAGTAACTTACATTATTTTTATTTTTTTCTAGTCTTACTTTAAATATTTTTTTAGGTGGGACCAGCACAGTGCTCAATTTAGGGTTAATTAGTCCCACATTATTTCAGGCACTGTTACCTTTAATTCTTTTGGGTGATTCTTTCCCCAGTCTGTCTCCTGAGTTTCTCAGTCTGCGGATTTCAAGTTTCTTCTTCTCTCTCTCTGTCTCTGTCTCTCTTTCTTTCTCTCTCCCTCCCTCCCTTCCTCCCACCTCCATTCTCTCTACCCCCGCTTCTTCCCTTTTCAGCTTCTTACTCTTGGGTACTCTTGTCTTATTGAATCTCGCTATCTTGCTTTCCCTGGACTTTCCATTTCATCTTCTCACCTCTGTGCATCAGTCACACCCTGCTTGGAGTTCACTTCCTTACACTAAAGCCTTAGCTACTGTCTCAAAGCAGAAAGCTGGAATAATTGTAGGGCTTTCCTCATTATTTTTTTCTCTCTTGTCTTTGAGAAATCACCATTCTTCGTTGCCCAATGTTCAGTGTCTTCCTAACTGTTGTTTCGCTTATTTTGTCAATTTTTTTGTGTGTGTCTTTGAGAGAGGAAATATGTTCTCTCTTACTTCTTGGCTGAAAATGGAAGTCAAGATGTTTGAAAAGATCCCATAGAAGGATCTCCATAAGTAATAACAGCTGAAATTTAATATGTGTCAAACTTTTATACTTGGTCCTCTAGATATACAGGGACTAGGTTCTTTATGTACCTATGTTTTCGCTCTATGACCCTCTCCCTACCACTCATTCCATCCATTTCTATTTTACGCGATGTTTTATGGGCATACACCTCTCACCTTTGTAATTCTTTGAGTATAGCCTTAGGATTTAAATTTCATCCATACTGATAAAGGTTGAAAAAATGAGTTAAATACATTAGCAACAGTTAATTCTGTGGCCCTTTTGGTGTGCTACCTTAATCTCTGGTTGTGAGCATGTAGTTGCATCACAAGTGAAGGGAATATGCTGAACGTCAAGATTAATCATTTTCTATTTTAAGTAACTGTAGCTTTCAAATTAAAACAAACAAGCAGACCATTCAAAACCCAACATTAATTTTTTCAGTGTCTCTCGAGAATTTATTTCCAGAGTCCACTCTCAGGAAATCTCTGTAGGCAGGGCTTTGCTGTTGTTATTATTCTCTTTGAGAATATTCTGAGGGATTTAAGCTTGTCATCTTTTCCTCCCTTTCTGTTTTCTTTGATATGCTTCTTAATCTGTTTTAGATTATGACACAGTTTCTCATTTTTATTTTGCAGCTTGGGTAGGGTAATGTCTTAATGTCACTGCTGTTCCTCGGTGCTGGAAGAACTGACTTCATTTGCTCAGCATCTCTCTACTTCTATATAAGTAGCATTTGTTCTTATGAAAAACATTTTTTTCTGGCTGAAAAAAAACACAAAAGAAAACCCACAAAAAAAACCAAATATGCTTTCTTCAGCAAGTGGACTATGCTGAAGAACTGATAAAAGATAGCTTCTTGGTACTGATTCTTGCAAAGGATGGCAAATTGCTGCTGTTGTGAGTTACTGGAGTTAGTATTTAGAAAACTTTGAGAGTACTTACAAGATCCTATTGAAGTACAGCTGTTACTGTCAAGTATTAGCTGGGATCTTTTTTTTTTTTTTCTGTGAAATTCAGACTCTCAGAGTTTCTTTTATACTTTTTGCAAGTAATCATAAAGTATGGATTTTCAGTCCCATTCAGTTTTGGAGTGAGTAGGAGAAAGAGAAATTATGAGAGATTTTTCTGATTTTCTCTTCTTATCCCACCCACAAATACAATGTTCTTTTGCTCTAAGGGTGTCACATGACAACTGCATTAGTCATTAGTCTTTTCTTTCAAACTGGCAGAAATTCAGTTTAAGAAAGTTAAACAGAAAGGGAAATTTGTTGTCTTAGGTAATGCAGAGTCCAACGTTAAGGGCCAGTAGCGGGAACTCAGGCGTTTGTCATTAGAATCCCCAAGATCTCCATTTCTTGGTAATGTTTTCTCTTAGGTTGTTTTCTACCCTCAGTCAGTTTTCTCTATGTGATAGTAAAGACAGCCCCCATACCTCTAGGTTTACATTGTCCGTTATGTCCTTAATATCAGAAAGATCCAGATCCTTTTTTTCCAGTACTCAATTTGTCTCCCAAAGCTCTGATAAACTCTGTGTGGTCACATGTACATCTCTAGAGCAATCAGTGTAGCAAAGAGAATTAGGTAATCATACTGTAGAAGCTTTCTTCCCATGCTCATACTGGAGGAGACACAGTGAAGCCAGCATACTCTCACCACCTAGAAGAGTTCCTCCCAGGAAATACTGACATCTATTACCAGAGATGAAAGAAAAAATGCTGGGTATACAGATGGAAGAAATATCTACTAGTAACGCCTCAGGCATGCTTTGTCACACCATCTAAGCTCCTAGTATAGAGCCTGAGTCCTCTTAGGTTCAAGAAATATGACATCTTTACTGTGGTTAGCACAGGATTGAGGGTTACAACATCAGCAAGATGCTAGGCTTTCTGCCATCTTATTTATGTCTCTTTCTTATTAATCATCAATAGCTCCAACTAGGTACCATTTACTGTCTCAAGCTGGATTTTATTTTCTGTAGCACTCCAGTGAAACTTTGTCATTTGTTTCTCTATATTCCTATCCACTTTCTTTCAATTTCTTATCTAGCTCTTTTTCTATTTCTTATAACTTATTTTGTTTTACTGGTCAAGTTTTACGGTCATTTCTAAGTGTATGTAAGTTTAATATACCACATGGAGAGGCAAATAAATAAATAACTATTTTGAATAAACATCAATAAAATGAATTCAGGATGTGCTAAAAGATCCATGAACCTGGCAAGCTGAATGGCTAATACTTTGATAAAGGATTTTACTAACAGTCACATCACAGGTATTAAGAATTTAGTAGGGTCCTAATATATTGCTAAGCAATAAAGAAAAAAAAGTCAAGAGAAGTAGATAACATTAATGTAGCTCTCCAGGAGGCTGCAGTTTGATTCAGCAAACGTATCAGGATTTAAAAAAAGAAAAAAAAACCCACTAACATAAGAAAGAGGAGTTATTTTCGTGTGTTGTGTTGTGAGGTAAGCATATAATAGCAGTTCATAGAGTGAAGCACTCAGTAAAGTCTTTGAGAGAAAAGCAAGACTCGTACAGTCTAAAAAAAATGATTTGCATTCATGGACGACACTTCCAGTCAATGGCAGAGGAACAAATGTTCAGAGGCCAGGATCTTGTTCTACATATGGTAAGTAGTCCCAAGTCTGCTTGGGCAGTATGTTAGGTCTACGCTAAATAACAGCAAGAATGCCCTAAGAATTGCTGGTGGGGTATGAGGCTTTATTAATATAAAAAGTTGGGAAGCAACTTCACAGAATTAGATGTTAGAAGGAGGCAACAAAGTTTGACACAGAGTATCTAAGCAGGGAGTCATAACCCTCAACCATTTAGTATGAGGAAAGGAGTATAAAATCATGCAACCAAGTCTTCACATAGGCTCATGATTTGAATCCGAAGGAAGAGAGGAAAAGTTTCGAGCCCAGGAAGAAAGACCATGACTAGAAGTTTCTAGTAAGAAAGGAGGGCAGTGTCTGAAGTGGTTGCTTTTATGGGCAAGGCTCCAAGGGGCCAGTGGAAGGGTCATTTAAATTCAGTTCAACAAGTAACACAACCGGATTCTGGAAGGAGGAGACTTGTGCAAATAACTGGAGACATAGAGGGATAAATCAACAGGTTGGGGCCCTATAAGAATGTGTTAAAAAGGTGAGGACACAAGAAACAGGACTGACCTTGCTTTTGAGAAAACTACTGGTGAGGTCTATGTTTCTTTTCTTTTTTTTTTTTTTTTTTGCTTTTTTTTTTAAATGTTTTTTATTTATTTCTAGGAGAGAGAGAGAGAGACAGCATGACCAGAGGAGGGTCAGAGAGACAGGGAGTCACAGACTGAAACAGGCTCCAGGCTCTGAGGTGGCAGTCAGCACAGAGCCCGACGCGGGGCTCGAACCCACGAACCGCGAGATCATGACCTAAGCGAAAGTCGGACGCTTAACCGACTAAGCCACCCAGGCGCCCCATGTAGGTCTATGTTTCTTATTTACTGCCTTGGATGTCAGTATGATGGAGGCCACAGACCTAACATGTGAGAACAGTTCTATATTCTGAATGAATGGATGTCAGTATGATGGAGGCCACAGACCTAACATGTGAGAACAGTTCTATATTCTGAATTTCTATCTTTTCTTACATGTTCTTCACAAATATTTTAATGATACTCTTGTATAAAATTCTTTCACCACAATAAACACTGCCTCTTTCTCCACTTGATTTGAGAGTAGATTTTACTGGCTCTGTGATTTTAGGCAACTTACTTAACCTCTCTGAATTTCATTCTACTTCTCTGTAAAAATGAAAACAAGAATAACTGCTTCTTAGAGTTTCAAAGATTAAACTATAACAAATATATCCTATCAAACAGCACAAAGGTATACCAAGTTCATGTTCATTAATGAAAGTTTCCTTCAGTTCTTCACTACTTCCTTTCCTTCTTGCTTTCATATCTTTGCTCAAATGTCTCTTTTTCAGTGAGGCTACCCTGACAACCATATTGAAATTACAACATCTTTCGCCCTGCTCCAGCATTCCCAATCCACTTTAACAAGCTTTACTTTATTCCCACTTCACTTTATCACTACATGATTTCATTTAACACACTATTATGATTCATTATTTATGATTTATTGTCCATATTCCTTATTGGAATGAAAGCTCTCCAAAGAAGCTTCTAACTGTTTTGTTCACTGCTCTATCCCAAGTTCTGGCACATGATAAGCTCTTGATAAATACTTATTGAATTAGTCAAGGTTGTATTTTAGAAAATAAATCTGAGACATGCACATTAGTAACTTCACAGAACTCATTATGAGATACAGTTGAAGAGTTTTTTTTTTTAAATGTTTTATTTATTTCTAGGAGAGAGAGAGAGAGACAGCATGAGCAGGGGAGGGTCAGAGAGAGAGGGAGTCACAGACTGAAACAGGCTCCAGGCTCTGAGCTGGCAGTCAGCACAGAGCCCGACGCGGGGCTCGAACCCATGAACCGCGAGATCATGACCTAAGCGAAAGTCGGACGCTTAACCGACTAAGCCACCCAGGCGCCCCCAGTTGAAGAGTTTTAATAAGAAAATAATTAATTTTTTCTTTGACTGGGAGAGGATACTTAGAAGATAGAATCCAAAGCTAACTTTGAAATAAAATTGGGTAAAATTCAACCAAAATAATTTTAAAATGGAAAATCTGTTTCTAATCTGGTCATTGGAGTGGGGGACCAGGAAGATGAATTTGGTGATAGGCACAAACTGTAATGCCACAGTGTACGGGAGACTTCCTAAAAAATGTTTTTTACAATAAGGAGATTCAGACAACCCAGAGTAATTGATTAGAAAAATAACTCATCTGTGTACAGGTTTCTGTACATACATAACTACCATTTGTTCTATAAATACATATGATTTGGTCCGGGGGTGCCTGGGTGGCTCAGTCGGTTAAGCGTCCGACTTTGGCTCAGGTCATGATCTCACGGTTCATGGGTTTGAGCCCATGTTGGGCTCTGTGCTGACAGCTAGCTCAGAGCCTGGAGTCTGTTTTGGATTCTTTGTCTCCCTCTCTCTCTGACCCTCCCCTACTCACGCGCTCTCTCTCTCTCTCTCTCCTAGAAATAAATAAAACATTAAAAAAAAAAAGAAGAGAATTGATAATAGCTATAGTGAAGAACCAGGAATAATTTGGAAAAAGAGATAAAATTCAGAAAGTCTAAAAATAGTTTTACATGTTTAACCTGAAACTCATATTGAGATGATAATAATGATGACTGTGATAAAATAACAAAAAAATATGCATTAACCACAGCAGAAAACCCCACAATTATTTTGGTAAAACTTATAGGTCTTTCTGCTTGACTAAGGTTTGTGAAAGACAATGTTTAAGTCATATGTCATGCACATATCACATTGTCGTATAATTTCTTTGCACATATATAAATCTTATCTGGAAAGTTTATATGACTTTCTTAACTCTGAAAACACATTTTTGAAAAGCATTTTAAAGTCACTGCCACATTTTCCAAAATACTATCAAATAGATGATTAGCATCTATAATTATTTATGAAAAGTCAAAAAATGTAATTTAAAGGTTCTTTTCCCTATTCACAAACATCTATTTTAATTTAGCTTTAGTAGCCAAATTGTTAGACATTTAAGATTCTTCTTTATCCATCCTGCTAACAGATTTCATAGGCGCATATGCTGCTGGTATTCAGAAGTACTGATCTCTCTCTCTCTCAAAATATCTCTGTGTCTGTGTTTTTATTTTATTTATTTACTTTTTTTTAGTTTTTAAAAAAATGTTTATTTATTTTTGAGAGAGAGCATGAGTGGGGGAGGGGCAGAGAGAAGGGGAACAGAGGATCTAAAGTGGGCTCTGTGCTGACAACAAAGAGCCCGAGAGGGGCTTGGATTTACTAACTGTGAATCATGCCCTGAGCCAAAGATGGACTCTTAACCAATTGAGCCACCCAGGCACCCCAGTCTGTGTGTGCTTTTATAAAGAACTGACCATTGAAAGGTAAGTGAAAGATCAGCAGCAAGTAAGAAAGGGTTGAATTTTGTCATTATTAGGCCTTTTATTATATTTTTTCTATTAAGCATTGAGGCTCAGAAAGCAAGATAAGAAAGCAGTGGGATTTTGTTCTTATATGGATTAGTGATTTCAGCAATTTAATGAAGATAAGACCAAGGAGATCATTTTTATGAATAAGATGATATGGCAGAAAAGTAAATTCTGTAGGATGAACTTTATGTGGTATGTATTCTACAGAGTTTTCTTCATTTTTTAAAGCAACATCAGACATATTTTGTAGAATAAAATACATAGAACTCCACTCTGATCACTGTCCTTCAAGGAAGTCCCTCTATTCAAAATGGCAGTACTGCCGCATGGCCATCACTGCATGACTATACAATGGCTGAGTTCAAGTCTTGTGATGAGCACATAGGGTGAGGAGCACTCACTCTGATATCTCAAATCACACTTTCTATATATAATATAGATATCTATATTAAAGTTAACAGGCACTGCTAATTGGAGGTAATTCTTTTGATAAAAAATGATAATGCGAATGGAAAAGGATAATTTTGTCAGTCAGGACTGTAGAGACACGAGTTCCCTTTTTCTCCGTACAAAATTTAATTTAAAAAGCACACTCCTTCTTCTTGGCTCCGCACCACTGGAGCTGGCAAAATCGGACTTGCCTAAAGTGATGGTTACTGTCCTATTCTTCTGCAGAAGATACAAGATTGACATATGTTTTCATACAGAGCATTTTCTCCAGAACAGTACATTACTAGCATATAACCATTACATAACACTGGTATAAAATTGTTGAAATTTAATTTTAAGGTGGTTTTACGTTTTGACGTAACACTTCTGTGAAAACCTGATATCTGCCTCCATTCACAAATGAACAAAGGGGGAAAAAAGGGGGAGAATCAATAAGCAGGATCACTCATTAGGCTTTTATTTACACTCTATGAAGATATTAATTAACTTAAATGAAAGCCTTCAGTTTTTATAAGACATTGGTGTTTATGAGCAATGAATAATAAAATGTGTGTATTTCATAAGTATACAGAAATTGAAGATAATCTTGATTTTATATCAAAGACCTAGGATCAGCCGAAGTGTTCAATTTTATACCCATCAATTACTACCTTTATTAGTGACACATTCAACACACATTCTTGGGTTTTTTTTTTTTTTTTGCCAGCTTCCATATTATACACTCAAAATATAAAGCATGAAAAAAGTGTTTGCTTAATTAATATGCTTGTTCTTCTTCTACATTGCAGATGTTTTGTCTTTAGCCTAATACTTGGTAATTTTAGAGAGACATGGGAGGAAAATTTAACGTGACATTCTACCACCAAAAAGTAAAAATTTGGGTATCAATTGCGTAAGACTGCATTTCACAGTTCTTTTTAAAACCATTTACATCGGCATTGGTAAAACAGTGTCTCCTAGTTAGCTGCAAAGCTCTATGAGGACATAGTGCCTTTAGAAGAAACTAAGTTCACTTTTCTGACACTTGCTGAAGATTTGTCAATTTTGTATTATTAGAAACATGAATTTACATGACTAATACATAAATACTCAAGATTGCTGAATTTTCTCTTTATTCCCTTTGTCCCAGAAAGCAAGGACAAATCAGAGCCTGCAGGATTGCATAAAATGTGTTTTGGGGGATTGGCAGGAGAGCCAAAGCATTTACCATCAATAAAAATCCATTTTATAGGAAGTTCTCTTGATAGAATTATAGAGAAAAGGTTTTTCCATTTTCAAATAAGCTTGGGAAATATCAGATTAAAAGAAACAGATTTCCATATTCCTGGACTTCTTAGAGCCTCTAATATTCTAACACATACTGTGAACCTCCATTTCAGGTGTGCTCAGCTTCTGTCAAGGCAATATATTCAAAGGACAGGTTTTTGTTTGTTTATTTTTTCTTCCTACAGATCATCTACTGGAATGATTGTTCCAAAGAAAACACTTTGAGAAAGCGGCACAGTGTGCTGATTAGCTTCAGAGATTAGACTGTGATTTAAAAGGCAAGTATGTCTACATTTTAATACTCAAGCATCTGATATATCTGCTTCTCTTTGGAAGAGAAAAACATTGTCTTTGTAGAAAACGATAAAAATCAGTGAGGGTCTGAGGGTGGGTGGCACTCCGATTGTGTTTGTGGGAACGGTCAGCAGATGTACATTTTAACATCTGAGTGGTCACACTCCCGCAGTGAACTTGGATTATATATATTAACCAAATGAAAAGAAACACTTTCTTAGAAATTTTAATCTTCTTTTGAACTGCAGCTTGGCCTGCTCCAAATATTCTCTTATTCACCACCCTGCTTCCAGTTTGTAAAACTGTAAATGTCACTTGCCCAGATTGAGTGGAAGTTAGTAAAGTAGATCTGATGCATTATTTATATTTCAACTTCATATCACACTTTTGGCTGAAGAGCCCTAGGCTCTAAGAACTTTTCAATAAAGCAAAAATAATAGAAGTTAGTAGGAGACTGGAGAAGTTAGGATGGGGAGAGTGAGAATGGGAGATGTAGAAAAAATTAGAAGAAATATGGCAAGTCATCCAGAGCTCATTTATTAAAATAGCAGAATATAAAGCGATAGTAATATGATAAAATACCAAAACTGAAATGGAACAGAATTAGATGTGTCCTGTATTTTATGTATAGTATCAATTCCAAAAGGACAGGACATGTCAATGACAATTTTGTACAAACAAGAAACTTGAGGTGTCATAATGCTCTCCATCTGCTCCCCCGCAACCACAGACAACTTATTATGTGTTTCTAACTACTATGCTGAAACTTCCTAAATTGAGTATTAAGTCCTTCACTAATAATATCCAGATAATCTTATTACTTTTCATACTTTTCTGAGATTGTCATTAAAGATCCTAGGTTTCCTTATATTATTCAGAGACACTGATTGACTAACTGCAGCATGGGAAGATAGGACTGATGTGTTCCAAACATTACCAAGGACCCTAACGATGGAAGAAAGTATAGAATAAACAGGAAGAAGTATTTGACTTCAAAATTGTGTTATTTCAGAAAAAGACCAGGACTGGCAACTATTAGCTGAAGAAATAAAAGATGTAGACTGGTTTATTCATAGAGCTGGATTTCTGAACGCAGTCGGCCTCACTTCAAGTCATATCTCTGTCCTTGCCTAACTGGGAGACCTTGGGCAAGTCACAGAGGTTGGACAAGTTACCATAAATCAAGCCTCAATGCAAATCTGTAAAACAGGGATAATAATAGTATGTACCTCATAGAACTGTTGTAAGAATATATTGACTTATTTTACATAAAGTGCACTAAATATTGCCTAGCTTATAGTAATAGTTTGATAAATAATTATTGCCATTATTTTAATTATTACACACCACTTTTCTCCATTAATTATTCCCTTTTTTTCTTCTATATCAATCTCTGCACTGGCTCCTCCCTTTTAGTTTGATTTCTCCAGTGTAAAAATAAGTGTTCTGTGGATCATGCTTCCAACTTAATCTACCATCCCATCTTTCTCCTCCTGTTCATGCCACAATCCATTAAAGGCTGGCCTACCCTTTTCCTCCCAAATGCAATCGGTCTTTAAACCTCTGTCATTTCACTCTTATTGCTAGGGTACCACTCAAACAGCTTTCGCTAAATTCACCCATGATCTCCTACTCTTAAATGTAGTCAGCCCCTGCAT
Source organism: Proteles cristata cristata (assembly GCA_017311185.1). Lineage (NCBI taxonomy): Eukaryota > Metazoa > Chordata > Mammalia > Carnivora > Hyaenidae > Proteles > Proteles cristata. The sequence continues at coordinate 1,173,272 of JAESUZ010003447.1, read as the reverse complement.
CTTGCCATCTTTGCCTTTAATAAACTTAAATGGCTTTCCCTCGTTATGGAAACCTGCTCCTCTTTAGTCACTTACCTAGTTCTTCCCTCTATTTGCCACTTAATTATAGTCATTCCCTTAAGCCACCACCCTTGGCATCTTTAAGCTCAATTCATATACTTTCTACTTGGGAATCTCGTTTACTCTCTAAGTCATTTCTTGGCAACTTCCAAATGTCTTCACTAGATGTAACCTATTTCTTGATTTTCAGCCACCAGTTACATTGACATTTACACGTGGATGCCCCATTAGCACCTCTAGCTCAGCATGTATTTTCCCATTTCTTGATTCTCTGATTCATTCATTATAATGCTGCCAGATTTAGTATTCATCTTTCAATCCACTCTTCAAATAGAACCTGTTTTATAGAGTCTTCTAGGAGCTTTGACTAAAATTTTACCAGTACTCCAAGCTTTTGAATCTTTCTTATCTATAGTTATTTTTATCTATACATCAATTTTAACCCACCACTAACTGTAAGCTGTTGAGAGCCCAGCACATCACTATAATTATCAAAGTACTTCAAAAATGACATGGTGAACAAAATATATGATATTTAATGAATAGTTTGCTAAATTGGATGACTGAATGTAAAGGAAGACATTACCTCTTGAAATGGTAAATGAGATGTAGTGATTACATGATTTATACAAAAACATATGAGCATAGTACAATTACAGACATTGGAGTAGAAGATTCTACTGACTATGGTAAGAACTGCTATAATGAATATTTATATATGCATTTTTATATATGATGTGTATACATATAATTAAATTTATAAAATGTTGAAATATATAATTAATTATACACATACATAATTAAATATATGCAATATATAAAATATATTTTGCATTGTATTTCAGATATGTCATTACTTATGCTATTTTTGTGATGATAGGTACCAGAAGGCAATAACTGAAGATGATTCATCCTAGAATAATATTATATGCTCAAGGGCATTTGAGAAAAAATTATTTTTAAATTGTTACATATGAATCAAAGGGCTAGGCAGGACTGAGAAAGCCATCTACTTTATACCCCTGCCTCAGGGCTTAAAGTTTTTACACTTTATTGAAATGATCAATTAATATTCAGGGAAAGAGAATGCCAATAGATTTCTGGACAATGTGTTTCATGGTATTTCAGATATGTCATTATCTGACATAATAAAGAAATTTCCCTAGATTTTTATTGTTTCAGTATTTTCATCATTTTCAGTGTAAAAAGCTCAAATTACTAGGTACCTTGACCAATGCTAGATTATCTAATTAGTTAAAATATCTGTATTATTTAAAAAAATACTACTTTCTAACATTTGAAATTATATTTTAAAAGTTTTTATTGGCTATTTTCTGTTGGATCAATCATATATTATGCTATTAGATCCTTTCTACCTTTTATATATTTGTTGAAAATCTTTTGATGAATTTTATATCCAAAAAGTCTGAGTTTTGACATTTAAAGACATTGTCAGATAATATAAACATATATATGTATCTTTATAAAGACTATTTTATTCTTTTATATCCACTCATTCAGAGATCCTAAAAATGTAAGCAATACATTTGGTTTTAAATACCTATTTTACAGTGTACCATTAAATTACCATTCAAAATATACTTTTTCTAAGGTTAAGCAGCAGCATTGAAGAAAATCATAATGCCTTACAATAATCAGGAATATACAAATTACTTTGTAATTGGCACAGAATACAGTTCTGGAAAAAGTACAGTTACTGTCTGAACTGCTCAGGGTTGTTCAGGTGATAAAGTCATCTGATGGGTACTTCTAGGACATAGTTTGAATGGAATTAAAAAGTTCTTCCTAGACCAAAGTTTTTACAGAATATGCTACAACTAGGAACCTCCACTGTAGTCAATCCTTCAGGTCAATGCCTTCTAGTATCTGGAATAATAGAACTAAGTATTTGCCGAAGAATCAAATGCATTTTTAGACATGCTGAAGGAGAAGAAATGTGGATAACTATCTGCTTCTTTCACAATTAAGAAAAGCAAAATTCTGCAATTCTATTCCAACCAAACTAAAAATGTCAAGTGGTATTTAACATCATGAAGGCACATTTTGGATGGGCTCTGTGAGAAAAGACTGGAAGGAACACTTGAGAATGCAATGCAGTGAAGTTGGGTGCTTCCTAAAATTGTTCTCTAATATCTGGATGAGAAGAAATCAGAGACCATTCATGCATGTTTTAAGCAAAAAAAAAAAAATTGTGAAAAAAGTCTTTCAGCTATAATAAACTCTAAGCAAAAGTAGAGATGTAACCTGAATATTAAAATAAATCTTTTTGAAATTTCAAGATATGAAAAAGGATATGAAACAAGCTCAACCATATTATTTCCCAAAATGTCTGTTAAGATGTGATCTTTTTCTCAACTAGATTTTCAACAGTTCTAGGATTACAAATTCAGGCCTTGATTTTTCTACATATATCATATTTCATATTTAAACATCTCTGGGATGGAGGTAAGAAAATAACTCTTTTTTTTTTTTTGGTAGAGGAACACTAATGCTGTCTGAACGCCTAGGCCTTAGTTCTTTCCATCCTTGAAAATGGAGATAAAAGTATATAAATGTTATGATTACTACAACAAAAATAGAAGAAAGTAATGAAGTGGACAGGAGGACCCTCTCACTATGCAAATTGGTCATTTATCTTGACATTAGTTTTCAGAATTCTTGAGTATAAACATGACAAACATATTGGACAGTAAAACTTATCTCAGACCTTTTTACTCTTTATCCTTTAAGGCAAAAAAGTAAAACAAAACAAAACAAAACTAGCTAATTTTCTTACATTGTTTACTATGAAGATAAAAATTGGATTAGTAGCTTCCTCTAGAGGTGATATCTCCTCCTTCTTCCCGACCCACTTCTGGGATCTCTCTAGTTCTCTGCTTTACTTCCCACATGGCTGTCAGAGGTTACTGTCCATTTGGGCAACCATGACTCTGCCCAGAGTCAATGCTTGCTATTTCTAGCAGATGCTCTCTCATCTACCTAAGTAGCTATGGAGGAAGAAGGCCATCTTCAAGTAAAGACTTTTTGTCAACCTTCCTCCCTTTCTGAGTGACTGTTATCTCACCTATTTTCCTCTGAAATAGATCTCTAAAAAACCTGTTGACCTCACTTGTGGTCTATGCAAAGCCTTTTATGAATCTCAGAATTTTTTTTATTTTTTATTTTTTAGTTATTGAGATACATAGAATTGCATGATTTGAGTACCTGGTTTTCTTTATTTAATTCAAATCATTATCTCTTTGTTTATTATTAAAAACTAAAGAGAACCCAATGACAACAAAAAAACACACAGATCAAAAACAAAAAATCAAAAACCAAAACCAAAATCCTCTTAAATCATTTTACTCCTTTCAAAAAGCTGGATATTCCTCTCATAGTCTACTTTTGTGCAATTGCACCTTCGTTCCAATGAAATTTAAGACTGTCTCAAATAAAAGTTTACTTTTCTTTTGGGACTTCACAAAACCAGGAACTTGATTCATTCATTCAATAAAAAATTTACTGAACATATATTAAGATCTAGGTGACAGGCATATAGTAGTGAACAGAAAGGCTAAAAATCGCTGCCTTTGTGGTATCAAGAGATTTTTGTATTCCTGTTTCCATATCCTTAGAGATTCTCTCTCTGTAAAGCATGAATCAACTTATGTTATTTCATTGCTCAAAAATATTTAATACCTTTCAACTTTTTTAAGTTCTTTTATTTTGAGAGAGGGAGAGAGAGAGAGACCATGCAAGTGGGGCAGATGGAGAGAGAGAGAGAGAGAGAGAGAGAATCCCAAGAAGGCTCCATGCTGTCAGCACAGAACCCAACACTGGGCTGGAACTCACGAACCCATAAGATCACAACCTAAGCCAAAATCAAGTGTCTGATGCTCAACCAACTGAGCCATCAGAGTGCCCCTAATGGCTATCAATTTTTGCCAAATGAAAAATAAAATCTAAGACCCTTACTATTTGTCCTAAATATCCTCATGTTGTTCCCCAAACAAGCCTTGCCTTTTACCACTCTATGACACTCCACTCTAGAGACTGTCCCCTCTCCCATGATCTGTACTATGGGGCAATTATTACCAAGTTCAAGTACTTCACGATAACACAATTAAACTTAGCCCATCTAGTTATGGTCTATCTCATTTGTGACTTACATAGTATTCTATTCATTATTTCTCTTAAGTAATTTCTATAATTCAGCTATTCATATCCTTATTTTCCTAAAATATTGTAAACTTCTGAAGGTAGTTAATATGTCTTACTGTATTTTTTAACCATTATTCGCCATTAAGGCCTCTAATAGAGCACAAAATATAAACAGTTTTCAATAAATTGTGAATGAATCACTCCATTATTGGTATGTAATACTTGTATTATTCTTTTGGTTTGCTACTCTATGCCATATATAGATTTTAGATATAGAGATAAATATAGGTATGATTTAGGAGAGGAACACACAAAAGTAATGGAATTAAATATCTAGTCCACTAAAACTATGAAGCCTAATTTCCCTCATGAAAAAAACCAACGACTGAGGAAAAAGGTTGGGACTGAAGGAAACAAAATGAGCGTACTCATGTCTCAAAGATGCTTCCTGGGGCCATAATGGAGGGGCTTGCCTGCTGTACATAGGAAAATAATATAAATTCATGAGTGACTTAGATTCAGTGGCAATTTATAAGATATATCATTTAACATTATCCATGGCAAATCTCAGGGGACCATATCTTTGGTTTCTTCTGCAACTAGGAGGCAGGGACATTTTATTATTGTCCTTGCATTACCTTCATAACAAAGCGATGTGGATATTTTAAATAATAATTCTATTGTCAAGTTAGACCATTGGACACTTCAGAATTGACAAGTGAAAACCTATTTTCAGGAATTACTTTTTGAGGCTACTGCTTTACTTAGCATGACTCAGTGTACTAAGAGACACCCTGCAGAGGTTTTCTCAAGTGCGCGATTTACCTTCGGAAAATGGGAACTAAATTATTCACAAAAAGAATCTGAACTAATGATTTCTTCCATTTTCTGTGTCCCAGTTAAGCACTCAGCCACTTGATTTCATTTCATACTAAATTTCAGCACATTCATTACTGCTCTAAGAAAGAGGCACCCGGAATCACGGGTTGGTCTGTTCATTCTCATGTGAATCCTTTGTGGGCTGGAAGTTCAACAACAGTAGTTGCAGAACATAGTACAAAGTTGCACAAAAATGACGGCTCAGAAAATATCTTCAAACCTTTCCAGCTGACGCTCTGTACGCCTCTGAGCAATGAGGAAATCACATCAATGGTAGTGAAAAGCACATTTCTGTTTACCGTCTTTTGACACTATTGATCAATTTGTTTTCAAGTCATAGGATAGTTGCTTCCTTATATCACTCTATATTTTTATTTTGAAAGTAAATACTCTAGGCTTTATTTCTCTTCAGTTCATTTTCTTGGGAAAACTGATTCTACTTTCCAAATATCCACTCATCCTTCCTGTAAGCATTTGCCAAGTAAGTGTCATATTCATTATTTCTTAGTGAGGAACAACAGATGATCAAATATTTAATGCAGGGGGCGCCAGTCAGTTCAAAGTCCGATTTCAGCTCAGGTCATGATTTTGCAGTTTGTGAGTTCGAGTCCTACATTGGGCTCTGTTCTAACAAACAGCTCAGAGCCTGGAGTTTGCTTCAGATTCTGTGTCCCCCTCTCTCTCTCCCCCTTCCCCTGCTCATGCTCTCTGTCTGTCAAAAATGAATAAATGTTGAAAAAAATTAAAAAAATATATAATGCAGAATTATCTTTCTCCAGGAGAGTAAGATGTAGTTGAATATATAGACAAAATAACTTTTATAGAGGTTCAGATAGTATAGGTAATATTGAGAACTGCAGTTACCTAGTTTTGTCAGTCAAATTTTAATTTGGATAGTTTAAACTACAGTGTTATTGGGGGGCCTGGCTGGCTCAGTCAGTTAAGTGTCCAACTTCATAATCTCACAGTTCATGAGTTCAAGCCCCACATTGGGCTCCGTCTGACAGCTCAAAGCCTGGAGCCTGGTTCAGATTCTGTGTCTCCCTCTCTCTCTGCCCCTTCCCCACTCATGCCCTGTCTCTCTCTCAAAAATAAACATTAATTTTTTTAACATTTTTAAGTTTTTTAAATGTTTTATTTATTTCTGAGACAGAGAAAGAGAGAGAGAGAGTAGGAGAGGGTCAGAGAGAGAGGGAAATACAGAATCTGAAACAGGCTCCAGGCTCTGAGATAGCTGTCAGCACAGAGCCCTACACAGGGCTCGAACCCATGAACCGTGAGATCATGACCTGAGCTGAAGTCAGACGCTTAACTGACTGAGCCACCCAGGCGCCCCTAAACATGAATTTTTTTAAAAAAATAAAATAAAATACAGTGTCATTGATTTCTTCAGCCTGAGAAGAATTTCAACTAAAATTTTAAAAACCAGATCAACCTCTTTGTTAACAAAGAATCTTAACTAATGCTTACTATGTTGGTTGGATATGAAATTCATTTCATTATGGTATTATTAAAAATAATCTCATCCATGTTCAGATGGAATGTTATTTATAGACTCTCTTTAAATGGTATTGTTTTCTCAGGTGCCCTACTTGGGCCCTAATAACCTGCCTGATCATCTTTAATGGGTCAGATCCTTCCCAGGGTCTCTGTGTGGGTGTGTCTGAAGATCTGTCTATAGTTGCAGAGCTCTGTTGCCGTGCTGAGTGTCTTTCTGCCCTGAAGCTGAGGATAATGCTTGAGTTTCTCATTTAGCTAATTGACACTTAGGTCTTATGAACTGAATTGTCCTCCCTTAGATAATTGAAGCAGCAGACTCTCCTCTTAGATCCTCTTTATTCAAGCATCATCTCTACCCTGTAAATTACATATGAAATAATTCTATCTTTCTGTTGAAAATTGGAAATATGGTCTCTCTAGCAATTATTTAGCCCTCCCTTCTGGTTAATTCTGCTATCCTCTTTCACTGGTGTCTGATAGGACTGTAGCACTCATTATCAAAAAGAGTGATGCTGATGTGATTTTATTATCTGGGGAGGAAAAGTTGTTAACTAAGCCTAGGCAGATGACATTTGGACCTTATTATTACTATTTTATAAAATAAGATCATGCATTTTATAATTAAAAAGCTCAGGCTCAAAATCCTAACTATTCTTAAGCCTTAACTTCTTCTTTATAACAAGAGTAATAACAATGGTATGAGCATTAAATGAGATAAGCGTATAAAGTGTTTGGCAAATGCAGTATACAATAAGTGCTTCATAAATATTAGCAATGATGATAATAGGCTATGTAAATTTAAACCGTGTAAGTCAACCGTGTAAGTCAATATCCATGACATGCAATTTTAATCAGTTTCATACCTGCTTATCATTCATCTCCAGTTTTTAAATCCTTATTTATTTTGAGAGAGAGGGAGAGTGAGGGAGGGACAGGGAGAGAGTGAGAGAGAGAGAGAGAGAGAGAGAGAGAGAGAGTGTGTCCCAAGCAGGCTCTGCAGAGCCTGATGCAGGGCTGTATCCCAGGAACTGTGAGATCATGCCCTAAGCCAAAATCAAGTCTCACACTTAACTGACTGAGCCATTCAGGCGCCCTTCATCTCCATGTTTTAAAACAGGGGTCAGAAAACATTTTCTATATAGAGCCAGATAGTGTTTATTTTAGGTTTTGTAGGACATATTGTGTCTGTTGCAACTATCGAACCATGTTCTTATCGTATGAAGGCAGCTGTAAACAATATGTAAATGATGGGCACGCCTATGTTCAATGAAATATTATTTACGAAAAGAGTCAAAGGGTTGGATTTGGCATGAGAGCTACATCTAGTTTCCTTACTGTTGTGGACTGAAGTTTGTGCAACTCATACATTCAAATGTTGAAGTCTAATCCCCATTGTGATGGTTGAAAGTGGAGCCTTTGGAAGGTGATTAGGTCAAGAGGATGGAGTTCTCATAAGTGAAATAGTGCCCTTCCCATGATCCATTAGACAAATAATTGATCAGCTAGGCTTCATTAAAATAAAGAACTTCCGTTCTGTGAAAGACGAAGCCAAGAGAATGAGAAGAAAACTGTAAACTTGGAGAAAATACGTGCAGAAGACACATCTAATAAAGGACTGTTATACTCAGTACACAAAGAACTCTTCAAATTGTAGAATACAAAAAAGAACAATCCAATTCAAAGAATGGGCCAAACACCTGAACAGATACCTTACCAGAGAAGGTATACAGATGGCAAAAAAGCAAAGGAAAAGATGCCTTGCATCTTTGGTCCATTATCCAGGAAATGGAAATGAAAACAACAATGAAATACCACTACACCGCCAGTAGAATGGCCGAAATCTGGAACACTGGCAACACCAAATGCCAGGCAGGATGTGGGACACCAGGCTCGACAATCTCATACACTGATGGCACAAATGCAAAATGGTACAACCACTTCGCAAGAGAGTTTGGAAGCCTCTTATAAAACTAAAAATACTCTTACCATCTGATCCAGAAACTGTGCCCCTTGGTAATTACCCAAAGGAGTTAAAAACTTATGTCCACACAAAAACCTGCAAATGGATGTTTACAGCAACTTTAATCATAATTGCCAAAATTTGGAAGCAACAAAGATGTTCTTCCTTGAGTGAATGGATAAATAAACTATGGTACATACAAACAAGGGACTATTATTCAGTGCTAAAAAGAAATGAGCTATTCAAGCCATGAAAAGATATGGAGGAAACTTAAATACATATTACTAAGTGAAAGAAGCTGGTATGAGAAGGCTATCTATTGTATGATTTTAGCTATAAGATTTCTGGAAAAGGCAACACTAAGGAGACAATATAAAGATCAATGATTTTGCCAGGAGTAGAGGGAGGCTGGAGGAATGAATTAGCAGAGTATAGAGAATTTTTAGGGCAGGATAAATACTCGGTATGATATTATAATGATGGCTATATACATTATACATTTGCCTAAACCCATAGAATATAAATACCAAGAGTTAACTCTTAGGTAAACTATGGAGTTTGAGTGATTATGATGTCAATGTAGGTTCATTCCTGGTAATAAAATATATCACTTTGGTGAATGATATAGATAACAGGGTTATGCACATGTTAGGGTAGGAATATATGAGAAATCTCAGTATCTTTCTCTTAATTTTGTTTAAAACTAATGATGCTCAAGAAATAAAATATTTAGATATATTTTAATAAAGAGACCCAGGAGAGCTCTTTCACTTTCTCTCTGCCTTGTGAGAACATAGCCAAAAGGCAACCATTTGCGAACTGCTGGTTCTCACTAGATATAGAATCTGCTGGTGCCTTGATCTTGTACTTCCTACCCTCCAAAACTGTGAGAAATAAATGTTTGTTGTTTAAGCAAATGGTATCTTTGTTATAGCAGCCCAAGGGACTAACACTGACCCTGTTCTAAATCATTGACACTTTTTTACAAAATTCTCCATTTCACATATTTCTAAAATGTTCCTAGATCCAACTTGTACAATGACAAATGCCTGCCCATGATAGAGTTTTAGTGGAGAAATGGGAGCATATAATGATTTTTTTCAAAAGGCAAGTAAAGATAGTGTTAAAGAGATTTCTTTTATACTGTCTGTCCTTTCTTCTCTTGTATGTTAAAATACTAGCTAAAGAATTGATGGTGATAGACAATGCAAGTTATTTTTTAATTAGTTGATCACATAAAAGCTAGCTCTACCCAATAGAAATTCATGGTCAACAGAGGTCCTAGAACATTATTATTTTAACTTCTGAAAGAAAATGTTACAGTATAGAACTATATTTATAAAATGACTAGTAATTTTAAGGACTTTTAGTCCAACTCTTAACCTATGCATAAATTACCATTCTAGAATACTCTAAAATTCCAAATAAATGAGATGACCTCTTTGAACACTTCTAATCTCACTATCTCAATGAAAGCTTGCTGTATTTTTATAGCTGTAAAAGAAAATGTTCTGTTTTACATAAAAGTAAAAACAAATCTTTCTTCCAGTATTATAGCTATTCCTTGTCTGCCCTCCAGGATTACATACAAACAGTTACAAATCTTATCTGCATAATACTTTTGATATTTGAAAACAGTTCTCATCCACAAAGTAAAATAGAACAGAATCCAAAACCTCACATCAACTTATCAAGACAAAATTTTTCCTAGTTCTTTCAATTTTTCTTTATGTCTGCAATGCCAATTTCTTATCCTCTTAGTTGATGATTTTGCTTTGTAATTTCATTGATAACATGTTAGGAATTAGATGAGAAATATCATGGGTTCTGATCAGAACATTCTTAGCATTTGCATCTCCATAATCATTATATTGAAATTGTTTAACATTTCATTAAAATGATAATTAAGATTGTTATTATATATATAATATATATATTATGTATATATATGTATATATCTACGTTCATAGATAGTTGACTTAATATTGAAAACACGCTCCCTATTGAATCCATATATCCATAAATTCTTGTGGACTTTTTGATGCTTTTGTCAAAGAACTTTTCAAAACTTTTCCATATATTTATACAGAAGAATAGAAGTCCAAAAGGAGCTAAGTCAGGTTGAATTAAAAAAAGAAAAAAAGCAGAGGGTAATTAGGTTGCCACCATTAAGGTACTAATGGGAGAGGATCATTCAGTTAGAATAAGGTAGCATCCCACTGATCAATAGAGAAAGACCAAACTGTTACATGACATTGGGGAATCTGGTTTGTCATATGGAGAAAAATTACTGTTGGATCCCTTACCTTATGCTACATACAAAGATCTTGATGGATTAAATACCTAAATGTGAGATGCAAAAATATGAAGCTAATAGAAAATAGTATGGCAGAGTATATTTGTGATTTAAAAGTGAAAAACAAAAACTATAAGGTAAGAAGTTAATGGATTAGCTACATGAAAATTAAGGAATTTTGTTCAACGAAAGAAAATCAAAGCAAAATTAAAATAACAGTGACAGACTAGAAAGAATGTTTAAAGTGTGTGGCTCAGTTGGTTAAGCATCCAACTTCAGCTCAGGTCATGATCTCATGGTTTGTGGGTTTGAGCCCTGCATTATGCTCTGTCCTGACAGCTGAGGGCCTGAAGCCTGCTTCAGATTCTCTCTGTCCCTCCCCAGCTCACACTCTGTCTCTCTCTGTGTCTCAAAAATAATAAACTTTAAAAAATTAAAAAATAAAATAAAATGTCCTTAGACAAATGAGAGATTTTCAACAAAAGATAGTTTAAGCAAAATTAATGGACAGATTAGATAAATCATTAAAAATGTCTAAGACAGAGATTAATATTGATGAATAAAGTGTAGCATTAAATCATCAATTAAAAACACTGAAATTAAAAGCAGAGAAATAGTCAAAAGCATTAAAGGAAAATCTTCAAAAGGTGAAATCTGAATAGTTTACTATAGAATACTAATAGTTTACTATAGAAAACATAGAATACTACGTGTTAGCTGATGATCAAATCCACTGGTTACCAGATAAATTCAAATTAAAAAAGTATAATGAGATACCACTTCTACTCATAAGATTGGCAATAATCACAAAGTTATACAAAACTATGTTTTAGCAAATATGTTGAGTAGAAATTTTTAAGCATGGTCATTTATTTAAATTTAACAACCCTCCACAATTCCATATGCATTGTAAGGATACAATCACATTTGTCAGTCTACAGTAAACACATTAGATTGGATGAGATAAGCCAGGAGAGGGAAAGGGGACTGAGAACAAAATATGAAAAATAAAAGTAAACTAAAAGGAGCTATGTGGACCAATGACCGTCTATTGTGAAATAAAGAACAGTATTCTCTTGATGTTGTGCACTGGGGTTATAAAAATTAAATAATAATTGGGGCACCTGGGTTGCTCAGTTTGTTGGGCATCTGACTTCGGCTCAGGTCATGACCTCCCAGTTCATGGGTTTAAGCCCCACATCAGGCTCTGTGCTGACAGCTCAGAGCCTGGAGCCTCCTTCAGATTCTATATCTCTCTTTCTCTTTGCACCTACCTGCTCATGCGTGTGTATGTCTCTCTCTCAGAACTAAATAAGCCTTACAAAAATAATGGAATTGAAGTAAGTTTGAATTAAACTTTGAATATTCCAAGACTATTTTATTTAGGTTTTTAAAAAGAAAGCATGTGTCAATAGTTTGTATGGAAAATGCCTCAACTATTTCCTAATCAGTAAGAAACAGATTTATTTAGAATGCTATAAAGGTATTTTATAGGACCAATGCATTTATTAAAAACGAGTAGCATGAGAAAGAAAACTATTTTCAAAATATTTTGTTTTTCTAATTCATTGAGTCATCTGTGAGCCCAACACTAGTCATAGGATAGGAAATGCCACAGATAGAACATACTTGCAAGAGATACTGTGATACATACAAGCCGAGATTATGGGAAAGATGTGTTCCTTGATTTCAGGGGTGAGTGATTTAAGAAACAAGGCAGAAGATGGAACGGAGAGTTAATAAAAAAGCTAGGGACAGAAAGATAAGAAATATTTGAATTGACTAAAAGGGGCAAAAAAAAAATGAACAAGAAGGCTAGCTTTCAGGGGTCAAGACTTGTAATAATCAAGGGAAAATGATGCCTATGAGAAAAATAAAAGAAAACAATACACTAAAAATAATGTCACCTCGGCTCACAGAGGATGGATTTTGAACCAAGGGGAAAAGAAGCAAACTACTGCACTTACTCTGTTGTCTGTCCTGGTTTGGCCTGCAATTCAGCATAGTACTTTGTAACAGGTTTTGTGTATTTACATAATGAATACATAAAGTAATTAAATTCAAGAGTACAAGAGTAAAGAGTGAAAGGTCCCTTGGAGGAAGTAGTGGGATTTCTAAGAAGGAAGAGCAAACCCGGATAATCTGTTTCAGTAAATGTTAAATAGTTTTTTGTCTGGATTTTCTGATTATACCTAAAAGCTATTAAATACCCTAAAAATCATAATTTTTAATGGAAGGAAGTACCAATTATATTCATTTGTTAATTATTTAAATTCTTAAGTGACTACCATTTAAGGAAGTGTTTTGGGGTTTTATTTTCTGTTAAATTTCCTGGAAGTTATCTTTCAAATTTATAGATAAATCGATTTTCCTCAATGTATGTTCTCTGTTCTGTGACTTCTGTCACAATTGTTACACAATATCACCTCATCTGAAAACTACATATGTATATATACATACATACACATATATATCATATATATATATATATATATATATATATATATATATATTTATATACTTATATATTTCTAAATTTTCTAAAATGAAATCCCTGGATGTTTTCTGTAGTTCCTTTCCCCTTTTAATTGCATGGCAGATTCCCTCTCTAAAATGCCTTTCAGTCAGCCTGGGTATTAGTCATTAAAAATGGACTATTGGTTGTCTCAATTATGTAAAAAGCTTATCTGATTCTAAGGGTCACTGAAGTTTCCAACCCTCTTCCGAAAATAAAGGATATAGCTAGCGTAAATGATTCCTTTGCATTACTGGCTTTCAGATGACAATTAAATTGAGTGTAGGAGGGAGGCTATCTTCCTTAAGACTATTTCCTCTAGTGAGTAGTAAAATACATCAGCTTTTTATCATATAAAGGAGCAATTGACTTAGTGACAAATAGACACACTTGAAGAGAGCTATTCTGAAGTAAGGCATATAAATCTCATTAAAAAAGGAAAAAAAAAAGATGAGGTATTTCCTCTATTGATATTTACAAGAAGGGATGAAATATCTTAGATAGGCAGATCAGTCAGACGACCTTCTTCCATTAAATCCAGCTCAGTATAGCACATAGAATCAATATGAAAACATAAAAACAAATGCTGAAATCACTTAGTGGTGCTTCTGAGTGAAAACAGCAGCCTGGGAAAAATTTCATTCATCGTCTTTATGTAACAATAGAACCATTTAACAGAAGAGGAGGGATGGGTTTATTTCACCTTTTTACAACATTATCTTTAATTCTATCCTTTCCATACCTCAACCTTCACTCTGGATTTGTATATTTAAATTTTATTAGCATCATCTGGAGTACAAAGTTTTAGAAAGAAGAAAAAAATAGAGTTAGGAAAATTGAAACTCCTTCCTAGTATTCACAGCCCTTCAAATCTCATTTTATAGGACACAACAAATCTGCTAATATCTAATATTCACTTAAGATGTCTGATTTTAGAAAAGATGATGATTTCATCTTATCATTAAAATAAGTTGGACAAATGTAACTTTCCTCAATTTGATAAAAAATTAAATTCCAAAAAGGTTGAGTATCTTTACCTTTAATGTCACAAGTCACAATAGTAGAGCTTTGAGAGAAAACTATTCTTTTGACTCTTTTGACTCTCAGTCCAGTGCTCTTTCCAATGTTCTACTCACCTTACAGAATGTGTGACAATGTACAATTAGCTTTTTGAGGAGAGTCTTTTCCAATGTCAGTTTTACAAGTTTCTTGAGTATTGATTATGGTGGTTTATAGTATAGTTCCCCTATAGATAAATGTGAAGCTCATTTCTGACAAAAATATACAAGCAGTTCCGTATTTACTCTTTGAGGACATATATGAATCTTCACTTTTGTTCTTTTTAATTAAAAGGTAGCCTATCTTTTATTATGTTTCAAACAAATGTCAATCTCTAGATAAAGAGAGAAATATGATGATATATTGAGACCTTATAAATGGCTTATGATATCTGTGTCTGGAAAAAATAGATTAAAAGTTCAAAAGTTATGTTTTTGATTTTGTATGTTTATTTATTTGAGTGGGTTTGTTGGTTTTTAGTTGATGAATATCAATGAAATGCATTTTCTGCCCTAAAAATGTATTATTATGTTCAGAATAAAAATACCTAGGGACCATTTAGTTCTTACATGATGGCATGATTTAAAACAAATGAAATGAAATAAATACAATTTAATTTTGGTACAAAAAAAGAACAGTGTCTCTGAAGCTGAAATAGAAGGAGGAACTGACTTCTATAAAGGACTATAATATGCTACTATGATTCACACAAAAGGCAAAATAAACACCATTGAGATTGATCAAAAAAAAATATCTGAAGAAAATAATCAAAAGATTGCACGAGGAGAATAGAAATAACCTAGAAAAAGAATTCACCATAAATATTATAACAAGATCATAATATTGTTGTTTTTATGGAAATTAATGAGAGTTTGTTACCTTAAAATAAGATGTATACCTTCACTATGTGCTACCAAAATATACTTACATGGCCCAAAAGTGACAAAAAATGTATTCACAATAATAGCTTCTGGAATGGATCTGATGCAATATGGAGGAAGATATTTAATTAAGGAACAGTCTTCCCTCTTATCACTATTGTGGAGAGATCACAAGTTCACTGAATCACCATGTGGCTAATTTCTTCTTGAACAAAAACACTGAATGCAATCTTATTGCACTGTAACATATTATTACAATGTAAAATACTCATAATTTATACAGGGTAGCTATATAGCAATGGCAATATTTTAATTTCGTAGCTTCATTTAACTTATCTTAACCTGGTTGCTTTGTGAGTAAAATACACATGATAATAATAACAAGGTTTTGCACTGATACAGGAATGTATTATAGGATACGTAAAGCACTTAGCATAGTATCTGCCATGATATAAGTACTAACAAGAGGATAGGTAGGTATGGATACTTTTCAAGCTCTTGTCTCTGACTGCTACCTGGGGTCTCGAGTTTGCATTCATATTTTGTCCCTGGACTAGATCAGCCTCTCCACCCTACTACGGCTATCTCTTGGGAAGAAACTTCTGCCTCAGCTCTATTTCACAGAATCTGATCAGGTGGTTACACCTTACTTATAAAGTTTCTGAAGAACAGTTCTGTGCTGAAATTCAGAAGAGAAAATTGGTTATGTTAATCATTTTCTCCTCCAGCTTTTCAATGCTGTATCTCTGTTAAATCTGAACACTCTAAAGTAACATACTTGGACCATATCATTTTTCCCTTCTTAAACAGTCACTTATTTTTCACATTAACCAAAGATTAATTTAAATAGTCATTAGAGTCCAGTTGACTGTTTAGTGTCCTCCATTTATAGTACAGACATATGCAGAAATTCTTCTCAAAGGTCACCAAAAATAAATCTCTCCTGATGAATGTTTTGCTCCCTTTTTTTAGACAAGTTTTGTATATGCCATTGTTGAAATTTTTTCACTCTATGTGCCAGTATGTTCAGATTATATATTTTTACTGAGCTGCTATTTGTTTTCCCAGAAAGCATGTCTATAGCTTACTTTTTGCCTTTCACGAAGGTTTTGTATTTCAAAGGTTTTGACTTGTTTTGTTTTTTAATAGTCAGATTATGACTGTGCATATATGTGTGTATATATGCAAATTTCAGGTATCTGTAATTTAGGAGAACGGAATGAGACAGAATGTTGTATGCCCCATTTTGGAACTTAGCTTATAACTAGATTCACTGAATTAAAGTACTTTAGAACAGAAAATATCCTAGGGATTCTCGTATACCTTCATTTTAGGGGTGATAAAGCTGTGTTCTTAATAAGTTAAGGATCTTGCTTAAGATCGCATAGTAAGGTGGTGGAGCTTTAATTTATGACTCTTCCTCTTTTCATTAGCCATATTATTTTGGTCTAGAAAAGATATCCTATCAAATGAGAATATAGTAAAACGGTTGGTGCTAGTCTTTGTTTTGTTATTTTTGTTTTCTCTTTAGCCTGCTTCCTCCAGCACAGACTGAAAAATTCAGTGGTTTCAGGTTTTATCTCTTTAAAAAGAGATGAACTCATAGCCAAGGTCAGTAATGAGCATCCCATGATCTGTTATTTTAATCTGACATTTCAAATTATTTACACAGTTTACTTATTTCACCTCTAAAGTTCAGGCATGGTACTTATTATAGTTTAGATTGCAGTACAATTTGAACACGTCAAGAAATGTATTTGACTCCCAGAACAGTGAATGATCAACATTTAACACAACAAATCCCTGTTAAGGGCATAAGAGGCTCTGCTGAGGATGTCTCTGAAGATCAATGCTATTAAATCACACATTTTCCCATTATTTGACTTCCCAAATCCCAGACAGAGGCCTTATTGATTTTACTTGACAACTTCCCCCCCCCCCCACTGTTTGTTTCTTGTGCTTTCTCTACCCATTGGATGTTGATCAAACAGTGACTTTTATCTTACTAGGCGGAAGCTACTCAGCCTAGAGCTGCTTCTGTGGCTGTCACTCAATGAAGGCCCACAGGCCTCTTGGGCAAACATGCCAGATCTCAGCTCCTTCTTCCAAGAAAAAATCCTGCCTCACTCAAAAGTGGCCACATAAATTGGCTCAGAAAAGCATTCTTCCTGGAGTGAAGTCTACAGACACATTTTCTGTATCAATAGAACAATGTAGACAAGGATATATCCCTTCCAAATTCTATAATAAAATTTTCTTGGCATAGATATAGAGGAAATTGTGTGAAAATAACATCTATAACAACATGAGAATGTGAAATTTTAAACTCTGAGAATTTGAGAAAAATTTAGTGGTCATCTGGTTCACTGGTTGACTGAAACTTGGCAGCATAACGAAAGAAAATGAATATACTTGAAGGATTCGTTGAAGAAAAAGTATAGAAATAGTCCTCTATTGGAATTACATAATGCCTAGGAAGTACTAACCATAAAATCAAGTATTGTTGACTTTCTAAAGATATGACAGTGGTCCATATACAGCATAATACTAGAAAGGAAACATATTTGAGATGTAATCTTCCTATAATCTATAGTGGGAGTCCATAAACTTTGTCCATTAAGGGCCACATGGCAAATATTTTCAGATTTTCAGACCAAAAGGTCTTTGTTGCAGTTACTCAACTTTGCTGCTGCAACATGAAAGAAGCCAGAGACAATTCATAAATTAATGGGGGTGGCTGTGTTCCAATAAAACTTTATTTATAAAAACAGGCAGCAGAAGGAATCTGTCCCAAAGGTTGTAGTCTGTTGACCCCTGATCTACAGGAAATATATAATTCTAGTTTTAATGACTAGAGAAACTGATAGCAAAGGGATTCTAACATGTGATTATCAACTATCCATTTTTACTGAGGACTGCCTTTTATTTTGAATGTATGTTCTGTCTTTTCTTTTAGCATTAACACATTTTTTAAAATGGAATGATGGTGAGACCAAATGGCAAAATTGTGTTGTGTGTATGTGTGTGTATAACAAAATTTTATAATTTTAATGTATGATACATGCATTAAATAAAATTTTGCCACCTGAGTTCACCATTGTTTCATTTAAAATGTATACATAGAACAACAGACACATGAAAAGATGTTCATTGTTACTCACCACCAGGGAAATGCAAACCAAAACAACAATGAGATGTCACCTCACATCTGTAAGAATGGCTAAAATCAACAACACAAGAAACAGTAGCTGCTGGCTAGGATGTGCAGAAAAAGGAACCCTTGTGTATTATTGGTGGAAAGGTAAATTGGTGCAGCCACTCTGGAAAACAGTATAGAGATTCCTCAAAAAGCTAAAAACAAAAAAAAAAACAACAAAAAAAACAAAACCCAAAACCCAAAAACTTCTTATGATCCAGCAATTGTACTACTAGGTATTTACCCAAAAATACAAAAACAGTAATTCCAAGGGAGACATGCTCCCCCAAATTTATTGCATTATTATTTATAATAGCCACAATATGGAAGCAGCCCAAGTGTTCATTGATTGATGAATGGATAAAGAAGATGTGATCTGAAACACACACACGCACGCACACACACACACACACTGGAATATTATTCAGACATAAAAAGAATGAAATCTTATTATTTGCAATGACATGGATGGAACAAGAGTATTATGCTAAGCAAAATAAGTCAGTCAGAGAAAGACAGATACCATATGATTTTACTCATATGTGGAATTTAAGAAACAAAACAAATGACCAAAGGGAAAACCAGAGAAAGAGAGAGAGAGACAGAGACAGAGAGAGAGAGAGAGAGACAGAGAGAGGGTGAGAAACCAAGAAAGAGACTTTTAGTTATAAAAAAGTGGTCACCAGATGGTTACCAGTGGAGAGGGAATTGGAGGGATGTGTTAAGTAAGTGATGGAGTGCATTTGTCATGACGAACACCAGGTGATGTATGGAATTGTTGAATCACTATCTTGTACAGCCAAAACTAATATAACACTGTATGTTACCTAGCCAAAATTAACATAAAAACTTAAAAATAAAAATACATAAAAAAGAAAATGCAAATATTACACACATATTAAACAAAATTTTATATTAATGAATATATTATGTATATCATATATACATTAAAATTTTGCCATTTGGTTTCACATTTGTTTTATAAAAATATATTAATGCAAAACAGGAAGGCAAGACATACATTTAGAACAATAGTGAGTGCTATGTGAAAATAGATAGCTGATTATATATCTATCTCTTATTGATTCTGTTTCTCTGCAGAATCCTAATACACTGGTCTACAATACAATATGATGGTATCAATCATTAGTACACTCCCTCGCTTTCATGAGTGCCAGAGTTCATTTAGGCAGCATTGCTGATATGAAATTATACAGTCGTTACTATTATCTAATTGATAGGAAGTTTATTACCTAAGATATAGAATATCAATTCTATTTTATTATGCCTCACTTTACTGCCAAGCATCCAGAAAATCTTGGCCATTTTGAGAAAAACGTCATGAACCAAAAATTTGAATTCTACTATTGGCACCTCCACACAGCTGGACTTTATACCCTATATCCTACTTTTAGTGATGGTTAATAGCTTGGGCTTTGGAATTTATCAAAGTTGAATGTAAATTCTCACTCTCAAACATACTAGTTGTAGCCCTTGGTAAAATTACTAAATGCTGAGTCCTAGTTCCTTTAGCTCAAATATGTAAATAACAAACATCACTTACAACATAGGGACTTTTCTGAAGTTTAATTAAGAAAATGAATATAACTGCCTGGCAGATCATAAGTGCTTACAAAAAGATATTGTTAACATCGTTAGTGATGCTAGTATTAATAGAAGAGATCAAATAATTTCCAGAAATGACCAAAAATATATTTCAGGTTTTACTATCCATTCAAAAATATTTTTAGGCTCCTATCATTTTGCAAGCACACTGAAGATCAGGATAGCAAGTAGATTTGACTCTTGTAAATCTTATACCCTAGCAGAGATAAAAGATGGCATTGTCTGCACCCACGTGAATCCTCAAAAGTAGGTCATGGTCGGTGGGTTTGCTAAATCTCAGGAGTCTTTTGCCTGTGTCTGAATACTTCCAGAAGGAAGTATATACATCTCTATTAGCAATCATAGAGCTACATGCTGCCTTTTCCATCATTCACTATAGGGAATCAGTTCTATTAATACTGTCTTTTGCCTGTGTATCAAGATTCCTCCTCCGATTTTCTAGTAATTATGTATACAACCTTCTTTGTTTTCTGAAGATGGGCTGCTACTATGTATTTAGTAGGTCCATCCCCTTTTATGGGTTGATTTCAAATCTGTTGATGTTTTAGATATATAAATGAAATAATAATTTCAAAATAATGAAATTGGAAGGCAGTGTATAAGAAAATCGATGCTGAGCATCAATCCAAATTGCATATCTTAATCTAGACATGCTTGATGTTTAGTCTAGACATCATGATTAAAGATGATTATGTCAGGGCCTTAACAAGCTCAACATGTGTCCTTCTTCGCGTTAGTGGGTATTGGAGAAATCATATTCTATTCAACCCCCTTACATCTGATTACCCCACCATCTGTAGGAGGAAATCCTAGAGAGGATAAATTTGCATACTGAAGCCAAGTAAAGGTTGAGTTCCAATTCCATTACCAAACTACCTAAATCAGAATTTTAATTCCACCTAACCCTTTTAGATTATAGTCTTAGAGAACATGGACTCAGTGTATCAGAGAAACAATGTTTGAGAGACGCAACACAAATTTAAGAATCTAACAAGTTGATCATATAAAGTTCCTTTTTTGGCTTATACCTCAAATTATATGTACTGAGCATTTTTGTTATTCCTAGTGAACTGGTATATCTATTATTATACAAATCAGATTCAACAGGTGTGTAGATAACATTTTTTTTTTTTCTATCTAGAAACTACACCAATTTTCTTTCTTCCTTCTTCCTGATTTACCTCTGTGGATCCAACATATGCGCTGTAGCATTTTCGAATGGTGATAGGAACAGTTGGCAATATGTGATGGCTACAGAGCAAGGGAACACCTGGGAAGAGAAAGGCTGACTTTTCGAAGACTGCACCTCCTGTTACAGACCACAAGGAAAGGGAAAGGATTGCGATTCCTTTGAGCAATAAACTGCCAGGTGACATTTCCAGTCTGGTGCCAGTCAGGGCAGCAGACACCTGGGGTGATGAATTGGGCATAAAGAACACACAATTCAGGGCAAAGCAATGGAATGGAACTAAGAGACAGAGCATGTTATCAAAAAAGAGGAGAAGAGAAGCTTTCCTGAAAGAACTGGAACTGAGAAACTTTGTGTCCCTGTAACTGACAGGAATGTTCCAGTGACAGGGAACTTGTGAGCAGCACACAATACACTCCAGAGAGTTTTCAGCTCCTTATGCCCTCTCTATTGGTCGAACAGAAGCCTCTATATCATGGGTTTAAGAATAAAACATAAAAGAGAAGGTGATATTACTTTTACAATTGCTCCTATTTCTGTTTTGTTTTATGATCCACTGGCGTTTAAATGTTCTGGAATTACTATTGTGGCACTAGTAAGGTCCTTTAATAGGAAGATTTTTGTGAAATAAAAAAAAAGAAAAAAATTCTCCTTTAAGTTGGGGAAGGCAGCATGGATGAACAAAACTAGCACATGCTGATAATTGCTGAAGCCAGATGATAGGTATATTGGATTTGTTATATTACTTCTTTCTCTTAAAAAAAAGTTTGCCCCTCAACCTTATACCCAGTCCAGCAAACATTCCACTTCTCTCCATTACCACAAAATTTCTTGAAAAAGACAATCTTTCTCAACTCGTTTGCCACCCTCACCTGCATTCCTTATTTAACCCACCCAGCCTGGCTCCAGTTTCCAACTGTGTCACTAAAACAGCCTTTATCAAGGTCAAAATTGATCTTTATTTTGCCAAACACAACAGACACTTTGCAGTATGTCTTATTCTATCTCTTATTACATTTGAACTCATCAAGATTTTATTTTCTAATTATTAAAACATTTTTCTGTTCTGTGAATTTACTTTTATTTATTCATTTTTAAAGAGTTTATTTACTCAGTTTGAGAGAGAGAGAGAGAGAGTGTGTGTCGGGGGGGAGGTTGGGGGAAGACGCTGTGCTGACTGACAGCAGAGGGTCTGATGCAGGACTTGAACTCATGAAATGTGAGATAGTAACCTGAGCCGCAGTCGGACGCTTAGTTGACTAAGCCACCCAAGTGCCCCTCTATGAATTTACTTTCAAACTAATTTAAATTTTACAATTTACTTTCCTCAGTCTTTGTCTCTTATACTAGCAACTCTTGCTTTTTCTTTTGTTCTCTCATCTCCCAAATCCTCACACATTGGTCATTGACCTTCTCTGTCTGTCCACTTTGCCTCCTGGCCTCTTCCATGAGATTGCACCTCATTTAGCCAATTACTCACTGATATTTCGATTTGGATGTCTAATATGGCCTGATAATATGGCCAAAAGAAAAATCGATCTTTCTTGAAAATGCATCTCTCTCCTGGTTTGCTTCATGTCAGTTAAGAACATGCCCATTCTCCAAACTGATGAAGCCATAAAATTAGAAGGCATTATTGTCTCCCATCCCTCAGTCTCTTGATTTTCCTTATAAAAAGGGAAAGGATTTAGGCACTTCTCTCTGTTTATTGTCATCACGCTTGTTGACGTCAGCATCAACCCTCATTGCAACTACTACATTGGTCTCCTGAATGGTCTCCCTGTAGCTTCAGGTTCCCTGCAACTCACTCTCTACACGGTACCAAGGACATCTTTTGCACATCAGTATAAAATCATGTCACTCCCATGCTTCCAAGGCTTCCCCCTGTATTTAGAAAACAAACAAACAACAAAAACCTATTTTGTTCACTGTGGTCTATAATCCCTGGCTGATCTGACCAGATCACCACCTGTTAATCTTTTGCAATCTCCCCTTAAGCTATTCTCTTCCCCCTTTCTCTACCTATTCCAGTTCCACTGCCTTAGTTTTAAAACACGCTAACTTCTCTCCCGCCTTCAATTATTTGTAGATGCTGCTCTCTCTACACAGTATGCACAGCATTACTTCACTCAGCAGCCTCCCTTCCTTCAGCTTCAAGGCTTAACTTAAAAGATAGCTTCTTGGGGCACCTGGGTGGCTCAGTTGGTTAAACGGCCAACTTCGGCTCAGGTCGTGATCTCATAGTTTGTGGGGTTGAGCCCCGCGTCAGGCTCTGTGCCGACAGCATGGCGCCTGCCTTGCGTTCTGTCTCTCCCTCTTTCTCTATCTCTCCTCTGTTCTGTCTCTCTCAAAAATAAATAAACCTTTAAAAAAAAAAAAGAAAAAAGATAGCTTCTCACAGATACCTCCTTGTATTCATAGTTCATGACTTTATACATATATGTATACGTATACATATATGACTTTATACATAGTCTTGAGTTAACGTGTAGTTGTTTCTCTCTTCACCTGTGTCTTCCAACATGATTGTAAACTCTTTGAAGCTAGCAGCTATATTTTTGCCTCTTACATCTGTGTATTCACTGTTTAGCAAATTGTCTGACATGTAAGTGTTCAATAGAGGATTTTATAAGAAAATAAATGTAAAATAAATATTCATAATATAACCATTATATAATGACCTAAGTATTTTTTACTAAGCAATTTATTTTTGCAAAACATGTAAGCCAGACTGAAAGCTTTAAATACTGAATGTATTTGTACTATGGCAAAATTAAGAATCTCTTTGCTTTATAACAGATGAGAGCTATTCAAGAAAAATTTACCCTAGCAATAAGACTTATTGATCACTTCAGACAGCCCAATCTAAGTTTATTTATTTATTTTTCGGATAGAGGGAAAGCATGTACATATGCATGAGCAGAGGAGGGACTGAGAGAATCCCAAACAGCTCCTTGCTGTGGGCGCAGAGGCCAGTGGTATGGGGCTCCATCTTAGGAACACTGAGATCATGACCTGAACCAAAATCAAAAGTCATAACGCTTAACCAACAGTCGCTCAGGCACCTGTAGACAGCCCAATGCAGTAGAAATAATCAAGAGCTAGCTAAGAAGAGTTGTTGGTTTTCTCATTTCTTGCCTGTTGATCACTTTTCAGCCAGGTACTGTATTTATGTCTGAAAATTTAGAAATTGCCAACTAAGACTTTATTTGAATGGCAAACATTCTTTTACACCTATCACATTTTAATAAACCAATCTGTAAGTTACTGTATACTTTAGGTTTACATATTAAATGAATACCAATGATTATATGACTTTCTCAAAAATCAGTTAAACAGATCACAAAAGCTATCAGGTGTCTACTGAGTCAAACACAGGGTTGAGAAGCCATTTTATCTTTACAGATGTGTGTTCAAAATCCATAATTATTCCTTGTCATGTCACAAAAGGAAAAATGGAATATACTTCCATGAAATACCTGGTTGTAATCAACTCCACTGAGAATCTTGCTTTGAGAGTTCTCTCCTTCTCTTTCGCCGGTTCTTTTGTCCTGTAATTGAATTGAATTTGCTCCTCACCCCATTCCTTCCAGACAGCTTCTCATTTGAGGGCTCTGAAGATGTATTACACTAATATATCCTCAGAATGACAATGCTATGATGATGCATGGGTATAATACATCTTCAGAGCTTCAGCACTGTCCAGAAACAATACAGCTAGCACTGGATTAAATTCAAACCTAATGCAAAAAGAAACATTAAAAAAAAATTGGCTAACAAGGAAGGTGAAAATAAAACCTAAAAAAAAAAAAAAGTTATTTTAATGAGATCAATAGTCCTGTATATTTAAAAAACAAATTTTTGAGACTTTAGTATGGCTTATTATTAATCTGTAAATTTATGCAAGAATACACTCTGCAAGTGTCTAAAGATTACAGTGAAATATAGCCATAGTTAGACAAAAATATACAACAATTCTAGTTTTTTAGTCTCCATCTCTCAGGGAAAGGTTACATACAAAGTTTATATGCAATAAATACAGCATATTGTCTCTTTTGTCAGTCTGGCAAAATTAGTCTCTCAACATTTCATAAGACATTTTCATTATGTATTAGACTAGAGGACATTTCATGAATGCTGACCTTCTTCCCTTAGGACAAAATTACTTTTGTTAACATTTTCATAGAGAATGAAAGTACCATCATCTGATAAAAAACATTTCATAAAATTTCTGGAAATTTTAACAGCTGAAATCGGGTTGCACAGTAAACTAGGGTTAGGGGATTTATAAATAATAATAACAAATAGAAAAACTGGGCACCGTTATTTCTGATATCCTGGTCACAGTATCCTTTGTATCCTTAACCTTGGCTTTATTTAGGTTAGTAATCATACAGAAGTCTCAGAGATGCTTGCTTCTTTATTATGAAGGTAATATCATAGGAACCTAGAGCTGTCTGAAAGACTTTTTCTTTCTTTATTTTTATGGATATTTTTCCTACAGCAAAAAAAAAACCAAAGAAAACAAATTTATTTCTCCTTCAAAACATAGTGTTTCCTGTCCTCCCCTCTATTCCCCATCCACCATTTATCAGAATCTGAATAAATAATTCAAACTTTGTTGTTAGAAGTCATAGTGGTAGTTGCTCAGTAAAGTTATCCCTTTTCTGTTTTCTATAGGAAACAACTAAATACAAAATAGCATCTCACAAGTTTGGAAATGCAATCATTATTTGATTTTTATCACATAAGAACACAGCATTTATTGGTGTTTATCATCACCATCTTCCATTATCTATCCTTAAGCAATTTTTACTTGAAGATGCACTGTAAAAGAAATTTTAATAATGGTAACCAAGAATTTGGAGCTCTTAATTTTTTGAGTTTTCTTTTATTATTTAAATGTTTAAATGTTTTATTTATTTCTGAGGGAGGGAGAGAGATAGACAGACGATGTGAGCAGGAGATGGTCAGAGAGAAAGGGAGACACAGAATCTGAAGCAGGCTCCAGGCTCTGAGCTAGCTGTCAGCACAGAGCCTGATGTGGGGCTCAAACCCACAAATCCTGAGATGACCTGAGCTGAAGCTGGATGCTTAACCTACTGAGCCACCCAGGTGCCCCTCCTGAGTTTTATTTTAAAACTCACAACCTGTGATATTACTATTATTACTATTGCTCTGATTATCTCCATTTTGCAGATGAAGACAATGAGACACAAAGAGCTTAAGAAATTTGTACAGTTTAATACATGCAATACATAGCAAAACAAGGATTTCAAACCAAGGAGTATAAGTACTATGTCCTTTCTAGCGCTATGTTATAGTACCTTGTTTAGTAGGAATTTAAAAATTATAAAAGTGTTATTAGATTTTTCTATAATTTCTTTGGGGAAATGATCTGTTCACAAAGGGTATAAAGGAAAATAATTATTAGTCATATTAATTTTAAGACATTAATCAGCAAATATGAATTTATTAATCATATAAAGAATTTACAGTATTCTAAAATATTATTTCCTTTAATAGATATTTATTGAGTACTTACTATGTAGATACATTTGCCTGACTCGTGGGTCATACAGAGATAGCTCACAAAAGGTAAGAGTAAAAAGTGTTTATCATAGTTTTATTGATCTATAATCCAAGATTACTAAAATCATTTTAATTTTCCACTAGTGGTGACTGTACCTAATTATGGTCACGTTAATCAAGAAAAATATAATTTTATTTTTTATTTTATTTTTTTAAGATGTTTTTTATTTATTTCTAGGAGAGAGAGAGACAGACAGTGTGAACAGGGGAGGGTCAGAGAGAGAGGGAGTCACAGACTGAAACAGGCTCCAGGCACCGAGCTGGCAGTCAGCACAGAGCCCGACGCGGGGCTCGAACCCATGAACCGCGAGATCATGACCTAAGCGAAAGTCGGACGCCTAACCGACTAAGCCACCCAGGCGCCCCAAGAAAAATATAATTTTAAAACAAGGTGAAGTATAATGAAAATTCAATAGCAAGATATTGATTTTGAGTGAAGAAAATGGGTATCGTATTCTTTTACACTGGAGATCATAACTCCTCTAATAATTTATTTCAAGCCAACCATATGCCCACGTCTATAATTGTCAGTGACACTTTGTTTCTTAATTGTAAAAAAAGAAAAATCATTATTAACATATTTTCTTTTTCTTACTTACATATGTTGTAGTGTTAAGCCAGAAACAGCAGTTAAGTCCAGTAGAGCTTGTTTGTATACAAATGTAGCCTTGATGGACATGATCTTATATTTATTAGAAATAAAACCCAGTTGTATCTTCACTGACTCTTGGGGTTCAAATGATCAGTACAACATGGATTCAAATGAACATCGTGCTCTTTTCTTCATGAATGTATCCATGAAGTTATAATACTTCTCTATGTTAACCTATGTTAGAACAGTGCCTGGGGCATACTAAGTGCTCATTAAGTAACATAATATAAGTATTAACTAGGTTCATTTAATTAATTTATTTATTTAATGTTTATTTATTTTTGAGAGAGACAGAGTATGAGTGGAGGGTAGGGAGCAGGGAAGAGACACAGAATCAGAAGCAGGCTCCAGGCCTTGAGCTGTCAGCACAGAGCCCAATGCGGGGTTTGAATCCACAAGCCTTGAGATCATGACCTGAGCCAAAGTCAGTCACTCAACCAAATGAGCCACTCATGCATCCCAAACTGGGCTCATTTTATATATTCACAATACCTACTGGTGATCTTTCTGGATCCATATAGAATCTATTTTAATATTATGAGTGAAAATTTTACCCATGGAGTCTCACCTCAGCATGAATTAGCATGAAATTTACA
Organism: Proteles cristata cristata; assembly: GCA_017311185.1. Classification (NCBI taxonomy): domain Eukaryota; kingdom Metazoa; phylum Chordata; class Mammalia; order Carnivora; family Hyaenidae; genus Proteles; species Proteles cristata. The sequence goes on along the minus strand of JAESUZ010003447.1, from coordinate 1,145,110 downwards.
ACCAAATTAAAAGCTGAATTTTCTAAGATTATAAACAAGCCCTAACTTGTTTTAATATAATCATTTATGTAATACCTTTTCCTAATACATGTAAGGTGACATTGAAATCACTCTGAAAAAATACTCGAGAAAAATCTAATCCCTAAAATATAAACAGCCTAAATGAATGCAACCTTGCCATTTGCAACAACATGGATGGATATGGAGGGTAAAATGCCAAGTGAAATAAGTCAGTCAGAGAAAGAGAAATATTATATCATTTTGTCCCTATATGGAATTTAAGAAACAAATGAGCAAAGGGAAAAAAGAAACAAACAAAAAATCAATACTCTTAAATATAGAGAGCAAACTGGCAATTGCTTGAGGGGAGGTACAGGGGGCAGAATGAAAAAGGTGGAGGGGATTAAAAATCACACTGTCATGAAGAGAACTGAGTCATGTACAGAATTGTTGAATCATTCTTTGTATTGTACCTCTGAAACTAACATAACACTGTATGTTAATAATACTGAAATTATTAAAAAAAATAATGTTTATTGATTTTTGAGTGGGAGAGAGCGTGAGCAAGGGGACGGTCAGAGGGAGAGGGAGACACTGAATCTGAAGCAGACTCCAGGCTCTGAGTTGTCAGCACAGAGCCCGATGCGGGGCTTGAACCCATGAACTGTGAGATAATGACCTGAGCCAAAGTTGGCTGCTCAACCAACGAAGCCACCTGGAAGCCTCAAATATACTTCAAATTGAAAAAAAAAAAAGTTTATATATATACACACACACACACACACACACACATATATATACATATATATAAGCATATATATATGTATATATATGTGTGTGTGTATATATGTATATATATATGCTTATATATATGTATATATGTGTGTGTATGTATGTGTGTGTATATATATATATATATATATATATATATATTTCCTAATGTCAATTCCTTCAAAAAATCAAGTTCCATAAGAAAATAGAAAAAGATTTTTTGTAAAATGCTTTGAAATGACTGATGGGTTCATGTTTTCTGTTTTATATGGTTAAGCACTTTCCTCTGAGAATAGTGGATTAATTTTTATATCAATTCATTGTATCATCAGACTCTTTGTTTAGGCCTATATGTGTTTTAAAATAATGAAAACTTCCTTGCTTTCTAAATTCAAATAGCAGGCATTAACAGTTCTCAATACAAACAATTCCTCATGTCCCACCACTAACTAAATAGAAGTAGAGAGGACTCTGGAAACAGACAAATGAAAGTTAAATTATAAAGAAAACTCTCAGAACAAAGAGACACTTTTAACTGTATTTATAAATTATTGGTGTGCAATCCTATGGTAAAAGTTTAACTTGCCATCATTATGTAGATTCATTCATTATATAATTATCCATTATGTAAAGCCATTATGGAAATTCACAAACGCTCCACATAGAGTGCAACCCTACAATGGAACAAGAGCCATAGCTTGCCCTCTGAAGATCTGGTATTGTTGAGATGTCATCAGTGTAAATTGCTGGTTTTACTAGATTTTTCTTCCTAACATTAAAGAGTAAAGTGCAGTGTCAGGATTGCAAACCTGAAAAAAGACTTAAAGAATTACAGTGTTTGGGAGACAGGCTGCCAGCTTGCAAGGATCACACACACAGCTGCTTCATCATATCATTCTCGGTGTTGGCCAGCACTTGAGCATTTCAGAGAAGGCTTTCTTTCACAAAAGAGGAATGACAATAGAATCAAGAGCACTAATAGAAAGCTTCCAGTATGTACCTGTATTGACTCACGTCATTTTCAGAATTGTTTTAAACAGTAGATTTGAATGGTACATGCGGTTTGTAATTAATAATTTTCATTTTTACAGTTTTCTACCTTTTTTCTGATAATTAGTAATTAACATTTATGTCTTAATTCTCTTTAAAAGTTATATAAGTTTTAATGTGCTAAACCTTTATGTCTTACAGCTACGAAATAAAACTTAAAACCTAAACTTCTTTTAATGTATCAAAGGCAGGGGTCAGCAAACTCTTTTTCAAAACAAAAGACAATAAATTATTTGGTATCTGTGGGTCATATGGTTTCTACTGCAACTACTCAACTCTGCCGTGTAGTATTGAGAAAGCAGTCATAGGCTATATGTAAATTTGTTGACAGCATGGCTATGTTCTGACAACAATGACAATGACAACAAAAACAACAACAACAAACCTCATTGACAGAAATAAACAGTGAAGCCAGCTGGCTCACAGGCTTTAGCTTGCTAACCCATGGTCTAAGGAATATCTGTTTAACCTAAATGACTCTCTTTTGACAGTCTTAAAATCCTTAAAATCTCTTAGTTTGGTAGTATCTATTATATTCTTAATGGACAGTTTATGCGATTTATTTTATAGCTGGAGTAAATTCATATCAATACTTATGGGAAGCACAGGAAAACACTCTTTTTTAGTTTTCAAAGGTTCTATATGTCAATCCACATGATTTCCAAATATTGTCTTAAGGCTATCTTAAGGCTACTTGAATGTAAAATAAGTGCATGTTTTATTAAACTCAGTATTCTTTCCCAAGCAGAAATATCCTTCAAGAATAAAGGCAAAATCAAGATGTTCTCAGATGAAGGCTACTCTGAGAGAATTTGTCTCTAGTGGACCTATCGTAAAGGCTCAGCTAAAGGAGCTTTTCTAAATAGATAACAGGAAGAGTAACAGAATAGATAAATACAAAATACTTCCCTTCTCTTGAGTTTTCTAATATATGTATGACAGTTGAAACAAAACCAGTACCACTGTCTGATGTCGTTCTCATGTATGTAGAGAAATATTTAAGATTATTATAAAAAGCAGGAGAATAAATGGAGATAACGTTTCTATACTTCACTGAAACTAGTAAAATGTGGATACCTGCAGACACTGATAAATTATGCTTATATGATATACTGCTATTAAATTTATGCAAAGATACACACTTAAAAACTCTATGGATAAAACAAAGAGGAACTAAAAAATAGTCAAGTAACACACAGAAAGGCAGGAAAAAGGAAGACAGGGAAACAAAAACTAGGGGGAGCAAAAAGAAAACGACAACAAGATGCCAGTCATAAGCCCAAGAGAAAGTGTCAGAATATTGATTTCAGAAAAGAATAAGTAGAGTTTTTCAACACGATGAAGTCAATAGAGGGGAAAGGGTTAAAGATGGAGGGAGAGAGAGGATATTTAATGGAATAAGGAACTGACAGGGCCACCTGGGTGGCTCAGTTGGTTGAGTATTCAATGTTGGTTCAAGTCATGATCTCACAGTTGGAGCCTGCACTACGCTCTGCATTGAAGGTGCAAAGCCTGCTGGGGATGCTCCCCCTCTGTCTCTTCCCCTCCCTGTACTTCAGCGCTCTCTCTCTCAAAAAAAAAAAAAAAGTAAATAAATAAAAAAAAAGAACCGACAAATGGGAAGGAATGAATGGAATCCAGAACATATGAGGACAAAGGGCCATGAACAAACAGTCTTTATCTTGAGTTAGGCAACAGCCTTAATTCTATGGATAATTAGGGTGATATATTCCATCACATGCCACTAAGCATATGGAAATTAGACAAAAGAGAGTTTAAGACATAGAATCTGGTGTTTATGATCATATTTTAGCTCCAGGGCTAAAAGAATATCTTTGTCAGCTAATAAACACCAACAGGGTAAAGTGAGAACATTCCTGGAGATTCCAGATATCAAAATATAAAAATGAACTAGGAAGCAAAAATTAAGATAAGTAGCAACGAATAATAAGTGGAAATTTGACTGAGGCTTACAAAATGCCTCATATTTGTTATCTGCAATCTATTATTTTAAAACGTATGTTTTAATTTTTCCTATGTGCTTTTTTCTTGATTGGATCTAGATTTATTAATATAATGATGTATCGTTAAGAATTTTATTTTGTCTTTATATTCAAAATCAGATGCCTTGTGTAAATTTGTCAATGTTCTCTAAAAGTTTTAAGTGAGTTTTAGCTTCACGGTACCCTCATTTGAGAGCAGTTATGTGAAGTGCATACAAGAGTCGTAAGTAGGCCCTTAAATTTTGGAAATAGGGTTGGAGATGCCATTTGATCAAAATTTTAAACATATTTCAGTAGTAAATAGCTAATACTACACAATATTACCATAAGTCACAGACTGTTCAGTGCTCTATACTATTCCATTTAATATTCATAACAATTCTGGCACAATTAGTACCACCATGTTATATGTAAATTTTAAGGTAATTAACAGTTTTGTCAAAGATTTTACAGTGTATCAGATGAAGATCTGGGTTTCAAACTCAATTCTGATTGATATAATGTTCACGGTCTTAATCACAGTACTATACTAGCACCATCTGATGCCTAAGAAATTATAAATAGGAATCTTTTATTATTATCATTCCCTTAGGAATTATATTAAATTACATCACCTTACCTTTAAATTATATTAAATTAAATCACCTTATATTACAAGTTTTGTGAAAACCTTGAAAATGTCTAAGTATATAAGAAGTTACTCATAAATTAAAGCGACAGTATCACATCTAAATAAAGATGCATGAATCAATCTAAATTTCTCATGATAGAACAATTAATTGCCTCCTTATGTTCTGCTTGATATAAATATTTTGCAGTCATTAATTCTATAATCACCTTCTGTATGTACACTATGTTCTAGGCCTTGTCCCAGGATTGTTAGATAAAGTCAAACAAAATATGATTAATTTTTTGCATTAAAGTTACATAAGTTTTTTCGGTTAATAGAATATCATAGAAAGTATTCTAGGTGTCTGAGTTTCTGATAACTTTAATATAAGATAGAATAGCAGGGTTATATATTTTAAACCAATGTATAATTATTATAACCACAAGTATATAGTATCTAATCATTTGAAGTAATGTAAAATGGCTGATTTCAGAGATAGGGCAGTTAAAATACAAAGATGAACCTGGCATATTTTGCTATGCCAGAAAGTATGAAAGTATTGAAAAAAAATGATGGTATCACATCACAAGGACATGAGAATCAGAATGAAGTGACTTTCACTCACCAAATAAGGGACCATTTGAGAATCAAAATAACCAAAGACAGTATTGAACTATAAACAGTTTTTAAAACTTGGGAATCTATGAGCTTCTGCCATAATAAATAGTTAAAGTAATAAATAAATAAGAAATAGGGGAAATGAGGTTTATGATTTCAGGACTGCTCAAGCTAGAAAAATCATCATTTTGTTATCGTCAGAGTAAGGATCAGTTCACAAACGGATCAGTTCACAAAGGAATCATTGATAATGCAAAATCTAAGGGCAAGGTTAACAAATAACAGACATTTCTATTTTATGGTTTTAAAATCTCTCCCTACTGCCTAGTTGTAGAATGGGGAAGGTAAAAAAGAAAGAGAGAGAGGACAGAGAGATAAAGAGGGAGAGAGAACTATACAATGCAGAAATTAGACACCTTGATTAGGTAATCAAAATTAACACCACAAATTAGGGGCAGATGGCTATCCTGTGCCTGTGGATATCATTCCCTGAGAAGGCAACAACTTCACTTGTTTAGTCCCAGATGGGCATTAGCTTGAACCTAATCATGAGGAAACAGGAGTCAAACTCCAAAATGAGAAACTATCCTATTAAAAAAGAAGGGGATGGGACATTCATTGCTGAAAAATATCAATGTTTGGTAATGACATTAGGAATTAGACTCCAGAAAAAAGAGGACTAAAGTGATGTGACAACAGGATAATTGGATTTTGTACTTAGAAGGAAAAAAATATCTATAAAGAACACTCCTCCATCAATTGACAAAATTGGGATATGGATAGCAATGGGACAAAAGTATGATACACATGTTAATGTACATAATCTGAAAACAGCATTGTGGTCACATAAAAGAATGCCCTTAGTCTTCAGAAATGCACATTGACAGAACTAGAAAGAAAAGGACATGAAGTATGTAGATTGTTTTCAAATGATTCAATGAAAAATATAGAAATTTCCATATACTCCACACACAACAAATGTTGAAGCAAATGGGAAAAATGATGAATTAAACCAAATAAAAGGTGTAGGGCATAGTTTGTATTATTTCTGTAACAATTTTTACATGAATTTGAAATTAATTCCTAGATATAGAATAAAAAATATATAAAGAAAGAAATCATCAACATACATGAACTTTAAGAAAGCTCATACATACAGAAACTTCTCAAGAAAGATGTTTTTTGTGGAAGATACACTGTGTTGTTTGAACCAACAGGTAGAATGAGACCTGCAGTGAGCTAAGGCAATGTTTGTGATGTGCTTGAACCCACAATCTAATCTGGAGAGGGAGGGAATATGCAGATGCTCTGTGAAACTAGTATCCTGTGACCAGACATTTTTAAATTGATTTTTGAAACTGATATAAACCATGAATGAATCAGCAAGAAGTAACAAAAGTACTAACACATGACACATGTACAAAACCCAGCCATTATTTCTAGTACAGACAGGGAGTGTATCTATATCTGCTTTTAATATCATCCACTGTTCATGGGGTGACCACTGTTTCGAGACACATTTTCTTTTGTGACATAGCAAAAGAAGAAAGCATCCAAAATGTTGATATTTCTTAGGTAAAATGTAGGCAGATCAGTGGAATTTACAATTTTTCTTTAAATATAAATATGTACGTTGAAGAAATTTAATAGAATTATGACATGTTACTTAAAGCAGAAACTCTACAGTGCTGTGCATTTGCATACAGATCATTAACAGATTATAATTTGAAATTATTGGAAGCATTTATAAATATATCAGCCATGTCTAGCTATTCATTGGATAATAGTTAATATTTATGCTAATTTTACTCATTTGCTCTGTATGGCAGGATCAGAAAAATAAATCCATGCACAGTTTAACTTATAAACCCAATCTGTCTTCTTTCAGCTTCATGATGTTATCCATTATCATTATTCTAATAACTTCACTAACCAACATTCACGCTATTTAATTAAACCAAAATGTATCTAAGCACTTAAGAAAGAAGAATATGCATAATAACAAGCACTGCAAAGCAGAAGAGTTCAGTCCAAAATATTAATCTTAAATTATATGAAGATAGAGATTATGTGCTTCATTCTTACAAAAATTATATTGCCATATCAGATTTAAATCCCTGGAAAGATGATTAAGAATCAGCCATACATTTGCATATCACCTTATACTTTTTAAAGCACATTTATGCTTATTATCTTATTTGAGTCTCACAATAGCTAGGCATTTTTATCATTTGACTTTTGGAAAGTAGGCAACTAGCTCAAGGTAACTGAGGCTATGAGATTTGCAATAGAATTGTCTGAATTGATGTAGATGAGGACCTTGAGATAAAAGTATATGTATCCTAAGTGCTGGCCCTCGGTTTGTCTCACTTAGACCCCATAGAGAGTCCTGTCACTAATTCAGTGCTCATATACCAGTTTTATGATTCTGTAGCTGCTCTAAGGAGTGAAGTATTGGCAGTCAAGAGCACATTCCTGCTTCAGAAATAATATAGGGGCCATAATGCATATTATATAAGTGTATACTGCTGTTCTATTGATTTTTTCTCACATTCATAGCAATACTTAGCATATGATATAAGTCTCATTAAACCAACTTCATAAATGAGGGAACTCAAAGACACTTAAGGACAAGTGATACTAAAGAAAGCATTAGCAGATAAAATGGATATGGCCATTGTACTCTTTCTACACCTACATGAAGGGTGATTTTCTGATTTCTTTTAAAAGCAATTTCATCACACTAGCCTTCTTCGAGCTATTTCCACCAAAACTATAAGACAAATAAAATCAGATTTCATTTATCGAGTATGTGGTGGGATCTCATTTATTAAAAGTATCGCTGTTATTTCCTGGGTACAACTCAAAGCTATATAGTTCAAATATTTAATCTTTTCACAAATTAGTGATGCTGTGAAGATTGGGTGTGAAAACAGCCTTGTTTCGATGATAATTGTCACCAACTTCCTAAAATTGACTTAATGTCTTTAGGTGAATGTAGCAGAAGCACCCGAAACCCATAAAAAAATTACATCCCTTAATTTCACCTAGCTCTGTGGTCTTGTACAAGTTACTTCAAATCTTAGGTTTTCAGATCCCTCATCAGTTAAAATTTAATTCTAACTGCCAAATCCTTGATTCTGAACTGCATTTTGAAATTAGACCCAGCAACCTCATAATTTGTATAATTTCATTCTCTCTTGATTACCTTACCAGTTCATGCTGGCCTATTAACATGTGAATGACGACTGAATAAAAGCCTTACACATTTAAATGAAGATATTTCTCTTGTGATATTTCCATTTGAGCTTTTTATCTATTGATATGTGATTATCCAGTATACTAAAATGAAAATAACCTTGACTAAGAATCAAGAGACATAGATTCTATTCTGGGCTCTGACAGAAGCTGTTCATTTTACTTTCGTGAGCTACGGTGACTTTAGGTATAAAGATTAAGTATAAAAATACATATCCTGTTTATCTCATGCAAAAGATGTAAAAAAATATATAAGTTGACTCTTAGGTTCTGAACATTGAGATTACAGGAGAATAATGAATAGTGGCACAAACAACAATGATATATTTCTGCTTTACCTGATGGGGAGATGTGCCGCCAAGAAATGGAAGGCTCTGGTTTCCCAGTGGCCAAACAAGTAAGGGTGACATTGGTTCCTTCATTAATGGTCATGTCACTTGAGATGTCATATATCTTCGGAGGAACTGAAATGACAAAACATTCAGTGGTCAGAAAAATACATGTAAAATTCTGTTGAACTACATATGATCAACTCTATGATATTAAACTTACAGCATATGGTCACCACCCAAAAGAAATTCTCTGGATCCTTAGGACTCTCCTAGAGTTTTCTATTTGTTGGCTGGTTTATTTTTTTCTATAATTTTTAGTTATTAAGTACTTCGGCATAAACAAATTGTTTAATAGCAAAAAAGTTTGAATATGACTTCAATTAAAATTTTATTGTGCATACTTGTAATAGATACTGCAATACAGCCAATCTGTCTGTTCCATCTATGTATCTCCACTATAATGGCAGTTTTCTTGATGAGATGATTTAATAAAAATGGAAATTTGGAAGAAACTCTAAGTAGAACAGTTGCTCTCTATATGGATTAGGAGGTAAGGGGAGCTTGGATGGCTTAGTTGGTTGAGTGTCCTGGCTCTTGATTTTGGCTCAGGTCATGATCCCAAGGTTCGTGGGACTGAGTTGTTCATTGTTAGTGTGGAACTTGGGGGATTTTCTCTCTCCTTGTCTCTCTCTTTGCCCCTTCTCTGTTTGTGTGCGAGTGAGTGCCCACGTGCACCCTCTCTTTCTCTCGAAATAAATAAATAAACATTAATAAAGAGATTTCAGGATAACAAAGGTATTTGGGACCTCAATTTTCAATCTGCCAATTAGTAGGCATGGACTTACTATCCATTTATACTTGAAGGGGCTCAGTTCCTAATGGTTTGAAAGGTGTCTTCTTGTCAGTGGAGACTGGGAACCACTGGTTAAAACAGATCTCTTCATCCTGGGATTTCTTAGAATCTTCGTTATGCTTACTGTAACTCTCTAAGAATGAAGGGGAAAAGTTTTTATTTTATTTGTTTGTATGTTTGTTTGTTTGTTTTTCCTAATGTACTAGACTATGTAAGGTTTTATTCAAGAGTATTTGATAAAACCAGTGACCATGGAATACACTTTGGGAATGCTGGATAGAAAAAATTCCTAAATGAGCTTCCAATTAAAATGCCATATCCTTTCAAATATCAAATAGTCTCACTTCATCCTTAAATGGCATGGATACAAATCCTGGGTTCTCTACTAGCTGTGTTCTATCTATATCTCAGGGCAAGTTATATCTATATCTCAGCCTCATTGTCTTCATCTGAAAGCTGGAAACAATAGTAGCACAAACCCCATATAGCTTCTGTGAGGATTAAATAAGCACCTGGCGTCAGTATTAGCTATTATTATTAGATGCCCTAAAATGCATACGTGGTTTTTGAGTTTAATTTCAATACTGCCCTTTTCCTATGCTTTCATCAACTCATCACTTTGGCAGTGTGTAAGACTAGCTTGTGCTGTAAGTGTTAGTTTAGTCCATACAAATTATAGTATGTTGAAGTTCCAGGCCAAAACCAACAAATGTCAATTAGGCATCTTCATAATTTTTAGAAAAATATGCCTTGTACTGGAATTCTTTTAATTGTTCCAATCTTAGGCTTTCTTTATGCAATAGATGTGTTTTCACAGCTATTTTTAAAAAGGTAATTAAAATTTGTCACAGGGATAAATTAAATTATCTATACTTTGAATGCCATCTTAGATTTTTTTTAATAAAACCAAAATTCCATTACAAAAAAAAAACCCTAGAATGATTTGATTATAAATAGAAAATATTTGATTATATGTAACTGTAGCTAAAATTGAGGAAAAAGCTTATTCCTAAGTAATATACCATTGTAACTGTTTCTAAATGACATTCTTTAATTGGCATTTAAAACATATTATCATTAAACTCTTAAGTGAGTCTTCCCAGGCAAAAATTAAAAAAAAAAAAATTAAAAAATCATTCCAGACAGAAGACTCTCTTTAGCTTAACTGATACAGAACAGAAATAAAGACATTAAGACACCCCAGGAGGAAAGTGGAGAGAAGTGTGCTTGATTGGTGACTAGGAGAGCTAATAACAATCAAATTAAAGAAAGCTATCATCTGGATATATGCATGTAGGTACAGGTTTGAAATAGTAAACTATTAACTACATGACTACATATGTACATATATAAAGGCACACACAATTACATACACACTAATGACCACTAATTTAAAAAAAAGAAAAAAGTTATATAGTACTTTCCTCCTTCATACAGAAAACAGTGCATAGAGATCGGTCTCGTTTATCTACATATTTCAAACATAAAACTGATTCAGTTTTGGGCAGAGCTTTGTATATTTAAGAAAAATGATGGAGTGGCACAAGACCATGATTTTTATTTTCTATATTACTCTGTCAATTCTATCTGATCTTAAAATAGCTTAGTTTTGTCTTTGCATGTCTACCTATATTTAAAGTGGTAAACATGAGTGGTAAACTAATATTAAACACAATATTTGTCTTCAAAGAGAAACAACCAAGTCCCTTAGCAATAAACTTAGATTTGATATTTAACTTTGGGAAATTGTGTGGTGGGGGAAGAGTGTTGAATTCCAGGTGTGACGTGTCATCTCAGTGATGGCGATTGCCTCCTGGGGCCTCATAATTCAGGATACGTTACAGGGAAGAAACATCTGGGAAGAGGATGTTAGTAAAGGCAAATCCCTCTGGCAAGGCTCTTCTCCCTAGAATGCATCACCTGTTGGCAACAGATGCTGTGTGTAAAGAGGGCCAATGAAATCCTTCACATGTGCTGTAGCTCATGGAGGGAAAACCAGTGTTGCTTTGCTTACTATTCAAAGCCATTTTATATTCAGCTCAAGACTGCAAACTTTTACTGAGTATTATGGAGGGAATAATTCTGGACTCACAGGAAATGTACAAGTTTCAAGGCATAATCCTTGCCCTCAAGGAACTTAAAATTAAAAGAAGGAGGCAATTAGGTAAGTAAGGAAGAGAAGACAAATATTTTCCATGTTTTCCTTTCCATTTTACATGAGTAACCCATGTCTAATAAGTATGCCTCGTGCATTCAAATCAGCAGATATTATTTTTATGTTAGTTTCTTTTCTTTTTTTAATGTTTTATTTATTTTTGAGAGAGAGAGAGAAAGAGAGAGAGAGAGCAGGGAAGGGTCAGAGAGAGAGGGAGACACAGAATCTGAAGACAGGCTCCAGGCTCTGAGCTGTCAGCACAGAGCCTGACGCGGGGCTTGAGCCCATGAACTGTGGGATCATGACCTGAGCCAAAGTCAGACACTTAGCTGACTGAGCCACCCAGGCGCTCCTATGTTGGTTTCTTTCAAAGTGAACCATGTAGGATAGTTTATGCACAAAGTAATTCAGTATGGTACTATTTATCATAGAGAAAATCTATTAATAGCCTCTATATAGTATAACAAAAATAGAGGTATTGTCAAGTATTTGCATCCAGAATAAGGTATGGTACTGGGAAAGGACTTGGGATGATCTGAGGCAGCATCATGCTAGGAGAAAAAAGAATAGAAAAAAGAAAAAAAAGATGCTTTTACTTTGGGTAACCTGAGCAGGGAAGAATGGTAATGCCTCAGGCATCTTAAGATCATTTGGTTCCTGTGGAGGTTCCTGGGTTATAGTTTGTGTATAAATCATGTATCCACACAGGTCGGGAGGACTCTATAGAGCTCTGTGAGTGACAAAGCAGCGTATCTTATAGTATTTCCAATATCCTATGCACTTGCATAGAAAAACAGAACAGTGAGGAGAGTTAAAATATCCTGCTATTCTAGGTGTATGTTCCCTTTCCATATACCTTATCTTAAACTCTCTCATTTAGAAATTGAGCTGAAAAATAATTTGTTTGAAAAGGTGCATGTGTCCAATCAATTTAACAATTTTTAAATCACTAGATAAGTACAGATTTTAGTAACACTATAATTGCTGTGCACATCTTTGAGTATTTATGACCTAGAAAGAATAATAAAGGAATACATTAGTCATCTAAATGTAAACTTGTTTAATTCATAGGAAGTAATTATAACATTATCATCATGACACCATGAGTAAAAATAATGAAGGGTAGGAGTTCTAGATTTTATACTAATCATGGAATATCTCTCTCCTAATGGGACCCTTACTGGGGATATATATGACTTTACAACTGTGTTCATAATTAATTGTTCTATGTCACCAGCTACAGAGACTGAAGAACACTGGAAACTCTCCAAACACCAGAGGTTGAAAGGTTGTGTTAGGATGGCATGCTTTTTGAAATTCCCATACACATTTAAAGGAATCACTCTTGGATAATCAGAATGATCATCTACTTTGTCTTTAATTACTCACAGGGGCACCTGGGTGGCTCAGTTGGTTAAGCATTGGATTTCAGCTCAGGTTATGATCTCACGGTTCAAGCCCCGCATCAGGCTCTGTGCTGGCAGCTCGAAGCCTGAAACCTGTTTTGGATTCTGTCTCCCTTTCTCTCTGCCCCTTCACTGCTTGTACTCTCTCTCTCTAATTTAAATAAACACTAAAAATTGAAAAAAAATTTTTTTGCAGGCCTCAAATTCAACTGCTACCTGGTACCGTGTCCTCAACTTCTATTCACTTTACTATGGTAAGGGGATGATGCATATTTAGATGAATCTCTAGATTTCAATTTACTAAAGGTAATTTAAATTTCTTGTTAGTTTCACTTTCACTAAAAATATGTGCAGTCTGACTTGCCCCAACTGCCTTCTCTCATTTCAGCCATCTATCACAGTATCCTGGGACAGCGTATGGAGCAGTATCAGTAAGGAAAATTGTAGAATATATATCCAAACCAAAAACTCATGATTTCTACACAGCCAACCATTTGGGATTATTCCCCACCATTTGCATCATCATGTACAACTGAGTTTGTCAGTGGCTTCATTTGTTTTTTGTTTTGTTTTGTTTTTAATGTTAAAAATGTTTACATTTTTATCTACAGAAATAAAATAAGTCTTTAGCTTGTTTGCTTAATGAGGAGCCTTCACAGATTTAACTTAAATTTCTTCTAAGAATCCATCTTGTAGTCTGGAACATAACCAATAAAAATTTAAGAAGTCAGCACAAGGACGATTATGAGGAATCATTTAAATCATATGAGCACAGTGTTTTATCGTATTAAATGTGTAGATTATTTTGAGAAATAATAAATACAATAGAGTTCACATCTATACTAAGTTCCATGAGGTGTGAGGCTGGGTCACACGTAACACTGAAAATGTTAGATGATATTTTTGATAGTTACCTTAACTATAAGTACAAGACATTGACTATTTGGATTAGGAAACATGTAAGCGCCCTGGAATCAATTAAATGGCCCCTCTAGTTCTTAAGTTGTAGGAGTCCATGAAAGACCACCACACATACAAATCCATGTGGAATTCTTCTTTGGATTGCCAGGGATAAAAAAAGTAGATAAAGTATGTATTTAATCTGGCCCAAACATTCAGAGATTATTGAATGAAACATCAGTTCAGTATTTATCATAACCACGATATTCTTGGCATAAAACCCACCGGTTTCCTTAGTCAGGGTGTAAAAATCATAGCAGTGTTTTATAGGCAAGTACATTTTTCAGATCATTCTCTGAAGCTATTCCTAAAATCATTTAAAGGCTTTCATATATCTATTTGAATTATGCACACAGTCACAGATCTGTTCTCTAAATGTATTTACTAAGCCAAATAAGAAATAAAAATAAAAGTTATTCTATCTCTCTGGTGTCTTGCTTGACTTAGCTTTCTTCACAGTGACTTTTTCCACCCACAAAACATATTGCGAAAAAGAAACTTTAGATGCAAATTTTGGAGTGAATGTTAAAGGGTTAAAATTTTACCTTAAAGCATTGAATCATTGATGGCTTTGAACTTCTTAAAGCAAGATAGATTTTTCTGGGCCTATGTCTTATTGAATTAACAGCTCGTACCCACAACCCTCTGTCCCTCCTCACTCCTTTTCTTGTAGTTTCTTTGTTATAGCAACTCTTGTATCTGTCAGAATCATTGATATTTACTTCATTGTTCATTATCTCTTCTTCTCATAGAACATAAGTAAAGACCTTCTGTAGGAATCTAGTTTATGCACCAGCCTATCATCAACACCCAGAAAATGTTCTGACACATGGAAGATATTCAACAAATATTTTCTTGTTCTTTTATGGTTGAACTAATATTTCTTTGACTTTGTAATGAATATTTCTCATAGACTTTCATACCACTGCAAGGACGATATAATACAAATTTGTGAGAATATAGTAAAAATGTAATTATAGTGTCAAGGGTCCTCTGTGACCTTTTTCAAGGATTCTCCAATTTGGGGGATTCAATATTCTTTTTAACTCATTTAAAGCACAGTATTTTCCTATGTCATTGCCTACCATAGGTTTTGCCAGGAAAACTCAGATAAATAATTGTACAATAATCATACACATTTATATTCAACAGAATAGGCTGTTACAGCTTAGGCAGTACTGTGTGCGTTGATTAGAGTATTTTTTTTTTTTTACTTAAAAAGCTGTGTAAAAAAAAAAAGCTATGTAAATTTAGGGTCAAAGGATTTGCCCCTAAGACTGTATACATGTTATTTCTGCTTGTTTTTCCCCTCTCCACAGATTCGGAGTCTAGGTTAGTTCGAATAAGCTATATCTCTGAAGATTTTCCAAGCTGCTTGAGTCAACAAGCTAGACATAACTATAAATCTTCAGAGAATTGGCTTTTTTTTTTTTTTGCACTCCCATATCTGGTAATGGCTGGCAGCATCAAAAGAACATTCTTCCTTTCCCTAGGCTGGCACTTCCCTTTTCAGTCTTGGCCAGGCCCCAGAAAGTGAAAGCAGAGATACGTTACATAACAAACCTCCTGGAAAAGGTGCTGTTCTCAAACTGAGAGAAGAAATTGTTTCAGGATTTTTCCCCCCTCTAAATTGGTTTGCTTGTGGGTGCCTGATGGTTTCCTGACTTGCAACTAACTAGCAACATTGTTTTCTCCAGCTGATAGGCTATAGCTGACTTTTTATAGTTTATGACATTTCAGAGATTTCTATGGCTTCTCCCCTCATCCCATCACTCAGATAGTGATAGGAGGAAAAAATAACCCAAGTGTGACTTGTAAATGCAAACTTGCCAAATTTGTGAATACCTACTAGTGGAATATGCCAGGACTACTTTGGGTGGACAAAGAACATGTTTGAGAAAAAAAAAAAGTGTCTTTCAGAATTTGGTTCAAACTTTGAATCATGTTGCTTAACTTAGCGTTTTCCCTTTTCTAGAAAACTTATGCACGCGTTTTTCTCAACTGGCCTTGTCCTTCAGGAGGTCACCGTATAAAATAGCAAAATCGGCAGAGACCTATGTTAAACTATCCATCCAACCATCCATTCCATATTTACTTAGCACCAACTTGATTAGGGAGACTAATCTTAAGTCTATGTCTAAAGAGTTAGAAAGACCTAACAGTATTAACTACAATATGGAGTCATAAATCCTACCAAATGGATTTTGTAATATAAGTTGTTTTGGGAACCCTGAGTAGTAAATCTAATTCTGCCTATGGAGTCAGAATTGGAGGGGATATTGATATTAGGCAAGGTTTTATGAAACAGATGGCATTTGAATGGACTTTGAGGGTTAAAAACAGTAGTTCTGTGCACCCAGCTAATCATCAAGATAATCTGATGAGTGTTTCACAATCTTGGGGTGGTGGGAACACTGATTCAGGAGATTCTAGACCAAAAGGGATAGAGTGAGCTCCAAAATCTATCTGCTTTATGGGAAAACAGAAAGATCTTTCCATAGTGATTTCCTCCTACTTATTTACAATCTCCATTGTAATTATAGAGGCCTTCCTTCAGATCCTCAGAGCAGTTATCTGCCTTCAAGGGCCTAAAATTATAATGTAACTACCCTCAGAAGAGATGATTCCTTAATAGCTTGCATTTATTTTCAAACTTCTTGACAGCGGCATGGTGGGTGTAGTGAGGGCACCACAGCAAAGGTAGAAAGGTGCTATGGGCAACTTTTCCCCACTGTACAATTTTCTCCTGGGAAAATCCAGAATTGCTTCTGCACAGCAGTGAGCAAGACATTCCGCAATGGAGAGAAGAAAATAAACATGTGAGGGGAACAAACCTCACAGGACATGGAGTTATTGAGAAAAGAAAGTGGAAATAGCTTCTCTTTCTCTTCTCATTTTCTCCATCTTACTTTAACTGCCAAATGCATGGGCTATGCATCAGAGGGATGAGAAAAAGAGGCAAGTAATCTCTAAATTTTAAGATGGATTTTCTCATTGAGGAAAGGTATATTGCTAAATAGATTTTCCATGGCAAAAGAAGTACGTATTTCTTCCATGTATAGAGGTTATATTAAGAAGGCTTAGCATACATAAGGATTAAAATGTGATAAAAGAATAAAGGGTACTGATTTAGAAAGGATAGATCTTAGTAGCTTAAAATTTATTTAATGATTTTTAAATTTGGGGTTGATGGCAACGCTCTTACCTGGTATATAAACATTGTGAGGGCAAAAAATACCACAATGTTATACAAGAGTTTAAATATTTTGGACTGTAAAGATTTTTTATTTTTGCTTCATTTTGGCTAGGAGATCAATAGCTGGCCTCCACACATGAGTGTTTATACACCAGAGTTCAAATCCCTGCTGTACCCCAGGCTAGCTTCAGCTTCACTTACTTGGATGGTTCAAAGATATAAAATACTGCTTAAAATCAGGAGCATAATAGCAGCTACCCCCTCAGGCAGCAACAGCTGGAAGGCTGGAGCACACTTACAGCAGTGCTGCATATCACAGGGAATCTATGATGCCTGCCTAATTCACCCTTTCCCTAGTAGAGGATGGTTACAAAACACACAGGAATCGCCACTGAAATTCCTCAGAGCACACAAGTGTAGGGGTCTATACCTAGAGAGGCAGAATTCTTAAGGAGCCAAGTCTGTATCTTTAAACCTGCGGTGATGGTAACATTTTATTAAGAATTAATAATGAGCTCTTTCCTGGAAACAATTTGGCAGTACACTTTAAGAACTTTAAAAAATTCCAACCCAGAGAGCAAATGATACCCCTTCCAGGAATTTTCTTAAGGAAGGTAGGTAACTTCTTTCAGTATAGTCACTATTCCCATAAACCTGGTGGCCAGCTCCACTGTTCTGTTTGAAAAAGTGCCAGCAAATGCCCTCTGGAATGGCCTGGGTGAACTTTTCTTGCCTCATCCTCGGCGCTGAATTATTCTCCACATAAACCAGAGGCAACAGCCCAGCTGTGCCATACTAGAACCCATCTGCCTTCTTAGCAAATATTTCCCATAGCTCAAAGCATAAACTTTAGCATTTTTGAAACACAGGAAAGTCCAATGTCTACCCTTGGACTCAAAGAGTTATAATGTAACACCTGGCTCCCAATTTCAGGAGGTAAGCCTGTTCTGGTTCAATATGAGTTTTCCTTGTTAGGCTGAGGATTTTATAAATGTGTTTTAGCAGATTCTTATATCTAAAGGCTGCTATGCTGTTTCTTTGTATTTGAGGAGATGTATCATTTCAGTGCAATCAGAAGAATATTCCTTCTCTGAAGTACTCTGGTATCATTGTTCTTTGAATAAAATATTTTATTCTAATTATGAAGGTAGTACACATCTATTGGAAAAATGTAGAAAAATATATAAAGAATGTGGGGGAAAACTCAAAATCAACTATCAGGTTGAAACTTCTAAAATCTTCCTTTGGTAGGTTATAAACAAATGGCTGCCAAAGCTTTCATGTCATTCAATGTAATATAACCTCACAATTCAGAGAGAATCACCTTTAATAGTTTCATCTATTTCATTTCAGACTCTCTATGAATGTACTTTCACATAGATACCAGAGATTTCCCTGTGCTCCAGCGAGCTCACCAAGGAATTGTGGTAAGTCTTGGCAGAAAATAGTGTCCCCTTCTCTAAGTCACACATCCTCTAGAAAATGAGCTAGAATGTAGTTGGAAAAGGATTAAAAAATGGACATTGTGGTCCTCTTCCCTTTCTTATTGGAAACAACGTCTAGCAAAAGGATACCTAGAGCAGAGGTTAATATTTGCTGTGCATTTTCTATGTGTAATGTACTGAGAATTTAATGAGTTCTTTGTTGTGGTTGTCAGGGCTGGGATCTATCATGGGTCAGAGTTCTATATGTCTAGTCCACACTTTCTTCTTACACCCACTCACCTTTTTTGTTTGTTGACTTATATGGCAGTTCTATAACATGGCCCCCAATTCTTCTGCCATCATGAATGGGGTCTTAGTAGTACCTTCACAATTAATTTGAGCAAATAAGTTCCTGACCACCTCAAATAATAGAGTTGGGGAGGAAATAATGCTATATGACATCTGAGACTGGATCATAAAGTACTATTTGTCTTTGCCCTGTTGTCTAAGAATACCTGCTTTTAGAGGTATGAGTTGCCATATAATTAGACTGACCATCCTGGGGTCACCATAGTGGATAGAGCAAATGGAGACCCTAAACATGGACTCCAAATGGCAAAGTTTTGAGACAAGAGGAACAAAAATGGAGCCTAAGAAGCACCCTAACTTTTCTGGGCTCTTCACTCTTCCAGTACTCCTGGTAAGACTCCAAATACTCTGACCAAATAATAGTATCATGAGTAAAATATAAAATTGTAGTTGTTTAAAGGCATGGTTTAAAAAACTAATGAAAGTTGGAAG
The DNA here is from genome assembly GCA_017311185.1 of Proteles cristata cristata. Classification (NCBI taxonomy): domain Eukaryota; kingdom Metazoa; phylum Chordata; class Mammalia; order Carnivora; family Hyaenidae; genus Proteles; species Proteles cristata. The sequence continues at coordinate 1,125,673 of JAESUZ010003447.1, read as the reverse complement.
ACTAACACTATCTGACTTTAAGACTTCCTATCATAAAACTGCAGCAAAGACAGTGTGGAATTAGCATCGTGATAGATGATGGAACAAAATGGAGACTCTAAAAATAGATGAGAAAACTTGTCATGAGGATTAAATCCCTGATTACTTTTAATAAAAGCTAAGATATCTAAAACATAAGTGAGTGATGTAAGTCAACAGAAAATGTGCACCTTTACATTGTGAATGACAGAGCCTGGTGGAAGAACCAGTCTGAAGAGGACAGTGATCACTGGTAATTTCCATTTAGAAAACGGAAGCCCATGCTTGCCAGGTCTGTAGATATGAATTTACTATTTTTTTTGTATTGTATAAACTCATCAAAATATCTGTTGATTTCTCCTGGCGTCAACTCAAAGGGCACCATAATGGAAATTAGAAACATTTGACACTTACTGAAAGCTCTTGGTCATCACATGCTGGAAAATTGTGGTGATATAGAAATCTACATGGTCTATGAGAGTAAACAGTAACTTGGAGATGCATACATACACAACCATTCACTACAGGCCCAATGTGTTGCTTTCAGTTACGGAGTTTCAATCTGGTTTTCTTTGCCCTATACCCTGGCAAGCTCTGAGCCTATTCATCTTCCTTGGAAGACCCAAGGAATCCATTTTCACATTACATTGCTTGGTTTCTCCTAAAAGCTGTACATTATCACACAGATGTGCAGTTGCTCACCTGTCATTGAATAACCATGATAAGATCTGCAGGATGACTATAGTCTTGCCTTAGGAAATATTCTGAGAATAGATTTTCTTTAGAAATTCAAATAATAAAACCATGTTTCCTATTAATATTCTACTCCCACCAAAATAATTTTCCTCTATGATTTTTTAAAATCATCATGCTTCTTTTATTACTTTTCTGTATGATATTGCTTTATTTATGTTTTTAAAATATAACAACCAAGTGTTTTTATGCAACTATATATCAGATCTCAGTACAGTCCTATGGTTACAAGGAAAGAGTCTTTCTAAAATTGGGTTAAAAGGTAATTTGCCATGTTGCTGGCCCCTGGGTCATTCGTCACAGTAGCCTGAGTGCATTCTCTTATAATTCAATATCAAAGAAATTGCTTTTATGGCATTAACTATATTATATTCAAAATTGTATAAATTATTGAAATACTATGCCTACTGCCAAGATATAAGACAGTTCACATGGAAAAAGTTGCATTTTAAATTATTCATTGGAAAAAAAATTCAGTCTCTTGCCAGAACTTGTTTTATACTGGGGCTAGCTTCTGGGACTTAGATTTAAATATGAATCACAAAACTCTGGAAATCTCAAATACCCATAATTTTCTTGCTATTGAATACAAGATTACTCTCTTTAATTCATTGATTTTCATCAAGTGTATTAAATATTACATATTGTCTTGTATCTAGGTGTTAGTCTAATGAGCATTTATACAGAAAGTATCCATATGTAACTGTAAGTCATACAAAGTGGCAGAGAGGATCCATATAAAAATACTGAAATTTGGTAACTTTCTTTCATTTGCAATTTTTTTTTTAGAGGGAAAGCATGAGTGGGGGAGAGGGGAAAGAAGGAATGAGAAAGAGAATATAAGCAGCTCCATGCTCAAAATGGAGCTCGATGCAAGACTCCATCCCGCGACCCTGGGTACATGACCTGAGCCAGAACCAAGAGTTGAATGCTCAACTGAGCTACCCAGGTGCCCCTCATTTACTATTTTTAAATACTCTATAAAAACTATAACCAATTAATTAAATATCTTATATATGCATATGCACATAAATTATATGTATGCATATATGCATGATTATACACATATTTGTACAATGTTATATGGTTAGCATATATTATACTGGATATGCGTGTTTATGTGTGTGTGTATCCTGTAATATCATTAAATGCCTTTGTTAATTCTAGAATATGGTAATAAGGGGCTCATATAATCATAGGAAGGCTAACCTCAATATCTCTATACAGTTTTATATATGATTCATTTGGTTAGAAGATATTTATTTATCATTTGCTATGTACTAGTGACTATGACAGGTGTTAGTTATTTAATATTTAATAAAATAGAATTTCTGCTTTCCAGTAGCTTATATATTGTGGGAAGAAACAAACATAGAGGTAATTAAAAATATAACTATATAAAGTTATAAAAGACATGTACATAAAATATTATGTAAATCTAAAGGAAACTCACTCAATCCAGATGGAGATGGAAAGGTGGTGATGAAGATACAAAAATAATTTTTAGAATAATATGCTGTACCTATCCGGCAAAATGCATTCCAAGTTGAATGACACATGTGTGAAGGCACAGAGCAGGGAAACATAATGATCTATTTGTAGACTGTGTATTTGTCATTGTGGTTGCAACAATTGATTAAACTACTTGGCTGGTCACAACTAAACTTATACCCTTTCTCTTCTTTCAAGCCATGAATCAATTTCTTTTGTTTCTTACATATTTCTGGAAAAGTAATATAAATGCAGAAATGATTTTATATTAATCCCTTAGTACTGTATAGGATCACACTTGTACATAGTAATTGCTCAGAAAGTGCTGAATAAGAATGTTTTAATCTGTTCTAAATGTTGCTTATTTGGAGAATTAGTGTTTAACACATTCATTAAAATGTTATTCTACTTCATACTAATTACCACATTCTGAAGAAAAAAAAATTACCATCTCTCAATTTGAATTAAAAGACATTGTAAGTAAACTACACCCTGGGGTATTAAGTATAAAACAAAACAAAACACCCAAACCAAACAAAAGCAACCAACCAAACAAAAAAACCCACACTGGTTTATTTCAGCTTCCCCAAGGTACTACGTGTGTCACATATATTCATATTCCAATTGAAATGTATTGTGAATTTTTATTTTGGCTTTCTAGATAATATCATACTATATTTTTAATAGTTAAAAAATGTGGTTAAGACTGAAAAGTATATTCCCTTGGGAATGAATGTTCTAAACTCTGATGTTTTGAATATTCGTCTTATCACTTGGCCAATTCTCCAAAACTAAACCAAATTCTCTCTTCCTTTTGAAAGATGGAACTCAAATAATCTACTCAGTGTCTACTTAGGTATAGGCAAAAATATAGAATGAAAGCACTAAGTATCATAACTATTCTTCTTTTACATCTACTACTATACTGGAAGAATAGAAAGTACATCTAAATTTTTGTTTTGACGGTTGAGAGAAATGGAAAGCAAGGTTAGCCATGTCAAAATAATCAAATTTACCTTTTGGATAGATTAACTAACTATTCATTATTCTATGAACACACTGAGTGTGTGTGCATATATATATTTCAGGAGTCATTTGACAGTTGTTTTTTTTTTTTTAATGTTTTTACTTATTTTTGAGAGAGAGAAAGAGACAGCACGATCAGGGGAGGGCCAGAGAAAGAGGGAGACACAAAATCCGAAACAGGCTCCAGGCTCTGAGCTAGCTGTCAGCACAGAGCCTGACATGGGGCTCGAACCAACGAATAATGAGGTCATGACCTGAGCCAAAGTTGGACGCTCAACTGACTGAGCCACCCAGGCACCTCTGACAGTTGTTAATGGTAGTTTAAGCAACCAAATGGAGAAGTGTGGACATGGAACTCACACAGCCAGGAAGATTCCTATCTGGTTAAGCTACTCTCACCACTGTTAATGGGTGGATTCATGTCAGTAGGAAGAGGAAATATTAGAGGAGTATCGTAAGAAACTGTATTTGGCCCCTCTCTTTCCTCAATTTTAAACAATTTGGATGAAGGACTTGGAAACGTGTTTATTCATAAAACCATATCAAATGTTATGTGTTCAGTTATAGTCACTATAATTTAAGAGTGAAACACTGATATTTTACAATTAGAGGTCAGTCAGAAAAATAAAATGCCCAGACACGATACCATTTAATGACACAACTGAAGGAGCTAGGAATGTTTATGTAAAGATAAGAAATGTAAGGAAAGACATTTTTTTTTAACTGATCTGTGGATTCATTCTAAGTTGTTCTTGTAGACAGAATAATGCTAGATTTTAGTTCATTAAAATGAAGTGTATACTAAACAAAAAGTGTCCTCACAATGAAAAAGATTATTTTATAAAACCCTAAGCTCTCTGTCATCAAAAGATTCTCAGAGAATATGGAAGAACGATAGGATTAAAGAAAGGATTACTACATTGAGTGGGTGCTTGGGTCAAATATGCTCTTGGGATTTTTCAACTGTTGTGTTGACTCTTTGCTACACTGTATAGATATACATGAGAGAGCAAACCAAGTAAAAAACATCATGAGCACATTAAAGGGCTTGGATAAATGTTTATTTACTATGTTTCCTTTCAGTGCTTAAAACATAATAGGCCTGAGTAAGTTCTTGTTGAATTCTTGTCATGGAAAGAACATTTGATTAATATCTTGGTGAGCAAAAAGAGACTATTCTCTGCTATCTGAAAACTCCATTGGCCAATTTTATATATTCCTTCTCCAAAATAATATGAATATTACATCAAGTGTTTAAGCCTAAGCAATTTTTGGGTTTGTGTGCATTACAGCAGCCACAGTGTATGCATCCAGATCAGTGTGTTAGTGTAAACAGATGGAAATATGTTTCTCAGTTGATGAGTAACATAAGAGCCCTTCTCATCTTGTTTCAACAAACACCTAAACCCACACACTTTCTGCCCTGGTTTCTCTTTTTTTTCAACATTTATCTTTGAATTGCTTTTAATCTCCAGAGATGGGATGACCACCTGCCTTTCAAACATATTGCAAAAACAGCAGTGACTATGGTTGGTTTTTGCCAGTCAGTTATTTTATTGAAGAAAACAGGTACCAAATGACAGCAGAGTCACTAGCTGATGAGAGGATTTATTATGTATATAACACTGTACTTTCTAGTAGGAACACAGCAAAATTGTGCTAAGATTTTAATACCAAACTGTTTCTATCAGGTTGAGAGTTGTAACACTCAAATGGTACCTTAAATGACGGATTTGTGTGCTTCATATTGCACGGTACTTTGTAGAAAGGGAATTAAACAAAATTCATAGGATACAGAAAAATTTGTAGTAAGGAATATAATATGTTCCTTTCTAGGTATAGTAAGTCTGCTAATTGTGTACCAAATTTATTTGCTCTTCTAGGCACATGATTCGATTTTATTCCCCAAAATCCCTTTCTGTAATTCATGGCTGAGTTTTATACAACGGAATGTGAGCAGAAGTCATGTGTGATACTTCCAGGCTTGACCCACAAAAACTTCCCATTGATGATCCTCTGTGTTATTCTCCGCTACCCAGCTATACATGGGGACTTGGGAATTGAAAATCTGATATTGAAGGTGACAGAAATACAAGATAGAGAACTGGTCTGTAGAGAGTGCAGCTTGCCTATAATGAACAATTGATTTGGATGTTCTTTGGCAAGAAATAAATACTATGCCCAGTTTTATAAAAGAGATCTCTCAATATTTAAGGAACTAATCTCTATGTATTTAGAGTACATTAAAAAATCTTCCTCTTTATAACAAAAGAAGATTAAGGAAATAAAATGTAAGGAAATAATTGCTATCTGTATCTATATACTATCCCTGAAAATGAACAAAGGAAAACCTCACCAATTTATTTTATGAAACTGATATAATGTTGTATTAAATATGGGCAAGGGCTATACAAGAAAACTAATTTCACTTATGAACACAGAAAAAAATAAATGTGTGTGTGTGTGTGTGTGTGTGTGTGTGTGTGTGTGTGTTTAATGCTTTATTCCTGGACTGGGGATATTGTTCAATATACTAAAGAGATAGAAGGAGAAATGTATATATGATCATGTCAATAGATAGAGAGAAAGCATTATATGAGAAGAAACACTATAAAACAAAAATGTTGCAACCTGGAAATAGAAAGCTTTTTTAATAATGCCACTAAATGTATCTAAAAAATTCACATTAATCATTATCTTTCATTATAAAGTGTTAGACATATTTCATTAAAACTAAACAAGGTAAAGAAGCCCACTTTTACTGCTTCTCATTTACACCGTACTGGAGTTCCTAAAAAGATCAATTAGATTAAGAAACAAGTAAGAAGTATTAGCATTGGAAGGAAAAGTCCACAAGGGTCAGTGATCATATATAATATGTCTTTATAGAATATTCAAGAGAAATCACGTATTATTGAAATTGATGAAACTGATGAGAATTCATCCAGAGTACAAAACAGATGTAAATTCTTTCCAAAATAAATCTATACATTTGATAAAATTACATTAACATCTCCATTTTATTCACATAATTCTAGAAGATAAAAATAACCTTGATTAAGCCATACAAAGAGAGGAACTTATCCTATCTACTCTCAAGGCAAATTATAAAATGCTGATGGAAAAATATAGAACAGAATGAAACCAATACACACAAAACACATAGTACACACAAAACATATACACACAGAGGATTTGACTGTGGAATATTACAAATCAAAAATAAAATACTGTAGAACATAATCAATAGTGTAGGACTACTGATTATTTGACAAAAAAGATAAAAGCGGATTCTGACCTTACATCATGAACAGAAATAAGTTGGACATATATTAAAAGCAGAAAATTAAAGGCAAAATACTCAAATGTGTAAAAATTTTAACATAACTGTATGATATTTAAGTTGGAGTATGACATAAAACACACACCATCATAAAAAAGATCAATAAATGTGACTGAATTAAATTTAAAACCATATACTTGTGTACACCATAAACAAATTAAGTAAAGTTCCAGATTTGTAGGAGTATTTATAATGAATGCAAACAAACAAAAAGAATAGTACCATGAACATAGAAAGAATTTCAACAAGACAATTAGTTAAAAAGTACAAAGAACAGAATAATAAAAATGAATAAAAGATATAAATAGGAAATTCATGAAAGAGGACGTTTTAATGGCCACTCCTTTGACAAGCAGTAGAACTTCCTTAATAGTTATGAGTTTAAATTAAAACAGCACAATTTCAAGTTCATAATGTTGATAAAACTTTAAAACTTAAGTTTTAAATTTACATTACCAAGCTGATGAAGGTGCCAAAAAATAAAATATCACAAAATGATGAAAAAAGTATAAATCTACAAACAATTTGAAAACAGCTAATAAAACTGAAGATGCACATATGTCTCTACAATTTCATTTCTAAATTTTTACATATCCTAGAGCCTTGTGTTTAAATTGCAGTTCTCCATCACCTGGAAGCTTGTTACAAATGCAGATTCTCAGAAGCACTCAGAGCTACTAAATTAAAACCTGCAATTTCTCCCTCTTTCTCTCTCAAAATAAATAGATAAATAAACTTCAAAAAAGATAAATAAAAAGAAATATACTATAGGAGTGACTGGGTGGCTCAATCCATTAACAACTGACTCTTGATTTCAACTCTGGTCATGATCTCATGGTTGTGAGATAGAACCCCGTGTAGTGCTCTTCACGGGGCTTGGAGTCTACTTGGGGTTCGTCTCTCTCTCTCTCTCTCTCTCCCCCCCACCTTCTGCCCCTCCCCCACTAACACAAGCTCTCTCTCAAAAAAACAAACAAATAAATAAAATATACTATATAACACAAAATTATGTAAAATAAAAGTATAAATGTATATAACTGTTGTTATATCAACTGTTGTTGATCTTATAAAATTTCACAATTAATAAATGTTTGATGGAAAATAAAAGCTCCAATTTGAAAAGTGTGGCCAAAAAATGTGATACCATTAATAAAAATACTTAGAATACATAAAATATTCTGTAAATTATGATGGTTTACACATAAACAACAAAAAGGTAAAAATACATATAGGTAAGGTACACACTAACTTGAGTAGATAGTTCAGAATCATGGAAGGGAAATAGAAGGAGTAAATGGTGTAGCTACTTATTATTATAAATATTATTGTTTATTATTTCCATTTTTTAAGTCAAGTGAATCAATAGTATCAAATAGTTAAATTTGTGTATTGGTATATTGATGCTGATATTTTATCTGTATTTTTCAAAATTCACTAAAAGTAACACAACTTTAAACAAAATCTTAATTAAAAAAGTGCTTGTTTCTTGGGGTTCTGGTGACTATAATGAGACATGATGCATGAATAAATGAACAGCTTTGTAAAGTGAATGTAACATAGGTGTTAACTGTCATTATTAATAAAAAATAATTTAATGAAACTATGACAAAATCACAAATATTGACTTATTACTAATGAACACAAAATCACCATAAAATGAACCAAAAGCATTCATCATTTTCCAGCCTTATAACCAGTCTTGTCTCTAATGGTTCTTTCCTCATTAGGCTTTACCCATTTTCTTGGGAATGTTCAACTTAATCCTCCTTCCCTTTATTTTCCTAGCTCCTGTTCTCTTTCTTTTATAATTACTTGCTTTCTACCTTTGCATACAATCTATTCATTTCCTGTGTCCTCTCTTCTTTTTTACATTTCTCTTGTTTTTCTCAGCCCTTTCTGAGTGTGATGTGCAGCAATTATGCAAGTTAATTATCACGGAATTTCAATAAAGAATTTCAGGCATTAAACATATTTGACCTAATGAAATGGTTGATGCTATGATCAAATTGAATTCTTTAAAACCAGAAAAAACCAACACAACAGCTATATGAGAAAAATACATAAGATCCAATGGAAAAACATTAATTAATTACTTGTTGACTTCATTTCTGGTTAAGTTCAAAGGATTTGTCTTCAAATATCTAATCGGGCACTAAAAACATATACTTTCCCCAAACTATTTGGAAGCTGGAAGTTCACTTCCCTTAGGAGGGAGCAGTGTTTTGTTTAATGGTATATTGTGAAAGAAAGAACAGCTATAATTTAAACCCAGACTAGCCTCTGGGGATCATTTTAAAGTCTCATTCAGTCCTAGAGAAATGGTGCATTTCTGTGTGCACGCACAGGTCTCAGATAAACCAAATTTTGGTCATGAAGATCCAGCTTTTGCAGCAATACTGATGCTAACCTTGTTCTCTTGACTACATATTGATACAGTTTTAAATTTTATTTGCCATATGTTCAGCTAGCCTGAATTCTCATCCAATCTCCAGCCCCTGGCCACCACATACACTCACACAATTTTCTTTCGGAGCGTATGGGTGCCTCTTCTGTGTTCTCCACCCCCATCTCGGGGAGTGTCATAGAGCCTAGGGCACATCTCTGCCAGTCTGAGTGAACGCTATTATTTACACACCTCCTTGGGAAGTGTGCATCCTGCCAAAGAAGATGGTCTGTGAGAAGCATGCTTTGCTAAAGTAGAGCATTATCATCAATCCATTCTTCCCCCTAATATCAGAGGTAATGATAAAGTTATTATCTTTAACTTTATCCATCTCCAAACACTGTTGATTTTGCACTTTTTCATCATGTTTAAATCATCTAGAAAATGAAATGAGATTAAAAGCCAGTGACCAACTTGCTCTTTTTAATACAGTGAATAATGGCACACAGCTGGAAGAATTTTTCAAAATAAATCCCAGGATAAAAAATGTTAATTTTGTCCATCACAAAGTTGGTGAATACCTATCAGCTGCAAGGCACTGTCTGTCTTAAGCAAGGCAGATGTCACATTCCCCTACAATCTCCTAGAGAGTCGGGGGCCCTTCAAGTACAAAGAGATATCACAAAGGGAGGATGTAAATTGCTCAGTCCCCCCCCCCCAAAAAAAAAATGGGACACCTATTCAGTTATGAAAGAGTTGAGGAGTACTTTTGCCTGGAGTTCTAGGGAAGACCTTCTAAAGGCCATGGGTTTTACATAGGGGCCCAAGAGAGATTATTAGGAGGCTGAATAGTAGGGGTTAGTAATTTTTTTATAAAAGGCATGTGGATCATTGGAGCTCATCATAAATATGTGTCAGATGGTGGAAAAAAAGATTTGTACCACTAAAGGGGAGAAGAAGGGATTTTAGATGAACCAGGATTGTTTGCAGAAAGATAGGTATCCTAAAGGACAGAAGGAAATGTTCCTTGAATAGTTAAATACTCACTACCTCATTTATTTTTTACAGTCATGTTATGAACTTATTAACCTAACTTTAAATAATTAAAATTGGACAATAATTATTAATTATTACAATCTCAAAATAACCAGGTAATAAGTGGCAATACTAGGTCTCATCCAATGTGTGGCACATAAACACTGAATGAGACCAGTATGGAAATAAAGTCCAAATTAAAAATGTCCCATTTGTAGTTTAAGGCTAAGGATCCTGGACTTAAGCTGCCTTGAAACTCTATCACTTACTATTCATCTGACATTGAACAAGTGATTGAAATTTTATCATCCTTGGTTTCTTCTTGTAAAAGTAGGATAATTATAGGACCTACACAATAGTGATTTTTGTTTTGTTTTTTGTTTTGTGGCAAGAATAGATGAGATAACGGTATAGAACTAGAATATTACCTGACATAAATTACATACTTGATAAATGTTAGCTTTATAGAACTAGCATTAAATACTCTTGCATTGAATAGCTTCAGCAGTCACGTTGTAATTATTTGGAGGGGGCATTTCAAAAATGATTCTGAATAATACTTACATTTCTCTTAATATGTCTAGTTGTCTTTGTTTCCTTTTAATAACACTTTCAAGTGCTGACTCCTTTTCTACAATTAGGGACCTTGCACCATAAACTCTGTCATAAATTTTCTATTTGTGCTGATCATCTTTACTGGATTATCTTGAGAAAAATTAAACAGGACTTATTTTAAGCTGAATTGCTGTAGCATATAGTTATAGAATGTGACCAAGTATAAAATATCTATCATTGTTTTTCTTTAGGTGCCATTCCTTGTCATTAAAAAAAAAAGTGTGTCTTTAATATTAGCCAATCGATGGCTAATGTTAAAGGACACAAAAAAACAAATAGTCTCATCCTTCCAGACTCAGGTGTTTTCCTTTCATATAAAGCAAACAGCACAGTTGGGGGTGAGGGGTCAGAACTTCTCCTAAAGCCAAAATTGGTTTTTTGATATTACCACTGACTCCAGCCCATTTAGCAGGTAGAATGCTCCAGACTTGGAGAAGCAGAGAATGCCAATAGAGAGCCCAAGATAAACAGCAATAGAAAAAAAAAATACAGAAAGAGTTAGTCTTAAAGAGAAAGTTCATGGTCAGGAATCATCTTAAATATGAAATGAAAGATGCAAAGAGTAAACATAAAAAATGAATTCTTACTAAAGAGTAAGAAATAAAGATTATTAAAAAAAAATATGACAAAGAATGCTAAGACACTGGGTGGAAAATACAAAATAAAATGACATGCAATAAAACAACAGGCCATAAAATAACTGATACTTATACATTCCCTACGTGCCAGCCACTCTTCTAAAGACTTCTACATATTAAAGAACTCCATCTTCACCATATTTATGTGAGATGTTATTTCCATTTTGCTGATGGGGAGACTGAAGCAATTTCACTGACTTGCTCAGATAGCTTAGCTATTAACTGAGAATCTCGGATTCAACTCGTCTGATATGACTTACGCTTAATTTTTGTCTCCAAGTCTATGCAAACAAAAAAGAAGAAATAACAGGGATTTATTAAACAAACTGAGAAGAGAATCATATTGCACAGAGAAAACTTGGCTCACAGAGCAAGGGAAAATTATTGGTGCTCTGTACTTAATAATCCTTTTTCATCCCATTTTTAAAAAATTTTTTAATGGTTTTTTATTTATCTCTAGGAGAGAGAGAGAGAGAGACAGCGTGAGCAGGGGAGGGTTAGAGAGAGAGAGAGTCACAGACTGAAACAGGCTCCAGGCTATGAGCTGGCAGTCAGCACAGAGCCCGACGCGGGGCTCGAACCCACGAACCGCGAGATCATGACCCAAGTGAAAGTCAGTCGCTTAACCGACTAAGCCACCCAGGCGCCCCTCATCCCATTTTTTTGAGTTTGCCCGAGAATGCATTCCTGACAAGGATGTTTGCACAGTTTATGTAAGTAGCTGCATCTGCTATATTAAAGTATTTACCTCTCTGCATTATTAAACCTGTATCTTCACTGGGCTGCTTTACTGGACTGTGTGTCTCTTGAGGATAGAAAAAAAGATCATGTATTGATCTCTGCTCTTAATAATGGACACAGATACTTTGGAGGTGCTCAAAAATCCTAGTTCATTCCTTTTTCTTTTTTCCTTATCCCAATAACACATTATTCACATCTTTGTGTTCTATGTTTAACCAAAATTGTTTGCTTTTGTTCTACACGCAATCCTCTTTATCTTTATGCTTTGCCTTCTTTATTAACGGAGATGCCCCTCTGTTCCTATGCAGAAGCCTGCAGAAACCACTGAGTGCCAACCCCATTCCTTTTGACTACTCAAGGGATTCATTACATTGAATTGTCCTGCTTTCTCCTACATTATCCAGTGTTCCACCTTTGTTGGGTCATTCCCATAACATGTATTATAATTTCTGCAATCTTAAAATGATAAAAACAAACACAGAAACAGATACAGAACAGAAAACCTCTTCCCTCTCCAAATACTGCACTATTTTTTACAGTAAAACTTCTCAAAATAGTGGCTATTCTCACAATTCCAATGGTGTTGATATCCTTCTCATTGATTTTACGTGAATCAGACTTGTGGTGCCACTACTCCTGTGCATTTCCTTCTATCTCATTGCTCTACAATGAACCACATGCTGCTTAATCCTGTGGTCAGTTCTCAGTCCCCATTTTACTTGATCTATGACAGAACATTTGACATAGCTGATCATTTTCTTCTCCTGGAAATACTTTCTTCACTTTGCTTCCATGATTCTCTCCCTCACTGGCCTCTTCCCCTAGTCAGCTCTGCGGGTCCTCTTCTCTCTCACCAACCTCCTGACATTAGAGCATCTCAAAGGTGACTCTTCTTTATCTACATTACTCCTTTAGGAATTTCATCAAAATTCATGGTTTTAAATACTGTGTCGAAAGCAGACAACTCTTCCCTGAAGTATAGGTATAGATCTCTCCCATATCTTTCTACTGACTTGCATGCACACATATACAAATTCCTGCTCAGCATCTCCACAGTGGTGTCTAATACATACATGAACCTTAATGTGTTTAACGGGAACTCTTGTTATTCCTACTCAAATATTCTTTGCTGTCTGTCTTCCTTATTTCAATTAATGATAACTGGTACTTCCAATTTGCTCAAACCAAAGTCCTGAAATCACCTTTAGAGTCATGCATTTTCTCACACTCCATATCCAATATTAGCAATTCTTTTTGACTTTGTCTTTAGAGCCTCTTGACTTTTTTCTGCTGTCATTCTTGTCCCCTGCAATCAATTCTCAACATAAAAGTCACAGTAATCCTAATAAAATAAATCAGATTGCACTGCTATTCTGCTCAAAACATTCCAATCGTTTTCGGTCTATTGTGGACTGAATTGTGTTATTGGTCAAAATATGAATGCTAAAGGCAATTCTGGTGAGAGCTCAGAAAGAAAATAGAAGAGCCAAACAAAAAGCTCCTCTCATCTCAGAGAATATATATATCATTATGAAAAAAATGCTAGTAGAAATACGAACACTTAGGGTGTTTCTGGTGAGGTCTCAGATGGAAATAAGAAACATGTTAGTAGAAACTGGAGGAAAGGTGATTCTTGTTACAAAGTGGCAAAGAATGTGTTTGAATTGTGACCTATTCTTCTGGAAGGTAGAACTTACAAGCTACGAAACTGGAGAGGTTTCTAAGCAAAGTGTTGGAGGTGCAGCTAGGCTGTTCATACTACTCATAGTAAAATGAGAGAGGAGAGAGATGAATTATGGAAGAAACTGTTAAGCAAAAAGGTACCAGAACTTAATGATTTGGAAAATCCACTGCCCCTCATATTGTAAAAAATGAGAAAGCCTGTTCTAGAGAGAACAACGAAGATGTCGCTAGATAAACACTCCATAAAGAGGTTACCCCATGGGTTTAATCAGCTGTCTTGGCAGAATCCCGGATGGGACAACAGAGCTATTCAGCTGTGATTGTGCTTTATGGTTCTGAAAAAGGGAACCTGAAAGCTCCAGAGATCATCATGGCTGCCGCTACCAGCAGAGGTCCAGAGCGTACAGGCTCTGAAGGCAAGGCTTTTCCTCCAGTTTCAGAGGGTGAGGTAGCTCTCAGGTTTTAGTGGGCTAGGCAACCCCTGAAAATGCCATGAGCTTGAGGCCAACTCAAAGAGCATATAGAGCAGGACAGAAACCTAGAGCTGTGAGGGTGACACTGCTACTCCAGTGGGGACAGAGTATCCAGCCAGAGAGGATTATCCTCAAGCCTCAGGATCTAATAGAATTTGTTTTGCTAAATTGTGAGACCCGTTCTCCTATATTTCTTTCCAGTTCCTGCCTTTTAGAAAGGAAATGCCTATGCCATTCTCACCACTGTATCCAGGAAACACATGACTGGTCTGCTTTCACACATTCACAACTGGCTAGAAATTTTGCCTCAGGATGAACCATACCTGGAGTCTCATCAGCCAAAAAAGTGGATTTAGATGAGACTTAGATGAGACTTAGATGAGACTTTGGACTTGGAGTTCATACTGAAATAAATTAAGACTTTCAGCCTTTTGGGGGCACCTGGGTGGCTCAGTTTGTTAAACATCTGACTTTGGCTCAAGTCATGATCTCGGGTTCCACGAGTTTGAGCCCTGCCTCAGGATCTGTGCTGACAGTTCAGAGCCGGGAGCCTGCTTAAGATTCTGTGTCTCTTTCTCTCTCTGCCCCTCCCCGGCTTGAATTCTGTCTCTCTCTCAAAAATAAATAGACATTTAAAAAAATTTTAAAAGAAAGACTTCCAAGCTTTTGGAAAGGGGTGACTATATTTTGCATGTGAGAAGAACACAGATTTGGGGAAAGGATGGAAAATAGAATGTTATGGACTGAAATGTGTTACCACAAAATTAATATGCTGAAATCCTAATCCACAATGTGACTATATTTGGAAAGAAGGCCTTTAAGGAGATAATTCCAGTTCAAAGAGGTTATAAGGGTGGGGCCATACTATATACATACGGTATCCTTGTAAGCAGAGATACAGAGTTCTCTATTTCTCTGCACACATACAGAAAAAAGGTCAAGAGGGAGCCATCTACAAGTCAGTAAGAGAGATCTAATCAGAAACCAATGCTGATGACACCTTCATGTTGGACTTCCAGCCTCCAGAACCATGAAAAAAGAAATGTCTGTTGTTTAAATCATCTCACCTGTGGCATTTTGTTATGATGGCTCTAGAAGATCGTCGGGCTCAGAGAAAAAGTTAAAGTGCTTCCAGTGGCCAACAGCGACTTTCCCATCCTCATCCTATTCGTTTTCTGATATATTATTCATTGCATTCTGCTCCAGCCCCACGAGCTCCTTGTTTTCTTGTATTCCCCTGCCTCAGGGACCCTAGCTTGCAGTTCCATATCTGGACTTTTTCTTCAAATACATGCATTATTTTCTCTTGTACCTCTTTTAAGTCTTTGGTCAAACGTCACCTTTTTAATTTTTCTTTTCCTATTCATTCAATTTGCACACTTTACCTTCTCACCTTCCCTGATTAAAATTCCTCCATAGAACTTGTACCTTCTAACATACTGTATAAATTACTTACACATTTTGTTTGTTGTCCTTTACTATTAAACAAAAGTTCCATGGTAACAGACAGTTTTATCAGTCTTGGTCTCTGCTGGATCTTCAATAAATAGAACAGATTCTGTCACATAGTAGCTGCCCTATATGCATTTATTAAGTTAATTGAAATGTGTTTAGATGTTCTTCTCTGACAGAGAATAAGTCTTTCATCTTTGTACTACTAGTAGCTATAGAGTAAACACAAACTATTAAATATTATATTAAAAAGCAATAAATCAAGCATTAGTCTTAAATGAAAGATGAAATGCTTGACACTATTAGGGAGAGGAACGTGGAATCTAAAATCACAAACTTACCATTATTTTATGCTTATTTATTTTCAGAGAGAGAGCAATCAGGGGAGGGGAAGAGAGAGAGGAGAGCGAGAAAATCCCAAGCAGGCTCTGCCCTGCCAGTGCAGAGCCCAACACACACTTAATCTCATGTACTGTGAGATCATGACCTGAGCCAAAACCAAGAGTTGGATGCTTAACTAATGGAGCCACCCAGGTGCCCCACCATTTCTATGATTTCTGATATTTATATGAGCATTTCTATGTAAGGTTTGGAAATGATTACTAAGAATATGACAGTTATTATAGACTGTTTGTTTATTCATGTGTTATAAACTTGATAATAAACAGCAATCATATGTCTTGTTGCCAATCTTCCCAACCACTGTGAATGGTGCAAGGTGAATTAATTAGTAAGAATATATGTTATGTACTTCTAAGAGATCTGCTGGCCATGGTTCAGTGGCTGGCTTTACAGTATAGTGTAAATTAAGTACATATTCATATGTAACATCATCCAAGTTAGGTTCACATGTGGAATCACAGAGATGGCTTTACACTGTTTTTGAACACTGCTTTCAATGAGAGCAAACTAGCACAGTTCTAGAGATAATTGGAATGTTATGTTTAGCTAGAGATTTCACTGTAAACTCATTGTCGTGTGCAAACAATATTTACAATTTTTTATGTTTCTTTTTTGTAAAATGCTTAACTATTTGTCTGCTGTAATATATAATAGGGAAAGAAATGCAATGTGTACACCTAGTTTATTGAAAGGACAAAATTTTACTCATCTTCTCACTCATAGGCATTGGATAGGCAAACAGAAAATAAGTGGTTAATGAAAAAATAATGACTTTAGAAAATTTGCTTTTGCAAGCCTCTCAGGCTCTCATTATCAAAATAGAAATGATTGAAAATAATCTCAAAATTATACAAACTTTATTTTTTGCAGGACTTTTGTATGCAAAATAATTGCCACCCATCTACCAAGAAAGAAAAAAAAATATTATTACTTAAGGAAGATCTGATTCAAGAGTCTCAATTTTGGAATGGATGATAAATAATCACAAAATATGCCATGAAAAACCATGTCATAACAAACAAAGCCTTTGCTATGCCCACGTGCACAGTATTAGTTTCCTGGCCCAATCTTTTCAATCAGTTTTTTTTTTAAATGTGGTCAAGAAAATATAGTAAAGATGATACTGAGATTTTTAAGAAAATACATTATAAAACATTCACAAATCTAACTCCTGAAACTAAGCACCACTGGAATTAAAATATCTTAAAGTTCTCTCTTTCATAGTGAAGTTGGAATCCCTATGATTTGGGGCTTAAACTGGTCAGAGGAAAGCCCTAAGGTAATAAAGATTTTTAATATTGTAATATAAGAAGTATCAAATGAGTGTGTAGATCCATGCAACATAAGAAATAATTGCAACTCAAAATCCTCTTGGAAATCCTATTGCTTCTTCCTACAAAAAAAAGAAAAAAAAAATCTGGCAGGTATTTTTCTCACCTCAGCTACAGCTTCCTTATGTCAGAACCATAAACTTGCTCAGAGAATTGTTATAATAGAAATAATAGTTCATATTTAAAGATAATTATTATTTTCCCAGAACAAGAAATTGGTATACATTATCTCACTTAATCCTCACAATAGCCCTATTAGTGATAATCATATTATTCCTAATTAATAGACTTAAAAAAATGAGTGGCTAAGGGGCACTTGGGTGACTCAGTAGATTAAACGTCCAACTTCAGCTCAGGCCATGATCTCATGGGTTGTGAGTTTGAGCCCCCTAGTTGAGCACTATGCTGACAGCTTGGAGCCTGGAGTCTGCTTTGGATTCTGTCTCCCTCTCTCTGCTCCTCTCCCGCTTGTGCTCTCTCCTTCTCTTTCTCTCTCTCTCTCTCTCTCTTTCTCTCTCTCTCTCTCTCTGTCTCTCTCCCCCTCCGTCTCTCCCTCAAAAATAAACACTAAATACATTTAAAAATATTAAAAAATGAATAGTTAAGTAATCTGCTAAAATTAAAATTAAGAGACAAGTACATAACAAGGCTTGAGTTTAGATGCCTTTTCGCACTAAAATTATTGCTCTTAATCACATTCTGTAATGCTAGTATACCACACAAATTTAAGAACTGCACTGATACGTCCAGCTATTTTTCAAATACTCGATGGGCCATTTTGAAGAGTTACTAGGAAGCAGGTAACATTGAATTTTGCATACTTTGGAACCAAAATATGGCTAATAAAGACCTCAATTTAAAATGCAAAATTGAACATTTATGGACAGAGAGCTTGAACATTTTCTGCATAGGTAAGAAAATATAAATCAATTAAACAAATAATAGCAACAAAATATACTGAAAACTGACTAACTAGTGTTGGATATAAATTGAAGTAATGGATTAAAATAAAAATAAGGACAATGATACTACATTAAATCTAATGATTTAAATAATCCCCTGTAAAGAGGAGCTGAATGAAAATTTTTTAGTTTTACCTTACAAACAATGCCTTCTGTGATTCTTATTCTATGGTATAGATTTAGTCACAGTTTATGCTTTTTCTTTACACTTACAAAGTCTAAGGTAGCTCACAATTTCAAAAGAATTCCAAGGTTTTTTTTTTTTTTTTCAAATTTTAGTTAACATACAGTGTGATACTAGTTTGAGGTACACAATACAGTGATTCAACACTTCCACACAATATTTGGCGCTCATCACAAGTGCCCTCCTGAATCCCCATCACCTGTTTTACCCATTCTCTCCTCCCCTCTGGTAACCATTTATATGTTCTCTATCCATAGTTTAGAGTCAATTTTTGGGCTGCCACTCTCTCTGTCCCCTTTGCTCATTTGTTTTGTGTCTTAAATTCCATATATGAGTGAAATGATAAGGTATTTGTCTTTCTCTGATTCATTTTGCTTAGCATAATACTCTCTAGCTCCATCCATGTTGTCGCAAACCATTTCAGAATCGTTTAAATCAAAATTTCAACTAAAGAGACCCAACTGAGCATTGGAAATATAATTCTGAAATTTAAAGGTAATAAATCAGGTTAAGTTTTACTTAATAAGGCTTATTACAACTTCCCACATGAAAAGTTTCACACTATAAGAGCTCACCTGCAACCTAGAGAAAAACAAGGGGTACTATCAGAAGACCCTGAGATTTTTGAGGAGGCTCTTTTTTTTCTATTTTCATAAACAGGAAAATATAAAGTGATGGTCATATATCATAATTTGTTATGCTCCACCCAAAACCATTTTATCCTCAATTCTTATATATTATATATTTTCCTTTAAGGCATTTTTAAAACTTCATTTATTTACACCAAATATAACTTCTCTAAGGTAGATGACTGTAAGAAAAGATCTTGGTTTGCAAAGTATAAAAACAACCACCCTCCCATGAACACCACCATCAAACAGCAAAAAGAATTCAGAAGAGGGAAAACCACATGAAACACTCTAAAATGGGGAGTTGAGGGGCACCTGGGTTCCTCCGTCTGTTAAGCATCCAACTCTTGATTTCAGCTCAGGTCATGATCTCAGAGTTCATGAGATACAGCCCTGCAACAGGCTCTGGGGTGATGGCACAGTGCCTGCTTAGGATTCTCTCCCTCCCTCTCTCTCTGTCCCTCCCCTGCTTATTCTGTCTCTCTCAATAAATAAAAAAAAATTAAAAACATGAGGACTTGAATCCAACAAAAGAAGAAACATATGTGTTAAGATTTGTCAAACTTTATGAAATTCAATACTCACTTTAAATTCATTTTCTGCTATTGATTTTTCAAGTTCTGTTTGGAAGGCTGCTCTGCCCTTCTCTCTACAGCTTCATAGAGTGGAGATGAGAACGGATATTTTCTAGTGCCCACTATATGGTGCCAATTAGGTGATTTAAATATATTACATTACTTACTTCCCATACTCACTGTGCCAGGTATATATTTTCCTATTTACAGGTGAGGAAACAGCTTGAGAAGAGAGGTCAGGGAGCTTGTCAGTCTCACAGCCAGTTCGGGCCTGCAGGTCTACCCCACACAGATGCACCAAGCCTTCCTCATACTTTCTGCTATAGCTGCACAATTTTTGTACAAACAAAACAATGCACTTAATCTCTCCCGAATCCAAGGTAGTTCTTGTTCTTAACTTCTAAAAGCCTTAAAGTGAAAATGAATCGGATCTTTTGCATAATTACTTCCTCCAACTCCTTGCTACATATTGTTACTTCAGCAAAGGAGAACAATAGGGAGAAATGAGAGATCTTTCAGAGTGGTAGTCACCCTAAAAGGATGTGTGATTTCTTCCCCTAAAAGTATACCATCGACAGCTTTTAAATGCATGCACGCCAAATTAGCTCAAAGCAAATAAAAATAACAACAACACTGCTTGTCTATCTGTAGCTTGTTTTCTATATATGGCAATTTATCACTGGCTAGCAAAACTTAATAAGAGTGTGTATGTGGTTTTTGCCATTTACATGATTAGATCCTTAACAGCATTGTGATTGAAGAGCGTCCCTTTAAAGATCTCCACCTATTGCTTATTAAACATACATCTCCATGTGTGAGAAAGCGGCAGCTGCACGGGGAGTGACAAGATAAGTGATGGCTGTAAAAGAAAGAAAAATGGCCATGCCTCCATTCGTTGTGTGTTTCCAGTTTATTGGTGTTGCAGGAGCATGTGGGCCTTGGCGGAAAGTTGTGCTTTTTGGAGGTTTTGATTAACCTGTATCATCACACTTCTCCCGTGGTCATTACACAGCTAGGTAAGTAAACAGATCTAATAGTTAAGTAAAACAGGCATAATAGACCCCTTTTTCTCATCTCTAGAAATTTACTGCTGCAGAAATTCAGCTAGATATCTCATTTATCTCACTTCCCAAAGAGTAATTTATGTGTCACCCACATGGTGCAACAACAGTGAGCCAGGCTGCCATCAGTGTTCATTCATTTATTCACAAACCACTTCCTGTGCATCACTTACTTCATAGGCTCTGTCCTAGGTGTCGGGATGATGATGTTAAATGAAGAATGACCTCCACGTCTTAGTGTTGCAATGAATCTAGATGATTCAAAAATGCTAATTAAACATCCCTCCTCTAAAAATTATTCCCTACATCAAAGGTATTCATAGTGATAGTAAGTAAAAATAAATAGAAATTTATGAACTACTCTTTCAGTTTATATAATAACATCCTTGTTATCTATGATATATAACTTTCTGCCAACAGAACTCAAAATGTCCAAATTGGTACTGAGAAGTTGTGTGTGTGTGTGTGTGTGTGTGTGTGTGTGTGTGTTTTGTGTGTGTGCACATGCATGTATGTATACTCAGTATCTTAAAGGCATTCCAGTTGTAGCTTGGGTGAAAGATATAGAAATGTAACATGTAACTTCTCAAAGTCTTTTACTTTCTTTTGAGTCTAAAGCATTTGTAGTTTAGGAAAAATTGCTTTGAGCAAGTCAAGGAAAAAATAATATATAAAATGCAGAAGAAAAGTGTAGATGTGTTACAGAGGGAAACTAAAATCATCTCAGACAAATGCTAATTGTCTATAAAAAGATTTTCTTTTAAAAAATGTTTAATATTATTTATTTGTTTTTATTTTGAGAAAGAAAAAGAGCAGGGGAGAGGGGTAGGGGGTCTGAGAGAGAGAGAGAGAGAGAGAAAGAGAGAATCTCAAGTAACCTTCACACTCAGCATGGAGCCTGACATGGGGCTCAAGCTCATGACCCTGGAGTCATGACCCAGGCAGAAATCAAGAGTTGGATGCTCCGCCTGCTGAGGCCAGCCAGGCATCTCTCTATAAAAAGATTTTCCAAAGAGTTTACTGTCAGTAACCTGATATTGTTGATCCAAATAAAGTTGATTGCAGCCAGGAGCTGCTTTATGTTAGAGAAATAATACATTTTCATGTACTCAAGCTACCGATTTGCACTATTAATAGTATTAAAACTCGGGCTTGCCTGGCAATGGCAGAGGAGCAGCTTTAGGGGAAGGAAGAGGCTTCCTACCCTGAGGCTGAGCTTTCCTCTGTGTTCTAGGACCTCATGGCAGCTCTCCTGTTCATTACAAACTTTAAAAAAATCATGTTCAATGATATGGTAATGATATTTTGTAAACCACAGCTGTTGTTCTACATGGGACTGGAATTGACAGTCCCTCCACAATCTTTCCCTCCACAATCTCTAGTATATGTGTGAGCCACTCACCTTAATTTTGCAATTTTCCAGTCAGGTAATCTAATCACCACCATGGATAGAACTGAAACAGTTTAAAACCGTATCAAAAATACAGTACTGAAACGATTTTAAAAGCTTTTTAATGAGTTTACTGAAATAGGAATATTATATCAGACTTGTCAAATTTGTTAACCCTTGTTTATTAAGGTATGGAGTTTTCAAATTTGCTTTTCTATATAAGGGACATTCCTAGGCCTAGATATCAAGAAAAACTTCCACTGATATTCTCTCTCATTTTTTTTTTTAATGTTTATTTACTTTTGAGAGAGAGAGTGACACTGGGGGAGGGGTCGAGAGAGGTGGGGACAGAGGATCTGAAGCAGGCTCCACGCTGACAGCAGCCAGCTACATGCTGGGCTTGAACTCATGAACCAAACCATGAGATCATGACCTGAGCTGAAGTCAGTCGCTCAGCTGCCTGAGCCACCCAGGTGCCCCTCTGGTGGTTTTTAACCACGTGGACAGTAGCAAAAATCTCTGCCGCAAGCTCTGTGAAACACATTTATAGGAACTCCAGGAATGAAAGGAAGGGGTCTGCAGGTAGATTAAATTAGCCCTTAAATCTTTCAGAAATTTACCATCTCTGTGAAGAAATACTAAAGGCAAATCTCATTTCAATGATTACTAATTCCTAGGATTTATACCATGTTATTTATTCTATAGCAAATCGCAAGGGAATATTATTGCTGTTTATTAATGAAGGAATTAAAGCTCAAAAATTCAAGTTTCCTCACCTCAGATGAAAAATCTAGCTACTTTCTCCTCTGACCAGAGAATTTTTGTGGAACTGTTTCCTTCTTGCCATTCAAATCTGAAAGCCAATTTTTACCTCCTTAAGGAGGACTTCCTTGATCACCTAATTAAACAGTAGCTGCACACTGTCAGCCCTGAGTCAGTAACTATCTCACTCCTTTTTTTTATACTTACAATTTGAAATCACCTCATTCATTCACTCACTCATTCACTCATGTATGCTGTTTCTCCCTTCTCTACCCTGCCACTAGAATGTGATGCTGTGAAAAAAAAACTTCTCAATTTGTTTATTATTATTTTTCAGCTTTTTGAGACGACTAAGTGTCTGGCACTTTTGTGGTTTGATTCCCTGTCTTCACTTTCTCCCTCTTCCCATATGTTCCTCTGTTTTGTTTCTTAAATTCCACATATGAGTGAAATCATATGATATTTGTCTTTCTCTGATTGACTTATTTAACTTAGAATAATTCATTCCAGCTCCATCCGTGTTGTTGCAAATGGAAAGATTTCATTTTTTGGTGGTTGAGTAATTCCACAATATGCATATATATATATATATATATATATATATATATATATATATGTTTATGTACTTATATATTTACTTATATATACATGTTCAGTGTATATGTATATATGTGTATGTGTATATGTATATAATATATACATATAATTATAATTGATCAGTTAATGGACATTTGGGGTCTCTCCATAGTTTGACTACTGTTGATAATGCTAAGTGGTTACTAAATTAATATTTGTTGAGTAGGTGTACACATTCATGCACAAATGGATGAATGAATGAAAATAATAGAATCAGAATTGGAATCCAGGTCTTTTCATTCAATACCCAAGGTTCTTTTTATACTGTGTCACATTGCCTACAGATACTGTAAATCTGAGGATTCCAATAAGTGTCTCTGTTCCTTGAAGATGTGAAGGAAACAATTCTCTAGCCCAATGTGCTATTGATAAAATCTGTCATGAACATCCTCCTTCTCCTATTTTTCTATTTATAGTTTCACTTTCCACTTAAGTCAGTGATCTTTGAGAAATCAGATGATACTTAAAGGTCCTAATAGACTTGTACTATTACTCTTTCATGGAAGCTTGCTCTTTTTCCGTTATCAGTCAGTGAGTCTCTTATGTACTTCATTTGCTTTTTACTCAAATTGGATTTCAATATGCATCAATAAGATCAACTCCAATCAAACACTCATATCATTTCTTTAATTAACTCATATCATTTCTTTTTTATTATTCTCCTTTATCTCACTCATCTAGGAAACTCAGAAAACCCAGTAAAAACAAAATGTTTGCCTAGCTACCTGATGTATGGTCTTAATTCAAATTCATGACTACAGAACTCAAATGAGAACTTTTTTTTTTCACAAATAGTTTATTGTCAAATTAGTTTCCACATAACACCCAGTGCTCATCCCCACGAGTGTCATCCTCCATGCCCATCCCCCCTCTCCCCCCCACATCCATCAGTCCTCAGTTTTTGTCAGCATTCAAGAGTCTCTCATGGTTTGCCTCTCTCCCTTTCCCCCACCATTTCCCCCCTTCTTCTCCCCCTTGCTCCTCAGTTAAGTTCCTCCTAATCCTCCTATATGTGCACACATATGATATTTGTCCTTCTCTGCCTGACTTATTTTGCTCAGCATAACACCCTCAAAGTCCATCCATGTTGCTACACATGGCCAGATTTCATTGTTAAATGAGAACTTAATAATATGTGCAATCCAAATCACTTCTAGTATCCTTGTTTTCCTATGCTCAACAATTTTATACCTTCTCTTTCCTCAAATCTGGTATATGATTCCACTCCTTTTCTAATCCCCCTCGTCCTTTTCATGCCCTTAGTGGAACATTTGTTTCATATATTTAAACAGAAAATCTCTAGTCTTATCACTACCAAACCTGTCAATTAACCTACATCGGTAGATACATCTGTATCCATACTCTCTGCCTTTTGACTATAATTCCTGGTTCTATCAAAAGAATAAAACATTCTTGAAAAAATATTCCTGACTCTATCAAAGCCCAGCTCTTCAAATGGTGCCTGTATTACTTCCATTACAGCTTCTCAGAAGTTTT
This sequence comes from Proteles cristata cristata, assembly GCA_017311185.1. Classification (NCBI taxonomy): domain Eukaryota; kingdom Metazoa; phylum Chordata; class Mammalia; order Carnivora; family Hyaenidae; genus Proteles; species Proteles cristata. The sequence continues at coordinate 1,100,593 of JAESUZ010003447.1, read as the reverse complement.
CCTCTTCAAATTATCCCTTGTACACCAACAGTATCATTTCTTATTTCCTAGAGGGTCATCTTTTGTTATTTCCATTTTTTTAACAAAAGGAGCAAAATTTGTCTTGATCCTCTCCATTTGTACCCTATCCCTTTATTTGCCTTCATAGAAAACCATTTTGGCAAGTTTTCTATAGCTTCATTCTTTCCTTCACTCACTCTAATTAGGGTTTTCCTTCTACCACTCTAGCTAACTCCATATCTGAAGGTACCAATGGTCTCTGTGTAGATATGGAGAGTGCTGCTCCCGTTCCTCTTCAAGAAAGGCCTTGCTGTCCAGTTGCCAGGGGTGCAGTAGAGGGACTGCCTCCAGCTGTCAGCCTCTTCACGGTGGGCATTAGTTGCAGAAACATGCTTTTACCAAATAGTTGACATTCATTGACTGAGCAAGGTAGGAATATAACATCCCAGCCGTTTTGCTGACATGGGATAATGCTGGTGGTCATTTTTGCTCTAGAACTTCCTCATGAGAATGGCCAAAACATTGCTGGGCATTCATTGCAGTGTGACATGTACTTCTGCCAAGTCTTGCTTCCTTCCTTCTTCCTTTTATGGGTGTTATTCCCTAATAAATATCTTATACCCCAAACTCAGTATCTGCTTCCAGAGAATCTAACTTATGACAATCGGTACCAGGAACAATTTGGGAAGGCAGGTGGTAAGATGGGGCTTGATTTGGGGAAGTGGATCATAGGCTACCTGGCAGACAATGACAGCCTATCACTAGTAAGGGGAAGTACAGACTGAACCTGACACAAAGTATCCTTCCCACTGAAATTTTCACCTTTGGTAACTGGGAATAGCATAAGGATATATCAATAACAAGGGCATACGCTAGCAGCTAATGTCACTGCTGCTAATGGAACATATGAAGAAAATAACAGATGGGAGAATAACAGGGTTAGGTGGCTACCAAGTACCACCAGTACTCTACAGCCATGCTTCCCAGTGTGGTAGACGCTTGCATGTGTGGCTATTGTGCAACTGAAATGTGGCTAGTCCAAACTGAGATGTAAATATATATATACAGCTACATGAGACTTGAAATATTTACTATAAAAATCTCATTAATTTTGATACTGATTACATGTTGAGATGATAATATTTTGGATATGTTGAGTTAAATAAAATATATCAGTTCATTTCATGCTGTTTTGTTTTGTTTTACTTTTTTAATATGTGACTACTAGAGATATTTGAAAGTATAATGTGACTAATATTGTATTTCTAATGGAAAATACTGATCCATAGAAAACAAAGAAAACAAAATGGTTGAAGGGTGCCTAGGTGGCTCAGTCGGTTAATTGTCCAACTTAGGCTCAGGTCATGATTTCTTGGTTTGTGAGTCTGGGCCCCATTCATGAGTTCGAGCCCCACACTGGTCTCCCTGCTGTCAGCACAGAGCCTGCTTCGGAACCTCTATCCCCGTTTCTCTCTAACTCCTCCCCTGCTTGCTCTCTCTCTCTCTCTCTCCAAAATAAGTAGACATTAATACACACACACACACACACACACACACACACACACACACACACACAGTTGAGACTGAGTAACAAGTAGCTGAGTAACAGGAAGTTGAAAGGTAGATATAGAAGCCAGTGGGCCTCTCTGGTTTTATATAAAGTTATTAGCACTGCTCTAATAAAAGCTTGGAGAAAGCTGAGGGCCCAGTTCTGGATTGAATAGTCAGATTGTACAAACTTGAAAGAAGTTTAAATACCAACTAAGGCCAAAGTCAGGGTGGAGACATCTGGGTACATGTCCCTAAAAATTATTACTCCCCAAACTCTGTTTTGTGAGACTGTGATATGGCCTATCTCCCCTATTAAGAGCTTGCACCTGATGCCCGCCCTGCTGGAAGAGAGTGTAAGTTTCTCTCCTATCCAAAGCAATATGTACCCACCTTAAGACCTGCCTGAAATTATGATAAAGTCACATTTATCATAATTTCACAGGTAGGATGAAGTGGTCTGTACCCCAAAGGAACTGCCAGACCTAGCTAACAGGTACTAAGTGGGTTTGAGTGAGTGCATTTAGCACTAGATTTAGGGATGTTTGTTCAAGGGGACTGGAAAATAAGTTGGATATGGAAGGGTTTATTGACTTGAGTGTGTTCTACCAAGGTATTAGATTTAAGTAGCAAAGATCTGTCTCAGAAAATCTTGTGACCTTCTTCCTAGGATGACTCCTAGAAACATGAAAAATGTGATGGCATACACAGAAAAATTGAAGTGCCAGAATTGCCATGGAAATCTCTGGAGGAAGGTTTTAAAAGACTTGAGGAGATGCTAGAATGGGTATTTAATGTACAGTTAAATGACCTAGTAGATGGTTATGCACTTCATGAAGGCTAGCAGACATATTGTTTACTAAGGTCTTGAGAAATGTACTAAAGGGATGATTCTAGCTTTAGTAAAAATTCAGTGATGGCTCTCTGGATAGGGCTGGAAGGAAGAGAAGCTGCTAACACTGATATTAATATAATTGATAGGCGTCTAAACAACTGAAACTTAATGTCAGGTCAATGCTTACCTACCAGAATCCAAGGACCTGAGGGGTTTTCTTTCCTTCCTTCCCTTCCCTTCCCTTCCCTCCCCTCCCCTCCCCTCCCCTCCCCTCCCCTCTCCTCCTCTCCCTTCCCTTCCCTTTCCTTTCTTTTTCCTTCCTTCCTTCCTTCCTTCCTTCCTTCCTTCCTTCCTTCCTTCCTTCCTTCCTTCCTTTCTTTCTTGTATTGAATGCACCAGCAGAGTGGTACCCAAGAAAGCATGACCCAAAATATTAATATGGCAATAAAATATGGCATCCTGAAGTACAAAATAGATAAGTTGCCAACAACAGGAATATTATTCAACTTATACTGGCAAAAGAACTCAAGTTTAGATTCCCGGGGGTGGGGTGGGGTGGGTGAAGGTACCCATACTGATAAAAATTCATGATCCCTGTCTAGTTGCTAGACCTGGGCCAGTTTTCAGAGGGAGGATCCATTCACTGAAGGTGTGGTAGGGTCTTCAAATGGAAGGATCTCACAATTGTATGGTAAGTGTACATGGTCATGATTCCTCCAGTTCTCCCTCAAAGGTACTATGACCATTGACTTGAGATAAGAAAAATGAAAACTTGATATTTTGATGACTGTTGTATACAGAGTCTGAGTTGACCCTGATATCCAGAACCATCATCATGGCCTTCCTGTTAGTGTGAAGACATAAGAGACATAATGAAAAATGAATAAATGGAGTTTTAATCAATGTCTACCTTATGGTATATCCACTAGTGGTTATTTCTCTTATATTCAAACATATAATCAAGAATGATACTTAGAAGTTGGTGAAAAACTACTATCGGATCTTTGGTTACTGGGTAATAGCTAAGATAGTGAGTAAGAGCAAATGAAAGCACCTAAACCTGTTCTGTGCACAAGTAGTCAATTCTGAATAAAAATCATTGTTGAATCCTAAAAGTGCTAGAAGGGGTGGGAGATAAAGTTTATCTTTATGGATTCAAAGCATGCAGGAGTATTTGTTCCCATAACATCATCATTTAATTCACTAGTCTGAAACCTAGAGAAACAAGATAAATCCTGGATGATAACTGCAAGCATAGCTCAGTAACAGTCCCTTTGCAGCTGCCATGCCAGATGTGGTATATTTGCTAGAGCAGATTAATATGGCCTCAGGAATTTGGTATGAAGCCATTTTTCTGGAACATGTATTCTTTTCTATCTCAATCAGAAAAGACAATTAGATACAATTCACATTCACATGGATTGAACAACAATATTAATTTACAGTTTTGCCCTAGGGCTATGTTAACTCTTCTGCCCTCTGTCATAATATAGTCTGAAGAGATCTGAACCATCTGGACAATCCACAGTACTTCACATTAACCATTACAGCAATGACATTATATTGATTTTGCCAGATGAGCAAGAGGTAGCTGGCATTCTGGAGGCCTTCATAGAACACATGCATTCCAGAGAGGGACAAAAAAAAAAAAAAAAAAAAGACAAGATGAAAGGTCTTCCCATCTCCAAAAAAACTTGAAGGATCCTAAGTAAAGGACAAATTATTTCATCTTAACTTTCTAACACAGAGAAAGAAGTTAGCGGGCTTTTTCAGTTTCTAAAATGGAACATATCCATAACATATTCATTTCATACCTAGAAATATACTGGTTGACACAGAAGGTTGACACACATTTCAGTAAAGCCCACAGCAGGAAACAGCTTTGCGGCAGGCTCCTGCTAAGGTTTAGCAACCCTGCCACTTGGGTCATAAACCTGGTGGACCCCAGGGTCTTGGAGGTATCAGTGGTGGGAAAAGATACCACACAGAATTTGTGGAAGCCCCAGTGTACAACATAGGACCCTACAATTCTGAAGAAATGCCATTCCATTAGCAGCGGAATAACTATGGGCCTTTTGAAAAACATCTCTTGTTGCCCCACTGGGCCCTGATAGAGACAGAGCATCTAATCACAGAACACCATATGACTCTCAAAAATGACAATGATCATGAACTTGGTCTTTTCAGATCTACTAAGTCCTAAGAATTGTTGCTGCAGCCCTCCCTGCAGCCATCATAAGATGGAGGTGGTACACTTAGTACGGTGCACGAGCAGGACAGAAAGACACAAAGAAGATACGTGAGCAAACAATTCGGAACCTCATGACTCCCAGTACTATTGTAACAGTACCCCTTCTTCAGCCAACATCTAGTCCACATTAGAATGACCAACTGACAGTGGGGGAAATAGTCCCAGTTCAGTTTACACAGGGATTACCTTTGTATGTGAGTCGGGATTACCTAGTAACTGCACTATAGACTTAGGGTACTCAGGATACCCTTAAAAGATAGTGGTAAGGGAAATTCTCTCCGTGAGTGGGAGCTTCAGGTAGTAAAACTGGCCATCTACTTTCTGTGGAAAGAGACATGGCCCTAAAAGTGGTTAAGAGGTGACCTATGCAAATAGCCTGCAAATCAAAGTTGGGAGTATAATTGTAAAGGAATCATGAGGGAGAAGCAGTGGATGGCCCTATGGGAGTGGGCGTGAAGTGAGAAAATCTTTGTATCACACATTAATAGCCACTAGAGAAAACCAGTAATGGAAGAGACACTAAAAAATCAAAAACAAAAACAAAAACAAATAGATAAAATGATCTAGCCTAGTAGAGAAAATGATCTTTGTCTTTGGCCATATAAGTGTTGGCACAATGGACACATAAACAAAGTAGCCATGGTGGCAAATACAAATATTACACATGGGTCCAACAGCATCAGCTCCTATTTATCAAGGCTGATCTAGTTGCTGTTGCTGCTATGTGTCCAACTGCCTGTAACAGAAAACAATGCTGAGTCCTGGATATGGCACCATTTCTTGCATAGACTTGCCACTTAATGGCAAGTTGACTACATAATTTCCCTTGCATCCTGGAAAGACAAGTAGTTTATTTTCATAGAAATAAGCATCTATTCTCCATATAATGGCCCTGCCATTAAGGGCCTTTGTCAGCCCCACTATTCAAAAGCTCACAGTACATTTGAGCCACTAGCATGGAATCCCACTGAACAGAGTTCCCCTTTTACAGTAAAGGAGGTGTATGAATGTGATCCACTAATTGCACCACATACTTCACCTAGACTGTTGACCTTATGATGTGTCACAACAGTCTGCTGAAGCACAGCTTAAATGCCAAGTTATAGGTACTATTCTAAAAAGAGGAGGTACCATTCTACAGGTCCCAGAATATGCATTGAATCAAAGACCTTTATATGGTGCTGTGTTGCTGACTAGAAGAATATATAGGTCCAAGAATCAAGGGGGTAGAATAACTTGATCCTAATCTAACTTTATATAGACATGAAAGCTTCCCTTTACTACTGAAATGCATGCCTCAGATTCAGGTTCAAATATCCCAGGTATAAAGAGTAATGGAGATGTTTCCCTCCAGAGTCCAGATTTCTGCATCATTTCTTGCTCCAGGATTAAACACCTCTTTATAGGATGATGGATAGAGAACAAATCCATTTTCCTTTGATGAAAATCAAATCCCCATTCAATAGAATACAATCTTGCCCTGAAATCTAAACAAGATGATCACAAATTATTCTGAAATTGGCTATAGTTTACTCTACCATATCCACAATATCTTCATTTATCCTTTCATTCTGGGTTGAAGCAATTGTAATAGTGGATAGAGGTAGGGAGGTAAATTAAATGTTTAAGGAATGTTAAACTTTTCTCTATACAGAAGACAACAGACTTGGCATTTCCAGTGTTATCCTTATTGTCAAACTTACAGGAAATGAACTTGAAACCTTTTATAAGTTTTATCCTCCATTTTCTGATTCCTTTTTTTCTATATCCCAGACTCAGACCAGAGCCTATATCGAAGGACAGGTTTCCTGAATTGGAAGAAACTTACAGCCTCACACTAGAGTTTCCAGTCAGTGTTTTGTTTCTTCTTCCATATTTCCAGCATTTTTATTTCCTTAGGAAAAGGCTGTACAGATAAAGTGTTGAGAAAACAGTAGCAATGATAGCAGATTTACCACCTGCCCATTTACTGCCTGCAGATTTATGGCCAATGCAGCCTATTTTGCCATCTGGGTCAAAGTCATATTTTCACTGGAAATATTTTGGTAAGTTATTGCTGGCATTTTTTTACATGCAGGTGGTGATCATACAGGTTTTATGGCACTTTCATAACTGCACGTCTGACTGAAGTGCACAGAGGCTGATCTTTTGTGAATGTCTACAGAAGCAATTCGATAAAATGGAATGCACTCTATTCATTACATGTACCAGTATAGGGGGGACTCCTTTAACATAAAATGTAATCCTGAGAAAGTTGCCAAGTCATTTTCTCTGGTTGTTTCCAGAGATATAGATTATGGTACTCAGGAAAAAACAATTGGACATTGAGACTAGTGTCATCTACACAAGAACAGTTTGAGTCGGTGATGAGCATCTCTCCAGAAAAGCATCCAACCTAGTTAATTTTGATATTTTAGCCTTTACAATTTTCTCATCTTAACACTTTTATTATTGAAAAAAATGTTACTGTCTGTTGGGTGTATTTTTTTGGAAGTTATATAGATACACTGCAAAGGAAAGATTTCTGATTATGTAAGAGCTGTTGAAAAAAAAGTATAAGGCTGGAAATAAAAAGAGCTGGATTCTGATGTAAGTTCTATAAGTTGAGAGCCATACAATCTTACCTATCCTCCCTGAGACTCGGTTTTCTCTTTTGTAAATGGAGGAAGAGGGTGATACTAGAAAAGTACATACATATGTTTTAATTGAAGTAAGCCGTAATTTCCCTGCATATATATTAAGTGTCCCAAACAATGAATTTTTACATCTGTGTAACTCATCATCCAAAACAAGATTTAGAATATTTCCATCACCCCAGAAAATCTGATTATGCCCCTTTCCAATCTATCTCTATCCTTCACACACAGAAGAACTTTCTGATTTGTTACCATACATTAGTTTTGCCTAATTTTGAGCTTCATATAAATAGAATTATCTTGTTTCTTTTGCTCACTATGTCTGTAAGATTTGTCCATGCTGCATCCATCATTTGCTTGCTTTTATTATTTTTGAGAAGTATCCCAATATGTGAATGTGCAACAATTTGTTTATCTATTGTCCAATATGGGTTCTTGACTTTTATGAGTTAGGTTTATATGGACATTCATATATAAGTTATTTGTGAGCATATATTTTCATTTCTTTTGGGTCTATGTGTGGAATTTCTGCAAGGCAGAGTAGATGTGCATTTAACTTTATAAGAAACTACTAAGTAGTTTTTTAAAATGGTAGTACTATTTTTGTCATTGCTGTTTTGTTTTTCTTTGCTTTTTGGTGGTACTATTTCATACTTCTGCCAGATGTTCTAGTGACTCCACATCTTCACCAACATTATAACTTTTTAAAATTTTATTCATTCTGGGGGCACCTGGGTGACTCAGTCGGTTAAACATCTGACTTCGGCTCAGGTCATGATCTCATAGTTTATGGGTTCGAGCCCGTGTCAGGCTCTGTGCTGACAGCTAGCTCAGAGCCTGGAGCCTGCTTCAGATTCTGTATCTCCCTCTATCTCTGACCCTCCCCTGTTCCTGCTGTCTCTCTCTGTCTCTCTGTCTCTCTCTCTCTCAGAAATAAATAAAACATTAAACATTTTTAAAAAATAAAATAAAATTTTATTCATGTTGGTAAGCATAAAATACTATCTAATTATGACCATCAAGGCTGAGCTTCTTTTCATATGTAAACAACACAGAACTTAAACATGGTTTAAATCTCCTTCAGAAAACAGTCCGCTTTATATATAGTATCCTTGTTTTCCTTTGGTATTTTATAACTCACCTATGTAGCTTTTTAAACGACACATGCTTTAATCTCACTTACACACTTTTTTTTTTTTTTACAAATAGTTTATTGTCAAATTAGTTTCCACATAACACCCAGTGCTCATCCCCACAAGTGTCCTCCTCCATGTCCATCCCTCCTCCCCCCCACATCCATCAGTCCTCAGTTTTTGTCAGCATTCAAGAGTCTCTCATGGTTTGCCTCTCTCCCTTTCCCCCACCATTTCCCCCTTCTTCTCCCCCTTGTTCCTCCGTCAAGTTCCTCCTAATCCTCCTATACGTGCAAACATATGATATTTGTCCTTCTCTGCCTGACTTATTTCGCTCAGCGTAACACCCTCGAAGTCCATCCATGTTGCTACACATGGCCAGATTTCACTGTTTCTCATTGCCATGTAGTATTCCATGGTATAGATAAACCCCATCTTCTTGATCCATTCATCTGTTGATGGACACTTAGGCTCTTTCCATGTTTTAGCTATTGTGGAGAGTGCTGCTATGAACACTGGGGTACATGTACTCCTATGCATCAGCACTCCTGTATCCCTTGGGTAAATTCCTAGCAGACTTACACACTTTTTAATTTGAAGAATCTACCATAAGGCCCAGAAATACTATTTTGATTCACAAGTGAACCACTGGATTATGTTATGTCTTTGTTATACTACTAATCTGCTTTCAGATTATAAAAAAGGTGATACAGAATAATAGTTGAGAGCATAGGTTTAAAATAAAGGAAATTAGATATTGGATCCTATTTCTCACATATTATCTATATGGTTTTGGGCAAGTTACATAATCTCTCTAAATCTCAGGTTCTTTATTTATAAATTGAGGGGAATTATAATAGTTATCCCATAGGGATGTGAGGAGGGTAAAATATGATGATACATGTAAAATGGATACCATTCTGCCAAACTCATAATAAACACTCAATACACATTAGCAGAAAGGATAAAATGTGAACATATTATGAAAAAGGAGAAAACAAATCAGAGGACTTAATGCTAGTATCTTGATGTATCCCTTTTACTACATACTGCTTAATTTAATTATAAACTTGAGATAATCTTCCAATTTTTATTCTTACTTTATTTCACTTTTTTTTTTACTTATAGAATTTTTGTAGATTGAAATGTTGGCCAGGTCTTGATATTTTCCATTTTCATAAACCACTATGTGATGGCTCACCAGTGCAAGGTCTCATGGATGAGCTCTGGCTTCCTCCTGCAGTTCCCTGCTTCCATCTGAAATGACTGTCTCAAACTGTTGGGTCCTTGTTTCTGGATTCTCAGCTCTCTTTTCCCTTCCCTTCATACATAAAATAAAGTTATACTATTAAGTACCTTCTCTCTATCTCAGTTTTTTCCATCTATGCATCTGTATATCTCTACTCCATTAGCACTCCAAAAATGGTATTTTTTTATTATCAGCATAAAGTTTACCTTTCCTACCATAGTAAACATGATTCTACCTACTAACCATTCCATTCATTAAATCTACTCTCCTGTTTAATGAAAACATTTGTTTTAACATTTGAGATTCTTTTTGCTTCTGGTGCTTTGTTTGTTTGTTTTGCTTTGTTGCTGTTTTTATAAATCAGTGTAGCTCCCGGCTTAAATGGACCTTCCTTCCTTTAGCTGAGTAATTTGTAATCAACATGACCTGCACTTTCTAACAAGAGGTAGAAGTAGATTTTCATTCCCTTAATAGTATATGTGAGCTTCTGGAAATAAAGAAAACAGATATCGTCCTCCCATTCTCTGTGAAAAGTAGTGTTTAATGTCATGATTTCAACCTCACAAGAGTTCTCTGTTGTGTATTTGTATTAAAAGCACACTGTTCAAAAAGTAAAATTCTTTGAGTTGTTAAATTTTGTCTGCTTATTGATAAGGACAGGGTTACCTACATAACTATATTTCTACAATATAAAAGGAAATAACTCTCTTTATGGAATACTTTTTAATGCATTAGTGAGGCTGAGGGATAATGACAAAGGTAATAGGAACATCCATTAAACTAAACGGAGGTTTGTCTATAAGTAACATTTTATTAATAATGACAGTAAATATTCTTTTAGTGAAGAAAAGTGAAAACAACTAACTTTTATTAATAGGGCTTTTAGCAAGCTACTGCTTTTAAGCTTACACTTTTGTTCAGAGCCGTTTCCACTACTGGCTTTTCTCCTTTGACAGTGGTTTCCAAAAATACGAGACTAATGGTGACATCCAGCTTGGTATGATGCCTCAGTACATATTCAATAATCATATAGAAAAGTTTTCTAACTTCTTTATTTTAGTTTCCTATTTTATTTATTCAGGAATGAAATAGAGAAGAAAAGGAAAATCCTTTTCCTTGAGAAATACATGAAGCTTGTACTATTGAGAAACAGAAACATCCCAACTTTAACTTTGATGGGTAAAGTTTGATAGGCTGCTAAAAATTCTCCCAAGAATGACTATCTTCATTTTGCCAGTAAACTGAAGGGTCTACATCTCTCACCAACATTGTTTTTAATGCAACCCTGTTCAATCAATCAACAGGATGAAAGAGTGTAGATAATCATTCTTCAATTTGGGATGGCTCAGATTTTCATCTGCAGTTGGAAAAACTCAAGTGTTTTCATGGTAAATGCCAACAGAAAGAGAGGACTAGCACCAGTACTTGCTGAATTCTTTTGTCAGTGCTATATATATATAAATTATGCAATATAATATATACTAATATATATATAAATTATGTAATATATATTATTTATGTATATATAAATATATATGTATGTATGCATATATATACAAATGTAAGGCCAGGTAAAAGTTCAGTAAATAAATAAACTCTATTTCCAAAGTTCTGAATTCTCAGAATCAGATAAACAACAGCAATTGCTTTTAAAGCCAAGCAGTGTTCAAGTTATAGACTTATACCATTATAATTTCATGTAATAAGTCCTATAATAAATATATGGAGAGAATATTTGGGGGTAATTAGTATGAAATAGTTAATTTGTTGTTATTACTGTGTATTATAAGGATTTATCTCTGTTACTCTCCAACAAGATGGCAAACTTCAGAGCAAGAGTGTGTGTGAGTGTGTGTGTGTGTGTGTGTGTGTGTGTGCGCGCGCTAAATGTATTTAATCCACTTCTCTGCTTTTTATTAGTGTTCAATAAGTGGTTTAAATATTTATTAAGCCCTGGATTAGTTCTGTTTTTCATGCCTTCCTATGGAAAGCAGAGTAGGACTAGAAAACAAAGAAAAGGGACATAATAAAGAAAAAAGAACAGTTGTATTTTGGGTCCTCACAGGCACACTTCAGAAACACACTGTGTTGTTGTTACATATGATTTTGACCTTTTCTTTTTCTATCAATACAAAAGATAGGTATTCTCTCCTTTCTTTCTTTCCTTCATTTTTTTTTCAACTCCTCACCTATACAATCCACATAGCTCCCCACAACTCCACTGTGTTTGCCCTCTTCTAATGAGTGTGTTGGTCATGTCTGTGGGATACAAGTCTACATTGCTTCCTATTTCCCAGTAACTTATGCCTATTACCATGAGAGACCAAATTCTTGAGTATCTAACTTTCTAGCAAAAGTACACCCGCTGTCCTGCACTCCACGGGAGATGCTGTTTGTTCTGATTCTGTGTCATTATTTATTGCCCGAGTGTGAGCTGTGCTCCTTCAAGGAAAAACGGTTTGGCTTATGTATTCCTCCCAATCAATGCACAATGAATACTACTGACGGCTGAGCAATGAGATGTGTGCAGGGCCCGCGTGTGTGTTTCAGGGCCCGTTCTATTCTCTGAAAGGGAGGAGGCAACCAATCACATTTGGAAATTGTATAACATAAGTTTGGGTTAGCCCTCTTTTCTCATCTCACAGTCTATTGCTATTACCTGAAGTTTGAATCCAAATTAAGTTGGAAACAAGCCTTCAGTGTACTCTGTGATTTTTAAAAAATGATCCCTGAGTGTGGAGGATATAGGAGTTTGTCTGGATTGGGAAATTCTGTAAAAGCAAACTGAAATCAATTATAATTACATTCCCCATTTTTATGGCTGTAGTATAAGTTCCATTCAGTTTCTCTTCTATGAAAAATTAAACAGAAATTATTTCTTCTGAGGTTGAACAGATATTGGATCCAGCATATCTCTGGCATCACCAACCAGTAAGTAAGACTCTGTTACATTTCCAGCAATACTCCAAATCTCAATGCAATAAGCTCATATCAACTTGATGAGGCAGACAGCTAGTCTTTTTCAGAGATACCACACTCCAATTATTTCTGGCAGGGGATCCTGATATGTAACTAGAGTGGCTGCCTACAGCTCTGCAAGACCTCAACTCTGGATTATAAGATTCTGAACAGCTTTCAGTCTCTTCACCTTGGTGATTTGACCCCTAACTAGGTGCTCATTTCCCCCCAAATAGTAACAACCAAAGTGTTGGAGACCAAATAAATGTGTCTCCCCAAATTCGCATGTTAAATCCTAGCCCTCAGTGTGCTGGTATTGAGAGATAATTAGGTCAGGAAAATAGAGCCTTCATGAATGGAATTAGTGCCCTTGTAAGAAGAAACTTGCTTCCTCTCTTCTCTCTTTGCTCTCTGCCATATGACAATACAAGAAAGGCAGCCATCTACACACCAGAAATCAAGCTCTCTCCAGAATCCAGCCATGTTGACACCCTGATCAGAAGCTTTCAGCTTCCAGAACTGTGAGAAATAAATTTCTGTTGTTTACAAGCCACCCAGGTTATGTCAGATAGAGTAGCCTGAACTGACTAAGACACAGAGACGTCCTCCCTCTCCAGTCAGCAGGGAAAAGCCTCTGTTCCGTTTAATACGTTTTTTTCCAAGAAGAGGAACCTCACAGTCCAATTTTGAGTCCACTGTGAAATGTCTAGTTCTATTCTTGATACGTTAGCACAGTGCTTTCCAACTTGGTAGGACTAGGGAAATGACATGGACTGTAATTACTGAGAATAAGTAACCTCCCCAAATAGTTCCATGTGTAGCCTACCCAACGTTACCAGATTTTTTTACTCAATAGTGATTTTTTTTCAGGAACCTCACATATCTTTTCCTCCTTTCTAAAAGACATCAGCCCATCAAAAAAGATTTATACAGAGTCAACCCTAATTTTAAGCTAAACTCAAATTCTCTTCCACAGGAGGACTGTGGGCCTCATGTAGATAAGGAATATGACTGAACATCTATTTCAGAGTCTGCAAACATTTCAAGACACACAAAGGGCCCTTGAAGGTATGGTGAAATGTTGTCTGAGTTGTATTTCTTTTCTTAAAGCTTGTTTTTTTTTTTTTGAGAGAGAGAGAGAGTGTGTGGAGCCTGGTGCAGGGGTCGAACTCATAAACCATGATATCATGACCTGAGCTGAAAGCAAGAGTTAGACAGTTAACTGACTGAGCCACCCAGGCATCTGTGGGTTTTATTTCTGACTCATGTATTTATTATTTCATTTTGCATAAATGTTATTTGAATAATAACATTTATTGAATATCTATTGGGTGTCAGACCTTGCTCTAAGATTAAGAGTGGAAAAACTATTTCTGTAAAGGGCCTAATAGTAAATCATTTTTGGCTTTAAGGGCCACAAACTGTCTGTTGCAACTATTTCATTCATCTATTTATAGCACTAAAACAGCCACAGACAATGTATAAACTAATGAGAGTGGCTGTGTTCAAGAAAACACAAAGGGAGATAGGAAATGTTTATATGGGAAGGTTTGAAATATCATCCCATTAGGATAGTTCTTTACTTTATTCCATATTGATATATCCCTCTTGAGTCACTAAGTTTAGCTCTTAGTTATTTTAGTTCAGTCATTCACTTAGCAAATATTCACTTAGTATTTACTGTGTGCAGAATACCACATGCTATGGGAAAACATAATTCTATAAGCCAAATTTTCTGTCTTTAAGAAGATCACACCACAGTTGCAGGAAAAAATTGTGTACTGTTAGCCTCATCTGGATCTAGGAGTTCTGAAGACATTTAACCTGTTAAATTAGAAACCATTTCCAAATGTGTGTGTGTGTGTCTGTGTATATATACACATAGTTGATAGGTGTGTGTATACACACAAAAACACACCACTTTATATGTATGGGTTTTTTTTTCTGTAAGCAGAAACTAAGTATTCTGTCATTTAAAACATCCGATTGTTGCTGTGATAGACACTGGGAATTGTGTGTTCTAGGAGCCTAAATATTCCAATCACCAGGTTCTCAGTCACCAGCACTGTACTAGATATGGTCAAAGGATCAAAGGGCTCATAAGATGTGGTTTCTATTCCTAAAAACCTTTTAGGAAGAAAACACTTACCAATAAAAGATTGAGTTTATGTAAGTTCCTTTTAGTTGGGTCCGTGGATGTTAGTTACTATGTTCCTCATCTTTAGATAACTTGGCATATTGCTAAATTTCTATTCTGGATTGGAGTTACACATTTAGAGAAGGGAAAGATTAAATACTTGGAGAAAATTTCACTGAGGACCTATATGAATCAAACACTTCTGAGCACACAGGGTTTCAAGGTGAACAATAAAGTTTGTTTTCTGTCATCATATGGCCCATTACTGACCGTGAGACACAATCCTGTGAGGAGGCAATTACAGCACCATGTGATTGTTATTGCAATAGAGTATCAATGGGTACTATGGAGACAGGGGATGTGAGAACAGGCTGATGTGGTTAGGAGAGACACTGGGAGAAATGGAACTTGTGTGGGGCACCTGGATGGCTCAGTGTGTTAAGCATCTGACTTTGGCTCAGGTCATGCATGATCTTGCTGTTCTTGAGTTTGAGCTCTGCATAGGGCTCTATGCTGAATGCTCAAGCCTGGAGCCTGCTTCAGATTCTCTGTCTTCCTTTCTCTCTGCCCCCCACCCTGCTCATGTTCTGTCTCTCCCTCTATCAAAAATAAACACACATCAAATTTTTTTAATTAAAAGAAAGAAATGGAACTTGTGTTGGCCTCTGAGGACACTGTAAGAGAAGGGATATCAAGGGAATTCTGGATTGGGAGAAAAATATTGAAAAAAAAAAAAAACAACTATGGGGCAGGGATAAGCATGGTGTTTATAAGTGTGGTGTCCATGAGTCATGCTGGGATAAATCCAAGCCCTGGTTTGAAGGGAGTAAGACATGCCTATTAGAATGTGTTTAAAAAAAAAAAAAAGTTAAGAGGGAATAGATCTAGGTTATTGAGCAGGGAATAACAGAGGACAAGTAGGGCTTTAGGAACATTGGACAGGTGTAAATGCCCGTGCTGGATTAGAGACAGTAGAGACTAGAATGAGAAAATCACCTGAGCATCCTTGCAATAATGACAAATCTAGATTAGTGTGGCGGTAATGGGAAAGGAGAGGAGCGCAGGCACTGAAAGACAGTTCAAAGGAGGAAATGACAGGATGCAATGACAGACTGAATACTAGGTTTGAATGAGAGGGATGAGTAAAAGTCTGGAAGAATGGTGATACCAGGGACAGAGTCAACATAGCACTGGGAACTGACAACCAGGCGATCAAAGTGACACACCAGTTGTGCCATATATCTGAAAGCTCTTCATCAGAGATACAAAGCTGAAAGGAAAGTTGTCTCTGGATTTTTCTTGCTCGGGAGTATATGGGTAAATGATGAACTTTACAAAAAGAAGTCCTCTAAGGCACTAGCTGATGTGACCTCATGTGTCAAACCAAATTAAAGGCCCACAGAGTGAGGGTCAGCTCTGATGTCTATACAATTTGGAACTGCAAATAGACATCACATTCTCCTTGTGAAGTTTCATTCAGGTCACCTATAAACCATAATAAAACATCAAATAACAATACTTGGTAGGTTTTCAATAAAGATTGTTGAACTGGACTGAGGATAAGGGGGTTAACAAGTCAGTGGCGATTAGGTCTAACTCTTTAACACTACACACCATGCGAGCAATGTGGAAAAAAGAACAGCTTTAATAAATTACAAAGCCAACGCCCAGTTAGGCAAAATGGGAGGGCCTCTTTCAAAACTCAGGTGCTAAATGCATTGCAATAACTACACGGGAAATTTCAATCAAGGAAGCCCATCATATCTGGAAATTTGTTTCCTCTGTACTGTACAAATAGTTAGCTTTGACTGAGTGGTCTTGACTATAAACAGCATGTCAGGAACTTACAACTTTATAAAGTAAGTGGTTATCTATATATCTGAAAATCAGAGTGGAAAGAACCAGTTATTCCTTGGGCTCTCAGGTCACACTGCTACATGGGGATCAAAGTATCATGAAAAACAGATCCAGAGATGTGATAAAGAGGGAATATATTTTTTTCTATTTCAGCCAATAAGGAGAAATTATGTGTTTTCTTCAACATAGGCTACTATCTTTGGGATCATCAGAAAATAGAATTTTTATTGTTTACTATGTATTTATTCACAGTAATATAAATTTAAGTCAAATACAGTGGAACTATTTTTTGTAACCTGAGGAAAGTATTCCTTGCATCTGTCAGTGAAAAGGTATTGGAACTTTTCTTTGTAATAGGAAAATAAAATAGATCTTGTAAAATTCTGAGTCAGACCCTTTTGTTTTCTAAAGGCAAATACCATTAACTCCTCTCAATGGTTCCTTCTCAGGAGTTAGAAAGAGAAAATTATACACTGTGAGAGAAAAGAAAATTTATTTTTCCATGGTTGGTCAAGCCTAGAATTCTCTACAGAGAGAATCTTTCTGGAAGAAACCAGTGTTTTTATGAGCTGGAGGCAATGGAGAAGAAAGCAGAGCTGCATACAAAACAAATGGCAAAGGGCATTTTGAGTTGGTTGCTCTAGCATGCCAGTACTTGATGTGATTGTGTATTCACTCTCTGGCAATATATAAAGTTAGGTTGATCTTCTCGTGTTTGACTCGGGCTTATGGCTGTACTTGACCTGGTGTTATAAAGCAGCTGCACCAAATGTATTCTGTGTTCTCTTCAGACTGCACTGAAGAAATTTGGGTCCATGTTCCATTCTTAATATGCTTAATTATTTTGACAAATTGTTTTAGACCTTTATGTGCATTTCCCTTTAGATCCATAGCACTCTCACTGCAATATAAGTATAGCATTTAAACTACGACATTTCCAATTAGTCTGCTTCTTTATGAATAACTTGCCTTGTTCTCTTTAAATTATTCAGCTTAGAGTTGTTTCTGAAATCATAGATTCTTTTTAAATTAATTGCATAATAATGCCAGGCACAGGGCCTAGCATATGGCAGGCAGTTAATAAATGTTTATTAAATAAATAAATGAGTTTTGCTTCATCTTGGATTTTGGCCTATCTTTTTATAATGTTAACCACATAAAATGGCTTGTGTTGGAATGTGAAGCAAGCTCTATGGACACTGGAATTGACTTCATAAAACTTGTCTTCATTCATGATTTAAAGATTTGGATTAGATGTAAAGAAATAGTTGGATTAGAACTGAAGAGAAATTTGTATCTAGACCTTCATTAACTGGTAATTATTTAACTTGTTCCCTTCTGAGCAAGACAAGACCTAGGCATAAGGTCATACAACTTCAAAGCAAATATGGCTGCCACCGTTACTATGTTGTATTATCATAACAGAGCCTTGTTATCTTTGATATGTTAAAAATATCCACAAAACAGTGTTGTTTGAAGATTTTAGAAGACAACACATATGTAACACTTATCTATTGCTGCTTGAAACCACATGAAAACTTAGCAGCTCACAAGTTTATGGAACATGTGGGAAGCTCTGCTGATTTGGGCCAGGCTTGGCTGGTTTCAGCGAGACTTTCTCCTGGTTTTTGCCTGGCAGTTGGCTAAATGTCAGTTAGGGTGATGAGGGGAACTGAGCCATGCATTTCCATCAACCTTTTCTTGTGGTATGGCAAAGGTTCAAGATAGACAACAAATAAATGCCCTTAGTCCTCCTGAGACTCAAAACTCAGAACTCCCATAATGTTGCATCTGCCATATTGTATTGGTCAAGGCAAGACACAAGGCTGCCAAGATTCAAGGACTGGAAAATAGATCCTCTCTCTTTATGGGAAGAACAGCAAAGTCACATTGCAAAGAGGCAAAGTCAGAGGGAATGACCTGTGGCCATTTTTGCAATCTACCACTATATTAAAAAAAATTGTTGCCCAGAGTGTGTGTGTGTGTGTGTGTGTGTGTATATATATATGCATTTAATAAATACATATATTTTATTTATTTATTTATTTATTTATTTATTTATATTTATTTATTTATTTATATATATATGCATTTAATAAATAGCATTTGTTGTTATTAATGACCAACAAACTATGCTTCCTTGTTAGCTTTTTCATTCAATCTCAACTTACTCCTTTTATGTGTGAAATTCCAACAAAAGAGGGTGATTGGCTAAGTAAAGGACTCTGGTTATCCTTGCTGTCAGTCCCTCAGCCTAACCACTTCAAAAAGTACAGGGTGACTAGTAACCATAAGGGATGGCTCCTGTAATTTTCCTTAATCTGCCAGTTTCTGAATCTTCCAACTCACTACTGAAGCCAAGGGAGGCATGATGATAAAACTCTAATAGGCTACATTGTTTTAAATCATGACTGAAGATTTATAATGATGTGACCTTGTGTTAGTTTATGTCTTTTCCTTCAGTTTTCTTATCTCTAAAATGGAGCTATTGAGTTATTGAGAAGTTTAAATGAGATATTCTATATGTATGTATGTATGTATGTATGTATGTATGTATGTATGTATGTATCTATCTATCTATCTATCTATCTATCTTCTGTCTGGTATGTAGTGAGACTGATATGTGTGTGTTTATGTTTAATTACGTAATTTATTTCAGTGCAGTATAAAGTCATAAGAGTCTGACCTCTGGGATAATTAAGAGACAGCAAAGGAAAGAGTGTTGGGTGGCTGATTAGGCTCACCCATTTTCTCACACTGACCCCTGTCTCCTATACTCTCTGTACCACATGATATTAACCTTTAAATTAAACCCAAATAGATGAAATGTGTTCATGTTAAATCTCCATATCCTATTCTGAAGGAAATTCTAGGCTTGCAATGAGAGTTCATTTTTCTTCATCCTGTACTATGTTATTAGGATTTATTGTTAATGAAATTTTATGTTCTGTTTTCTTATAAAACTCTTTCCTTTATGAAGCCATACAAAAGATTAACTGAATACAATTATATAGCAGTTATATATATCTACATAGATAACACAGGGACTAGGAGAAATTAATCTTCCTCAAAAGTAGTGAAATACAACATTAACAAAAATCACTTTAAGTCACTACTCTTGTCATAGGCACAGTTTGAAAAAATAATGCAAAATGATGAAACATTAGTTCTTCTGGTGTATATCAAGACTATCTAAGAAAAAACTGGGATTGCAGAAATCCAGTTTAAAAAACAAAAGAGAAGAAAATTCCTATTGGAAAAAGTTTACTCTTTTCAAGCCTATATATTTTTGCCTATATTTTTGTCAATGTTTTAAAATATATTAATATACAATGTTTTAATATACAGTACCCCTTGCTGTTTTTAAACAAAGAAGAAACAAAATCTAACCAAAGCCTGATTTCTTCTCTGCCATGCATTAGTACCTTATACCACAAGTCTGAGTAAAGGAATATGGCAAGATCATCCTGATGGTTAAATCCCCTGCCAAGGCACATAGCCATTTAGGAACATTTCAAAGAAAGAAAGGAAAGAAGAGAAGAGGGGAGGGTGAACTGAAGGAGGAGCTAAGGAGGGGGAAAACCAGAAACTGAAGTTGTGCCTTATTGTATTCAGCAAAACTTGAATTCTGCCAAATTTATCCATGTATTAGTATGTTCAATAAAGAGCTCACTGATCCATTGTCCTCCATGGTCAAGCAGCCTCTTCCTCTAGTTTTCCATCCTTCAACAATACTACCACTAACCTAGTAACAAGCCACTCTGTGTTCCACATGGCCTCTGTAACATAGCATTGGAATTGCTTATGAGGAGTATCTGATAAAAATAGTAGAAATAACACCAACTATTATTTATAGAGGAACTGTTAAACATGTCTGACACTATTCTAGGCATGTTACTTACATCATTCTTATTCTTAACAATAGCCTAGTGAAAGTAGATGCTATTCTGATTTTACAGATAGAAGAGAGCTAGCAATCCAATAAAAGTAGGACCTATTATCCAAATACAAGTTTTTCTCATTCCAGATCTTTTGCTCTTATTATAAAAATACATGAACACTGTCTTTGTAGTTCTCTTCAGATTTTTTCTTTTTCTAATTTTTTAAGTTTTTATTTATTTATTTTGAAAGAGAGAGAGAGAACAAGTCAGGGAGGAGCAGAGAGAAGGACAGACAGACTCTCAAGCAGGCTCTGTGCCATGAGTGCAGAGCCAGATGCAGGGCTCAAACCAACAAACTGTGAGATTATGACCTGAGCCGAGATCAAGAGTTAGAGGCTTAACTGACTGAGCCACCCAGGAGCCCCTGGCCTTTTCTTTTTAACCTGAAACACATCATTTTTTATCTTTTGCAGAACATTTCCTCATATTTGTTGTCCTCTTGTTTAAACTCTCCACGGTCTATCTTTTAATAATGGATCCCTGATTGAACCCAGCACTCTACTTACTCTATATTTAAAAAGGGTAGATAACTTTGTTTCCTACATGAAATGTTCTTTTAATATTCCTGAATATACAACTGCGATCCACCTCCCCCTCCACCCCACACACATTGGCACAGCCATGTGCCAATTAAAATCCATTTAAAACATTAAAACAAAGTCCATGAAACAGATATTGAGTTATTGTTAATCATTCACAATTGGGCACTTATCTAAGTAGAGGATCCTAAAATATATAGTCCAGTTTCCTCAATTCTTTTTTAGATAAATCAATAGAAAGCACATTTTAAATGTAAAATGAGTTTGAATTACCCTTGACGTTCTAAATATATTAATGTCAGAAAAGACTATTAAATAAGACTGACAGGACTAATTTTTCTAAAAGTTTTATAATCCCTGGAAAGCATCCATTTATTCACATTATATTTTTGAAAAAAATATGATCTTATTTTCCAGTTTCTATGGTCTCTTTTTTTAAAATCCAAAATGGTATATATTTAAAATATATATTTTGAAAAAGTTATCTAATTAATCAGGCTAGAGTTAATCATAAGTATATAATTTTATTTTTATTTATTTATTTATTTATTTTAATGTTTTATTTATTTCTAGAGAGAGAGAGAGACAGCATGAGCAGGGGAGGGTCAGAGAGAGAGGGAGTCACAGACTGAAACAGGCTCCAGGCTCTGAGCTGGCAGTCAGCACAGAGCCGGACGCGGGGCTAGAACCCACAAACCGCGAGATCATGACCTAAGCGAAAGTCGGACGCTTAACCGACTAAGCCACCCAGGCGCCCCATAAGTATATAATTTTAAGTAAAATATTGACTTTACAAGAAAATTAACTGGGATAATACAAATAACAGAGACGCTAGACACCAAGGGAAAAATTATAATGTTCAATCACACAGGTAAAATGCATCATAAATTATTTTAAAAATTGAACCATTTAAGTAAACATATTATTTTGCATACTTTGGAAGATATGTACCCTTTTGGGAATTAGTTATGATTGAATGAACCTCTATACAGAAGAGATACGTGTGTGTGTGTTTGTGTGTGTGTGTGTGTGTGTGTGTGTGTGTATGTGTGTGTGTGTGTGTGTACATATATCCTTGCCAAGTGAAAAACTTTTTGTTTTGATGAAGGTAAAATAATTAATATGTTAAGATACTGAGAATCCCACTGGGAACTACTTAGGTCATAATAAAAGGTTGTTTCTAGCTTACTTATGACCTAAATGGGAAATATAAAGGCATATGATAAGTCTTTGCAGTAGTGTGAAGTGTTTTGTTTCATTCAGAGTAGTCTTGAACTCTACTCTGTTAAACATCTTCATAAATGATCTGCAGTTGGTTGTTAATGACATTAATTAAATTCTCAGATGAGAGAGGGTATCAAGCAATGAAACATCATATAATAATAGAAAAAGTCTAAAAAATAGCCTGAAATTAATCAAATGAGATTTAATCTTCAATTGCAAAGGCCAGTATTTGATTAAAAAATAGATCCAATAAAAGTTGAGGTAAAATTAAAAATTGGTTTCAATAAAGAGGTATTTCCAATAGTTAATATAAAGTTGATTTGATATTCTGTAATGGGCTTTGGGAAATGCAAGCTTTTAAAAATAGAAAGGAATATGAAATCCTCACAAGTAATTGTCACCTAAAAAATTCCAGTGGCTGGATTTTCAGAAAGTTGAAATGTTACGGATGTTTTGTGTTTAACAGAACCTTTATCCATCAGACATCTATCCAACAGAAGGAGCAAAGGATCCCACAGAAAAAAATCTTTGGAGAAAAAGATAGAAAAAGAAGTGACACTGATGAAAAAACACCAGATTTGTTGACAATTTTCTACAATTTTTTCAAAGGAACCAAACATTTCTAAAGAAGTAATAAAAATCTAAATCATGAGAAACAAAATCAAGATAGACAAAAAGAGCTTAGAAAGTATGATGTTTCTTCATTAGCAGAACTGGACATATCCCTTGCAAATATTCCAGGGGATTTGATTTGAAACAAGACATTTAATTGCTTCTTCAAAAGAGAAGCTTCACCGGTGTTTCTGTAAAGATTCAAGTTTGTTTTTGGAGAAAATACAACCATAAAGGGTTCTTCAGAGTACTTCTTTTGCAATAGTCTTAGCGCCTTCACATTGTTATTCTTTGAAGGAGATGTTAAAGCTCCAGTTACATAATTACAGCTTTACAAAGGAAATCCTCTATTTTGAGGTTCTTAGTGGAGATTTCGTCTTACTACCACAGAATAATGGCAACAGAACATAGCTCCAGGTGATGATGTAAAATAGATACCGAACAAGAATGTAATAAGGCTTTTCCATTTTTAGCAAATGTGATTATATGAATTATCTCCTGAGCAGATATCTTTTTCTGTAAATATAATTCTGTGAAGAGCTTGCTTTATGGAAGGACTATAGAAATGGGTTCAGTTTGAATTTCTCTATCATACCTGATTTAAGTGAATTAGGAAACATTGTACATCAACATCTGTAGGATTATTCACGGTGAGTAAAAATATAGTTCAACTGCTGCAAACATGTTTAGAGTTTTGCTACTGTAATTACTCTAAAATGCCCAGAATTACCATGTCATGAGATTATGCTAAAAATCAGTATTTTTATACATTCCAAAGCAAATCTTCATTTGATATTTAGAATTTAAAAGAATAGCACGAATATTTCTAATAAGTAGACTCACTATTTTATTGGGATCCATTAATGAGACTAAGTCCCTTTTCAGTGACATTAATATATTTCTGTGTTACTTCTGTATGAAAAATAACATTTTAACTATTCTCTTTCTTTACTGTCATAGTAAAAAGTAAATGAACTGTTATAATTATTTTAATTTTTACTTTAAAGTAAAGCTCACTTAGAGGAAATAGAGTCCACTTTACTACATAAAGTTTACAATACTCATAGTTGGCATAGCCTAAAAAATTCAGTGGCTGAATGACAACATTGGGACATTTGGAATATTATAGATAGGTTTGTGCCACAACAAAACTTTTGTGATGGTTAACTTCATGTGTCAACTTGGCTAAGCCATGGTGCTCATATTTGGTCAAAATTATTCTGGATGTTTCCATGAGGATATTTTGGGATGAGATTAATATGGGGTTTGAACTCATGATACTGAGATCAAAACCTGAGCTGAGATCAAGAGTCAGACTCTTAACCAAGTCACTGAGGAACCCCAAGATTAAGATGTAAATTGGTGGACTTTCAGCAGAGGTTTGTTCTCTGTAATTGGGGATGAGCCCCATCCAATTAGCTGAAGGCCCGAATAGAATAAAAGACTGACCTCCCTCAGCAAAAGAGACAGCAGATGGCCTTAAGACTTGAACTACAACATAAACTCTTCCCTCGATCTCCAGTCTGCTGGTCCACCTTGCAAAACTAGGATTTTTTCAGCCTTTAGAATCACATAAGTCAATTCCTTACAACACATTTCTAGATATAGACGGATACATACATACATACATACATACATAGATTATATAAACTTATCTGTTTATGCATATATATATATATATATATGTGTGTGTGTGTGTGTGTGTATATATATATATATATATATATATATATATATATATATATATATAAAATTGTATCCTATTCTGTTTCTCTTGAGAACACTGGCTAATACACCATGTATGGCTATCAGGTCTGCACTCAATAGAAGAGACAAGGGGTTACACAATAAATCCTTGGAAAAGAGGAATATATAAAATATAAATGTCTTGTCGCTTGCTTCGGCAGCACATACACTAAAATTGGAATAATACAGAGAAAATATAAATGTCTCTTCAGTTTTTGTATACAAATGTAACCTTCAAATATGAATTAGGTTACACCTTTTATTTTCAGAAGAAATGGGACTCCCTTTGGGAAAAAGAGAATGAACACTTTTTATCATTACAGAACTCAAGAGTTAGCTCTTTAAAGAGTATGACCAAACATTAGATTTGGTTTTCTAATTCATTATACACCATAGTCCAAATCCTAAACTTGAAAGACCGAGGTAGAGAAGCACTTATCTGTGTCCAGCAATAATAATTCCCTCATTTACTCTCTTTTACAGGCTGTTTGTATGTATCTTTCCCCTAGAAATGGTGCTGGCATGTGACTCAGTGGAAGAGGTTATGAGTAGCCATGTGGAGTCACAAAGCTAGGTTAAGTAACTCCTCCAATCCTCAGTTTCCTCAGCTGTAGAATAGGAATAACAACACTTGTTCCTCAAGACCTCCAATATGAGGATATTGGATGCAGTGCCTTTCATAGAACATTGCAGAAGTCCATTTCTTGCTTTTAGCCTTCTTAAAGAACATGAATAGTGTATTATACACTTTTCTACTCACCCCACAGATCACTAGGGTCAGTGCTTTTTACTTGGTCAGTTAGTCAGTAACTAAAAAGAATATCAACCAATCATTGTGTATTTATGATATACTAGAATAATTTTTTTTTAATTCTTACAAAACCCTTCAAAGCAGGGGCTATTATCCCCATTTTTGGACGAGGTAGCGAGGCTATGAGAGTAATAGCTTTGGAGATTGCACACAGCTAATTTAACAGTCGTCAGCATTGAACTCAGGTCTAAATCAAAAGGGCTCACTTTGCTTTGCAACTTGCTGTCACTGCCTATGAGATGATTGCTAATAGGCATTTGTTAGTTCCAGAAATCACATGGGAAGTTGCCATTGATCCCAATATTCTATCCTTTTGTTTCCTTTTTATACTGCTTGATGGTTTGGCTCTGTCACACTTTGGGAGCTCGAAGTCTGGCTGTTATGGCTCGTTAGACAGTGAAACAGAGTAAAAGGGAAGGTTATGAAAGTGTCTTCCCTGGTGATTCTTTTGAAGGAAAAATACGCTATCTATTGAGCTTAATTTTTAGATTCATCATGGTTGGACAAGATACAAACTCCTCATGGACATCTACCTTTCAATGCCTTTCCAGGAGGCTGACAAGAAATTATTTATGTTCTGAAGATTCTTAAAGGCCCCCAGGTCTGTGATTTTAACAAAATAAGAAGCTATTAAGAAATTTCCTAACACTGTTGCAAAGGTTTTTTCATGATAGCTAATAAATACGACACTATTATACACTGGAGAGATGTTCCCATGTACACTGTTAAACACGTCTTTCAACTTTTCATGGGACACTTTCTTGCACTCATTTGACCTACAGTAATATTCAAGATTTCATGCAAAGAGAAACTTTGAAAATATTAGTTTTGTTCTACATTCTAAATATACTCCTAGTGCAGAGGGATTTCCTCCATTGTTAAACATTTGTAAAACTGAGAGTAAAACATTGGATTTCTAAGCTGTGCCTAATAATGTTATCATTAAATTACTGCTGTTATCCTATATCTTAATGCTGGACATTCTGTTACGGAGTCTATAGACTAATTTTTTGTAACCAATAGACCTATTATTCTTAAATACAAAATTCTGTTGCCAAGTCAAATAGGAAATGACCCTGTTATCAGTTCTGAGATAGAAGATTACAGTACTTTCTCAAATCCATGATAATATTGGTGTGTTTTTTTTTTTTTTTACTAAAATTCTTTAGGCAGTATTTCTGCCTTTTGGATTTTGTAAAATTATTTCACATTTTTAAGGGAACGTAATCATGACATTGCCTCAAGTGTCAATCAGGTACATCCAAATGGCAAATGAATGTCATCATAGGACCCGTTAGGGAACTCACTTTGATTAAAGAGGACATCTATGCCCAAGGACAGCTGCTGTCATCAGTTTCCAGGCTGAAGCAACATCCTGTTTGTTGCATGGGTACAAGGAAGGGACTGAACTATTGCTTAGAAACATGGGCTCTGTCGAATCTTTGGAGGGAAATAGACTTAGATATGGAAATTCTGCATTAAATGAAAAAGCAGACCAATAAAAAACAACTTGCAATTTGTTTAATGAAATTTAAAATAAGACCTCGCATTAAGCTATTAGGGAACAGAAATTGGAGGTATTGATTGCTATGCACTGAAATGGAAGCAAACAGCGTGATTTTAGTAGGTGCATACTGGCCAAGACAAGTAAACTAGTAAGGCAAGTGTTTGTCATAGGCCAGTTCTGTAGCTTCTCACTGTTCCTAGTATTAAAAGTGTTTTCTCGGGGTGCCTGGGTGGCTTAGTCGGTTAAGCGTCCGACTTTTGCTTAGGTCATTATCTCGCGGTTCGTGGGTTCGAGCCCCGCGTCGGGATCTGTGCTGACTGCCAGCTCAGAGCCTGGAGCCTATTTCAGAGTCTGTGTCTCCCTCTCTCTCTGACCCTTCCCTGCTCACGCTGTCTCTCTCTCTCTCCTAGAAATAAATAAAAATATTAAAAAAAAATAAAAGTGTTTTCTCTCAGAACAAAATAAATTCTGAAACTAAAGCCACATCCTATTAGTACTAGAAGCAGTCAGTAATCGTCAGGACTAGGGAAACAATTGTAATAATTCTATAACCTGAAAGAGAAGAAAGTAGTCTTATTAGTGAGACCCAAAACCAACTCTAAAACAAAGACTTTTAAATATAAATTTTAGTTCAGCATTTAAGAAATTTGAAATTGGCCTATTTTTACACCTCACTGTTTTTCTAATTGAAAACACAAGCAAGGCACATGAGATGCATTATATATTATGAACAGAATCACTCCATTAATTCAATATTCTAGTGAAACCTTAACGTGTCTAATTGACAGGGATTGTAAAGTTTCAAATTTGTGGATGTGATACCCTGCACTTACTGTGCTGGAGATATTTAACAGCTCTCTCCCTACATTTACTTCAGTTTCTCCAGAAAGCCAGGCTATCATTCTTTTAATTGAACTAGGGAGGGAGGGAAGAGAGGATGTCAGACTGCTCCCATTGATGAGTGTCACATCCAATTGCCACCCTTACCAAAGGGAATGAAACTAGGTTAAGGGGACAGGTTCTGTATTTTTAAAAAATTACCTGCCATGTATTTTTTTCCCAAATGTCAGGTGGCGGCCTCTATTAGAGGTACACCATTAATCAAACTAATGAGAACTAGGGATGTAACCATCCCTTAACGAAGACATAACAGCTCAACAGGGAAAGGAGTAGTGAAGAATTTTATGAAGTAGGCCTTTCCTCATAAAAACTTGCATTTGAGTCTCATCCCAGTGTGCAAATAAGGGCCTCCTGATCCTTACAATAGTTTAGTATTCTGTAAAGGAAAGAATTGTATTAATGAATCAAAATAGTTTTACTTATGGTTAAGTCAAAAAAAAAAAAAAGAAAGAAAGAAAAGAAAAATCGCACTTGCTTTGCAACAATAAAGTATTTCTTTTTGTTTGTTTCGTTTACTTATTTTGAGAGAGATAAAAAGAGGCAGAGACAGAGGGAGAGGAAGAAGCCCAAGAGGAAACCACTGACTGTGTGGGGCCTAATGTGGGCTCAATCGCATCAACTGTGAAATCATGACCTGAGCTGACATCACAGATTTGGATGCCTAACCGACAGCCACCCAGGCGCCCCAACAGTAAGACATTTCAAAACCATTCTTAATGATTTAAACATTATTGTTGATCATTCAGGTTTTAAAGGAGCTGCTAAAAGGAGATTGCTGACATGTTTTCTGAGGCAAGAAAAGTGAACAAAGGGTAAAGCCAGTCAACGGCCATTTTCTACCTTCTTTGTGACTCACTCATCGTTGGATGTCATTGCATCCCACAACCCCAAAGAACAATTCTGCATGTATACTCTCTAGCTTCCCACTCTTTTATTAAACACCACATACATTCAAACATCTGATTCAATATTTTCTTCTTAGATTGTACCATACTCTCAAAAGTGAATAATTCTTTGTTCTTCTTCCATATTACTACTCTTTTTCACTAGTATTGCCAGGCAAAACCCCTCATCCCTCAGTATGAATGATTTGATCCATGTCTGCCACAGATCCCAAATCAGTAACACCAAGGTAAAGAACATTTACTACAGTGGGGAATGAGGCCTCTTTATGTTTCCTCTGACATACTGAGATTGACTATTTGAACTGTTACTGAGAATTTAATTCTAGTACAAAATAAACTCTTACAGGGACCTATTTAGGGACATTCTCTGCCATATAAATCAGAATTCTTGCTAAGAGAATGTTTATAATTAGTATGTATATGTTATTTATTTATCTTATTTATTTGGGGGCAGAATGATGGGGTATTATTTCTAAATGCTTGTGCTTTTGATTTTATAGTGATTTTTCTCATGTTAATATGGCAACGACAGCAGTGAAGTGGGAAAATTTTGGCATCGTGTCATGCATTCAGATGCTCTAATTAAACGATAGGGCATCTAGAGAATGTATCTAGTTTACTATCTCTGAGTGCCACAGTTATCTATAAAGATCCCAACTCTGCTCTTGGGAAATTTCCTCAGTAAAGTACACTTAAAAAATAAGCCAATCTGAGAGCACTCAAGGCTGAGATTTCCCTGAGTGCTAAGAATATCATTTAAGTCACTTTTGAGTTTAGGAAAGGGTAGTGTCTCAGACCATATGACAAGCTACCTGTACTTATCCTGACCATCCCTGGTGATTTCAAAATGAGTGGCTGTTTCCTGTAGCCTTTTGAAAGTGCTGAGTTGGGCTGTTTCAGTGGAGAAGGGAGTTTTCCTAACAGATAGTTTTGGCTATCTACATGACAGCAAAGGAACATTTTGGCAGGAAACTACACAACACAGCATGACACCCTGATTTGAACAAAATGTTTTTATGCAATGTGTTACCAGGGGAATTGGTATGCATGTTGACACTACTGCCCACACATAAGCCCTAGTTTATTTCCTTACTAATTGAGATTTTTTTTTTCCTCCTAATATTTTATAATTACATCTTATTTTCTAAATAATGTAATAAGTGGTTTTGATGGCTTATACAGAACCAAGATTTTTAAGCAATGCAGTAGGAGGTATGCTGAGAAATACAGATGGATTTTTTTAAACAGCACTTTATTTTTAATTATTATTTTTAAACTACATTTAAATAGAGCATACTTCCTGCATCAAAAACAATGGCTAGGGGCGCCTGGGTGGTTCAGTAGGTTAAGTGGCTGACTTTGGCTCCGATCATGATCTCACAGTTCCTGAGGTTGAGCCCTGTAGTAGTTTCTGGGCTGACAGCTCAGAGCCTGGAGTCCGCTTTGGATTCTGTGTCTCCTCTCTCTGTCCCTCCCCCACTCATGCCCTCACTCTCTCTCTCTCTCTTTCTCTCTCTCTCTCTCAAAAATAAATGAACCTTAAAAAATAATGAATAAAACTTAATTCAGGTATTTCTATTTTCACTCAAACCATTTTATCAAGCTCCAACTATGAGCAAGGGGCTGTGCATGATGGTCATGTTTAGTAAAAGAGGTTAAGTTCTGTATGCACATTTTAACAAAAGTAGACAAGAGAAATACAAGTGAAGTAATATGGTAGCTCAGTGGGGAAAGATTATTTCTGGTAAAGAGGAATGAAGAAATCATTACAGAAAAAGTAGTACTTAGCTGGATTTAAAAATAAGCATTCTTATTTTTTATTCTTTTTTTCTATTTATTTAGTGTAGTATAAAGTTGAATAAAAAAGACTAGTTTTAAACTGTAGATTCATAGTCTGGCTCTACCTATTAAAGGTTTGTGATTTTCCACAAGTCATGTAATTCACTTCTGTCACTTGTAAAATGAAGATAAAATTAGTTCCTTTTCACAGGTTTCTTGGAGGACATGTATCCTTACTATGCATATATCTGTGAACAGCAAAGCATGAAGGGCATAGACTTTGGAATCAGGCAATGTTGTATTTGAATAAAATAACTACCAATTACTAACTTGGAGCTACTGTTAAACATTTCAACTTCTCTGCAGCACAAATTTTTCATCTTAAATAGACATGATATTCCCTATTGGCATTAAATTGTTGTAGGAGTAAATATCAGGCACAGTACCCATAAAACAGGTACAACATAAATGTTAGATAATAATAAGAGATGACACTGGAAAGAGACATTGAGGCTTCCTCTGCAGAGTCATACCATCCAGACAACATTAACTCATCTAACTCTATAAACTAGAGTTGACAAGCTATCAGCTTGTCTTCCATATCCAATAAGAGGTGTATATTAGAATTATAGACACAGATAGAGAATATTTTGTTTGGTCCACACAGTCTTAAAAATTACAAAATTGTATATATATATACACACACACATATACAAAAGTGTAAATATATACAAAAATATAGACTATATATATATATATATATATATATATATATATATATATATACACACAATTTTTCAAATAATAACCCGATATTCCAATACAAGAACAATCGACTAGAACTAAGTTCTTATTTGGAGGTGATGCATGTTAAAGTCTATACAGCCCCCTACTGCCTTAATTCTACATACTTCATTCATTTTGTTCCCTACCTGGTCCTGTTAGGCACTTGATTTTGTGACTTTTACAGGCAATAAACCAATGTTGATTAAATTTTAATGGAGAGTGGTTTGTATAGAGTTTTTTAAGAGTATTGTATCTCTTCAATTTGCCGATTTGGTTAGAGGAATGACAAAGCTGGAGATGAATAAAGAGATGCTTTTCAATAGTATAGACAAGAAGTGAATAGATGTTAAGATACAGAAATGGACAGAAAAAAGTTGGTGTGAAAGGTATTCCAAAGATATAATCAAAAGGACTTTGGTAACTAACTGGGAAAAAAAGAAGAGGGGCAGGGGAAATGTGGTACTGAAGGATGTGTGGTGAACTTAGTTAAAATGGGATGAATAAAAGTATGACTAGAGATGAAAGAGATTTCAATTTAGGGCATACTCCTGAATTTCCACTGTAAATTTAAACTTAAAAAGTTTAAGGAAATTCCCAGTTACCACGACTCCTCGTAAAAATCTATGCTGACCCTCAGAAATTTTCGCAGATCTTCGTCAATGACAATAAACTATGAACCTTCAGGGAAAGGATGATATGATCTCTATTTATGTAATCTCTGAGTTTGGCACAGAGAATGTCCTCAGTAAATGTTTACTGAATTAAATTATAGGAAATATGTATACATTTTATAAATCTTTACAATGCTGGAGTACTTTCACAGGTCTACTAATAACTTTTCTACAATTAAAAGATAATATTTTTCCATTTCAATATACACAGCATAACAGATTCTCAGATACAACTGTGCTCTTATTAATTATTCCATATGAAGTGATGACATGTAGAAATTTAATGTCACTTTGGTGAATGGTAATTATAAGAATTCCAAGCCATTTTTAGAAGTCCACTGGAAGATACATGTTGGGGTGAAAATTTTCATAAACACAACTGTGTCATTTATAATAGAGTAGAATTCCACCAAATTGTACCTTTGTCTTGAAAATGAGCTATGTAGCACGCTCAGGATTTAATTTATTCAAAGTAGCTCAAAAGCAGCAGAAATGAAGAGTTCCTACTAAAGAAAACTGAGGGTTAACTGGACATATCTTGATTCTCTTTGGTTCATTCTTCTGTGCCTCTGAATTTACAGGCTGTCTGTTCACAACAGACAGATCCAAAAAAGGATCAAGAGTCAGAGGAAGAAAGGAGACAAGGGAAAAAAGAAAGGTGTTTTCTGTTATCACAAACCAGTATTTCTGTGTACAAAGTACCATAAGTTGTCTGTGCTGTCACTGAGAGGGAATTGCATTTAAGAAGCAGTACCCATTTTGGTTGTTAGCACCGCTATATGTCTGTTTTAATATGAATGTGTTTAGTTCACAGCAAAATGGAGCAGTCATGAAATGTGTGAAATGAATTACTAAACTTGAGATGAGCCTTGTGGTTTTCAGCCCTCATTGCAAAGGACAGAGTGATTTCCAGCTGGTGTTGTTCTGTATTCTGGTCTGGTGAGGATCTAATTTTTACAGAGAATGCTTTCTCTGAAAACTTAATCTAATATCATATCTCTTCACTTTCACATAGTTTGTTCATTCTCCTTTGCCCTATCCCTTGTCAACCTGGAAAACTTCTATTCACCCATTAAAACCCATCTCAAGCCCTACAATCTCTTTGAAAGTTGCATTAATCCCTTCTTTCAAAATTTACTGGGTACTGTTCACATACCTCTATTTCTACATTTAGCTGCTGCCTAGAAGCTACTTTCTCTATGAGCTCTAGAAATATTTGCTCTATAAACTCTCATAGTTCAGGCCCAAGTTATATTAATTTCTATATTCCCAGAATTTAGTAGAGTGCCTAGAGTCCAGTAGGTTCTCAGTAAATGTACACTGAATAATTGAGTAGATACGTAAAAATATATTAATATTAATAAATGAATAAAAGTATATTTTCTGTACGCCCAACATGTAACACAGCTCCTGAAATTTAGAACATATTTAATAAGAATAGATTAATCTCAATACCATAAATCGATCAGTCAGTCAGGAGATAATGGGAATCATAATCCAGGATATCAAAACAAAGGTTGTAAAAGTCACTGTCCCTTGGAATCAAGATCCAAGAACTGTGAGATATTACAGCAACACAAGATCAGCTATGCTATAAGTCTTTGAGTTTACCCTTTTCTTGACCTATGAGTTTTCTTGCTTGATCTTAAGCTCTTCTACAGTCTGTATCATTAAATACTCCCCTGTGAATATCAAGTTTAGGGATGTAGAGGGTCTCTAAATCAATTTCATTGCCCAAAGTCCCTTTCAAAAACTGTAACTCAGTTATGTACTTCCCCATATGCAGTCTGTCAGGTCAAACTGCAACCCATTTCATTTTCTTTCAACAAACTCAAATCCCTGACCTGCCAAGTTCCTTGTAAGGAAATGTGGCAATTAGAAGGTAAAACAACTTTTATTCAATCGATATGTATTTGCTGACAAATAATGTTTGTGTAATCTCTGGGTTTCCCTGATGGACCTTGAAGAAATTTCATGGTTTTTTGTTTGTTTGTTTGTTTGTTTTGTTTTGTTTTTTTTACACTAGTGAGATATTTGGAACACTCATAATAATATTTTTTTCTTTGAAAATGTATAAATGAATCTGGAGGCATCCTCAGTCCTAGGAGAAAAGCAATTAATTTATGAAGCAGAAATAGTCAACCCAACTCTGGAGGAAGCTGCCATAGGCATTTCATCTCTAGAAGAAAAAGAAAAAGTTCCTTGTAAGATATGTACATTGGCATTTGAAGATGATAGAAATTAATTGAAAAGATGTTTAATATTGAGACTTAGACTGTATTAAGAATAGTAAGCTTATTGTTTTAATTATGCTTAATTATCCTTATGGCACAGCAACTACAACTTTGAATTGTACATTTTTACAGAGTCAAAATTAATAATGCTGTTTTAAATTTGCATTATACTTTTAACAAACTCAAAACATTTTAGAATACTCAGGTAATATTTATACTACAATTAAAAAATCATTGTTTCAATAGATAATTAAGGTTACAAGGTGAAATTAATTGTGTTAAAAATGGCTGAATTTACAGAAACACCTTCTGAGTACTTCATGTTAGAAATTTCATGCCTAAATATATAACTGTGGACCATAATTCCAGTAAGAAAATATCATTGTAGTTTAGTCTCCAGCTATAACCACCTACACTCTCCACCTACACCTAAAGATGCCTTTCTACAGTTTTGTGTCTTGGCATGCTGCATTTGCTACACATGCTATACTATACTTCTTACTCTCCTGCCTCCAAGCCCTCTGGCTGAGAGTAAGGAAGGAACATAAAAATGGCAGGTATTTACAAACTGTCTATGTTCAAAATACTGAGGTCAAATTAAGAGTGGGAAATCCAAAAATTTGTATGGAACCACAAAAGACCCCGAACAGCCAAAGTAATCCTGAAAAATAAAACCAAAACGGGAGGGATCACCATCCCAGACTTCAGCCTCTACTACAAAGCTGTCATCATCAAGACAGTATGGTATTGGCACAAAAACAGACACATAGACCAATGGAACAGAATTGAGAACTCAGAAGTGGACCCAAAAGTATACAGCCAACTCATCTTTGACAAAGCAGAAAAGAATATCCAATGGAAAAAAGACAGCCTTTTTAACAGATGGTGTTGGGAGAACTGGACAGCAACATGCAGAAGAATGAAACTAGATCATTTTTCTCACACCATGCACAAAAATAAACTCAAAATGGATAAAGGACCTGAACGTGAGACAGGAAACTATCAACACCCTAGAGGAGAAAGCAGGAAACAACCTCCTTGACCTCCACCGCAGCAACTTCTTACTTGACACATCCCCAAAAGCAAGGGAATCAAGAGCAAAAATAAACCGTTGGGACCTCATCAAGATTAAAAGCTTCTGCACAGCAAAGGAAACAACCCAGAAAACTAATAGGCAACCAACGGAATGGGAAAAGATAGTTGCAAATGACATATCAGATAAAGGGTTGATATCCAGAATCTACAAGGAACTTACCAAACTACACGCCTGAAAAACAAACAACCCAGTGAAGAAATGGGCAGAAGATATGAACAGACACTTCTCCAAATAGGATATTCAGATGGCCAACAGACACATGAAACGATGCTCAGCATTGCTCCTCATCAGGGAAATACAAATCAAAACCACACTGAGATACCACCTCACGCCAGTCAGAGTGGCTAAAATGAGCAAATCAGAGAACTCTAGATGCTGGCGAGGGTGTGGAGAAACGGGCACCCTCCTCCACTGTTGGTGGGAATGTAAACTGGTACAGCCCCTCTGGAAAACAGTGTGGAGGTTCCTCAGGAAACTAACAATAGAACTCCCTATGACCCAGCAATAGCACTGCTAGGAATTTACCCAAGGGATACAGAAATGTTGATGCATAGGAGCACATGTACCCTAATGTTCATAGCAGCACTCTCCACAATAGCTAAAACCTGGAAAGAGCCTAAGTGTCCATCAACAGATGAATGGATCAAGAAGATGTGGTTTATCTATACCATGGAATACTACATGGCAATGAGAAACAGTGAAATCTGGCCATATGTAGCAACATGGATGGACCTTGAGGGTGTTATGCTGAGCGAAATAAGTCAGGCAGAGAAAGACAAATATCATATGTGTGCACGTATAGGAGGATTAGGAGGAGCTTAA
Source organism: Proteles cristata cristata (assembly GCA_017311185.1). Lineage (NCBI taxonomy): Eukaryota > Metazoa > Chordata > Mammalia > Carnivora > Hyaenidae > Proteles > Proteles cristata. Next base: position 1,064,416 of record JAESUZ010003447.1, on the reverse strand, counting down.
CAGGACCAAGGGGGAGAAGAAGGGAGGAAATGGTGGGGGAAAGGGGGAGAGGCAAACCATGAGAGACTCTTGAATGCTGACAAAAACTGAGGACTAGTGGATGTGGGGGGGAGGAGGGGTGGGCATGGAGGAGGACACTTGTGGGGACGAGCACTGGGTGTTATGCGGAAACTAATTTGACAATAAACTATTTGTGAAAAAAAAAATAAATAAAGTACAATATTCAAGTTTTGATTGAAAAAAAAAATTAAGAGTGGGAAATAGTGGTTATTTTCAAGGAATACTTGGTCTAAGGAAAAGACAGTTATCTACCCAACTAAGTGCCCTATCAGGTAATATATACATATATATACACATACATCTTTCTCTCTATATAGATCTCTCTATATAAATACATAAACTATATTTTATAAGCTATATATAGTTTATAAGCTACATATATAGTTTATAAAAATATATATAGCTTACTTTATATATATGTATATATATACATATGTATATATATGTATATGTATATATATATATATAACTACATATATACATATATATAGTTTATAAAGAGCATCCATAAAGTATTTCAGGGTCACAAGGGCAAAACTCTGCTTGGAGAGTGACATCATGGAAAATTTCATGAAAAAGGAATTTCTGTGAGGAAGCACATGATCCCCGACAGAAATGTGTCATTTATTCACTTATTTAACCACTCGTTTCAAGCATTTCATCTATTCCTTCATCTACCAAATATGTATCCTCTAGCATGTGCCATGTAGAGTGATTAGCAGTTTCATTCCTTGGTCAAAGGAACTAACAGTCTAATATAACTCACATTATGGAAGAACAAAGGCTGTACACTTAATGTTCCTTGGCTTGGGCAGGGGAAGGAAAGCTTCAAAGGTTTCAAACCTCTCAAATAAAATGTCTTCAATAGTGAGATAAACAGAATTTCAGACTTGTTATAATTATCATCCATCCAAGCATCCATTTCTTCTTCTTTTTTTAATTTCTAACCTTTATTTTTGAGAGAGAGAGACAGAGTGTGAGCAGGGGTGGGGCAGAGAGAAGGAGACACAGAATCTGAAGCAGGAAGCAGGCTCTGAGCTGTCAGCACAGAGTCTGATGCGGGACTCGAACCCATGAGCAAGATCATGACCTGAGCCGAATTCGGATGATCAACCGAATGAGCCACCCAGGTGCCCCATCTATTTATTCTTTTGCCCATTTCAACATTTATTATCTATCAGCATCCTAATTATTTTATAGAAATACTCTACAAATCTCTATGTCCTGGCTCAAATGTTAGCTCCTCTATGAGAATTCACATATTCTCATACAGTCTAAGGGAAGCCTTTAACGTAATATGGATCATTGTATTATTTTTAGTGTTGGTGTCATAGGATCTGCAGGAATATGATTCTCATATTATGAGATTTTTAAGGCATGATATATGTATATATAATTATAAATATATAGTTATACTTTTATAAATTATAAATACATTTATATATAAATACATATTTATATTTTATAAATTCTAAATATACAGAATGTACATTTATATGTATGTACTTACAAATATATATTTAAAATTGTATATGTATACGTATGTGTGTGCATGTAATTTTTGTGTAATTTTGGAGGTGTAATGTGTAATAGAAGGGGCGGGGCTTTGGAGTCAGAAGAGGTAGATATGCATTGTCACTCCTGTATTGACTTGGGCAAGTATCTCAGGCTTAGTGTCCTCAACTGGAAAATGGAAAGAGCAAATGAGATAGTACAGGGGTGACTTGTAAACAGACAATTATAGTACAAAAGACGGTGGTTAGTGATTCTTTCAGTCTAACTTCTAGGTGATTATAAAATCCCAACGTTGCATTTGAATACAATTGAGAATTAATTGATGTCAAAGACAACATGGATACTGAAAATGTCCTGTTAGAACTCAAAAGAACTGTGTTTCAGTCTGTGACTCCCTCTCTCTCTGACCCTCCCCTGCTCATGCTGTCTCTCTCTTTCTCTCCTAGAAATAAATAAAACATTAAAAAAAAAAACAAAACAGAAGAACTGGGTTGTAATCCTCATTCCAAAATTCTTTGTCATTTAATTTTCCCGAGTAACTTTTCTTCCCTGAAAAGTATTCTGACCCACAAACCTCCTTGGTTTTATGAAAGAATGCAAATGAAAATGCTTTAAAAGTTATAAAAATCTATAGAAATATATGCTGCTATTATGTATCTCTTGGCTATAAGTTAATTCTGTCCAGCATGGTTTCAACAAAATACACAATTTTCCTTTATCAAAAATATTCTAGAAATTCTGTGCTTCCCTATAGTGTGTAAAGGATTTAATAGAAGGAATGATTTAAAAAAAGAATTTAGAACTGAATGAAAATTTGTTTGCTGCATTACTGTGACTAAAGCAGTACTTAGAGGGGAATTTATATATTTTAATAATCATATCAAAAAGAAATGTCTAAAAAATTAATGAGCTAATCACTGACATAAGACATTAGTAAACAGGGGCACCTGGGTAGCTCAGTCAAACATCTGACTCTTGTTACTGATTCCGGTTATGACCTCATGGTTCCTGGGACTAAGTCCCACATCAAGCTCTGCGCTAAAACACAGAGCTGGCTTGGGATTCTCTCTGTCCCTCTCTCTCTGCACCTGCCTCTCTCTCTCTCTCTCTCTCTCTCTCTTTCTCTCTCTCTCATAAATACACTCTAAAAATATTAGAAATCCAAGAAAGTAAAATGGCAGAAAAGAATAAAATAAGAACAAAGAACAGAGAATTAACAATGGCAAAAGCACATTTTTTGTTTCCTTTCTTTGTTCTTTTATATTTTTATTTTTTTTAATCTCCAGTTAGTTAACACAGTGTAATATTAGTTTCAAGTGTACACATGGTGATTCAATACTTCCATACAACACCTGGTGCTCATCATGAGTGCACTCAATCCCCATCACTTATTTAACCCATCCCCACCTCCCTCTGGTAACCATCAGTTTGTCTCTTCATAGTATAAGTCTGTGGCTTGGTTTGCCTCTCTCTCTTTTTCCCTTTGCTCATTTGTTTTGTTTCTTAAATTTTACATATCAGAGAAATGATATGGTATTTATCTTCCTTGAATGACTTATTTTGATAGTGCAATAGTGTCTAGCTTCATCCACATCATTGCAAATGGCAAGATTTTATTCTTTTTTATTGCTGGGTAATATTCTATTTGTGTGTGTGTGTGTATGTGATATATACCACATACATATTCATTCATCAGTTGATAGGCACTTGGGCCATTTCCATAATTTGGGTATTGTAGATTACATTGCTGTAAATATCAGGCTGCATCTATCCATTTGAATTAATATTTTTGTATTCTTTGGGTGAGTACCTAGTAGTGCAATTGCTGGATAAGAGGATAGTTCTATTTTTACCTTTTTGAGGAACTCTACTGTTTTCCAGGGTTGGTGCATAAGTTTGCATTTCACCAACAGCACAAGAGGGTTCCCCTTTCTCTAAGAAAACAATCAACAAAACTAAAAGGCAAACAGTGGAATGGGAGAAGATATTTGCAAATGACATATTGGATAAAGGGTTAGTATCCAAACTATATAAAGAACTTATAAAACTCAACAACCAATATACAAATAATCCAATTAAAAAATGAGCAGAAGAGAGGAATAGACACTTTTCCAAAAGAAGACAGATGGCCAACAGACATATGTAAAGATGCTCAACATCATTCATCATCAGGAACTCTCATCAACAGAGAACTACTGCTGAGATGTCTTTCTCACACAACTATCCAAAGCTTCATAGTGGAACACACTCTTCTTATTTTCCTTCTTCTTTTTAAATATTCCTTTTTTAAAAGTCAGGACTGCATTGCTCAGACTGTGGCTTCCAGTTATCCTTGCAGGTAAGTTTTAAAAGCCATGATAGCTTTTACATTAGATTAAACAGACTTCCTGCAGAGCAATGGATTTGTGTAGCCATCTCTGAAATCATCATGTAAAACCTGAACATCATGGATTTTAATGGGAAATTATTACAGTGGAACCTTGCTAATTCATCTTAGTGATGGAGAGTCCTATTTTAAATTGCTAAATTTCCCCATGATAATTGAAGAAAATAAAGGGAAGAGTATGTATAGGAACTAAAGGAACTTAGCTAGTAATTCTCCCCCTTTCAGATTGCCACGTTCACAATAAGACATTCAAATAACAGCTTTCTCACAGAAAACAAATGAACAAACAGAAATACCTTTAAATCCTAATTAATAAACATGTCATGACTAGCCCTGCATTTGGATATAAAGCAAAATTTATATAACACAAATATATTTTCATGAAAGCAAGATATAATATTTTATTCCAATGTAGACTGACATCATATTATTGCCCTAAGTAAAAGTAGCATTTAATTGGAAATCATATCTCAATTCTTATCATTTTGACTTTTTTTACCACCTCAAATCTTATTTTCCAAGCCATGATCTTCTCATTCCTGATTCTTTACTTCATTCACTAAAAGTTCTCCCTCCTCTAGCCATGTTCCCCATCAGTGTGCTTTCATTAGCAGCCTGAAAAAATCTTGTTAAACTCAAAGTCACGTATTCACTTGATCAAAACCCTCTAAAGGCTTCTAACTCACTCAGAATACAATGGCCTCCAAGGCCCTACATGACTTGCCACTTTCTGCCCCATTACTTGATCTCCTACCTCCCTCTCCCTTACTCTATTTCAGCAACATTGGCCTCTGCTGTTTTAAGAATATTCCAAGCTCCTTCCTATCTCAGAGTGTGTGAACTTGTTTTTCTCTCTGCCCAGCATGCTTTTTCCTTAAAAGCTCTACAACTTGCTCTTTCACCTCCTTAGAGCTTTATACAAACACGACCTTCTTGGTGACTTGTCCTCTGGTCACTCTATCTAAAAACCAAACGAAAAACCAAACCAAACCAAAACAAAAAAAAACCTTGTTCTTTCCCTTCCTGTATTTATTTCTATCCATATTACTTATTAATATCTAATCTAGAAGTAAGAGATATTTTCTGTAAAAGGACAGATGCAGGCCAGATAGATTTTTTTGCAATTTCTCAACACTGGCATTGGAGCTCAAAAGCAGCCACAGACAACAGGTAAATGGATGAGTATGCTTGTATTCTAGTAAAACGTTATTTACAAAAGTAAGAGGTAGAGGAGATTTGGTTCACACAGTCTAATTCACTGACCCTGAATATAAGGTATCCTATGTTTTATTTTATCTAGCATCTGTTTCTTGCCACAATTTGGATTAAACTCCATGAAGGCCAGGGTTTGATTCACCACTCTATTATGACCACATACAACAACAGTAGGTGGAACATAAGTGGCATTCAATAACTTAGATGTTCAATAAAAGCTTTTCATTTATCCATCTAAATATTAGGGTAATAGATCACTATCTTGAATGAGGACAGTAGAAGAGGAGGACCTCTCTTTCCATATCCCTGTTCCCACTTCTCCTGGATAATAACATAAGGACCATCTGCCATACTTACAATGATTAATAAGGGAGGAAGAGCTGCCAACAGTATGTTTCCAGATCCCTACTGCTCTGCAAATTCTTGCAATATGCCTGAGCATTCCCTTCCAAATTCTGCCAATACAGGCCATCCATAATCCTGTTATCCTTAAAGATGCACCATCAAGTACATAGCCTTGTGGTATATGTAGTCACGTGTGCCTACAGTAGAGTGATAGAAATTCTACTCACTCATGAACTATCTAGGAAGGGGAAGCTTGTAAAGGGCAATATACTCTTTCATTCCTTCTTGCTCTTCTGAGAACATGACTTCACAAGTCTTGTACGAAGTGAGAAGGACACTGTACAATACAGCCATTCTTTTTTTCTTTTTTTTAAGAAGGCCACATTTCAAAATTCTATTTTTGAAAGAGAGACTGAGCATGTGTGGGAGAGAGGAACAGAGGAAGAGAGAAGGTGGGAGGGGGGAGAGGGAAACTTAAACAGGCTCCATGCCCAGCGTGGAGCCCAACGTGGAGCCCAACGACCCCATGACCCTGGGATCATGACCTGAGCCAAAATCAAGAGTCAGATGCTTAACTGACTGAGACACCCAGGTGCCCCAGTGGTTCATTTTATTATTCAGCAGCCTATTCATAATCTGCTCAGTAGACCTTATATGCCACCTGATATTGTGCAGGCATTTTCAGGTCAGTTTTTTTTTTGTTTTTTTTGTTTTTTTTTTTAATGCTTATTCATTTTCTGAGAGACAAAGAGAGACAGAGCATGAGCAGGGAAGGACAGAGAGAGAAGGAGACACAGAATCCAAAGAAGGTTCCAGGCCCCGAGCTGTCAGCACAGAGCCAGATGCGGGGCTACAACTCATGAACCAGGAGATCATGACCTGAGCTGAAGCTGGATGCTTAACCACTTAACCACTTAACCAACTGAGTCACACAGGTGCCCCTTCAGGTCAGTTTTAGAACTTTTGATGTTTTGGAACATTATGATTTAAATTTACTGTGTGGCTATATTAGAGTAACTCTTTAACCTCAGTGTCTAATTAAAATAGCTCTTTAAAATCAATATATCAGGATTTTCACAAAATACAATGAAAGACAGTAAGACTCATTTAAAATTTACTATGTACAAAACAAAGAACTTAATTTGCTGGGATGGATAAATATCAGAAGCAAAATAATATGAAATTTCAACCACACTCTTATGAAACTAAAGAAGGATAACATTTAGAGTTGAAAAGTCTTTAAGAGATTTAAATTATACCTCTATCTTTTATGTACAGATGGAGAAACTGAGCCCCAGAAAGGATAAATAATCTCCCAAGTTACAAAGCATTTCTTCTCTTGGGAATAGAGAACATATGGGCATGAAAAAATTGGAGATAATTTTTTAAAATAGCATGTCTGCATAATCAAATTAAAATAGTATAACTGGGCATCCAATGAAACCAAAAGTGAAAAGAGGCCACAGAGAGGACAACTACCAGTTTGCAAACTACTAAAAGGTAAGAAGTTACTCTCTTCGACTATGGTTTATCTTCATCTAAAATAGGGAAACAGATGATCAGTTGTAAATTATAGAATGCTTTGCGGGTCCTATATTTTGAGAAGCCACATAGCTTAGTGTTTTGGACGACAGACTTCTGGAGCCACCAGACTGGCTTAGAGTAACAGCTTTATTATCTAATGACTACATGATCTTGGGCAAGTTCCTTCATCTCTTTGTAAGTCAGTTTCTTTACCTATAAAGTGCGGATAATAACAGCACCTCCTTCCCAGTGCCATTGTAAGTATTACGTGCGAAACACTTAGATGAGTGCCTGGTATACAATCGGCGCTATCCACTATCACTGCAGTCTCAGAAGGTGAACTGCCCAGCTCCTTGGGGGAGTCTGGAGTGCTTATATCCATTTCCCCCAGGGGCAGTTTTGGTGCCCTCCATCTGAGCTGCCAGGAGACTCTGAAATGCTTGCATATACTGCAGACGGCTGAGACTGGAATCAGACTTCCAGGCCTCAAATCCAGTTGTCTGCGGATCCATGCTGTTCTCTCAGCACAAACAAGAGTTGGGGAAATAGATCTGTCTGCATCGGCAGCCTTGGGTTCATAAGCCCAATCCAGCAAGTAATGAGAAAGGAATAACTTTGCTAAGAAAGATGGCTAACCTTTATAAATAAACTGATTATTTACAAGCATAAAATGAAATTAATTTTGGATTATTACAGGGGAGACATGAGTAAACTGCAGTTATTAGGGCATAATGCAGTCACATTAATTCAAGTTAGTGAGTAATTATCACTGTTTCCTTTTTTCTTTTTAACCATTTCAGAGTTGAGCTGAATGAACCAGCATTACTCCACAAAAAGAGAAACCATGTATTTAGATACAGTATGCTCTGTCAGGATATCATTTAAAAATTATATTCCCTCTTGTAGGACATTGTGTAGGTTTTATCACACACTGAGGTGAAAATCTGAAGAAATATTTTAGTTGTTTAAGATAGAAGATAGAACCTACTTTAACATTTTAGGTTTTTTGCACTTTTGTATGTTTTTACCCATGAATGATGAGTAGTTCATAATATTGTATTACGTTTTTTTGACATGAATAACAATCAGCTGTTTGGATACCTATTATATGCACATCCTCTGCTAATCATTAAAAATCATTTTTAATCACTTTCTTTAATCTTCACAATGCCCCTGCCAAATTTGCTAGACAAAAACAACACAAAACACACACACACACACACACACACACACACACACACACACACAACTTGAACAGAAAGTGATTAAGAATACAGGTAGATGAGGTGCCTGGGTGGCTCAGTCAGTTAAGCGTCTAACTTCAGCTCAGCTTGTGACCTCACAGCTTGCGGGTTCGAGCCCCATGTCAGGCTCTGTGCTGACAGCTCAGAGCCTGGAGCCTGCTTTGGATCCTGTGTCTCCCTCTCTGCCCCTCCCCCGTGTGTTTGCACACACACTCTCTCTCTTTCTCTCTCTCTCTCTCAAAAGAATAAATTAACATTGAAAAAAAAACTTAAAAAAAAGAATACATCTAGAAAAAGGCAAAAGTGAGAAATCTTGACATGCTGATTTTATAACTCACACTCCTAACTATACTACAAAGCTATGCTTAAATTCCCATTCCATTCTCAGTTCTAATATACCATTATTCACCATTCAAAACACAGCATGAGATAACTTCTCCTTCTCTCACTCACTCTTACCCTGGATGTTTCTTAACCCAAACTGTCTTAGTCTACTGATTTTACCAAAAAAAATTTTTTTTCAACGTGCTTCCTCAGGTAAATCTTGGTATTGCCGATAGGGTCCTCTGCTCTGTACTTCTTCTATTAAAGGGTTGGTGGCCCTCCACTCCATTCTGTGTACTTTGCCTTTTATTTTAGATTATATTGCACTGAAATCAGTCTATTCACATATCTGTGTGCTTATCCAAAGAGAAGCATACCTCTATTCCATTTTAGAAACTCAGTAGCTAGCACAATGCTGAGCATATAATAAACCCTCAAGAATGTATTTGAATAGGAAGGTGACTGAATGAAGAGAATGCTGGTGAAGACTTTTATTTTTTTCTTGTTAGAGTTCCTACACATGGTTATTAAGAGCCCAAAGCAGATAGATGATCCTCAGTCAGAAAGAGGAAGTGCAAGTCTTCCAGAGTTCCCTTAGGAAGTATAATTTTTTGACTGGTCTGGCACCCACTCAGAGTGATGATCATAGCTAATGAACAGGAAGAGTGTCTATTTTTAATAGGTTATTAAAATATCATTTCTTAACATTTACTATGTGCTAATCACTTTATATATGTCACCTTATTCAATCCCCTTACATCAGTTTGAGGTGACTGTGTTTCCTGTTTTCGTAGACGAGCAAATTAAAACTCAGCAAACTAAATACAATGCCCTAAATCATACAAGAGAGCCCAGATACCATGTCACATCTCTCTGACACAAAAGTTTGTTCCTATGACACTAAATTATATTCACCCACTGGTTTCTCCCTCAGTTATGGTAGGCCTGCAACAATGGATTGACTCCATTTTTGCCAGGGAGCTATAGTAGCAAAAGGCCACCTGGTCCACAGGGTTCATGATATCACCTCTTAACATTATTTATGCTAAGCAATGTGCAGTTTAGACTGTAGAGCTCATCCCCGTTGGAGGACACAGGCATGCAGTTCTTGGTCACAGATGAACCTTGAAAAGGAAGTTTTATCCCATTCTACATTTGGTCCCTGAACCTGCTGTGCCATGTGCTGAATTGCTAGCACTGGCTTGAGTTTAAACTTAACAACAACATGTGTATAGTTTACTGGCTTTCACTACAATTTGATTACAACTAAAAATTAGAAGGTCATCAGAGGAAAACAAGAAAATAAATTTCTTTGTGAGGAAATTGTGACTAAAGTAATTTTTCCTGATACATTGATAAATGTTATAGAGTAAGTGAAAAAGTGGCAGATGACATTTTTTATATCCTTAATTTATTGACACAAGTGCCCTCCAGCCTCCAAAGTACCTTCATCTGACAGAAATTAAACAAAATTTCAAAGAAAAGGGCAACACCAGACAGGAGCTATTTCCAGTGCTGAAACAGAACAAGAACCACACAATAAACAGAAAAATCCCTCCAACAAAGCACACAATAAATAAAACATCAAAAGCACAAACAGAAGAACTCAATTAAAGTAGAAAAGTTTCCAGTCCTCCCCTGAAGGACATAAATATTATTATTTATTATTTATACAGTGCTCTAGGTGCACATGGCTTTTTATACCAGGTTGAATATCATACGAGAAATAAAAACAGCATCCTGTAGGGATTCTGATTTAGGCATACATTGAGAAGGGGGATTGTGTAGACTATTTCATATGAAGAAAAGCAATATGCTACAAACAGTTCAATGGGTCACTTTTTAGAGAGGGCAATTTCTAGTAGGTTTTTTAATGAAGAGAAGTTCAAGGTCAGACTCGATTTGGATGTTTGCATTACTCTAGCAACTAATAACATGGTGAATTAAAAAAAAATAATGGAAAGCAGTAGGAGGAATAAAATGGTCACAACTTCCCAGTGGTAGCTTCCTGATTCTCCATTTTCCTTATTTCAGCTTTAGTTCCCTGCAAGACCAGATATGAAATATTTTTAGCCATGTCTGAAGGCTCAGTATAGAGCATCTCTAACAATTGTATAAGCAACTAATCGCATGTATAAAAATCCCTTTGGGCTTTAAATATCTTGAGTAGTTTGTGCTTCCTATACTGAACAAAGATATACACATCTTAAATGTGTCTTAAGAATAATAACATTATAGGGGCGCCTGGGTGGCTTAGTTGGTTAAGCGTCGGACTTTCACTTAGGCCATGATCTCGCGGTTCGTGGGTTCGAGCCCCGCGTCGGGCTCTGTGCTGACTGCCAGCTCAGAGCCTGGAACCTGTTTCAGTGTGTGACTCCCTCTCTCTCTGACCCTCCCCTGCTCACGCTGTCTCTCTCTCTCTCCTAGAAATAAATAAAACATTAAAAAAATTAAAAAAAAAGAATAATAACATTATATGCTATTCTTTTGTACTGAAAGTGCTATTTTTTAATTTACTTATTTTAAGAGAGAGAGCATGAGCAGCAGAGGGCAGAGACAGAGGGAGAGAGAGGATCCAAAGCAGGCTCCACATCCAGTGAGAAGCCTGATGTGGGGCTTGATCTCAAGATGGTGAGATCATGACCCGAGCCAAAATCAGGAGTCAGATGCTTAACTGACTGAGACACCCAGGTGCTCTGAAAGTACTATCTTTAAAATACCAACACTTAAAATACACCACAGTTTTCCTAATCTAGGTTTGAAATGCCTTCATCTTCTACCATATGAGCATACATAGAAAAGGCTGCAAACAACCTTATTTACTTCCTTACATAAAGGAAGAAGAAGTGAAGAAAAAAGAGGCAACTTAAATGCCAATGGTATTCTCTCCTGGGTTTAAAAAATCTCTTTGAATAATTAAAAAAATCTCTAATAGAATAGTTTTTAAAAAACACAGGAAGAATAATAAAATATCTCCTAACTAGACCATTAAGTATTATTAAAGAAAGGAATTTTGGCTTCAGAGGCAATGCTGGAATTGTTTTTGACATGATGTTCCACAACATATCATATTCATCCATTATAATGTCAGTAAGAATAGGCTAATCAAATAATAATGAAGAGCAGACACTTTCCTAACCATTTAATTCTTTTAATATTTCAATATTCAAAAATGATAAAAGGCCATAACTATTATGAATAATGTAAGCTGTACTTTAAGTGATGACACAAATATCTGATCCTACTAAGTTTTGCACATTTTATTTAAAATGACTGAGGTTTAAATTGTTTCATCAAAAGATTCCTCCAATATTTTGCACCTTTAAATATTCTGCACTATTTAGTAACTCTCAGTATTGTTATTGGTAGTTTATAGATTCATTCTGACAGCACAGGGTCACTTTTATATTTAGCTTGTGGCTCATTTTAGGGCTATTAATCATATTTATGAGAGAAAATCTAGTATATTTTAACAGTGATTTTATTTTGTAAATAAATGTGGTAAGGAGAGATGTATAATGGGATGTACTCTGGATACAAGGCTCTATACCTAGAAGTATTATTTGGCAAATCATTTAAGGTTTCTGAAGTGCACTCTTCATCTCTGAAAAATGGGAATATATTTACTTCTTTGTATTGTTATGATTAAATGAGACAATGTAAATGAAAGTTTTTTGTGAAGCATAAAGGTCATACAAATGGTAAGTATCAGTACACTTGTGCTTTGGAAAGGGGAAATACTAAAAAAATAGGCAAATTATCCTTATCCTAGAAGGGATTTAATTCACTAGGAGTGGATAGAATGATCCTGTTATTTGACTATTCCACATAAACAATAATGAAATAATTGGGATTATTTAAATCAGAGAAAGAAACACTAAAGAGGTAGTTAATAATGATTTTAAAATATTGAATATTGGTAAAACAAAATAAGGTGTTGCCTTTTCCTTTCATATTCAGAGGACTAATCTGTTAATTAAGACTCTCATGATCAGAAATACCATACTTTGAAATAGACACTATAACTTTCTAAGGGAAGAGACTAGCATTGAATGAAAAACTGCCATGCTAAAAACAGAAAGTATTTGATTGGATGTAGACAGTTAAGGCTCCTCTCAACTTTAAAAACGTATGATCTGTATTTTCCTGATGATGAGGGATATTGAGCATCTTTTCATGTGTCTGTTGGCCATCTGTATGTCTTCTTTGGAAAAGTGTCTATTCACATATTCTGCCCATTTTTAAACTGGATTATTTGCTTCTTGCATGCTGAGTTTGATAAGTGATTTATATATTTTGGATACTAACCCTTTATCTGATATGCCATTTGCAAATATCTTCTTCCAATCTGATCCCTTCAAACATGTACAACAAATAATAACCAACATAGCAGCATTTGTTCATTATTTTGTAATGAGTTTCCACATTTTAGTGTCAATTAGTTATTTTACATAAAAGCAAATAAGGGAATACACACAGACAGATTTAAACAAACATTATTTTATGGGGTCCATCTCTCTTTAAAAACAAAACAAAAACAAAAACAAAAACTCTACTTTAGAAGACATGGTTTGAAAAATCCAAATGAATGTCAATTTTAAAAAGCAAAATTCTAAATCAATTAGGGATGGTATATTGGATAATGATAAAGACCATGAAGGTTTGAACCAAATAATAAATGCTATTAAGGAAATATTATTAAAAAGTCAAACTAAAGTAAATGATTCAGGGGTGCCTGGGGGACTCAGTTCCTTAAACATCCAATTCTTTTTTTTAATTAATTAATTAATTTATTTTTTTACAAATAGTTTATTGTCAAATTAGTTTCCACATAACACCCAGTGCTCATCCCCACAAGTGCCCTCCTCCATGCCCACCCCTCCTCCCCCCACATCCATCAGTCCTCAGTTTTTGTCAGCATTCAAGAGTCTCTCATGGTTTGCCTCTCTCCCTTTCCCCCACCATTTCCGCCCTTCTTCTCCCCCTTGGTCCTCTGTTAAGTTCCTCCTAATCCTCCTATACGTGCACACATATGATATTTGTCCTTCTCTGCCTGACTTATTTCGCTCAGCATAACACCCTCAAGGTCGATCCATGTTGCTACACATGGCCAGATTTCATTCTTTCTTATTGCCATGTAGTATTCCATGATATAGATAAACCACATCTTCTTGATCCATTCATCTGTTGATGGACACTTAGGCTCTTTCCATGTTTTGGCTATTGTTGAGAGTGCTGCTATGAACATTGGGGTACATGTGCTTCTATGCACCAGCATTTCTAGATCCCTTGGATAAATTCCTAGCAGTGCTATTGCTGGGTTATAGGGGAGTTCTATTGTTAGTTTTTTGAGGAACCTCCACACTGTTTCCCAGAGGGGCTGTACCAGTTGAACATCCAATTCTTGAATTTTGTTCAGCTCATGATCTCACAGTACTGAGATGGAGTCCCATGTTGGGCTGTATGCTGGGCATGGAGACTGCTTAAGATTCTCTCTTTTTCTCTCCTTCTGCCCCTCTCCCACTTTTGCATGAGTGCATACATCTGCTCTCTCTTCTCTTTCTCTCTCTCTAAAAAAATAAATAATTCAAGTGTCAGAGTTCTGTATAGACAATGAAATGAAAATTATGATGATCCTGGTTTTTATAAGCTTTTTTTAAATGTTTTATTTCTTTCAGAAAGAGAGAGAGAGAGCATGAGCAGGGGAGGGCCAGAGAGAGAGGGAGATACAGAGTCTGAAACAGGCTCCAGGCTCTGAGCCAGCTGTCAGCACAGAGCCCGACGTGGGGCTCAAACCCACGAACCATGAGATCATGACCTGAGCTGAAGTCGGATGCTTAACCGACGGAGCCACCCAGGTGCCCCATTTTTATAAGGTTTCTTATAAGAATATTGTTTACATTTGAAACTCTGAGACAAGGACAAAAGTACAACTACACCAACACTGAATAAGTTTAGTAAGGATCTCACAGCCAGAAATATGGGGCAGAGAGGAGAAGAGAACTTGGAAATAACTAAAGTGCTTAGATTTCCTTTGAAAAGTAGTAATAGTGAAGTTCAATTTGAGTATTTCTTAGATTTGGAGAATCCAGATTTGTTTTTATAAGTTTGTTCTTGTCAATAAATAATTACCAGTGCAAAGTGCATGAAAACCACAATAGTCCTATAATAAGAGATTACTAGAGGTTAGTGTCAAAATTAGTGAACTAAAAACAAAAACCATAGAAATTCAGTAAGGGGAGAACATTGTGGCTGAGAAAGAGGAAGGCAGTGAGTTAACCTGGTTTAGTGGTTTAATAGATTTAGTGAATTAACCTGGTCTTCAAATAGTAAGACCATTTTTTGAGCACATTTGTTTGCCAGGCAGGGCAAGATCCAGGATTTGAGGGGCTTTACACAATTTAAGTGCCACTTCCTCCCTGGTAAGAAAAAGAATAAAAAAATTGAAGAACAAATTTCAGACAAAAATAAATTACAAAATTTTAAAAACTGACAAATATTAGGAACATCCAAAATTAATTTAAAAAATTGTATTATTTTTGTTAATGTCTGATTCACCTCTATAACGCTTTTTTTCTACAAAGTGATTAAATATTTTTGCCTTTTACAGGACAGTTACTTTGTTACATTTTCTATAGAAAGAAGAGAAAAATGACTTCCAATTTTTCCTTAGCAACACTGTTCAGACTTAACTTCATTAGTTCAAGAAACTACATTTCAGCATGCAAATTCATTAATGATTTCTTACTGAAAATACTTTAAAATTGTTATCAAATTTGGAGAAAGCTCTATCTAGTTCATCTCAGATATGATCTATTTGATATAAATCTTTGTTATTCTATTTTTTTAATGTTTATTTCTTTATTTTGAGATAGAAAGAGAACAAGCTGTGGAGGGCAGAGAGAGAGGGAGAGAAAGAATCCCAAGCAGGCTCCATGCTGTCAGTCCAGAGTTCATTGTGTGGCTCAATCCCATGAACCTTGAGATAATGAACTGAACCAAAATCAAGATTCAGATTCTGAATAAACTGAGTCACCCAAGCACCCCAAGCCTTTGTTCTTTTACTTGAAGCCACCATTAAACAAGTTGTGGTCAATGTCATTTTTTTAGTGGTCTTATATTTACTGGCTTTATATTATCTGTGTTTATGTCATTATTTCATGTTAATCAAGAAATTTAAATGCTTTCTCAATGTATTTTTTTTTTTAAATCCACTCTCCTCATTACTAAGTAGAAACATTCCTGGAATACAGTCTCATGGGGAACAACTAAAAAATAAGTATCTAACATAGAAATAATTGTGAATAACATAAAAATATCCTGCTATACCTTGATCAAATAAATTCCAAACTAAAGGTCCTCTTAGGTTGCCTCTCAGTGTCTGCTGACCCAAGAGAAATTGTAGAAAAACTCAATGGTCTAACTTCATTAGGGTAAAATATATTATCTTCACAAGTTAGGTTTTATTTTATTTTACTTTGTTAATTTTTTCATGTCTTTATTTTGACAGAGGGCAAGCAGGGGAGGGGCAGAGAAAGAGGGAGACACAGAATCTGAAGCAGGCTCCAGGCTCTGAGCTGTCAGCACAGAGCCCAATGCGGGGCTCCATGGAGGGCTCAAACCCATGAACTATGATATCATGACCTGAGCCAAAATCAGATGTTTAACTGACTGAGCCACCCTGGCGCCCCACAAGTTAGGTGTTATATATTTAAGCACTATTCCTATAGTCCCACCCAGGGCTTTGGAAGATGTTTATACAAAAGAGGGCCCAGAGTCCTGGAACTTAATTTTCATTAGCTTCATGGGCAATCCACTTATGTGGCCAAAAAAATATCGTCGGCATTTTCCAGTATTATCTTAGCCATTTCAAACTGCTCCTCATTCATCAAAAGTTCATTTCTTTTTTTTTTTTTGTAATATTTTTATTTATTTTTAGGAGAGAGAGAGAGAGACAGCGTGAGCAGAGGAGGGTCAGAGAGAGAGGGAGACACAGACTCTGAAATAGGCTCCAGGCTCTGAGCTGGCAGTCAGCACAGATCCCGATGTGGGGCTCGAACCCACAAACCACGAGATCATGACCCAAGCGCAAGTCTGACGCTTAACCAACTAAGCCACCCAGGCGGCCCCAAAAGTTCATTTCTTAAACACACTTCTACTCTTTCCTCCTACTCTTGGTTCATTTTGCATTTCTCTTTCTCTCGCTCCCTACTCTAACACTGTAGCATATACAAATGCACACTCTTCTCTCTTTATACACACACACATGCACACACACACACACACACACACACACACACACACTGGAAGGCAGTCCTTTTGTGTGGTTCACTCTTTCTCAGTCTTTGTATTTTAGCACAGATATCAATTTCTCTAGGAGCATTACTTTATCTCTAAAATCCTAGCCAGGACTCCTCCTGAGTGCTGTCAGCGCACTGCACTTTCCCTACCAAACTCTTATTTGCTTATCTGAAAACTATACCAACTTTGTATTTCTATGAAGACAAAATCCTTCTATGTCCTGTTTATAGATTATCATTCAGTATCCATTAGTCTTTGGATTGAAATAGTTAAATAAATATTTGCTGAATGAGTGAACAGATGAAAGAAAAGAATTATAGATGAAAATAGGTAAACTTTTTATTTAAGACACCTTATACAAGTCCTCAAAACTTTGATTATATATAAAGAGAAACCGATAAATATAGAGTGATTGTATAAATTAAATCCATATAAGTTAAGAAAAATAAATGAATAATTGTGATATAGAGAAGGAAAACTTAGAATATAGCTCTATGGTATAAGATAAATCTTACTGGAAAATACAAGAGGCTAAAGTAATTACCTTACCAAAATTCTTGAAGAGAGAGAGTCCATAAGGGAAATACAATTAGTCTCACATTTATTTAATGTGATAGATACTGGTTGCTAGATAACATTGACAGTGCTATCTATACAAAGCTTGTTATTCTCAGGTAATAGGGTACCATGGAAAAGGTAGCTAAATAGAGAGGTTGGAAATTAGCCCAACTAAATTTGTGTAGATTGAGATTAAATCATAGTAAAAAGAATATGGAATATGTAGTCAGGTCATAGGAATACACTAGCTCTAAAAAATAATTTTGATTTTCTTTTTCATCCTTTTCACTTCATAATGTAAGAAGCAGCATTTTTCTGCTATCTCTGGTATATAGCAGTAGTCTTAAGATATATTTAATGGATTCTCCAAACTTGTTTGGATAGTTTTTGTGAAGTATTTGTCAGAAACTGATCATTCTGAATTCCTTGGCACTACAAAACATAACACCTGCTGTGAATACTTTCAGACATAGGTATTAATATTGACCAAAACCTCCTATAAAAAGTTACAATTTGAAAAGATTAATTTAAACATAAGGAATTATGTTTGTGCATAATTATTATATGAGAGTGTTATATAATTGATAATTAAACATTTAGTAGGTTCTTCACTGGACTTTGGTGAAAAAGCAGCTGTAAGTTTAAAAAAATCACCAGTGGTCAAAGAAAAACATCTTAAAAACTAGAAACTGGTTGAAGATCAAAACTCAATAACAACAACAATACACCTGGCCTAAATTAAATTCACACTTTGTTAACACTGTGATTAAAGCTTTGTGGATGTGAGGGAACACTTAAGTGCAGCTGCCTCATATTTTTAATTCCAGAATTTGATATTGTGCTGTCTTAAAGATCAGGTAATAAGTTTACTATTCATTCTGCTACACTGTGTGAAATTATGTTGGCCTAGAGCTAGGTTGAAAAATCACAGACCTATGAATGTGACTATTATCTGGCTCTGTAAGTGCCTTTTTATTCATTCAAATCTGTGTGCTCGAATTTGAGTTCATATCACACTCATGAGAGGTTTTTTAATGAATGTGCTAACCTGAAGGGGTGAATGTTCAAAACCCTGCAGAGGCAACGTGTACCCAAAATGCAATAAACTAACAGATTTTGTATGTGCCTTGCCTAAGCAGGATTTTGAAAATTCACCCTGAAGGCTAGAATATTTTGCTTGTAAGAATCTCAGCTTTCACATGAACACCTGGGGATAAGAGAGCTGTGAGAAGCAAGTCTAATAGAAGTTAAACTCTATTGCAGGACTGCATTAAGTAGAAGAGCTATACAGAAGTTCTCTTCTTAGAGCTTTTACTCCATTGTGTGTCAAGAATATCAAGTATTCTACTATTTATCATCAATGTTTTGGGGACTCGGGAGTCCAGAGTATATCTTGTAAAGTACTACTTATGTAGGTTTATGAATATAGGTGACATTCTGTGCTAAGACATGAAAGACATAGCCCTACAAGTGAGTGACCTAGTCATTTCAAAGGTCCTAACCTAAATCTTAGATCTCGAAAGTTTCAATAGTTCTTCATATTCAAAACTGATAAAACAGTATTTTTGGTAGACTTTTTGTGTGGACTGCAATGCTTTGTGATAATTTTGCTTGTCAAGACACCTCTAATGGCAGTATTTTATGTATCATAAGGAAAAGTCAACGTAAGAGTTTCTGGTAGGACCACACACTTTTTCATGAGTCTTCACTGTTGTGGTTGCATAATGTTCATTGTCAGACCTGAATGCATATTAAGCAGTCCTGTAAGTAGCACACATCCTTCGCACCCTGTACGTCTGTTGTCACTCATAAATAAACATGATTTATATTGGCATGCTGATGCTTGACAAGTTACATTAATTTGTAATAGAAAAATAAGAACCTAGCAGACTTTGAAACCCTAAAACCAATATGAAGGCTTTAATCACATTACCTTATTTGCTCCCAACAAGATAATTTTTATTTAGACTCATTTTTTCCTTCATTTGTTTTAGAAGAAATTAACTTTTTTATACTACCCTATCTGGATTCTATTAGGTTTAACTCATGAGTTGAGTTCTCAATTACCTTGAGTTCATATGATGTATTTCGATTTGAAAAGAAGAAAGATATCAATTTATCCTTTCTGAGAAGGATTTTGGGAAATATTAGTCACAGCAGCCACTGTTAATATTGTTTGTATAGAATCAAATGATTGCAAAAACACCAGTCTTGGATTTTTAGGTTGTGCAGTCTATAAAGTTTAGTACACTGACCCACTAAATAATATTGTTGACAAAAATAAATGGTGGCAATCATAGATGTTGGAAAATTGATGAAAAACTGTGGTACATGTAAATATTGAAGAGTTTCTAAACTAATTTCATAATTATATAAATAGATAATGTCTAAAACTTACTTTGAAGAGCTGTAACACACAGAGATGATATTTCTTTCAAAGTACACCTAAGAGGTAACCTGTGATTTTCTGAGATGGTTTTGATACATTCTGCTAAATTAACTCCTTATCTTCTTAAGTTCTATGGTTCTCCAAGACATGGTTCTATGGATTATTTTAACAGCAAAACTAGTATTGTTGTGTTATAAACATTAGCACTGTTCACAAAATATTTCTGTGACAAGCTAGTTACCAGAGTCCCAGGAAGTATAATGAGCACAAGGAAGTGTTATAAGCAGAAGTGGTATGTCATTTCCTGTTTGGTTTGAGACCATCTAAAGCATTCTCTTTTCCCTCCAGGACTGTATAACATTCAAAATAGTTGTTGCTCTGTCTTCCTGGATCATTTAGTGACTATGATGAACAAAGCTTTTCTCTCTACCATGATAGACACAAAACATGTGCAAAATATAAAACTTGATTATTTTCAGCCACTTAGAATGATATACTGTAGAGTAATTTATTTAGCACATTCTGATAGAGATAGGCTGTATCCAGTTCAAATTTCAGTAACCCACCCTTGGTCACACTGCTTGGAAGAGGAAACAATTTGCATATAAGATTTTTGATAAATAAACTGATATTACCACAAACATTTATTCTTATTTGTTCCCATGTGGACATTTTGCTTGTCTTTTTCTATTTCATTCTTCTTTATTTTGCCTCCTGAAAATGCTTTAAGAAGTTTAGGAATCTGGGCAGCCCTTAGGCCTCCTCAGTGTTTCACACTCAAAGACAAATGACCTTCATTTTATGACTGAGACATATTCTTTCTTCCCATACCTCTCAATTCTTATGCATTCCTAGATGTAGAAGAGAAAGATAAATAGGATGTTTTTATGTTTTATTTGTTTGTTTGGTTTTAGAGCAAATATTATTTACCTAGTTCTATAGAATAATATTTATATTTGTAAGGTAATTTGAGTTTCAGATTTGAAAAAACATATTTTAAAATAGAAATAAATATATGAAATATATAAAGTCCATGTCAAACCATTATCTCCAGGTTTTTATTTATTTTTAATGTGGAGTGGCTAAAATATCTGTTGGCAAGAAAAGAATAACCACAAAATTTTTAAGATATTTTATTGTAGCATGGGTTAGTACAAAGGTTTTGGAAGAAATCATTAGGCTAAGTCCCTGATATGCAACTCTGTCAGTATGTGATACTGCACCAGTTAATTAATGTATATGAATTATTGTTGCTTTCTCTTTAAAATACAGAAAAAATGACATCAATACTACTAAGTCATATGACAGTTACAATTATGATAATGTATATAAAGATATTATACATATACCAATAATTTACATATGCAAATATTGTATTTTATCATTTTGTTAATACCTTTTTCTAGCTTTCCCTCAATCTATTCACATTCCCCACTCCAATCAATGGAAAAATATAAGTAAAATATGATGGGTAATGTTAACAGTAAATTAAGCTCTAGTAGGTGTTATTGCAATAGTTCATATTCATCATTGCTATGGTTGAAAATGTGCATTTAGTTGTGGTTGTTTAGTTCACATCAAAACAAAATCTCATCTGTATGACAGAAACTCTGTTGTGTTGGGCTTTGAACATAATCTAAGGCACTCAAGACAGTAGCAGAATTAGGCAATTGGAGAAATCAGAGTAAGAAAGGCATTTTTCATGCTTATTTGCTTCAAAGGATGCTCTGATTTTGTTAATTGCCTCAAAGAGGGCTTCGATTTGCTATTTTCTGCAAACAGTATTCTAATCTAGTTTATCCTCTGAGTTGCAGCTGTGTTCAAGTATCCTAATAGATTTGGTGCATGCTGAACTATTCTGCAATTAATTCACTTGGTTCTTCACATGAAATGATTTACACCTATTTAGAACTAAATTGGAAGCCATTCCACTCTTGCTTATGAAGTCATTAAGACAGCTTTTAGATGACACTAATTTGCACTTAGTACCTTTCATCTAAGGATCTCAAAGCATCTATGAAAGTACATTACTTAATGGGTGAAAATAGAAGAATTGAACACTGTACTCAGGAATGATGTACAAGGCAGGAAATAAAATAAAAATTGATCCTTCTGTTTGAGTATAAAATAGTAATAGTGCTTATTATTTTTATGCACCAATTTTTCATTTTCTCTCCCTGTCTACCTAGGATGTGGGACTCTGTCTTTAACCACATACCTGGTGACCACTCTCATACTTACAAGCACACATTGTCTGATTCTTTTACCTTATGTTGTATCTTCTCCATTATTACTTTCTGCCTTTTATCAAATTAATACTATAATTAGCTTGCTCTGAAAAATAGTGAAACATGCGGTTTTGCTTTCTTTGCAATGGGTTGAAGCTGCCAGGCCTACTATTTATGTGTTTTAGCCCCCTAGAGGTCCAAGTGTCTTCAATTAAAAGAAAACTTGGGTTGTCATTCAGTATTACAATGAATATTCGGCATACTGATTGCCCAAGAAACTATGGTTTCCACAGCAAAATTTCTTTTCTACATAAAATATGCATTTATTAACTCAACAAAGACAAGTATGAATAATTGGTATGTTTTAAAAATGACAATCTAGTAGATAGCATCTTATTATAATGAGTTTTAAGAAAAATAAATCCTAGGCACAGTTTGTCATCCTCTTCTTTACTGCATTTATTTTCTTTAATTGTACTGGAAAGAGAGTCTCTGATTAATATAAAAAATCTTCTTAAACTAAAACCCATAACTTGGTTACAGAATAATCCTGCTTCTCTCTGTAAAAGCAGATTTCTGGTTGTTCCGAGTCTTTGGAATTTAACTAATTCATGCTGTCAATAATAACAGTGGAAGTTGATAATGTCAACTGATTTCAACAGGGCTGCTTCAGATCAGTAAAAAGTCTTCCTATGAAATAAAAAAGGATCAGACCACTGTTAGGGATTACAGTGTGGTGAGCAAAAGTGGGCTGGATTTAAGTCCCAACCTTGCTCTTTTACCCAGACACCCCTGTGCAGTGAACAATTTGAACACTTTTATGTTGACATCCTGTTTTTAGATTCTAGAGACTTAGAAACATTTATATTCAGAGAATACAGTTTAACTACTAGAATCACTAAGAACCAAGATTTTAATATAGGACACACCCAAACACCTGTGCTAACCAGTACTATTCTTAGAAAATAACTTTTTCTTTATTTTTATTTTTTTAAAATAATCTCTACACCAATGTAGGGCTCAAACTCACAACCCCAAGATCGAGAGTTGTATGCTCTACTGACTGAGCTAGCCTGGCACTCCTAGAGAATAACTATCTATAAATATTGTCCTCAAAAAAAAAAAAAATGAAAAGGCTCAATAAAATTAGATCACTCTATATTACTTTAACGAACCTGTCCTGACCCAGAAGTGTTGTCCACCAAGTAAAAATAGTCATACTATTAAATAAGATAGCTTTATTGCTTAGAATTAATCTCTCCTCTACTTGGCTTCCATACTCTGTTTCTTTCCTGAAGTTAGCTACTACCTATGGTACTCTTTTTTCTTAGGTTAATGAACATAACAAGAAGCTCTGGGTTCTTCTAAGGGACATCCTTAAGCATGTTTTAAACATAGCAACCCTAAAAAATAAACATATATATATGATACAGGAGATTTTCTTTTTGCAAGTCCAGTATAGTTCTATAGTGTTATAATTCTATAATTTTAAACTAACAATACAAGAAACATTAATATGTTCATCATCTAGTATTCAGTGAATGACAATGATTAAAAGGTATTTCACAAGATGGAGCACAGGCCACAGTGGTTAAGGAAGATCTTAGGAGAAAGTAGGACTTTAATTAGACCTTAAGGTGTATTTCTGTACAGCTTTTTACTTTTTATATTTTGTAAAGATAACCATCCATTCATAGCTAGGAATCTGAGGATCTTATATGTATCTGAAAATTATCTAGATAGAAACAAGGAGTGTATTCTAGTTGTGAGGATTTGAACTGCCTGAGCATAAGTAATACACAAGGGAATGGAAAAAAAAAGGTATTATAGGTCATGATTCCATATTAGAGCATTGGGGCTTATCATGTAATCAATGGAGGATAAAGTATTTCTTTTAAACTAAACAAACTCTAAAGTAATAAGGATGAGTGATTAAAGGAGATAAATCAGACTTCGGCTTTAGAACACCCATGCTACCTGCATTTCAGAGGCCAGGCTAGAATCTCAGAAAAGAGTCAGAGAAAGTGTATCCTAAAGGAAGATTCTTACAATAGTCCAGAGAAGAGATGAGGATCTATAGCAGTAATAATGAAGTTGGAAATAGAATATAAGACTCTAGTATGATTGTGCAGGTTGAAGGGTAGAAGATGAAGGTAGCAAGTGATAAAACAATCAAAAAGTTTTCAAAACAATGGTAGCATGGCAGAAAAAGACAAACAAAAAGATTCTGAGATTAAGCAAGAGAGGCAGCTCTACCTGGAGAAAAATTCAACAATGAACCAGAATTAACTACCTTCAAAGGAAAAGGAGTTAACTACAATAACCAATAGTGACCGAATATTAATTTGATAGGGCTTCCAGAACCAGGTACCATGAGCTGGGTGGCTTAACCAATAGAAATTAACTTTCTCACAGTTCTGGAGGGTAGAATTTAGAAATCAAGATGTCAGCAGGTTTGATTTCTTCTGGCACCTCTTTCTTTGGCTTGTAGATAGTATCTTATCTGTCTTCCTGTGGTCTTTCTTCTAGTCTTATGTCTATCCTAATAATCTCCTCTTATAAGAACACCAGTCACAGAGGATTAGGGTGCACCCTATTGACTTAATTACCTCTTTAAATATATTAATTTCAAAACACAGTCACATTCTGAGGAACTGGGCAGGGATGGGAGTTTGGGTTAAGGCTTCAACATACCATGGAGGGACACAATTCACTATTAATGACCAAGAAAGTATACTAGACAAAAGAGTGGAATTAATTGCCTGTTGTTTTAGTTTAACATTTATGCTTTTACAACAATAAACATTATCTTTTAAGAGGAAAACAATAAAAAATATTTTGGGTTTATTTGCCACCTAATGTGAGTCCATACCCAATGTGAACATTCTGTTGAGATGACCCAACACAAAGGACTGACTCCTTAGCCCTTGATGGAGATGGTGATACATGTTTTACATTATTTAAGGATTACAAAACAAAATACGCCATGGCCTTTCATGGCCTGAACTTTATTTAGAATTCATGTAGTAATGTCAGGGTAATAATTTACTGTTTTTGGTTTTCCTAATTCAAATTCAATGACTTCAAAATCATCATAATTTATGCAGTAATTTCAAACACTAGAAAAAAGTCTATTCTTACTATTTATTTTTGTTGGGTAGGTGGAGGGTGGAGAAATGCCCTGAATGATTTCAAATCAATAAATAATCTCAAATAAATTCTGGCCAATTTCAGTATACTATGTATTCTTCAGCTTAAAAATAAAAAGAACATATAAGTTTAAATTTGTTTCCCTCATGAAGTTGTTCAGCCAAGATTATTCATTTCTGGACACAATGCTTTCATTATCCTTCTTACCAATGACTCTTCCACTTTGTCATGAATAAGAATCCCCTTATTCTCATAAATAAGAAGGCTTGTTAAATTACAGATTGTTGGATCCTACCCTGAGTGTCTTATAAATAGTCTGAGGTGGAGCCTGAGAATTTGCCTTTTTAACAAGTTCTCCGTAATGATGATATTGCATGGTCCAGGGAGTACTCAGGAAACCTCTGCCCTAATACTTATAAATGTAACATCAGATTATCCCATTTTACTTTGAAAAAGTATTTTCCATTATGAAAATGTATACTTTTATAAATTTAAATAAATTTATTTAAGTCATTATGAATGATTAAAATTTTCTGAACAATTATAAAATGCATGGTATCTTAGAATATATGAAATTATTTGTAGTATCATCACCAAGAACCAATTCTTGCGATTAATAACTCTAAGAAGTCAGTGTGTACTTAAAAATATAGTTGCTTGACCATGTGCTACCTTGGTCTTAGCCATGTTATGAAGACAATAGAAATGAATAAAGATCAATATCATATCGATCAGTGAATTCTTCAAGAAATATATATGGGTCAATAAATATCACTATTACTATATAGCAGTGTATGAGATTGAGAACATAGCACGGAAACATTAAAACATCAGTAGGTTTTACACAAGTACATCCTAACTATTAGCCATCAAGTAAATTATAAAAACATGTAAAGGATATTGAGTGTCAAGAGGTGCTTTTTCTCTTGTTGTCCTAGAATTAAAACTGATGACCAAAGCCCCTTCCCACAGCCATTCAGTAATATAAAAAGAATACTAAAAGGAACAAGGTTGGCAGCCTTTAAGAAGTTCAGTATCTAAGAAAAGAGAATTGCTTTTAAAGACTAAGGGTGCCTTCAGGAAGACAAGACCTACCAGCAAGTTGGCTGCAGCCCAGCTGTTATTAGCGAGGCCAATGAACCACAGAAAACATTTATGGAAATATAAACTTTCCTGATGGCCCTTATGCTGACACTATAGGTGGGGAGATAATTAAATACACGATGATAATTACACAACAAATCCCTTTGTTCAAGAGTTTATTAAAATCTCTAAACATGTAGTGTTCTAGCCTATCATGAGTTATAAAGGATTTCTTTGTTCTCTATGAAAAAATATCTTAAGATAACTTTTTAGCTCTTTACTAAAGCATTTCACAAAAATCTTAGAAATGCCAAGCTTTAACATGGCATTCACAAGATTTCTTGGGCTATATAATTTCTCCCCCTATCTTTAGATGGAGTATTGAGTAAAATTTCAGATTTTTTAACTGAAAATCTTTTATTTAAAGACAAAGTGTAAAAGGACTAAAAATCTCATTTCTGAGGACCCAATTTAGAAATATTAAACAGATTAATGTAAATCTCAGTAAAAAGTTATCTCTAACAGTTGCTTCAGAAATTGAAGACTTCATGTAAGCTCTATAAGAATATGCCTTTTCATTGCAGCCAAACATGGTAACTTTAGTATGACTAGTCTTGAAATATTGCAAGATCATCAAGATAGCTAATAATATAAAGTCACTTTCCTTTCCAGTAATATTTTTAGAAGTATATATTTTTAACTTTAAACCTTAGGATTTTATAATGGAGAGATGAAGTACATTCAAAACTCCCTAGGTATCAAGGTGGAAAGCTTTAATGATATGTTTTCATAATAAAAAAAATGACTTGAATATAGGGAGAATCTTATAATCTTCCACCTTTTATTGATATCCTTCTTAATAAACCATTCTTATTGTTAATGTTTCAAAGAAGAATGGCTGCATTTTAAAGTGCTTTTTGTACCAACTTCCTAGGGTTGAAAAATTATTTTAACCAATTTAAAAGCATATTTCTAGAGATAAAAATGGTGATGTTTCCAATTACTTACCCAAATGAATCCTTTAAGAATATATGTAGGCTAGTGTTGGGCAAGAAAAGATTTCTTGTTGATTTCTTTTCATTTGTTGTTCTCTGTTCAAATCTAAGACAACCTTTGGTTCCAGATGAATATTCTTTTTGAAAAGTTTTTTTTTTTAAATTCCTTTGAAATGAGCTCCAAGCATTTTGATACAGATAGAAAAACCTTATAGTTTCAATGAAGCTTTTCAAAGTACACTTTTACCCTCTGGTAAAATATTATTTTTGTAGCTTCCTACCAAGATAACCTACTGCCTTCAATTCTGACTGTATGCATAAATATTTTTCTTCTTCCTACTTTGGACAAAGGCTCTATGCTTAGGGCTGCTAGTATTTCCCTTAAGACCTCACATCTTCTTGCCACAATAAAAAATAGTGTGGGAAGGTTAATATTTTTTTAATTACTAATATTGATGAATGTTTAGATTAGAGTTTCAGCCTGAAATTAAGCTTCTTGGGATTCCATGAGAATGACAACAAACATATCCAGTAATTATAATAATATTCCAAATAGCAAACGATGGGTGGTACTCATATACATAAGGAATTTATGTTATGGACCCAACTAGTCCTGGAATCTCACTCACACTTTTTACCTGTAAAGGATATTCAAGAGAATTCTGTTCCATTACAATCTTTCCTACAATGTAGCATGTTTCCTTCAAGCTTGAAGGAAATTGCTTTTCTAAAGATTATGTAGATAACAGGATCCCCAAATATGCAGATGTTTTATGAGAGGCTTTTATTTGGGACAATAGGGGTCTGATGCAGAAAGAATCAGAAAAATAAGAAGATGAAAATAATAGAGAAGGAGGATGATGGGAAGAGGAAACTATCAGTTTCACAGCAAATTCAGCTTTTAATAAGAATACCGTTGATAGTTTTCGTCCATTGTAATGCTGATGACATCACCAAGCGTTCTGGCTTTTGCATGCAAGTTCCCTACAGTCTTAAGTCTTAGTCTAAAATAAATCAAAACTGTTAATTGTTTGGCAAAGTTCACCTCAATTAGGCCTTTGCACAGATTTCTACATTTACATTTTCCTAACTTGCTAATATGCATGTGTATTTTAAGATACACCAATTATTTAAGTATAAAGCTATAAATAAACCATTTTAAACACATTTTCTGCAAGGTGCCTACGTTTGCTCTACTTATTTTCATTTGATTATCAACTATTAACTTTGGAAGAATATGTTTTTTATTATAAAATATATGTGGGAAAGGCTGGTGTAAATGTTTCTTGACTATAATGAGTATTATGTGACGTTCCTTTATTAAAACGTGGCAGACGACAAGTGAGTTTCCAAATGAATTACATTAGTACTAATATGTTCGTTTTGAAAGGCTTTCTTTTTCCCCCAACTGCTTTTCGCTTGTGGTTTTAAGGGTATGCACTTAATCTTGCTATTTCAGCTATATCTGTGTAGTGTAGAAGGCAGCCAGTTCTTAGAATGGCTGATAAACTAGTTGACCTCTGTAATCTACATTTTAGAGAAATGCATTTCAGCTGCAGATGTTTCCAAAGGTAGAAAATCTGTGAAGAAAATTAATCTGTAACTGACAGATGTTTTCCTATTAACACAGCTTGGGAATATTCTCTTCCAACCATGTTGCCTTCCTGTGGAATTCAAGAGCACCGTTATCTCACTTTCCTAGACTCTTGGATCCTAAAACATGGTACCAAGATGGACTGTCATCTAAATAAACAGATGCAAACCTTGCTTTGTAGTTAGAGGGTGCAATTTAAATCTGTTGACTTTTATATTTTCTCCTTTCCGTTTAATTCAGTTAGTTGTATAACTGCTGATAAAATTTTCCTAAGTCCTCTGACAGGCACAGTTAGTTGCTTATATCAAAACTCAGAGTCAGTATAAACCTTGGCAGAAGATTTCATTCTATTTGGGTATTTTATAGCATCTTGGGGAATTATTTTTCTCCTAAGGGTTTTATTATTAATGGGAACTGCCCACGTGCTTTGAGGGAAGAATGGACTTCCTCAATTAGAAGACCTTTCAAGAGAGTTAACAGAGAATTTATTTTTTCATTTAGAGAAGAGAATGTTTCCCATAAGAACACTGAATCTTTCATGGCTGACTTTCTTGCAAACACAATGTGTAAAATTTTTAGTTCCTTAAAAATTAAAGAGACACTGAAATTTAATAAGGCTTAAAAGGGACTATCTTTAGTATCCTTGCTTTCTTATCACCCTGACAACAGGTTATCAGCTCCACATACTAACCAAAAAAAAAAAAAAAAAAAAACCCAAAAAACAAAAACAAAACAAAACAAAAAACAACAAAACATCTTCAGGACATTAAACACACACACACAATCAAACCAAACCAAACCAGACCAACCAAAGTAACTGAAACACATGGTGAGCTCGTCTTCAGTTTCAGTGATTTTCAACCTAGATCTGGAGGAAGGTACAGGTACTTTTTGCTAGCAATCATTAGCTATGTGATTATGGACAATTTTCTTGCCTTCTGAGGTTCTGTTATTTCATTTGTGGCCGTATTACCAATTTTGTTGGGTTATAATTATTGGAGAAAATTTGTGCAAAATACCTAGCATACATAATAGTAGGTAAATGATACTTTGTAAACATTTGTTAAATGCTCCAATGCTTACTACTGTTTAATTAAATTCAATATATGTGAACTCAAAGAGTATAATTTTAGATTTGTTGTTGCTTGGCCTTGGAATGTTGGACTTTCTGAGCCAGTTTCTTCTGTGTATAAAGCATTACTTCAGCAAATGTAAATCACATACATTAAGTCACCTCATCAATACCACTACTGTCGGATTTATTCATTATAAAAGTATATGCCTTCAATTATATTCCTATCAGAACATAAAACACACCTTGATTTTGTTATACATTATATGTAATAATAAAAATAATTTCCATAACTCTAGATTAAAATACTTGATTCATTATTTAATCATTGCATACATTAAATTTCTACTGTTGTTTGATATGCTATCATGTTGGCTAATTTTGGAATTTTTGTTAAATAATCAGAAAAATCAAAGTGGTGATCTTGTTGTTCAACTAAAAATTGTATCGCAGACCATCCAACATGGGAATCTTGAAGAAGAGATATAATTTGTCTACCACAGTGATGATTACAGGCTATTGCACCAAAATATACTTTTCAGTGAAACACAGGAAGTATTTTTCCTAAAGTTAAAATTGACTCAACATAACACAAATTGTTTTCTATTATTGTTAGAAACAACATCAAATATTTAATAAGATAAAGGTTTGAAAAAGTAAATAGAAGAGTTAACAACAGTTAATTACACGGTTTTCTTTACTCTCTTAGATATGACTTTTTGTGTCCTTAACCATAATGCTATTCTGTCTTTATGCTTTACTCAAATCAATGAAAATCAAAGGTCTCGATTTCTCCATAGGATCTTTTAAAGTCTACTGGAAGTAATTCTAGTTATCCCTTCCTTATTCTATATCTTTCCTAACACTATCTTTAATTGACTATTCTTTTTTAATAAAGAATTTTATTTTATTTTACTTTTTATAGTTTATTTTTGAAACAGAAAGAGACAGAGCATGAGTGGGGGTGAGGGGAGGGAAGGGGGCAAAGAGAGAGAGAGAGGGAGACACAGAATCCAAAATAGGCTCTAGGCTCTGAGATGGCAGCACAGAACCTAATGCAAGGATCTAACCCACAAACTGTGAGATCATGACCTGAGCTGAGGCTGGAGGCTTAACCAACTGAGCCACCCAGGTGCCCCTTTAATTATTATTCTTTCCTTCACCTTGGTTTATGAGTACTTTATATATAGCTTTTCATTATGTTGGGTTTCTTATAAGAGTGGTATTTCCCTCATTTCTTGGGAGAAGGGAGTATGAAAATTGTTCAAAGAATTGCCAGTTATTCTGTAAGTCATATATTTTTCATTGTAACTAGACCACGCCCACACATACAGACTCATCCGGTCTAAATCCATACTGTAATTGAGTACTGTATTTGTGAAACATTCAAATTTTAGTGCATTTGATCAATGAATCTATAAAACACTTGTTTTCTATTTGATAATTTGATTATTCAGTAAGTGGATCAACAAAACCAAATCAATAAATTAGTAAAATCATAGAATCTAAAAGGTGTTTAAAAATTCATCTAGAGGGGCGCCTGGGTGGCTCAGTCAGTTAAGCGTCCGACTTCAGCTCAGGTCATGATCTCACGGTTTGTGGGTTCGAGTCCCGTGTCAGGCTGTGTGCTGACAGCTAGCTCAGAGCCTGGAGCCTGCTTCAGGTTCTGTATCTCCCTCTCTCTCTGACCCTCCTCTGCTCACACTCTCTCTCTCAGAAATAAATAAAACATAAAAAAATTAAAAAAATTATCTAGAGTATAATCAAATTTCATGCCTGGTCTCCAATAAAAGCACTGAGTTTCTTATTCTATATCTGTGGGATGCAAAAACCTGTAGTTGGCATGTGGGAAATTGCAAACTAGATGACACAATCACTCACCACTTTTATGAAACAAGTATATAAAAGAAAATTATTTTTTTACATTTTTTTTAATGTTTTATTTATTTCTAGGAGAGAGAAAGAGAGAGAGAGAGAGAGAGAGAGACAGTGTGAGCAGGGGAGGGTCAGAGAGAGAGGGAGTCACAGCTGAAACAGGCTCCAGGCTCCGAGCTGGCAGTCAGCACAGAGCCCGTTGCGGGGCTCGAACCCACGAGCCGCGAGATCATGACCTAAGCCAAAGTCGGACGCTTAACCGACTAAGCCACCCAGGCGCCCCAAAAGAAAATTATTTTTAAAAGAACTATTTAGTGACTGTTCAGAATAAACCTGGTAGACCTGTCAATGAATCAAAGCAGTTGCCTGGATGTTGGTTAAAATTCACATGGAAAATAGCTGGGCTGTCCTTCATCTTATTTCTTCTTATAAACATTTTCCTCTATATATTTGAGCTAGGAATGTGAAAGAATCTAAAACAATTTACTGAGGGTCCCACTTTTATAAGCTAAGGTCAGTGTCAAGTGCTTTCTTAATCTTGTTCATAAAACTCAAAATGGCTTTTGAATCCCTCTGTTGTGGCCAAAATGGAGTTAAACTGTTGGAGGGGTGAGTTTGTCTTCGCACCGATACTGGTAATTTTAGTCTAACATCTCCCCACCTGGGTGATTCTAAGGATGTCACAGAGTAATGAGCACAATAAACAATTAGAATCATCCAAGAAACAGTCTTCAAACAGTCTGTGGCATCTGTTTGTCCCTAGCTATAAAGCTAATAAGAGCGAGGACTCTCCACGGTACCTTCCTTTTCAGTTTCAAGTCTAATTATAATTTCTGCATTTCAAACTGGTGCAAGTACGTATGGCTAGGGGGAAGGCTTACAATATTTTATAGTAGAACAAATTAAGAAACTCTGCATAAGTGGGCAATATGCCAGCTTTCAATTCTCCCAGAAGACCTGACTCACATAGCAATGTTTCTTGCAAGATTACTACTTGTTTAGATTTTTTTAAAAGATTTTTTATTAGAAGGAAAATTTTTCACATTAGCCCTTTTTAAAACTTCTGTAGTAAAGCACAAAATTAGCAATGAACTCTAAATGAGTGGATATGGATGAAGAGAAAACACATGAAGTTTATACACTGAAGCTGAAATATGCAATAAAATTTCCAAACTTCCTAGAAAATGGTTCACAGGCCATTAATTAATCACAATGAACATGATTTTTAATCTGCATAGAAACACTAGAGAATAGGGAAGTACTTAATATTGTAGGGAATCATTTTTCCTTGATTATATACATTAGCACTATTATGACTTACTCAAATATCTAGTAAAATACTATGTCTCTCTTTAAACTTCGATTTGTTCTATATTTACCTGGATATTTTTCCTAACAAAATATATTCGGCTATATTATAGTCAACATAAGTAAAGTATGTTTTTACATAAATATCTTTATAGTATAAAATGAATAAGATATAAACACTTTATTTATTTGTTATAAACATACTTTTTTTTTAATGTTTAATTTATTTCTAGGAGAGAGAGAGAGAGAGAGACAGCATGAGCAGAGGAGGGTCAGAGAGAGAGGGAGTCACCGACTGAAACAGGCTCCAGGCTCTGAGCCGGCAGCCAGCACAGAGCCCGACGCGGGGCTCGAACCCACAAACCGCGAGATCATGACCTAAGCGAAAGTCAGACACCCAACCGACTATGCCACCGAGGCGCCCCATAAACATTCTTTTAGTAAGCATAGATTTAGTTGAAAAGACTTATACTTAAAATGCTAACTAAATCTCATTGTGAAATTTCTATATAAAAAGAAAGTGTTTCACATATGTGCTTCTGAGAAAAGACCATCAACTATTAGCAGTCCTTATGAGAAACCTGATCTCTAATGTTTGCAGGGTTCCAAAGGAGTTGCTAATTATACACAAAGGAACACAAGGTATTGAAAACCTTAGCAAAGGGCTTAGACTAGACTAGGGAAGGTTCTTGAAGTCAAATCCTGCTAAACATATTCTATTGAGAATTATGATTATTAGTTATGCCTTAATAAGGATAGTAAGTGAAAATGTTAGTTACCTTAGCAGTGATAATCTGAGAGCAATAAGACCTAAAATTTACATTTCATTTTTCTTCCATGGTACTAACCTGGTGATTCCATGAGAACAGTTACTGTATATTATATTACCTGTCTTCGTGGCCACAAATTATACTACAATGGCATGTGAAAAGTATATGCTTAGTCAAGCTTATGGGGGTGGGGAATGAAATAGGAAAGGAAAGATGGATGCTAAAATTGGGGTGGGGTAGATAAATGAGTCCTTCGTTCTTCAGGTTAAGTTATTTATTTTGGGCAGAAGACTCATCTTCACTTTTTAACCTCAGTCAGCTTCTGAAATGGTAACAGAGGTTATATAAGGTACTCTACATCTTTTTTATTTAAGTTTATTTATTTATTTTGAGAAATACAGGGAGAGCATGAGTGGAGGAGAAACAGAGAAAAGAAACAAAGAGAAACAGAGAGAATCCCAAGCAGGCTCTGTGCTGTCAGGACACAGCCTTACATAGGGCTCGTTCTCAGAAAGAGATCAAGACCTGAGCCAAAATCAGGAGTCAGATGCTTAACCGAATGAGCCACTGAGGAGCCCCTACACCTTCTATATCATTCCAGCTCCTCTCCAATTTGCCTGAAACATAGAGCAAGATCTTCAGTGAAGATAAATCACATATAACACTACTTGAGAGCTATTTGTTACATTTATATTTTTATATTTGCTGTGTTTACTAGTTTTCTGAAACAGAGAAGAGAGAGATAGTAACAAGTGAGGAAAGGAGTATTTCCTAATTGGGTTTTCTTTTCATCAACTAATTGTAAGACTTCTTCATATATTTTAAATACTAGTGCCTTATCTGATAAATGATTTACACATTTCTCTCATTTGTGGTTATTTTACTTTCTTTATGGGATCCTTTGAAACTTAATTTTTTAAATTTTGATTAAGTAGAAATTATATATTTCCCCTTGATGCTTGTGCTGTTGTTCATATACAAGAAACCACTGTGTAACCTACAGTCCTGAAAACTCCTATGTTTTCTTGTATGATGAGTTTTATAGTTGGAGCTCTGACCTTCAACTTTTTAAATAATTTTAAGTTAATTGTTTTTGGATGTAACCTGAGGTAGGGGGTTCAACTTCATTCTTTTGTAAGTGGATACTCATATCCAGTTGGTGCATGCTGTTTGTTAAAAAGGCTATTGTTTCCCCCACTGAACTGTCTTGTCATCCTTGTGAAAAATCAATTGGCCATAAAAATAAAGGGTTATTTCTGTATTCTCAATTTAGATTATCTTTAATGGAGAGATTAAATAGCCAAATATAACAATCTAGTAAACTGGGATTCTAAGTTGGTTGGACTGACTAAAAATGCTGCAACCTTAAGTACTGTGTTCTGATGCGATATTACAGTTATGATCTGTACTGATCCACACTGAACTGACTCTCTTCTTAATTTCCCAATTGATAACTAATTGCTGAGTGTTTTTCTTTGTTCAGATTTAAAGTAGACATCTCTCTCTATATTCTATAACTTAAAGTATTATGCCCCTGTTTTCCATTTCAAAAACATGTATAAATGCAAAAATATCAGATTCATGAGTAGCTGGTGAGTACTCAACTCAATATAACACAAAAGCCAGATAAGTAGGACAAGAAGGTGATGTTCTATATTGGATTTAACATCAAAAGGACAGTTCTCAGATCCCAGCTTTGCAGCTAGTTAGTTACTCATCCCTTGATAAATCCTGCAACTGCTTTGTTGTAACCTTTTTCACCTGCAAAAAAATAAGTTTGAAATACTCGTCTAAAATATCTAAAATCCCTTCTATATTTATAACCCTAGTTTAAGATGTGTTCTTCAGGGCTAGTAACAAATAAAGCATATACATTTATATTGGATGGACTGGCCCAGTGGGCAGAGAATGCAGATCTTGATCTCGAGGTTGTAAGTTTGAGCTCCACATTGAGTATAGAGGTTAGTTAAAAATAAAATCTTTCCATAATTTGGCTATTGTTGAAAGTGCTGCTATAAACATTGGGGTACACCTGCCCCTATGCATTGGCACTCCTGTACCCTTTAGATAAATTCCTAGTAGTGTTATTACTGGGTGATAGGGTAGTTCTATTTTTAAAATTTTGAGGAACCTCCACACTGTTCTCCAGTGTAGCTGCACAGAGCTTAAATGTCCATAGACTGATGAACGGATAAAGAAGATGTGGTTTATATATACAGTGGAATACTACTTGGCAATGAGAAAGAATGAAATCATGCCATTTGCAACAACATGGATGGAACTGTAAGGTATTATGTTGAGTGAAATAAGCCAGTCAGAGAAGGACATATATCATATGTTTTCACTTGTATGTGGATCTTGAGAAACTTAACAAAAGACCATGGGGGAAGGGAAGGAGGGGGGAAATATTTATAAACAGAGAGGGAGGGAGGCAAACCAAAAGAGACCTGTAAATACAGAAAACAAACTGAGGGTGGATAAGAGGGTGGGGGAAAGGGGAAAATGGGTGATGGGCATTGAGAAAGGCCCTTGTTGGGATGAGCACTGGGTGTTGTATGTAAGCCAATCAGACAATAAATTATATTCATAAAATAATAAATAAATAATATAAAAATCAAATTGTTTTAGGGGTGCCTGGGTGGCTCAGCTGGTTGAGCATCTGACTTCAGCTCAGGCCATGATCTCATGCTTCATGGGTTGGAACCCTCTATTGGGCTCTGTGCTGACAACTCAGAGCCTCGAGCCTGCCTCCAACTCTGTTTCCCTCTTTCTGCCCCTCCCCCACTCTCTCTCTCTTAAAAATAAACATTAAAAATAATAAAATAAAAAATTTTTAAAACATTTATATTTGATATTTGTACACAAGGAAAAGCATACGAGCCCTATAATTTTAAAGGCATTAACTTATATTTTAAAGCATAGAGTAGATTTGCTGCCTACAGTGTAAAATCTGTAATGGTAAAAAAACAACAACAAAGTAATTCTACAATAAAAGTCATAAAAAGTACATAAAAACTATAGGATTTTTACTTTTCTTCACTTCAAATTTGGTCAATCTCTCTGGTATTAGGTCCCCACTAAAAAATTTGAAGAATTCTAATCTAGAATTATAGGTTCAATAGTATATTCACCTAATAATTTTAATCAGAAGAATGAGATGTAGCATGTTCATGAATCCAAAGGAAAAAAAGCATTTTCAATTTAGATTTTTAAGTTAATAGTTTTGACTCCTTTACAAAGTCAATAGAGGATTTTGGTCTAGGGGTAGTATATTTTTAAGGAACTGCTAAGTTTTAAATTTCCAAATGTCACAGTTACTAGTGTGCCATGGCTAATAATGGAAGAAGACTCGTTAATTAGGAATGACTGAGAGTCTGTAAACAGTAAATAATTTTTCTTCCCAAATTTGACTAAAGGCACTCAATGACATTTTCAAAGTATGTTTGGTTGGTATTTATAATATCACCCTATTAAGGAGGCTAATATGTTCTTTCTCAGTGGTATGTCTGTGCCTTTTAATTTTTTCTCCTCAATATACATTTTTATCCTTTCTATAGAAGGATATCCTATCCTTCTGTCCTTAAGAAGGATTTGTTCTAATGTTTACAGACATCAAAATCAACAAGTAGTTTTCTAAAATGTTTATCTTTGAGAGAACACAAGAGGGAAAGAGGCAGAGAGAGAGGGATGGAAGATCCGAAAGTGGGCTCTGTACTGACAGCAGCAAGCCTGAAGTGAGGGTTAAACTCATGAACTGGGGAATCATGACCTGGGCTGAAGTAGAATGGTCAACTGACTGAGATACCTAGCTACCTCAATTGGTATTTTTGTTATTGTTATTGTTTAATGAGAAACTGCTATGTAATTTCTCTCACTTAATGCTTCAATAAACTTTGGAAGTTTAAAACATGTCTTGAAATAATTGAGATCCAAAATTTCAACTTCAGTGGGAAAAAAAAGAGAGCAATCTTTTTACCTATATGTCTAGGACTGCCATGGAAAAATGTGTGCAAAGGTAAAATTTCCATTTGGAAGAAGTCTATTTTTTTAATGTTTTATTTATTTCTGAGAAAGAGAGAGAGAGAGAGAGAGAGAGAGCATGAGAAGGGGAGGGTCAGAAAGAGAGGGAGACACAGAATCTGAAACAGGCTCCAGGCTCTGAGCTGGCCGTCAGCACAGAACCGACGTGGGGCTCTAACCCACAAACCGTGAGATCTTGACCTGAGCCAAAGTCGGACGCTTAACCGAATGAACCACCCAGAGGCCCCCAAAAAAGTCCATTTTTGAACTGTTTCAGAAAACTGAGAAATCAAACCTTTGTGTCCCACATCTATGGTGGCTAGATAACACAGTTCCACCAAGTTATTTGTCATTGCTTTCTAAACTGCTTACACAAGTAAATAAAAGTTTAGAAGGCAGACCTCAAGATGAGGTCTTTCCCCCTGGGAAAGGGGGAGGTTCCACGTGGAGTCATTACTGACCTCTGACTTTCAGAAATGTAGGATGATCAAAGAAAGAGGGACTAGGAGGAAAGTACAAGTAAGGTGATATATAGGAGCTGAGCTGCAGATAGGATCAACAAATAGTAGACAAGATTCTTGAACACTAGACCAGGACGAGGTTGTTGGGCAAAGAAGATAGGGATTTAAGACTTGAAAGATTCCTTGAGCCGGGATATTGTCACAATGGAAAGGAAGAAATACTTAGGAAGAAACTATTGAAAGCACAAATCTAGTAAGAGTCCCAACTCCGTGAAATGGTTAAAAAGGTACACATTTGCATTTCTGTTTTACAGTATCTGCATAAGCCCCAATTACCCAAATTAAAACTGATATTTCTTCTTCTTCTTCTTTTTTTTTTTTTTTACAAACAGTTTATTGTCAAATTAGTTTCCGCATAACACCCAGTGCTCATCCCCACAGGTGCCCCCCCTCCGTGCCCATCCCCCCCCCCCACATCCATCAGTCCTCAGTTTTTGTCAGCATTCAGGAGTCTCATGGTTTGCCTCTCCCCTTTCCCCCACCATTTCCCCCCTTCTTCTCCCCCTTGTTCCTCCGTCAAGTTCCTCCTAATCCTCCTATACGTGCAAACATACGATATTTGTCCTTCTCTGCCTGACTTATTTCGCTCAGCATAACACCCTCAAGGTCCATCCATGTTTCTACACATGGCCAGCTTTCATTCTTTCTCATTGCCATGTAGTATTCCATGGTATAGATAAACCACATCTTCTTGATCCATTCATCTGTTGATGGACACTTAGGCTCTTTCCATGTTTTAGCTATTATGGAGAGTGCTGCTATGAACATTAGGGTACATGTACCCCTATGCACCAGCATTTCTGTATCCCTTGGGTAAATTCCTAGCAGTGCTATTGCTGGGTCATAGGGGAGTTCTATTGTTAGTTTCCTGAGGCACCTCCACACTGTTTTCCAGAGAGGCTGTACCAGTTTACATTCCTACCAACAGTGTAGGAGGGTGCCCGTTTTATTATTCTAATTAAAAGTGAAATAATTTCATTTGCAAAACCATTTTTTTATTAGAGTTAAAAGGTCTTTAATCCAAGATCATATTATTCATAGTTAGGAACTACTCTATTCGGATCAGAAACCATTTTATTTCTTCCCAAAGCAGGTTTGTCTGATATGTTCCATATTTGCCTTTTAGTCTAATCCAGAACTCATCAAACATAATCATTTTCCTTTATCAGTTATTCAAAATGTCAGTACCATTGGTTGGGGGACCATTCTTACTGGCGCAAATTCTCCTCTGTCCGTGCATCTCTCCTTATGTCCTTCTTATAAGACAGCCATTGGAATACTTGAGTCTTTCCAAATGGCTACAGGGAAAACATGGTGAATGAAGGTAAATATTTGAGTTACACTCAACAAGTAAAACCCTTGCTTATGCACTGATTACTTAAGTAGTTTTCCAGTCTCTACTTCCCACCAAACAGTAACATATTATGCTACTGAGTATGAAATCCTGCTCAAGGAAAGTCCTATGCAGTTTCTTTGATCTGATATTTGGGGATTTCATCGCATGATCAATGGAAGGGGTTAGGAACTCTTATAAGGGATGCTACTGAGGAGTTAGCCCAAATTTAATCACAGGAAAGTGTCATAACTCATGAACTAGAAGTATAGAAGTATAACAACCAAATCTTTCCCCTATTAGTCTCTGTTTAGTATTTACAAAATGTATTCTTTATCCTAGTCATGCAAATAAGCACATTATTTATTGTTATGAATTAAAATTATTTATTATTCACTATATTATATAGAATTGTCCAATTATTTTTGAGGCAATTTAACAATGTAAAAATCCCCAAGTATATTTATTTAGTTTTTTGAAATGGAAATAGTTCATTTTCATTTAATAATATTCAAATCATCTTAATTGCCTTCACTGATACATGTAATGTTTTGAATCTTAATAATTAGAGTTATTTAACTTGCAGGGTAGCCAACTATGTACTGGAAAATGAGGGCAGGGCTCCAATTAATGTGGGAAAAGAATGTTTGCATGTTTTAATAACTTTTAAGAGGAAACATAAGATTTAAGCTGTAACCACAATTACAGAAGATAAAGATGGAAAGCACATGTATTTGCTTACCTCATCTCTCAGTATGTACAGAATTATTCCACACAAAATTTAATTTGCTTAATTAATATTAATTTGTACCTGGAAAGATACATTGAAGGGAAGAGACTGAAACAGGGAAATAAGATCTGTTAAGCAGAATCTAGTTGTTTTTAGGTATAATACAGACAATAGTGAAAGGAAATATATAATCACTATCACCATTATTACCTTCATAGCCTTAACCTATATTTCCCTGAGAGCCTATTACTACTACTACTACTACATCATTACTAGTACTACTGCTTCTGCTGTTGCTACTTCTATTGCTAATCATAAGTATCAAATACTAACTACCTCTGATTGATTGGTACTATTATTTCTATCTGATATATTTCTTATTTATTATGCATTTCCCTTCACTAGAATGTAAACTCCACAAGAGCAGCTTCCAAAATATATCTTAAATACTGCTGAATCCCTAGGTCCTACACTATATACACAATGGTCTAAGTACTAAAAACACTATTAGTAAATGAACAATCAAGTTCATTGATTTATAATGTAGGAAACTGCCTTACAGAAGATGGAAAAATCATCAAGTTAGGACCCTGGGGTTAGACTTGCCTCCTAACCACAGCAAGGCATTTTAGTACTAGATAATTGTCTTTTCAAAGAACCTTTTCCTAAATATGAGATATAAATACATTTTATTTTTATTTATTTTTAGGAGAGAGAGAGAGACAGCGTGAGCAGGGGAGGGTCAGAGAGAGAGGGAGTCACAGACTCTGAAACAGGCTCCAGGCTCCGAGCTGGCAGTCAGCACAGAGCCCGACGCGGGGCTCGAACCCACGAACCGCGAGATCATGACCTAAGCGAAAGTCGGACGCTTAACCGACTAAGCCACCCAGGCGCCCCTAAATGCATTTTATTTTTAACCATAACATCACAAAAATGGAGAATATACACTCATCATAATGTTTATTTTTCTTCAAAATATTATAAATATTTACATAGTTATTTGCATGCCCAGACAAATTAAGGAAGAAAGGGTCTTCTTGTTCCTTTTTCATAGACTTAGAAACTGAAAGAGGCAGGCATAGAGGCATACAAAAGTTTAAAGACCCAGTAGTAAAGACAAGACTGGAAATCATAGCCCTAGGGCCTACTGTCCCAGTACTTATTTGCTAGATGATAAAATATGAATCCAATATGTGATCAGTGTGGTTTTCAAGTTAACAAATCCTGAAGAATCCAAAGACATGCATTCCTTAAAGCTTTATTAATACAAGGGCATTTGTCTGTTTATGCTTTTTTATTGTCCCCTGAGAAAAGCTAGAAATTAATAGAACTTGGAGAATTTTCCCATAAGCATTACTATTTACATATATTTTAGTTCATTTTAATTCACAAGAAGATACTCAGAATCATTTATTCTTATGAGGAAGTAAAACCTATTACAGACACTGTATTTATATCAGCTATGCTGTATGTGACAATTTACTTGGTCAGATACTATTTTTTCTGCCCTGAAATTCGGTGCCATTTAAGATCCACCCAATTTTCCAATTCATGTTTGAACTAAACATCTTGTAGTCTGTTCTTTTACCTCAAAGATAAATGCATCACTTAAGAACGTAATAACTCTTTTACGTTCTTAACTCTTTTACGTAATAACTTTTCATACTCTAACCCAATATTTATAAGGCCATTGCCACAACTGTGATAATCTTTAAAATATTCATTGCTAACTGCTCTACCAGAGAACATACCATATACAAATTGTTTTAATAAATAACTTTATGTGGTACAATAAGTACAATATGGACAAGAAGTTATTCCTATTTCTAAAATATGCTTTCAAATATATATTTAATTATAATGAAGTTATTACTGTTTAATAGGTGAACTTCGTTTATAGATTGTATTTTCATGTGTTCTTGTAATAATAACTTAGAGCTATATTATTGTACCAGGAAAAACTATTTGAGGCTAGAATACACCAGTGCATTATTAAAATG
The DNA here is from genome assembly GCA_017311185.1 of Proteles cristata cristata. Lineage (NCBI taxonomy): Eukaryota > Metazoa > Chordata > Mammalia > Carnivora > Hyaenidae > Proteles > Proteles cristata. The sequence goes on along the minus strand of JAESUZ010003447.1, from coordinate 1,021,876 downwards.
CTATGATTAATCCTCCTTTATCAATTTCCCATTTTTAGTTTTTAATCTATAAAATTTAGTTCTGTTTAGAGTAGGGATTTTTACATCCAATAAAAGTGAAGAAACTTGATTCAAAATATATAAGCCTCGAGAAATCATAGTTGAAAGATCATAAAACTGAGCCTTCATATTACTATTACTCAAGCTCATTCATTTCTCTACACCAGTACAAGTGTTGCTGACTTTTGACACCATGATGATGCTATATAACTGCTTCTAATGTCTCCTCATACTTTTAGCATGTTTGCTAAGACAATAATGAGAATAGTGAAAGGAAATATATAATCACTACCACCATTATCATCATCATAGTTAAGAAGGGTTAAAGAGTTTAAAAATTTTATTTTCAATGCTATTTCAATGTGCTTCACTTGATAAAACATTAACCAAACTAGACAAAAGATTTTTATATGATGATAGCATTTCAACGAAGATATTTATTATGTCAGATATTGTTAGTTTTAAATCAAAGAGCCCCATTATGACCTCAGTCTTTCATCTAGAGATGTCCTAGAAGTCCCATGACTAAGGTGATGCATTTCACCATGTGACAAGACTGATCATCTGTAAGTTTTGGCCTGTGTTCAAATACATTTCCATTATATGTTTTTTCTCTCTCTTTGAGGGATTACACACACACACACACACACACACACACACACCACAGATATACACACACACACACATTTGTATTTATATAAATACTAATAATAATTTTCCTATCCATGAACCAGTCAGATATGGTGTATATACATGCTATTATTGACTTTAATGTTGGTGTGCAGAAACAAATTTCTGGGCTTATAATTTATAGTAGTCTTATTCATTCATTTAATAACAATTGATTTATTACTTTTCTATTTACATGGTACAAGAGCTTAAAGTGATGACTTCATCATTCTGTTATGTATTATATTAAAATCCTTTAAACTATATTTTATCCAGCCCAAATGAAACCCAGTATAAAGCAGAGCCTCAGGGAACAAAAGCAATCGTGATGCCATTGATAGGGGGACCAACTATATGTATCAGCATTATACTAAGAGAAAAAGGAGCTTGTGTATGCTTATTAATAAAATTATTTCAAGTAGATACTAGTTAATACAATTAATTTATATTATTAATAAAGTATGTTATAAATTATGAAATAGCATGGTTAGTAACTTTTATGTGCCAATTCTACATAAATGGACACAGTGTTTGATACTTATGATCTCCAAAAAATAATCAAGCTGGTTTGATTTTCTTTCTACAATTACAAAGCCTGATAATGTACTATGAATTTAACATAGTTGCAATGTTCCTTAAACTTTTGAACACTGTCCATCAAGATTTATCCCTGTGTTTCCTCTGATATAGGACTTGACAAGACAAGCAAGTCCTTCTTAACAAGAGAAGTAATGTCTGTCTCCATGAAGGTGGCTGGGAACAAATTTAAACTAGAGTTTTTAAGACAATCTTTATACAATTGCCTATTTCTACAGGCAAATTCACTAAAGAACAGTCACATAGATTAGAATTTCTACTCATTTGATATCCACCTACTCAATCTGGTGTCCAGAAAGAATTCAAAATCCAGACAATACTGGCATCTGACAATTTTACTATTGATGCACACATCTGTACAGAACAAGATTGTATGATCCCACAATCAGTATGGTAGATTCTATTACTTATCACAACCAACATGGAAGCTGTTTACCAAATGCAAAGCTCCCAGTACAGGCTCAGTAATTCAATCCATCCCTAACACAGCCTTTGAATGAATGCCACAGCAGCCACCATAAATAATTGCACAATTAGAATGCTTTCAAAGGATTATGAAAGTGTTTTCTTCTTTAATCAAAGCACTTTTGTGTAATTGAATTGTTTTTTTCTCACAATATAACTTTGTCTTATGAAACAGATATTTGATCCAGTATTTTGGTTGAGATATTTGAAAAAGTACTTAAAGTATCTATTTTCAATTGAGATTTTAATGCTTATTGATATACAAACAACAAAAAGGGTCAGCTTTTACTAACCATGTTATAATTAAAACTGTATGTTTAGATATTGTTCGTTCATTTTAAAATCATAATATTTTGTTGAATTAAATATTTTAATGAATTTAAATGTAAAATTCTCACCTATTCCTATATTGTAGATAAATGCTTTCATTTACATTTATATGTTATTCATACTAAGGAAGTTCACTATGTAGTTGGAATTTTCCTCTAATTTAGAACCAAATTCTTAGAATAATGCAAATATAATCAATAGAAATCAAAATGATGATTATTTATTAAACAACATGAGACCCACTGATCACCAACTAGTCTTTCAGGTTCTTGATGGGACAAATAAAGCAAAATTTACCTTCTGAATTTAACTATAGTCTGGGATAGTCTCTCTGACTGAGAGAGTTAGAAAGCTATCAAAAAGAGAATATGTTTAAAGCAATAATAGTTGCTTTCTGAAGAAATGAATCCATACATATTAAGAGGTTTAACACAACATCCTCATAGGCAAATTGGATAGGGACATTAAATACATGTATAATTAAATAAAACAATGTTATAAATCTTTAGAAATATATGGCCTATTAACTCTTTCTTTCTACCAAAACCAACCAAACAAACTAACCAAACAACAAAATACAGCATAAAGTGACTGTATATTTTGCATCCAATTCTTTGCTATACTTAACTTTTACCTAACCCTGAGAGGCAATTTTAGTAAAGACAGCCTTTAGGAAGTTAGCTGAAAATCAGGAATATTCTCCCTTTATTTCCACCTGTAGGATTTTCTTATTTTAATTGCTATTGCCACCAGCCCAGTAGGTAACACCAGTAGTCTCTGGGGAAAAACATAGAAGACAATAATTTTCTCTTGGCTCTGTCATAGTCTGTTATTTCATTCTATATGTGTCCTTGACTTTATCCGAAAAAGTTTAAACCAAAAATTAGGATTAATATTTATAGGAAAATATACTATTTTTAATTTAATGCAGATGAAACATGTCATCCAAAAAGAACATTTTCGGGGTACCTGGGTGGCTCAGTCAGTTAAGCATCCAACTTCAGTTCAGGTCATGATCCCGTGGTTTGTGGGTTCAAGCCCTGCTTTGGGCTGGGTGCTGGCATCTCAGAGCCTGGAGCCTGCTGCAGATACTATGTCTCCCTCTCTCTCTGACCCTCCCTCAATCTCTCTCTTTCTGTCTCAAAAATAAATAAACATTAAAAAATTCAAAGAGAACATTCTCATAAAGATGTAAAAGCAATTTCTAGGTCTGGCCTCTGTTTCCATTATTAGAGCTCCAAAATAGTTGTCTAGAAACTACTTAGTATTTATTGGCTCCAATTTAATGTTGTAATAGAATGGCCAAAACATTGAACAATTCATTGTTAAAAATTTCAAATAATTAATTCGGAAGATATTTTAAAAAGTATCTGAAAGAGAATGTGAAAAGGACAACAGTGAAGTCATATGAAATAGTCGCTGGGTCTCTTCTCTACAACATGCCTCCACATCTTCTCCAGTATAGCTTTCATACTAGTTTAATGTGAACATTTCCAAAAGTTTCACCACAATTACAAGTCTGAATTATGACAATTTTAATTCAAACACTGAACTGATCCTAGTAAATATGTCATAGTTGAAAGAATTCCAGACAAAGAGACGTGCAGAATGGGAAAGAAACTAACATGAGTTGAATACTTTGTGTGTGATAAGACCTCAACAAGATGCTTCAGTACCATATAACATCTTCAGAAAGTAGACAGCTCACCTCTAATGGCTGAAAAAAGGAGGCTCTGAAATGTCCTCCAACTAGGAAAGAAACAGATTTTAAACTTAAGTCTACTTGACTTCTTCCATTACTACTTCTATGAGCTATCAAATCATTCAACCCCAGTGGGTAGTAGGACTCTTATCTGTAAATTCAGTTTGATTTCTAAAAACTCTTCCATATATAAAATCTATTATTTTAAATCTATGTAATCAGTTGTCATAGTTATCAATCCCTTAGAGAAGCATCTAAATCATTATGTCTCTCTATTCAAAAATAATTTGTGTGTTATTATTACCAAATGAGACACTAAAGAATTTTTTTTAATCTTTCTATTTCCTTCTTTCCTCAAGTCTAAGAAAATGAACCAATTTACCTTTCCTTTTTTCTTAAATACACATATAGTTTTAAAAGTATAAAGTTTAACATGGTTGGCATAGGGCATTTGAAAGCACTCGAGTTTTTAACATGGAATTCCCAATAGTATTAATGGAAGATGAAGGACTCTTGCAGCTGAGATACTTGAAGAATTCCCTTTGGATTGTTATGAGGCTTTCAAAACAGTTAAGTCTTTGCTCAGTGCTCTGTGGGCACATCCTAAAGATGAAAGATGTAATGGTCAATTCACAGGGACTATGCTTTCAAGAAGAGATTGTTTCATGCTTCCACATAGCAGGACATATCAGCAGGACTCTATTTGAAATGGCTGGTGTTTTTGCTCTCATGAAGTATTCCAAAAACCAGGCAAAATAGGACTGAAAATGAAAGAGTCTAGGGAAACTGGGCATGATTCTGAAAATTCAATTTTCTTTCTTCAAAGATATACCCTGGAATAAAATGCAGCTTTTAATGTTCCTTGTGTTTGTTGAACATGATTGCTTTGTTATTGTTTGGTTAATCTCACCAAGCCACTTCTAAATTCAAAAGAATTTTTTCTATCTTGCTCTTTTTGTTCAGAGCTAGGACAAGAGGATAACAGTGGCTGGCAAGAGTGAGTTAATTTTATAACCAAAACTGACATCCCATTCAAGTACCCACAATTTAAAAGAGTAATGAATTGTCAGTTTTAACTGGAAAGGGGTTTTCATGTGATTTTAGAAGTCTTTTGAATATTTATTTTGTTCCACTTTACACAAATCTGTATAAGATTTATCTTGTTAGTTCTAAACATAAGTCTCTCTTGGCCAGATATGGAAAACAAATTAGAATCTCAAATATTATGAATACTGAATCAATATATTAATATTGAGGAACTGTTTGAAAGATTTATCAACCACAAAAAGATAACAAATTTTACCCCAGGAGTATTTTTTTTTTTATTTTTTTAGATGTTTTTTATTTATTTCTAGGAGTGAGAGAGACAGCGTGAGCAGGGGAGGGTCAGAGAGAGAGGGAGTCACAGACTGAAACAGGCTCCAGGCTCTGAGCTGGCAGTCAGCACAGAGCCCGACGCGGGGCTCGAACCCACGAACCGCGAGATCATGACCCAAGCGAAAGTCGGACGCTTAACCGACTAAGCCACCCAGGCGCCCCACCCCAGAAGTATTAAATATGTTTAATCAAAGTCATCAATTGTAGTTATCCATAGACTCTATAAATAGTATAGAGATTTACTTAAATATGTTACAGATTCAAATGAGACTATCATATGATTGGATACTTAAAGAAAAAAAAGGAAAAAGTTAAAATTGACAGATGAGGTAGGAAAGTGCATCTTGCTTTTTTTTTTTTTTTAGTTTGTTTTTCTTCTCATCATTGATTTTTAAAAGCAACTTCACAAAGTCAGACGTTTTAGCGCAGCCAATTAACATTCAGTGGAGGTTCTCGTTAATTCAACAATTATTTAATGAGTGTCTGTTGGAGGACAGACCACATGTTAGACGCTGATGATAAACTTAAAATAAGTCATCATCTATACCTTTAAGACATTTAGAATCCAATGGATAAATAGGTGAAAAAATAACTACAATTAAAGTATGAACATTTAAATACTGGAATGTTTTTAACAGGTCTTAGTCCCAACTGATTTTAGAGGTATGTGGGTGATGAAATGAAATACTTACATACCTATTAGGTGCTAAGAATCTTCAAAGACAGGCATGATTATCCTCATTTTACAGATGATTAAACTGACCCTGATTGATTATATCACTGGAAATTTTTCGCTAAAGGAAATGATGCTAATTGTGGCAGAGTGGGAATTGAAATCTAGGTAATTTCACTTGAAAATCTATTCTCTTTCTGTTTTACACCTCTGCCTACATTCTCATTAGTTAATAAATAAAATTACATTAAAATCTACATTCAGTTTATTTGGCAAAATCCTATACTTCTAGAACAGGTTAAGTGACCATGTCTAAGGCTATTCTAGAGCCTGGACTTTTAGTCAGGATACCCCATGGAGTTTTAAAACAAACATATCTAACTATTGGCACCACCCGAGTAGGAGTAATATTATTCTACTGGTTTTATTTTATTGGAATTCTTCTCCAGCTGTAAATATATTCCACATTTTTCAAAGGAAAACTAAGACAATATGTTATTAGCCAGGGACATTTATTCAATGGATTTGATTAAAATAAACACTGGCTGGCAATACAGCAATTTTATCAGTACTTAGATTGGTACAGAAAATAATGAATTGTGTAAGAATTTTGTATTGGAGTGTTTCCTAAAATATGACTAAATGGCTTATAGTGGAAAGAGCTTTGGTTAGAGACAGATGATGTCCATTTAAGACCTGACTCTGCTACTTGCTACCTCTTTGATCTGCAGCAAGATATTCAACTTCACTGCACTTCAAGTTTTCATATATATAAAAAAAGAATATTGTACCTATTCATTGATCCACAGGGAGTTGTAAATAATGTAAATAAGTTGATGGATATAAAATACTTTTAACTCTAGGCATAAACAAAGCTAAAGAAGGGACTATAAGTTCAGTGAGAACAGGGACTGTTTGGGGGACATCAATACCTGAAGGAACTGAGGCCAAGAAGTACAAGATTACTTATCCAAGGTTATATGGGTGCTTAACAGCAAATTTAGAATTACGATCTTTGTCTCTTAAATAGTTTCCTTCCTCTTATTGTAGTATTTCTCAAAATAAACAGGCATATTATAGAGAAAAGAAATCATGTGTACTATTTTGTATAATTTGTCAAATTACAGGATTCCCCTCCTCCAATCTACCTGTTAATAAAATGGGAATACTTACAATATTTACATTTTGTAGCCTTTAGGGTTGATTAAATGTAATATAGTAAGCACTTAGCACATAGTGTGGAATATAGTAAACACTCAAACAGACACAACTGATGTATTAGTTGTATGGCTGCTGGAATAAATTACAAGAAACTTTCTGGTTTAAAACAATAAAAAAAAAAGTTATTTTTCTTATAGGTCTGTAGGTTACAAATCCAACACTGGTCTTAAGGGGCTAAAATCAAGGTGTAGGCTGGTCTGCATTCCTTTCTGAATATTCTAGGAGTTGATACATTTGTTTTTTCCAAACTCTATAGGTTGCCCTCCTTCACTGGCTGGTGGGTCCTTCCTCCATCTTCAAAGCTAGGTAACTTCACATCACATCATTATGATCTATTTTTCTGTCCTCCTCTTCCACTTATATGGACTCTTGTGATTAGAATAAGCCTATCTAGATTAATCTAGGATAACCTCTCTATGTAAAATTCATCTAGTAAGCAACCTTAATTCCATAGCAACCCAAATTACTCCTTACCATTGGAGGCCATTATTCTGACTACCACAGGTATTGTGATAAAAAATTGCTCTTGTAGAATACTATACACATTTACTATGTGTATGTTTTAGAGGGGAGTATAGTAATCACAGTTTTTCAACCTATTTGAGAGCTTTTTTATTGCAGACCAGTTTTTGGAACTATTACTCCAAAGAATATACTTTAGAAAATAATGTATTCGGGGGCAGCTGGGTGGTTCAGTAGGTTAAACGTCTGACTCTTGATTGCGGCTCAGGTCACGATCTTGTGGTTCAAAGGTTCAAGCCCCACATTGGGCTTTGCATTTATAATGTAGAGGTGCAGAGCCTGACTGGGTTTCCCTCTCTCCTCTGCTTCTGCCTTGTCCCACTCTGTATCTCTCTCTCAAAATAAATAAAATAAACTTTAAAAATGATATATTATACCATACTTTTACCATACTCTCTAGAATCTATTTGTTAACAATGTACTCTGATTTTATATATGAATGTGTGTATACATTTACATGCATACATATATATATATAAATTTACTAATAGATTGATTATTTTCATATACTTCATATTAATGACCAATTTTACTCTCTGAAATAATTTTTTTTTGTTTTTCTGACTTATCTTTAGCATTAATTAAAATTGTCTGAACACACAGTTCACTCCAATTCTGGAGAGGAAATCCTTATCAATTTGCATAGGTTTGAAGATACACAATAGACCTTAAATTCATATATTTCTATTCACATATATTTACTAAAATATAGTAGCAATCCATCCTATGGTACATTTTCTAGTCTTATTTATAACAGATGAGAAACAAACAAAAAAAGAAGTCTGCATGATGTCACTTCTAAATTTATATTTTGTGTAATATTCTTGTTTTTCTTATTTCTGGACTTCTCAATCTTAGAGATTAGATTTTGAAGGATAAGACAATATGTTAAAACTGAAAGAAGATCCAATGCCAAATGACATGCCTTCATCAACTGATTAGAATATTTTTTTCTATTCGTTTTGCTCTGATTTCATTTCCAATTATTTTCTTTATAGTTGTTCAGCACTTTCTCATCTCTTATAACAAGGAAATGGATGGCACATACACACAAAAGGGGAAGAAAAAAAAACAGAGCTGCCATTCCTGAATTTCATTATTTTACAGTCATTAACACATAGTTACAAACTCCCATGACACAAAATGCTTCTTCTGAAGAAAAAGGGGAAAGAAACCACTGATAACTAAGTATACCCTTTGGTTTATGCAAGACAAACAATGTATTTCCAGGTGTGTCTCTAATCCCTCAGTTGGTATAAGCTCTTCTGTTAAGAGTTGATCACAATACCAACATTCTCTCCCATTAACATAACAAATGCTAAATTTAAGACAAAGGCATTCTAATTTCAACAATATGAGAAGATTGTGAGATATTTCTGGCCCTGAGACTGGAGCTTATGGTCAACCTAGGATATGACTCATAGCAAACCCAAGTGAGAATTAACCCTTTCTCAACAAATCCACGCTACCGTCTGTATCATGTAAAATGACACTGGCAGGGCACTCCATAATGCAGGACCCTGGGGCCACTCTCAGAGTAGACAGACTTCATCCTTGACTTCGACTAGCAAAATTTTGGTGATTGTCATGTTAATGCATGTTCAACCTTATCTTGTTTAATTTTTTTTTCTTCTCATATTTTCTTCCATCTATATTTCATAGGAAAGGTAAATGAAGGACAACATTGTTGCTATTAATAAGCAAATTAATTGGAAATACCATTATTTTTCTGGATTTTGAAAACATGCCAACAAACTTTCTGTTGGCTGTAGTTTCTCAGTAGACATGGGGATGTAAAAATAATATTCATAAGGAAACCTGACAATCTAACCAGAAACGAAATTAAAGTAAGTAAATAGAAATAGATACATAGTTTACTCCCATTATTCAGGACATTTGGAAATTCATGAACAATGAATCTATACAGGCATATAATCTTTACATAAGTAAACATGTGCTTGTAAAATACTATATCGTGCTGTGTGCCCCCAACTCCCCTATTAACTTCAGAGTGTGGAACATCTGCTGATTATATGGTACAAGTCCAAGCAATGAAAATCAGAAATTCTAAATTATTACCATTCATCTGATCATCCCACCTCACCATTCACATGATTTTTAAGTTCTGTGCTGTCATTTAGTGTTGTCACTACCATTTACCATTAAATGTAAGCCCCCTCCATCTTTCTTTAGAAATATAGGTGTGCTTCTTTATTCTTCCCATAATTTTAAACAGCATCTAAATACTATAGCACTACTGTCTTTGGTCATATGGAAAGATACAGGTCTTTCTTGAGAATAATTTTGCAAAGCCTCCTGATGAAAGGTAGGAATTGTGAACTACTGCAGTCTGTCTCTCTCATCACTCTCTCTCTCTTTTTTATTTATGTCATAATATCAACAGTTTTGCTTCTCTTTTGAGTAGTTCCTCATAGAGACCCATGCTACTATCACTTTACTATGAAATCATTGCCTATTACTATCTATTTTAACTTGTAGATTTATTTGTTCTTCTGTTCTTATTTTGGACTTTGGGAATGACCACCATTTTGTATATAAAAGTCTTTGAACTGCTATTAAGTATTTTTTCTTGCTTTAGTTGAGACCAGAAGTTTTCCCAACAATATGGTCTCTAATTAGTCTACCACTATGCAATATGGAGGCTACTTTTGTTTGTCAGGCTGGGAGATAACTGGTCTAAAATAAAAAGACTGGTAAGAATCTCATTAGTTCATTAGTTCTAATTAAGTGGCTGAGTGACATTTTAACAAATTTAGTTTTGACAAGAAGCCTTTTTGTCATTACAAATCTGAAAAGTACTTTTCTTTGTTGAGTGGTCATCTCCTCTCCAAAAGAAAAAGAAAGAAAGAAAAGAAATAGAAAACAATGGGAAGTTAGAGAAATGGGCAACTAATATTTAAGAAGATTCTGCTTGATACCTCCATTAGATAAGAAGTCAGAGCAACACAGAAGAGGAGAAATTGAGGAGTTTAAATTAATTACTGATCTTTTTTTAATGTTTGTTCATTTATTTATTTATTTATTCAGTGGTCATACAAGTAAGGGAGGAGGAGAGAAAGGAAGGGAGAGAGAGAATCCCAAGCATGCTCCAAGCTGTCAATCCAGAGCCCAATGAGGGGCTCGGTCCTATAAACAACGAGATCATGACCTGAGCCAAAATCAAGAGTTGGATGTTTAACCGACTGAATCAATGATCTTTTCAACAGACTATAAACACACATTAAAATCTTTTTAGAATACCTTTACTACAAAGGGTAATAACATCTTTTATTGAGTACTGACTTTGTATCTAGTATTTAACATATTTCATCTTTTACTTCTGAAAGTAATTTTATAGCATAGATTTCATTATCCACAAAGTCCTAAAAGGATTAAGTGTCATAATCCTAAATTCACATAGTTACCAAGGATGAGAGCTAAAACACAGGCTCCGGTCAGTCTTACTCCAACACATTAGCCTTTTCCACTGTCGAAGGCCTATAATAGCATCATAACTTTGGAGAAGGTGTTTTCTTTACAAAACACCATTCTAGTAGCTGACACACATCAGTTCTGACAGCATAAATTCATTATGAAAATATTTATTAAGTATAAATAGAACACATTGCCTGTCCTCATGTGGTTTACATTTTAGCTGGAAACACAGACATATTAACCACTAATGAACTAGGAGAGAATAGTGAAAGGTTCAAGGAAATCTGAGGGAAGGAGTGATTAATTCTAATAGGGGGAAAGGGAGAAGGTTCAAGAAAGGACAAAAAAAACCCCACAGTGGTATGACACACCAGAGTTCTTTAAGGGGGCACCTGCAGGGTAAGGGTAGGCAAAGAGGAGAAGTGGAAGACAGAAGGTATTGTTTCATTGGGGGAAGCAGTTAATGAGAGTTTGGTTGACATTCTGGCTATACTACATCTTAGAGAAAGAGAGCTACGAACTCTAATCATTTAGTTAAAAGCCTGTTTTATACTATTTGGTATTTCCATCCATATGTCTTTATTAACTTTATGATTTAAAAAAAAAGCAAAGGAAGTATAAAGTGAAAAACATAGCGAATCTCATTAGAAACCAGCAGGAATGTAAGCAATAGCCAATTTGGTGGCAAAGTTCCAGGTAGTATAGAGATACTTAAAAACATTACATCTTCACCATGCAACACTGAAAATTATCAGGTCAAAATATCAAAACACAGGGATTTTTCAGTCCCAAATGCAGAGTATTCTTTTCATCAGACAGCCTACCGCAAATGACCTAGTATTTGATCCAGCCATATGTAAAATTTTCAGGCTAGGCTCAAACAATGGGTTCCCTTGGGGCTGTATGTGATGGAAGATTTTAGATTTTTGATTGACAACAGGAGTCAAGGGTAGAGGTTGGGGTAATATTTTCTTCTTGATGTTTCCTGTGTATGTGTATGTCCTCTATGTCTCTAGCTATATGAATGCTCTTGGTCGTATATGGTATTCAGAGAGCACTGGGAGTGCACTGCACAGCACTTGGCATCTGTGGCCACTCATAAATATCACTATGGTGATGACATGGAATGGTAAGTACTGCATTGGGACAAGGAGAGGACTCAAAAATTATGCAGCAAATTAAATCAAAGTGGTATATTTAGTTATCTTTGAATAGTAATAGAACATTTTAATAATAAATATAACAAATAATGCCTATTCTCTCAGAAGGTGATGAACCAGAAGGCTGACCCGTACACTTATCATAAAGGAACAAAGCAGGAGACAAATTTGCTTCCAAAATATATAGCTCTTCTTATTTGATTACATCCATATTTAAAGCCTTAGTAGATTCCAAGAAGTCCCTGTGAATTCAAAGCGTCCAGGGATTCATACATTCCCTTCCTTTGATCTTGATAAGGCCACACTGATTTTTTTTTACTATATGCAAATGCAAAAAGTAAGTCATATCATACTTTGGCAGCAATGAAAGTGGATAACAAACCACACTTCAGAAAGCACAGATTGAGTTAGGTTGCCTTTAAGGGAGATCTCACTGCTGTGTACTGCGAAGTTAAAAGAGGAACATATCATACTGTCAAAGACAAGTGGGTTGTGTGAACTGCGAGCTCAAAAGCCTCACAGTAATCCCAGCCACATGCCAAGTCTCAGAAAGTGGGGCAGTGTTTCCTCTGGCGATGGGGGTTGGGGAACACTCCAAGGTATGCAAAGCTGACAACGCTCCACGAGAGACAGAAAAGCCACATGGAATGTTTTTTGCCTTCAAATAATTTCTCACACACTCTCAAGGCATCTTCATTAGCTAAACAAATAACTTTGAGAGCAATTTTTATTTGTCCAGATCAGACTTAAAGTGAGTATTGCCCGAAGTCTACAGAGGTCAAGAGCTTCGGGGGTAAATTTACTTTTGAAAAATATACTTAGCTTTTCTGTTAAAAATGCTCTTTTTAAAACAGGGTATGATATGTTGCACCTAAAAGATTTGAGTGTGACAAACCTAAAAGAAAATGAGTTTTCTCCTTTGGGTTGTTATTCTGACATTCCATTCTTGGTCACTCAAACCCCAATTCACTAATATACTCAAACCCTGACTCACCTCACTTCATTTTGTTGTTTGCCCAGTACAGATTGTATAAAGGTAAAGATTGAAGGTCAAGTTTATTGATTAAAACTGAAAGCAATGAAGTATCTATTAAGTGGGGGGAACTGACTCTAACGTGGCTTAATCCACATGGAATTTTTTTTGATGAAGTGATTTTGAGAGAAATCAGCAACACTGTTAGAGTTAAATAACACAAAAATATTTCTAGATGTATTAACATTTTAAAATTAAAATGCTCACATTCACCAGTTAAACATCTCTACTGCCATGCTGTGCTTTCCATTTCTACAGCGTCCATACTAGTTCTGAGAGCCTCTGTAAGTGTGGACTATTACAGTAGTTCTCCAACTGGATTTTCTTTCTCAAGTCCCTACACCATAATTTTCTTTTAGTCAAATAAAAAATGAAAAATCTGTTATTCTGCTTTTGTTTCCCCCTTTTAACTAAGTCTATATTGGTCCCAAAAGATGCAAATTGGATCACTAATATATCAGGCTATCTTTTCCCACATAATATTTGAAAAGGATAGTTTCATAGCAATGCTAGATACCATTAACATGATTATTACACAAATTCATCAAACAAGGTGCTTTTTGTGGGTAAGCAGTGACAGATGTGACCAAATTCTCCATGGCTGACCTTCTTTTCTGATTTCTTAATGCAAATGTCTTAACCTACTTTAGTGTCAAGAACTTTAAGAATAGGATAAAAGTGACAGGTACTCTTCCCAGTCGAAAAATATTAAAACGTACCAAATTTTAGATATACTCTAGTGGCATTATGCTTAAAGAATCCCTTGATTTAAAGTCATATCACCTTGGTTTAGCCAGTGGAGCAGCTATTCTACAGGGTAAAAAATGTTCCTCATAAACAAACAAAAACAAAATGTCATGGCACGTCAGCCAAGGAAGCCTGTGTCAGAGTTTGAGGAAATGTGTTAAAAAATCTCAAATCTATTTTTTCAATCTTGGGAATCGTCCATTCATCATTTCTTTGCACACATAAGACTGTGTTTCAACCATCACCAACTGCCGAGATGGTGGAACTGGATGGATAACTCTGAAGTTTCCACACGATGACACTCATGACTGCTGCCTCCCGTGGCAGCTTCTTAATCTGGGGAAGCTCCCAGCCATGGCTCCCCAGGGCCCTCTGCTTAAACTCTCTGCAGCTGCTCCTCTCAACATTGAATGGCTCCAGTCAGTAATCGAGCCTGGCAATTACTGTCTCCTACAGCTGCTCCCCAAGAGCCCCATTGCTTCTCACATGCTCAAACAACCTCCAACAGCATCTTGATCTCCCAGCAGCTGCACATTTGAGCATTTCTTTGTCAGCACCACTTCTAAAAGATGTCTCATGGCAATGCTCTAATGGAGCCATTCCCCTAATCTGAAGAGCAGGACCTGTTCTCAAACAGCCCATCCCCCAACCCTCACTCCACTTTATGGAACAAGACAATGTGGTGTCATACTTCTGTTTCTTCAGCACTTGCTGAGTCTTGAAGTAGTTTCTCATTCAGTTCTGAATGATTTATTGTGCACAGAAAGAAGTTCCAAACAGTTTCCTAGAGCTATCACTTCCTGCCTTGTAATCAAACCTCAAGCCCCTCTAAGTACCAACTACTTCACTCCAAAAGCTAGATATGACCTCCATTAAAAGAGGGTCACTTCCTTCATATGCACCCTGGGTATACATCTGTCCTAGCCCCTACCTAACTTTAGTACATTCATTTGCTTCATGTCAGTATTGCCCTACTGATTTATAAATTCCTTGAAGGGAAAAAAAAAAAAGAATTCTTATTTGAGGGTATTTGTTTTCTAAATACCTAGAACAATGCTTAGCATATGGCAGGTGCTTAAAGAATGTACCTAGGTTGCATTAGAGGAAGTGTCCAAAGTCAGGTAACTGGTTTACTAGAGAAGAGTCCCAAACTGCTTTTCAATGGTTTCCCCATAAGGCACAGGTGCAGCTATAAAAATCAATACCTAGAATATTGTTGCACAGCTCATAGCTCCCAGGGTAAATATACAACCCCAGCTCTATAGCCTCTTTTTAGGTTATTTTTCTTAAAGTTACAGTCTGTGTGAATAATGAAAGACTGCCATTTCCACTCGTGCCATTGTGTATTTGTAGCTCTAATATTCACTAAAGATGCAACTGAAATGTTAATGATAATTGCACCTTAAAAGCTAATAAAGAGAAGCCCAAGGCTCACATAAATGCCAGCATTTAATAATTATGCATACTTTTATCCTTTCTCCTTAATTTATCTTACTTTCTAATAATTAGTTTAGTAAATCTGAGATCCCAATGTATGTGTAATTAATTTTAAAATTTGTTTTTAAATTTGTTTTTTAAACTCAGGAATGAAATCTTTTTTTCCTAGAATATAAAGAAGTAATCATCATTAAATAAAATGGTTACCTATATAGACGATAGAGCTTAAAACGTACCTCTTGAGAGTATTTACAAGTAGGAAATGCTTGACATTTTAGGGGAAAAAATTGCATCAGTCAAGATCCAGCCAGGAGAAAAGAAACCAATTTAAGTATTTCAAATAAAAGAGGTTTAATACCGGGAGTTGTTTATATGGGTGATAAAGAGCTAAGAAACCAAAGCATGTGAAAGTGAAGAAACTCAGATTTGTAACAGTGAGAAGCCACTAATAATTCCTACATGCAAGTATCATTATTAGAACTCAGAAGTCGAGACCGCTCTTCAGGAGCAAGATCCACAGCGTGGAACTGCTCCGTGAGCTATGCCAACTGGAAGATGGGCTGTCCACGAGGAAGCTGGAGCCCAGGAGGGGAAGAGGCTTGCAGGAGACACTGCCTGCGGCAATGGGAGAGCTGAATAACCTGACTTCTCACTGCCTCCCTTTCCGATCTCTTGTCATTGTCTCCTCTGGGTGAAACTTGCCAGAAACCAGAAAACGGAACAGCCTAGGGGAATACTCACAGTGGTCAGCCAACTCCATTATACAAGGCATAGCAAAACAGGCTCAAAGAATGGCTCTGAAATCAATAAGGCAGAAATGACTGCCATGATATCTTTTGATATCTTTTCCTTAACTTTAAATAGTAATTAGCTTTCAAAAAATATAGAATACTTTATAATTATTGTAGCTCAAAACTTTAACAGCAGTATACTGTTATACATTGATAATGTCTTTTTACATGACATATTTCCACTGGAAGGAAAATTAATTTTATTAATATTTTACAATTAACTGTTACCTATATTCTTACATTTATTTTATTTTTATTTTTTAATGTTTATTTATGTATTTTGAGAGAGAGAGAGAGAATGAGTTGGGGAGGAGCTGAGAGAAAGGGAGAGACAGACAGACAGACAGAGACAGAGAGAGAACCCGAAGCAGCGGAGCTGGATCCCATGAACTATGAGATCATGACCTTCACGGAAATTTAGAGTCCAATGCTTAATCCACTGGGCCACCCAGGTGCCCCCTATTATGTGTCTAATAAAAGTCACTGGGATTAATGAGAGCACTCCCAATTATGTCCGAATTCAAAAAAGGAAAGAGGAACACATATACCTATGCATTATAAGGTCACTGGAAAAGGAATATGGTAAAATCTATTAAATATCTACTCTGAATCAGGTACTTAGAAAATTTTCTCATATGTCTAACTCTATTTTTTTCAAAAAACATTCACAGCAATAGAGTTGTTATTATTATCATTATTATTATTATTATTATTATTATTATTATTATTTTACTTCTTAGAGAATAAAAATGGGTCTTAAAAAGATGGAGATACTTGGGGCACCTTGGTCGCTCAGTCGGTTGAGCGTCCCACTTTGGCTCAGGTCATGATCTAGCGGTTCATGGGTTGGAGTCCTACATCAGGCTCTGTGCTGGCAGCTAGCTCAGATCCTGGAGTCTGCTTCTGATTCTGTGTCTCCTTCCCCTGCTCATGCTTTCTCTCTCAAAAAAAAAAAGAATAAATAAAACATTAAATTTTTTTTTTTAAAAAGATGGAGCTACTTAATCAAGTCCATTTACTTGATAAATATCAAAGCTAGAGGTCACCAAGGTCAGCTTAATGCCTATGCCACACTAAATCACTTAGGACAATACTGGTCTCAACCAGTTTCAAACACAGAAGTAATCCAAACCATTATTGAATGAGAAAAAAAAAATCCATAGAAATTTTTTTTCTTGTCATCGGTTAACTTGTAAGGAACTTCACTTATTCATTCCATTGTGTATTCGGTATTTATAGCTCATTACTTGCCAGCCCTTGTCCCATTCACTAAGGGTATGGCAGTAGGATGGATAAGATTCATACTTTCATGGAGCTTATCACAACCTGCCATGCATTGGAGAATTAAGGCATGCCTCTATCTTTTCTACTAATTTAATAGTATCTCATTCTGGGGTGATGTTTCCCCCAGCAGTCATTTGGCAATGTCCTGAGATATTGTGGGGTGTCACAATCAGGAAATGCTACTGGCGTCTATGGCATTGAGGCTAGTGTTTTAAGTCCATTCAGGCTCTATCATAAAATATCATAACTGAGTAGTTTAAAAACAATGGTCATTTATTTCTCACAGTTCTGGGGGCTGAGAAGTCCAAGACCGTGGCATTAGCAGATCCTCTGATGAGAACCTGCTTCCTTGATATCTAAACTTTCACCTTTCCAACTGCACATGGTAGAAAGGGTGAGCGGCCTCTGTGGGATCTCTTTTGTAAGAGCACTGATCCTATTCACGAAGGTTCTACTCCTATGACCTAAGCTCCTCCCAAAGGTCCCACCTCCAAATACCATCACACAGGGAACTAGGTTTCAACATAGGTATTTTGGGGGGGACACAAACAAATCTCTAGCAGCCAGGACAGATCCTAAACATACTGCAATATGCAGCCATTTCTGTCTCTCCCAACACACACACACACACACACACACACACACGCACATTATGTGGTCTAAATGTCAACAGTGCCAAGGCTAAGAAACCTTGTTCTAAGTGTATAAGAAGATACCTTTATTTTTGAATATGTGTGTAGTAGTTTTCTACTTGCTAACATACATTACTACAAAGTAGCTTAAAATAAATTTATCTTAAAACAAATTACAGTTCTATATGTTAGATGTCCAATATAAGTCTCTCTCAGCAAAAATCAAGGTATCCCCAGGTCCACATTCCCTTCTGGTGTCTCTGGAGAATCCATTTCTTTTCCTTTTTCGGCTTCTAGAGGCTTCCTATATTCTTTGTTCATGATCCTCCATGTTTAAAACCAGTGAGGGCAGGTCTAGTCCTTCTCATAGCATATTGTTCTGACCTACTTCCGCAGACGTATATCCCTCTGATTTTCTTCTACCTTCCTCTTCCACTATTAAGGGACCTTGTGACTTCACTGGGCCCACTTGGATAATCCAAGATGATAACCCCATGTTAAGTTTAGATGATTTGCAATCTTAATTCTCCTTTGCCAGGTAATCTAACATATTTACAGGTTCCAGAAATTAGGACACGGTCATTTCTGGGGACCATTCTGCTTTAGCATAAAGGAGAACACATGTGCCACTTTTAGCAAAGTTATTTGTACAGAGTAGGTACTGAATTAAAGTGGGGCCACAGAAGTATTCTTTGAATTAAAGTGAATTAATCCTAGATGTCCTTTTAAAATGGGCTACCTTGAAATGGAAGGGTCATAAGAAGAGGGAAAACAGTATGCACGTCCTGTCTAATTCTGCATTGATGAATAGCTCTGAAAGTGTCCCTCCTCAAGTCTTCAATATGTCATTTTAAAACATGTTCACCCACCCAACTTGTTCAAATCAAAACCTAAAATAATTAGTGAAATACCTGAGAGAAAATTCTAATTGTGTTATTCTTGGACTTTTTAAAATGTTAAGTCCTTACTTTGTCTGGCATTATGAATCCTTGGCTATATTATTTGTAGCAACTCTGTCACATATAAACTATTTTTTCTCAAAATAACATTGCTATACACACACACACACACACACACACACACACACACACACATATTCATAAAGTGCTGGTATCCTATTTATTATTTTTTCCCTGCAAATGCAATCACTATTCTGCACTTGTAAAAACACGGGGATTAGCAGAGGATAAAGATGCTATGACCTGGAATGGAAATAAGCAACCTAAGTCATGAATGCCTAACTAATCCTTTTAATTTAAAATTTTTCCTGTTATGTCAGCATTCCTGATGTTATGCCCTAAAGATAGCATCAATACATTAAGTCACAGCTTAAGCAAAGTGACTGGCTTGCAGCCAGGGAGAAGGAAGTATGTACATATGTACAACCAATAAATCTCTGTTGGGTCCCTAACGTTTATCAGGCACTTTCCTGGATGTCTGGGAGTCGAAAGAAAAGGATTAAGACTCAATCCTAACCCAGAAGGAATTCACTGAGGTTTTTACTGGAAGCTCACACATAGACCAAGGGAGTTCATGAGCATCTTGCTCATGTTGTGGTTTGTAAAATGTTCATGGTATGTACAATTTTCTAGAGACCAGGTATACAGGTCTCATCAGATTTTCAAACAGGCTAAGGGACCACAAAATAAGAACCACTGGTCTGGATGTAAAACTACTAGCATGGGTGAGAAAGTTCTGATGCTTACTGTAGGTGCTACCTTTCGTGAGTCTCTCCTGCTCCCACCAGTTCACTAACCAGATGATGCTGAAGGGATGGGAAGTGGAGTGGTGTAGGCAGAGGGATACAAGGACACAGAGTCACTCCATGATTCTGCAAACCTATCTTTGCCACCAGCCTTAACTGTGCCCATTTTCTTCTTGGCACTATGAATAATTAATTTTTACTGTTCTGCTACCAATCATAAGATAAACAATATCATTAGCAAATTCAAATTTTCTCCTCTGCTAAATTTTACACATATAAAGGTTATAAAGGGGAATGTCATTTAGAATTTAATGAAAACAGCAAAATCCTAATTGTCTTGGTAGTAATTTCTTAACTACCCACATAATTTGGGGAAGTAAACAGTAAAATTATTTCACAGATCAAATCGTATTTCAATGACTTCCAAGAAGACAAATTGTTTTAACAGACTCTTTATATTATTTGCAGGGTTCCTCAAAATAAGCAGGCCAGCTAAAGCTTGGTAATCTTTTATTTATAAAGAGATTTTCATACTAATAGTGTACATTGCACTGGGATTTGACATGTATTACTTACAAAGTTATTTTCTTTGTTTTTTAGGAAAAAAATAAAGATACTTCAAGATAGGCAACAGATATAACTATTCTGAAATGCAACAGACAATACAGAACTCAGAATTACAACCAAGAAAATAAAAATTTTATCAGCCTGGACTTTGAGATACTTACAAACTATGTGTTTCAAGAATTAGAATAAATATCCAGTAGTTGTTGAAGAGACTTTTAAAGCAGCAGATCTTGCTTAAAGGATTAATTACTTTAAAATATTGTCTGTTTTTTATAATGTTTATTTATTTTTGAAAAAGAGAGAGAGAGCATGAACATGAGAGAGGCAGAGAGATGGGAGGGGCAGAGGATCTGAAGTGGGTTCTACACTGATAGCAGACAGCTTGATATGGGGCTCAAACTCACAAACCACAAGATCATGACCTGAGCTGAAGTTGGATGCTTAGCTAGTGTCCTGTTTGTTTGTTTGTTTGTTTTGTAACAGAGAGGGAGGCAGACCATAAGAGACTCTTAGACTCTTAAATATAAAGAACAAACTGAGGGTTGCTAGAGGGGAAGTGGGGGAGGAGAAATGGGCTAACTGGGTGTTAAGAAGGGCACTTGTTGGGATGAGCACTGGGTGTTATATGGAAGTGATGAATCACTAAATTCTACTGAAGCCAATACTACACTTTATGTTATCTAACTTGAATTTAAACAAAATTCTGGAAAGAAAAAAAGTATATTGTCAAATTGCATTTTGAACTGTGCATTACCAAAAAAAAAAAAAAAAAAAAGCAAGTACTGCTTTACTCTGTCTCAAAACAATGGATACTGTTATACCTCTTATACATTAGTTCTTCTATATCCTTTTATTTAACACTTGCCAACATGATTCAAAACTTAAATAGAAGGATAAAACATGGCAGAATTACTTTTTATCAACACAGATCACAAACTATACAATCTTTGGATTTCATTGACCCTAGCTTGACACACCTCAAAAAATTATCCAACTGGTAAGTAAATCAGTAGTAAAGAAGAACTTTCCTTGCTTTCACAATTCCCTAGTCAGAAAGATGCTTATTAAAATTCCAACATTGTTCCCCTTCCTCCAACTATGAAACTCAGTAGTTTCCATGGAAGTGCCTTCTATAGAAGAGATGACTCAGCTGGAAACCAAAAGTGTACATTATCTATCAATATTATTTTTCTCTCATTCTCACTTCTCCTTCATTTGCAAATGATAGCATCTAGAAATTTTACTAGAAAATACCATCAACTCATTCATTCCCTCTCTGTATAGTGAGCAGTACTCTATGGATTTCTGCACCATTTTAATCTACAATACTGTTCTAACATAAGATTTTATATTGCCAATACATAAAACTTCATGTGCTAATTTTTGGCTAGTAAAATATGATTACTAAACTTGAGAAAATATTTAAAAAAAAAACCCTATTATTCACTGAAATTTACCTTCCCTTTCTTCTACTTCTTTTACCTCACTTGCAGAAAAAAATGGCCAAAAGACTAAGAGAAAAGAAAAATTAAAAAAAAAAAAACTTTTCTAAAGATTATAAGAGAAAAAAAGAATATTCAGGAGAGAAGAAAAATGTCTATTCTGTCTATATTTAAATGAGGGTTTCACTAAAAATTAGTTCAATTAATAATGGACCCTGGTAGTTAAATCAATAACCTAATCAATGTCAATACACTCATAGATAAAACTAAAGTGATGGTTTCCTGTGCATTCGCCTGATACACATGACTGTGTAACCACAGGTATTCTAGCCATACTGGAATTTCTGAGAAGAAAACTAAAAATATCCACCAGAAAAATGTATTAGTTTTTTTAAATTATTATGTAATATTCAGTGCCTACAAAAGCCTGTTCCACATCAGTCCAGATGAGTGGACCTGAGTATGTCTGTGAAGGTACACTAGAGGGAATGTTTTTTTACTGAAATCTAGATCACAAATGACACTCCAAGGACTTATTTTTCCAAAGTCTCACAAATGAGGCATAACTGTTCTAACTGTTTTGATTCCAAATCATTATCTTTCTAGATATCAATAATATTACCTCCTATATTTCAACAGATTAAATATTCCCCGTTGTGTAAAGAACACAGAGATGACAAAGGCAGTCCTATTAATTAATGATGCATATATGCTCCAAAATGCTTATAAATTCTTTATCCATAAACTGTGAATCTGGACATTTCAAACCAATAGAAATAGAACAAAAGGATGTTTTAAGGTAGGGTTCCATCATTACTACTACCAAAAGGTGGGGAAAATCTGTAAAGCCTAATAGAATATATTTACTTCATGTATTTAACTTAATGGTGTTTCAGCCAGTGATCAGTAATCAGATACTCATTATTCTGGTGAGCTCTGTATATTCTGGCTCCTATTGCCACTCACCATCATGAGAATTAGGGTCAGCAGATAATGATTTATGGTAGGATAAGTAGTAGTGTCCTATAGAGGGAGTGTGAATGAATGTCTACACCCCATCCACATAACTTTCAACTTAATTACTTGATACTAATCATAACCTCTTTTTATAGAGTAGTAAATGATGAATATTTTCTTATAAGAAGATAATATAGTTTTATTATCACATATAAGGTGATCTTAGAAATGTGTCTGTTATATAGTTAATATAATAAAGGTATGGATCAGGTACAAAAACTAAAGTCACTTTGGGGAAGTATTATTCCTAGTTTTTTCCTTAAAATACCAAAACTGGGGTGCCTGAGAGGCCCAGTAATTTAAGTGTCAGATTCCTGATCTCGGCTCGGGTCATGATTTTACCATTCATGAGATCAAGCCCCATGTGAAGGCTCTGCACTGACACCACAGACCCTGCTTAGGGTTCTCTCTCTCCCTCTCTCTGCTCCTCCCCCAACACTCTTTCTATAAATAAATAAATAAATAAATAAATAAATAAATAAATAAGCCAATTAATTAATGTTAAGAAAAAAAAATGAGCTCATGGATACAGAGATGATAATTGGTGGTTGCCAGCAAGAAGATGATGGGGATTGGCAAAATGGATAAAGAGTGTTAACATCTACAAATGTCCAGCCATAAAACATATCCAGTCATGGGGATATAATGTACAGTGTGATGACTGCAGCTAATAATATTGCATTATGTATTTGAAAGTTGCTGAGAGAAGAGATCTTAAAAGTCCTCATCACCATAAGCATGTATGTATGTGTGGTGATGGATGTTAACTAGACTTACTGTGGTGATCATTACACCATATTTACACACTCATTATATATTGCATGCCTGGAAATAAAATAGTGTTTTATGTCAATTATGTTCAATATTTTTTATTTAAAAAGACTACATTTTGTAACTATTTATCTTATAAGTATACTATGAAGTTACATTCCTTTAGTTATAGCCAAAGACTCTTTGGATAGGATAATGAAGTCTCATTATGTTAAGGATCATTTTTATTTCAGGTGGTTTATTATTTGTTTACATGTTAAAAATCTTAAGGGTATATATATTTTGATATTTTGCATCTTTATCATTTCTTTATATTTGACAGCATGTCCAAAGTTGGGTTCCTATGTAAAATCTGAATCTCTCCAATATAAAAAAAGTGTAAATAAAACAGGGCCTTGTCCTGGGCCATCACTGCATTCAAGCAATGACTGTTTTGACATGTGTGGGCTCTGTACTAGTTTTCCTAGTACTGATAATTTTTCTTTGGTTTCATTTGCTAGCTTATTGAAAAATTTTGAGATGTTTACTATTGCAGAACACCAACTTGAATTTCCTAATGTATGTGGTATTTTGACATGTTTTTACTACCATAATTCGTTTTCCCTTTGGGTCTTTCAAGGAAGGCAGGTCTATGATCTATAATGCTGTGTTATTGCCCATCAGCTCAATGTGGGGCAGAGTGTGGTGTCTTTCTCTTCCACTATGTACTTTGTCAAGGCTTTAATATTCATATAAAGAATGTTAACATTAGATTAAGATGTGCTGGTCTTTAATAATAAAGCTCTATACTTGTGGCCACGTGGAATAATTGCTCTCCAGATACTCATTGGCAAGTCTAATTTTGAAATATCTGTACCTGAATTCCTATTCAAAGACCCACTGAGAGAAATAATATTTGTGGAGGTTTGACTCAGAAAGGCTAGGTCCTAAAATTTACTTACAGATTAAGCTAATAATCAAAAAGCTATCTTCCTGTTATTGAACTGACATCATATTGAATTTACTTTCAGATGTTTAATTTTTTTCTTTACTTCCCTGTACTTCAGGTTATATTGAGAGGTGTTATAAGGAATGATTCTCTGAATGAGCACTGTGAGTGCTGTACAGTTACTGTTGAGATGTTCCTTACAGCTCACAGTGGTTCACTGGGCTGATTCACAGTAGAAGTGCTGCTCCATTCTGAGTAACAGAATCAGGATACTAAGAAATATATGTGTTAACTTTATGGGCATGGAACGAATAACTAATCCTGTTTCTCTCAGTGTACTTGCCGTTACAAATGTTAGAACTAAAATTTTACCAAGCTTTAAAATTACTTAAAAAGCATGACATAAATTTTATGTGCTAGCCTCACCAATGACTGCATCCTACTCTGCTTACCTTATCTTTTGCCTCCAATTTCTCCTATTTATCTTGGTGTACTACTTCTTTCTAAGCCTCTTTAAATCCTTTCCAATGTAAAATGGAATGTTTAATAATAAATGGTGTTTGAATGTGTTGTCTTTCCATTTTACAAAGGCTTTCTCCAAACAATGACTAAGCCAGAGTCAAGGGGTTAATATGTAGAGTTTGGGATCTTTGGGGAAGCACACACTGAAATGAGATGGAGTTTATAGTGCAGGATATTTATTAGGAAATACCTTTGTGATAAACCTCTAGAGAAGAAAGACAAATGAGATGGGACTGAACGGAGCCAGAAGTTCAGCTCTAGCACCATTCAACAGCTTGTTGTTCTGGAGCCAAAATGGCTCCTCAGAGACATCCTACTTAGGGCTGAAAGGGAAGGGTCTTTATACCCCTGCATCAATCAGACATCAGATATTGGTTGCTTTAGGACAGGTTTGACTTTGGGTAAAGTAGCTTTCTACAATTGAGGTGATCCCTGAAAGGTCAGATCATTAAATGCTAGAAAAGCAAACCAAGCAGCTAGAAAAGCAAATCCATTCCTGAAAAGGGAAGTGTGCCACCCCGTCTATCACAAATCCAGGTATCAAGGTAAGCCTGTTACACTGAGGAAATCAGAGTACCCTGGGAAGTTAAATACACTCAAGAAGGTACTTTGGCCATAGAGTTATGTGCTGGTCAAATCTTCTACTCTACCTAGAGAAAATCTAGAGTATATTTCCCTGAAAGGGAACAGGTTGAGGGAGAAACACTGCACACAAATGTAATATGTGTGCATGTGTGCACACACATACAAGGGGCTTAAAACAATATACATTTATTATCTCAGTTTCTGTCCAGGTATGTCTTAGTTGGATCCTCTGTCCATAGTCCCATAGGCTGTAATCAATGTACTGTCAGGAGTTATTGTGTGCATATGTGTTTAATATACAATAGGTATGAGTGTCTATTTTGTGATATACACAACCTAGACTTCAGACTTGGACTCAAAGTAGAAGCCATCTCTATCATATACTCAAGTGTGCAGCATTTGCATTTCATGATTCCTATCATCACAGGACTATACTAGGGAGCTCAGCCTTCAGAGTGAGTCCTCCAGCCTTGTACATTTTTACAGTCATGAACAAGAAACATTATGCTTAGTAAACTCTGTACCACATACATTGAAACACTGGGCATTTATGTAGCTTTATTTATCAGTGGTATTTTTATTTTCTTACTGAATCTATTTTTATGCCCTTGAAGTTAAACTACAATTTGCCACATTCTTCAAATTTCAACAGTTTACCCATTGTTCAGATATGGTGGTGAAAGCAAAACATGTAGATAAGCAGAACAGACCTGCAGAGTATATACTGAAAGGTACTTCTGTGCACAACTTAGTTTGCATTGTGTTCAATGCAAGCAGGGCACAAGTATTATGGAATATTTTTCATTTTTTAACCTAAATAACATTTCTCCCTTGCAAATCATCAGTGTCTAATTTGTTTTTTGTTTGTTTGTTGGCTGGTTGGTTGGTAGATTGGTTGAGGGTTTTTTGTTTTTATCTTTATGTTGTTTTGGTCATCTTTTTGTTTTTCACTGATATGCACCTTAAGATTTTCTGAGTCTTCCTCTTTCAAATGTGAAAACTATAGTTTAGAGAGGCTTGATAACTACCCATTTCATGAGAGAAAATTCAAGACTGGAATCCAGGTTTTCCCACTCCTACTCCAGTGCTTTTTCTCCCCCTTTGTTCCATTCATTGGTATTAATAGCTCTAAGAAATCAATAGCACTGACAAATTTCCCATGCACAATGTCTGTGTTGGCAAGGTATCCTTTCTATTATCCCCTTTCTAATTTTTTTTTTTTTTTAAATAGCTCCCTGGAGCACGCAGTTGCAACAATTAAAGATGAGCTTTGTTTTTACTAGCCAATGTGTGTGTTTGACATCAGTGATTAATACAGTCTTCTCTCTGTTGTTATGTTTCTTTATCTTGGTGAATAAAGACTTGACAAATTGTTAGGCAAAGAGCATACACTTCAAAACTATTGAGATATACCTGAGTAGAAGACAATGTAAGAAATATAAAGAATGAAGAGAGGGGCATATCGGCTTATTTTCATTCATCAAGAGGAAATGTAGCTTAAGTGGGGTTGACTTTTTGTGACATTTATTTAGTTCTTGAATTGACTGACAAGCCTATTAATGTATTCCCTGAACTTTATTAATGTAATTGGAAAACTGCCCACATGTCAATCAACTTCTAATAAGTAATTATGTTCATAAATACTGTAAAATTATTAGCTTTTAATTTGACCCACACACATACTTTCAAAACTGTAACATGAATTTTGTTTTTCTAGAAGGACAAAATATTCTACTAATAAAACATTCAATACATGCATTCCCACAGTGCACTTCCTAAAATTGAGTTCAAAAGTTCACCATCATCAAATGGCCAACAAAAAAGAATGCAATAGTAAGGCATGTAACAGTTTAAGAAATCTGTACGATGCAAAACAGTCTACATAGCATAAAGTTATAAAGCAATGCTATGAAAATTAAACATGTGCCCAGGCAGGGCCCATATAGCCGTAAACTGGTTTAAAAATACAGTCCTACTATGGAACAAGAGAGAATGGAAAAGAAGAAAGAAGGATATATTTAGTGTCTCAAAATACATCATTTAAACCTATTAAAAGGCAAAATGATTATATCTCCAATGACTCAAATATATTATTATCCAAGTATACTTTTTTCACATGTAATGAAAATCTTTTGCAGTCCTTGAGGTAGCAATGCAAGTCAAAGGGCACAGCACTAAACAAGAGAACAAGATTAGGCTTGGATAAAAGAAGGAATCTGTTTTTGACTTGTAATCCCATGGTGGTTTCTGAAGCTGGACCAACCCTTGCCCTCTAGAATCTCTGGATAATATCTGAATAAAGATAGACTTTGGTGAAAACTTTATTCTATTTTCATGTGATTTTAAATAAAGAATATTGCCACAGTGTGCAATGGTCTGTAAAAGAAAAACCATTGAGGAAATTCACTGAATTGTTTGACTTATATTTAACTCCTGAAAGTTAATTATTTAATTAGTATGTTTAAACTTCACCACAAATTTAAAATACTAATAATTGAAATTGTATTTGGATTCATGTTTACCTTTATATGAGGAGATAAAGTTCCAGGTGTAAGTTAATAAAGTTCCAGATGTAAGCCATATACCTAAATTAATACCTACTGTTGAATTTTTGAAGGATAAATGGAGAGGTAATACAACTAACTTGCTCACTCAGCTTTCCTATTAGGAATAAAACATGCATTCATGGCACCACATTATCATATAATTTGTTATAAATTTTACTTAGAAATGCTGCAATGTCATTTTGAGATCCACAGCCTTTCTATGCAACAAACACATGATTAATCTGTAAAGCACAAGGAAATAATGTAAAAGGGCAAGAATATAAATTTTCTATTCTACTAGCATTATAATTGCATTTTTATTAAAAAGTATTTATATTGGGGATAAATATGGTTTTACATTTTAGTATGCAGGAAAAATAAAATAGTTTGATGAGTCAGTTTGTATTTAGAAATTGTAAGTTAGCTAGAATGATTTATGATCTTCTGAAAGTAAATCAAAGGATAACAAATTGTGTACCATGTTTTTTCAATTACTCTATATTTAAATAAAGTAATTCTGGAAGCCTGTTTCTTTCCATTGTGATTTGAATTAATGTAGGCAGAATCTGTATTGAGGCAGAGTGTTAGAAGTCTGGAGGATTATTTGTAAAGAGTTACTATACATATTTAAAAAGTTCTAATATTTTAATATATCCATCATGGGTTAACAAAGATTAAGTTTATTTTATATCAATCATGGGTTCTCAAAGAGTTATCTCAAAGAGTTATCATGGGTTCTCAAAGGAAGACATGAAGTGAATCATACACAAAAAAATCATAATGTGATATTAACGGATAATTTTGATCTGTAAGTGGGGATCTGTATGTCTATAATAGCCATTACACTTAATGGAATCGAGGAACATAAATCCCTGATGATAATGACAACATATCTTTCAACGACGTCAGTTACTACTCAGTCGTTTTGATATCTAAATGCTGAACACTGTTATAAGAATGGTCCTTCACAATATAACAGTTACAGAAATGCATACCTTGTACAGTTAGATGCACCTGCATTGTTCTTGGTGTATGTTGAGTCTGAACAGAACACGTGTACAGGCCATCGTCTGTCACATCTACATTCTGTATCTGGAGGCTGTAGTCTCTTTTATTCAATGTTGAAATTGAAACTCGAGGATCCACTGACCACTTATCACCTCCCGCAAAAATAATACTTGACCGGTTCAGCCACGCACCCTTTGAAGCTCCATCTTCCAAATAACACCTACAAATTACCAGAGACAGAACACTATTAATCAAAATGAAAATGAAAGACAACATTATCTTTGTTCTGAGTGCATTTCCTCATGCTGAATTATAGTGCTGCATCGAATGCAAACATCAGACATTAATGCAGAAGATATGAACATATAAACACACTGGTACATCTTTCCTCCCCTATGTAAATGTGAAATAATACCTGTATACAGTTTTGTTTTGTTTTAAATGTGTGTGTGTGTGTGTGTGTGTGTGTGTGTGTGTGTGTTGACATGCACACATTTTATCTTGAAGCCAGTCAAAATCCTTTTTCATTCTGTCTGGATGATGAGTAAATTTAAATTAAGTTAAATTAGTTCAAGTAATAGTTATCAACATTGAAACATTTTTTTCTTTGAAATTATAAGTAGAAAAAGGTCCATGAGTTGGCCTGTTTTAAACAAATCCAATTCTAATATAATGCACTAGATACTAGAGAGAAAGCATAGAATAGTACCATATCATGTCAACTTTTTAAATTATCATTTGCAGAGCAGTAATCTTGTACTCTGAAACTATAAACTGCATTTTACTGATAATATTGCTGTTATAATTAAATGAGACAAGGCTCATATGGTATGTTTAGCAGCAAATTTTTGCTGTCTTTTCAATAAACCAACCATAGTCTTTCTAGGAAGCATCCACTTATCCAACAAACATTTATGAAGCATCTACCATTTATGGATTTAAAAATGATATTACTCTTGCTCTCTAACACTTTTAGTCTAGTAAGGAAGACAATCGAGCAAATTAATCAATACTATACATAGAAAGAATATTTAATTAAATCAGGCACAAAGTACAAAAGAGTCACTTGACTCAGAAAGGGTACTGGAGGCATAGGGAAAGGTTTCATGGAACAGGAAATGCCTGGAATAAAGAGGTAAGTAAGGAGCAGGAGACATGACATTTAGACAGAGGTCATATGTGGGTAACACCAGAAGCAGGTGAGAGAAAGTCATTTCAAGGAAGTACAAATACGCATGGGATATAGGGTAGGTGGCATGAGAGATGAGATCAGAAAGGTAAACTAGAGCCAGATGATGATAGCAAGCCTGGTGGCAATTAGTAGATTTTAAGGCCAATTTTAAAGCCATTTATTCAAAGTTATATTCTATAAAAAGATTAAAAAATATAGCTTTGTATCTAATAGAAGTCAGACATTATGATTTACAACAGAAGGAGGCTGTGGTCATATGTCAGTGAATTTGCTGAGGCCTGGAATTCTATGTTTCATCTTGAAAATGTTCTAATACAAATTAAAGACTAGTTCTCTTAAATGAGTACAAAGCACAGCCACAGGATGAAAATACACATACATCGAAATAGTTTGACAGCATTTCTACAGAACACCTTGGGGAATTGAACACAGTGTTTGAGATTGCTACAAAATTGCAAGCTGAATGCAACAGGGTAGGCTGCTGCCAACTGTATAAAACTAATCAGTGGGTGAAAAAATAAAGAACAAGGTACACTGCAGAATCTAATTTGCAGTCAGCTTCTCCATCTACAGAATCCAAGCTAGTAAAGCCATAAAGGTCATTGTTAATTGAAAAGCTTTTCCTGATGTAATTAATGAAGAAAATAAAACTCATTTTAATGATATAATTAAACAATTATGGTATATTGTCATCCTTAATGATATGAAGAAAAAAGACAGAGGGGACATATTTCCCATTTCAAAAGATCACGTGTCTACAAGTATAAGGTAGAAAACTGAATTACTACTAGGTCTGTGAATGTTACAATGCTTGTATTTAATATACGGGTTCATCAAGTATTTATTGCGTGACCTCTGTATTCATGCCTTCACATATTATCCTATCTGGTGCCCATTACAACTCTGTGGGGTATGGATTGCTATGCCCAATTCATCTCTAAAAAATAAATTCAATGTTCAGGTTAAATGACTTGCCCAAGCCACACTATTAGCGGGTAACAAAGTAGAATTCATAATCAAGTCTTATATTTCTATATTCAATGTCCTTGGCTTCATAATGTAGATCAAAGACTTTTAAAATAGGTTTCAGAAATGGAAAGATGATCAGGATGTTGTAGAAATTACTGCAAGTAATTTCTTATTTACTAAATGTGACCAACTACTTAACCTATCCTATTCTAAAGGAAGCAGAAAATTAATTATTAATGGGCATTTTACCATGAAAGTCTGATTTTGAATACTCTGCCTGGCATTTTCCTTTCCCTTGAGGCAGGAATAGCTTTACTTTTATTTGGGGGTATCTGGAAGACCACAGAGATTAACTGGCCTTTAGATACTAAAGCTTTCATAGACCAAATCTGGGTTATAACTCCTGGTCTTAGCATAAGCACTATTCCTCTGCTCTGGCATATCAGGGATCATCAAGGAACAGAATTTAACATCTTCACTGTGAAAAATGAAAAATGAAAAAGGAACTTTTATGTCTCCTTGCTTGAATAACTATATTTCATAATAGTATTTGGTCCCAATCCAAAGCTTTTCAAGACATATATTAGGAAAACCCTTGAATGAGACTCAAATAAAAAACAAAAACAAAAAAAGATATTTTTTTGGTATTCCTTCCTTGGATTTTTGTGGAAATATTCTCAAATTACTCTTAGTTAAAATTTAAATAACTGAGATTACTGTAAGTGGAATTCTACAAATTGGGAAAGCAAGACCTAGGAATGGCATTCCATCTCCTAAAATCATGATATTTATATTTATATAAAGTATGTATAGTTGCAAGGTGAACTATGAGACAATTATACCAAATATACATAATTGTTCAAACACACATTTCCTTAAGAATAAGGACTATGTCTTCTACCTTTCTACCTCTTCTTTCTTCTTCACACCCACTCTAGTTCATTTGTTTGCTTTTTCCCCTTTATAATAGAAAGAGATACTGCCTGACATGTGTACACTGTACTAGGAAGGAATTCTGGAAGAAAGAAAGATATTCAGGGTGTGGCAGAGTGAGGCAGGTGTGTGAGGAGGGGTGAAAGAAGGATGAGAAGTGGTGATAATTTAGTTTTGCACTCCTCGGGCACCAAAAAAACATTTTTCTGTGTTAAGAATTCTAATATCTAAAAATATCAATATGTGGGAATGCTGACCTGTACAAAATCTGTGACTTAGGAAGGATGATAAAAGTATATTCATGAATAGCCATCATGCAGAATAGTAAATGAATATATAATAATTACATTGTTTTGTAATTGGATTTTTACAATTGCCTAAGGGTCTCTGGTTTCTGCCCTCGACCCCTGTAGCATGGTGTACTCTCTCTACAATAAACAAAAGGAACTTTTTAGAGTTTAAATCGGATCATCAACACCCCTTCCTACTTCATTTCCTATTTCATTCATATGAAAACTCTAATCCTGATACTGGCCAGTGATCTTATGTAATCTCATCCCTTGATGCCTTTCTGACCTTACCAGCTACCATTCTGCTCCAGGACACTCTGTTCTACATTGTGGTCCTTTAGCTGTGCTTCCAAAATGTCATGCATGTTCTTCCCTCAGGAGGTCTGCATTTGCTGTTCTTCTGTCTAGAACTCCCTTCCCCCCAGATATCTGCCTAACTTATTCCCTATCTTCCTTAGGTCTTTACTGAAGTTCCTATTGTATTAAATAGCAGAAATAGGGGTTCCTGGGTGGCTCATTGGTTAAGCATCTGACTCTTGATTTCACCTCAGGTCATGATCTTATGGTTCTCGAGATTGAGCCCCACTCATTCTTAGCACTGACGGTGCAGAGCCTGCTAGGATTCTCTCTCTCTTCCCTCTCTGTCCCTCCCCCCACTCTCAAAAATAAAATTTAAAAAATGGGAAAAATAACACAACTATTCCCAACACCCTAGTGAAAAGCATTATCTATTTAGTTGATGGTTTATTTTCTGTGTCTCCTTGCTAGAGCTGACATCCAGGACCTTTGTCTGGTCACTTCTCTATATTCCAGGGGCCTACATACACTTGAAAATAAATTTGAATGTTTGTTGAATGGATTAGTAAAGGCAAAAATTATGATATTAGAAGAAGAAAGAATAATATGGCAAAGTATATCAAAATTTCCAAAGTACAACCTAGTTGGGAAAGCAAAGTCATGCCCACATTAACTTATGATAACGTATCATTAAATGCAAGTATCTGTGTTACTAACCACAACTGCTCTATGACACACTGGATGAACTAAGGAATCTGTGACAATGAGTGGAGAACCACCTTCTGTGAATAGGGTAAAGTGGCAGGTGTGGGACAGCACTGAGCTGGGCTGATCTTGGTGATCTTAAGATCCTTTTGAAGTATAGACAATTAAATAATCTGAATAAAATATGTTCAATAATGAATGTATCCTTTTTTTAAACACATATCCTTTAACTGAAAATGGTATGGCTTTTCTTGAAAGCGTTTCTTTTTTCAACTTTAAAAATCTGCTAGACTACCTACTTCATTGGGAGATGAGTGAAACAGCTCCAAAAATACACTCTTCACCATAAGCTGTGTTAACACCATGCCAAATATCATGACAAACACTTACATTTTCAGTCAATCATCTGGTTGTTTTGTAATCATAGTTCCAAACATCTGGCTGCTGGAAGATGTATAGAAAATAACCTGAATATTTAATTTTGTCTCATGGTTGTAAAACATATAAACTTGGGCTTAAGAGTGTTAGTGCTATTCTAATAAGAATGGCATTGCTGTTTCTGAATTCTTAAGGAGCTCATTTATAAATGACATTGCTATACTCTTGGGCAGGTTCTGATCTGGGAGGTATAAAGTCCCATTTGGTGAGCTGCTAGTTGGTCAAAATGATGTTGGGATGATTCGAACAGACACTGTATCTGATGCTACCTCCTGTGATGATTAAGTCTAAAAGCTGGATATATAAGAAAGTTTGGTGGAAATTAGCATATTTAAGTTATTTATTATTTTTTAAAGCTCTAGTAAGAAAAAAAAAGCCTCTGGCTGCTGAGGATTGATTTTTCTCTTTCATATCTCTAATTCCCTGTAACACATTCCAAAATCATAAGCCTCAGCACCATTACCAGGACCCCACACAGCAGGATTTATTCAGCTCTATGGAAAGAGACCAGCTTTTCTCAAGACATGTTGATTAATGAAAGTGCCTATTAAAGGTACTAATTAATAAAAGGAGAAAAGTGCTATTTCCCTTGGATTCAAAGCTAGGCCATGTGAAAATGATATTCCTATGAAGGAGCTGGCCAGCTACCTTCACAGCTGTCTTTTCATTGTATCACAAAGTTCTAAATTTGACAGGAGAGCTTTCAAAAGCATAAAAAAAAATTAAAAATTCACAACCCCATGCAATCGCCATGCTAATTCCTCATACAAAGAGAGTTTTGATGTACTGGTTTTCAGGCCAAAATGAAGTAAGAGAACTAAGAGATTAAACAGAACAGAACAAATCTATACCCTCTTCCACTTGCCTTTGTTTTTAAGGCACTTCCTAATGCCTTTCAGGACATCACTCCATAAAATATCACAAATGTGGATATAGATAGACAAATATGTACATATGTATGTGATATGTAAATTTATAATATATACATTTGCTAGATATTATAGCATAAAATATATACATATATAATACATATATAATAGAGCATATTATATATGACATTAGGTTGATTTAATATTTCCAGTTCTTCTGTACTACTACTACTACTACTACTACGGTGGAAACCACTCTGGAATAGAAACAAATGTTACTATCTTTCTATTTTGGCATGTGCAGGAAGCATGAGACTTTGTCAAGGGAAAACCACAAAATTGGCAATTTGTGTTGTTAGTTTGAGTTATTTATTGAAGTACTCACTCCTATAGATGATGAGAATTATGCTTTTAAATATATTTAAGAGATAAGTAAGTGAAAATGCACTTCTGCAGGTAATGGTTCAGTAATGTTGCATGTTACCTATAATAATATATTGATATTACCATCTGCCAGATATTGTCATAAGTCCATTGACATATTCTTTCACAACAATCCCTTAAAATATATAGCTATTATCAAGAGCTATCAAAATGCCCAATTTACAAAGGAGAAAGTGAGGGATAGAGAGGATAAGTAAGTTACAGATGACTGCTTACTGAAATTTGTAATGAATTAAATAGCTTTACTATGAAATAACTGCATTAAATCTCTACATGTTATCTCAGTACTATCTTTATTACTATTATGAATATCAATGACACATGTACGTTTATTTTTAGAATGGAAATTATGTCATTTTGGAAATATTTTACTTACAGTAACAAAAAAATAAAACAAAATACCAAATAATGTTGATTTCTTATTTTGCAAGAGAAATAAATTTCTTTCCTATATATTTCATTCTAGTGCTTCTTTGCAATAATAAAATTGTATTAAAAATATCTTGGATAAAAGATTGAAAGTTATCAGCTACTATCTTATAATAAGACCAAATTCTCAAACAACTTATATATTCTAATATTGTAAATTGGAGGGGGAAGAACCTGAAAATAATAAAGCTCTTAAAGTTTTTCTTGCTTTTTTCATGCAAAACTATACCTAGTTCCTGAAAGATGGGAACTTAAGTATGATCAAGTGAGAGTATAAATCCATACCTTTTAGTCTTATTTTAATGCTATTGATACTATTGAATACTATTCAATTTAATGCTACTGAATACTATTTTAATGCTATTTTAATACTTTTGGAAGTATTTAAGTATATATTTAACAACACATTTATAATCCAACATTTTCAACGGCTAGAAAATCATTAAAAGTTGGTTTTGGATTAATCATTAAATTTCAAACATTAATATCAATTATTTTAACTTATAATTAAATCATGATTTTATATAATACTATTTTACCTTATTCTTTCTACCTACTCACTTTAGTCAAGCTTCCATGTGGGTATATATGTCTGTGTTTAGGAGGGTCACTGCTAAGAAATGTTTACATTTTGAGTTCTTCAAGACACTTTGTCTTATTCAACATATACATTAACATTTATTACATAAAATAAGTATGGATAGAGTGAAAAAGAGTCTGTACATTATGACTAAAGAATATAGGAAAATAGTTTCTGAGGCCTAATTATCATCTTCTGA
Source organism: Proteles cristata cristata (assembly GCA_017311185.1). Lineage (NCBI taxonomy): Eukaryota > Metazoa > Chordata > Mammalia > Carnivora > Hyaenidae > Proteles > Proteles cristata. The sequence goes on along the minus strand of JAESUZ010003447.1, from coordinate 985,326 downwards.
TAATAATAATAAATACTATCTGCTGAATGATGACTATGGGTTAAGAATTATAGGAAATGTTTTAATATATGATCTCATTTAACACTAACCAAAGCATTCTGAGAGGTAAGTACTAAGAATGGTGCATGCACGAATGCAGCATTGATGAGTTAAGTAGAGAATGTAACAAGAAGTGCTACAGCTTTGAAAAGTTAGTTTAGGACTAGGTTTGCTCAAATGGTTTTAATCATGAATTAAATTGGAAACGGCTTTGTCTTTTCCACTTTTTTAGTTTTTGAATTCAACTACACCAGCTTGCTTTCTCCCACATGGACCTGAATGTGAGATATATGGATCTGGAAGGACTTCAAATTTTCTGTTAACTGGCAGGTGCTCTGAACCGCTGTGGGGAGAATTTGTCTGCAGTACTGTCTCCCCAGCAGCTGCTTCCTGGAGAAGTTGGACTTTCACCTCAGGAGCTATAAAGGGAATGAACACTACATTCAAAATGCATGCAGGGGAGGTTTAAAATAGCAGTATCAGAGAGGGAGAATGCAATCAGGCCCAGAAAAGTGACTGAGGCAAAGCTCTAGAGTTTAAGCAAACCTATTACATCCTTTTGGGGATGAAGCCAAGTAAAGACACCTCATTCTCAAAACAAGAGGAAAAATAAAGTGAGATTCTGTACTAAAAACAGTCTCAGCAACTCTACCTCTTTCTATCAACCATCTTTCTGTTTAAGTCGTTTAGAAAGTATTCTATTTGCACATAAATACAGATGATGAAATAAGAAAAATACCAAAGGGATTAACAGAAAAGTTATATATTCCTCTCTTCTGTCAAATTAATTAGTATATACTTCTTTACAGCATCAGTAAATATACAAATTTAGAAAACCAAAAGAATTATAAAAGTTATTCTATTTCTCTTTTCCTCTCCGTTTATGTTGATCTTTAAACATTATGCTGGGCACTGTTGGATTATTCTTCTTGAACTTTTTTCTAGTAAAAATATTCTGAGCACAAATTTTATTTTATGAATAAAGAATGGCTACATAGCACAATTAATTAAAGCCAGACTTGCAATCATTAACTAAAGTAGCCATTAATCCATATTTATCTGTCCTCTCTTGAGCAAATTGACTAAACCATAATTCAGTATGAGCTATGCCTTAAAATATAAATTAGGAAATGTCCCCCAGAGGAAAGAATGTACTTTTTTTTCTATCAGCTTCCTGCAAACAAATTTAAACTAATTACATTTCCTCAAAAGATGTTAAAAGTTGAAAAGTAGTCTCAAATATAAGTCTTTGCTAGACCACACAGAAAAATTATTTGTCCTTGAGAGGCAGCATAGTGAAGAATTATACTTTATATTGGAGTTCAAATGCCAGCTTTCTTAGGTACTAGCTGTGGAGTCTGGAGTAAATTAATTTACCTCAATTTTCTCACCTGTAAAAGGGGGTTCGTAAAATTATTGATCTGACAAGACTGTTATGAGGATCATATTAGATTGCTTAAGGTGTTCAAGACGAAGACCATTATGTGGTAAGTGTGTAATTAAAGGTAACTATTATTAACCTACCTTCCTATGGTTAACTTTGTTTAAAAATAGAACAAACCACCATCACCATCACCACCAACAAAAAATCTTGTGATATGAAACATAAGTGGAAGAAGGAAAAAAGAGGCATTTGTAGAGCCTGGTTAGATACATCAAAACATTATTTATCTATATAGTCATACCAAAGGGCTGGATCACAGGAAATAATTTTACAGATAAATGAGCCATATCTTAAGAACGTCTCCTATTTTCCCACCCTTGAACTTCAAGAAAGGCTTTTCTTTTTGCCTTTCAACTTCCCATCTTATAAGCAGAATATTAGAAAAAGAGAGTTTAGTATTATAGCTTTTTTTTTAAATTTTTTTTTAATGTTTTATTTATTTCCAGGAGAGAGAGAGACAGCGTGAACAGGGGAAGGTCAGAGAGAGAGGGAGACACAGACTCTGAAACAGGCTCCAGGCTCTGAGCTAGCTGTCAGCACAGAGCCCGACGCAGGGCTCGAACCCACCGACCGTGAGATCATGACCTAAGCAAAAGTCGGACGCTCAACCGACTAAGCCACCCAGGCGCCCCTAGTATTATAGCTTTTTTAAAAAAAGTTATATTGAGACTGAACACTTAATGTTTAGAAACTAACTCCCTGGTTTACCAGCTATTTTGGGGGCAAGTAATTCAACCTCTACTTACTTATTTGCAAAATGAAAATAGTAGCACCTGTACTAAGTAACTCAATTTGGTATAAGGTCAAATAAGACTATGCATGGGAGGTAGATTTATAAAATGATGAGGCAAAATATAACTGCAAATATTTTATAATTATTATACAGTACTATGAGTTAACTTTCATCATAAATCTAGAACATGTTTACATGAATCTCTATTTGGAGATTACAGGAGCACAATAATGTTCCCAAAGTCAGTGAGAGGAAAAAAGGGTAAACGACTGCTTTCTTTGTTTTTATGGTCCATAATATTATTTTCTATCCTATAAAACTCCTTTACTTTTTAAATTGCTACCTAATTTTTTTTATCATAACCTGATGTCTTTGCAAAAATTATAATTTCTGGTTAATATAAATATGGTTATTTTATAATAAGCCTGTTACCTCTCATTTTTTAAATATATCCTAGGAAATCTAACAGTTACTTGATGTTCACTATCATCCACTTAAAAAATGGACAGATTCTATTTTTTTAAATGCTATATTGTTCTTTTATCCTCAGACTCATATTTCCATTCTACTTCTGCCATGTAATATTATTTTAAGTCAATTTTTTGAAAAATTTTAAAATTATTTTATTGGTACCTTATCTTCTCTGCAATAAAACTAAGCATATAAAAGGGCTAAGATACCTCTTGTAACCGTAAGAATCTAAGTGAAAAAGTATTCTGGATAAACTTATTTTCAAAATTATTAATAGTGTATAACTAATCAAATTACCTATAGTTTACTCTCTTGCTTTTGTGATCTGGAGGCTTTACACTTTAGGTGATGCCCCTTGATGTTTCTGCACATTCATGAAATTTTATAAAAGACAATGGTGAAAGCAGGAGGTAGGACCTGGAATTAACCACCCACCGATCTACTCTCAGGCAAGTCACTTTTAGGAAAGGGCATACATAATAATTTAAGATGAAAGCTTTTTAAATTTTTTAGTGTTTATTTATCTTTGAGAGAGAGAGGGAGAGAGAGAGACAGAACATAAGTAGGGAAGGGGGTAGAGAGAGGGGGACATACAGAATCTGAAGCAGGCTCCAGGCTCTGAGCTTTCAGCACAGAGCCAGACATGGGTCTTGAACCCACGAACCACGAGATCATGACCTGAGCTGAAGTCAGATTCTTAAATGACTGAGCCACCCAGGTGTCCCTTAATATAAAGAATTTTAAATGTTTGTTTATTTACTTTAAGAGAGAGAGAGAATGTACCTGTATACTCATGCACAAGTGGGGAAAGGGGCAGAGAGAGAGGGAGAGAGAGAGAACCTCAAGCAGGCTCTGAGTTATCAGCATGGAGCTTGACCCAGAGCTTAAACTCATGAACCAACAAATCATGACCAGAGCCAAAATCAAGTCACATGCTTAATTGACTGAGCCACCCAGGTGTCCCACCCCAAAGACATTCCTTATAAAGAGCATTTACTTTTTAAGGATAGTTGCTTTAAAAAGTATTTTCCTGGGGCGCCTGGGTGGCTTAGTCGGTTAAGCGTCCGACTTTCGCTTAGGTCACGATCTCGCGGTTCGTGGGTTCGGGCCCCGCGTAGGGCTCTGTGCTGACTGCCAGCTCAGAGCCTGGAGCCTGTTTCAGTCCGTGACTCCCTCTCTCTCTGACCCTCCCCTGCTCATGCTGTCTCTCTCTCTCTCTCCTAGAAATAAATAAAAATATTTAAAAAAAAAATAAAAAAAAATAAAAAGTATTTTCCTTCTGTGTTAATACCATGTTGAGAGATGCTGGAAATCTGTTTAAAAAAAAAAGAAAACTTGGGGTGAGAAGTGCTGTGTTATAATTACAGGTATGATTACATACAGGTATCAATAAACTAGAAATATACAGTCTGTTAATGCTAATAATAATGTCTTAATTTTGCTAAAATCCTTAGCATTGAATAGTCTTTTTTGTTGCTGTTGTTTACTCAATATCTTTAAATACATGTGTTGGTAATCTCTTTTTTTTTTTCCTTTTGAGAAATTTAAAATATATTTACTTTATCTACCATCAATTCTTTTGTTATTCTTTTACTTTTATGTTTTAAATGTTTTAAAGTTTATTTACTTTGTTGGCAGGGGGTGGGAGGGATAGAAAAAGAATCCCAAGCAGGCTCCACATTGTCAGCATAAAGCCTGAGGCAGGTCTTCAACTCCTGAACCATGAGATCATGACCTGAGCCAAAGTCAGAAGCTTAACTGACTGGGCCACTCAGTTGCCCCAACTCTTTTGTTATTTTTAAATCTTTGTTGCTTTAAGAGATATACATGTGCTTCAAGTAGTGTGTTTATGTATGCACACACACACATGTGTATGTGTGTATGTGTGTGTGTGTGAGAGAGAGAGAGAGGACAGAGAGAGAGAGAAAGAGAAGATATTTGGGGCTGAAATAAATAAGAAATAAAAATGAATACTTAAAATTATAAGAATAGTAAATGATGGCAAAAATTAAATATGTAGCCAATAATCATTTGAACTCTTCCTACAGAAAGTATCAGAACTTCTCCAAACATCAATTCATTTCTTGCTTGAGAATCCATCCAGCAGTAGTATCTAATGGACAGCTGGACCCGTCATATCTCAGTGCCTGGCTGGCTCAGAAAAGCAAGTGCCTCCGAGGGATGTAAAATTCCACTGCGACTTATGCAAAGCTGAAACTTCAGCCATGAATTTCTGGCTGGACCTTCCCTTACTGGATTGCTGCATATTTTCTCATCTCCATGACTAACTCATTTTTCAAGGTCAAAATTCTGTGATTTTGCCATTACTTTCTCAAATTATTCAAAAAAGTAGATCTGAAGAGCAAAGAACACCACCACCACCACTATAAGGTTCTCTAAAAACAAATGAACTGGAACCTAGGGAAATGGTGATGTGATTTCTCCAAGGATATTTGTACCCTGGATTTAGAGCATTGCGGGGTTGAGTCACAGTTTTTCCTGACACTTCCTAGCCTAGAAATTTGGGCACTTCAATGCTTTTGAGCCTTCACATCTGATTCTTTAAAATAGGCACAGTAATACACACGTGAGAGGACTATTTTATGAGGATTCACTAAATTGTTCCAGTTGACAAGACTTAACACCTAACCTTAGATGTTGTTTCTTTGGGAAGCTCTTCCTGACATCTCTATTCCATTTCCCTAGACAAGTTTAATGGAACTCTCTTAAAGCCTGCATTCTCTCTAGCACATTAACTATCTTGCTTTATTAAGACACACTGTAAAGTTGCTTGTTTAATCATTTATTGACCCTGCTAAACTATAAAGGACCATGGCTGACTTATTCATTGTGAGGCCCAGAAATGAGTTCAGTGTCAGTCACATAGTTAGTGATTTAAAATATATATGTGTATGTGTTGAATACTATAAAAACTCTAAATAAAATACTGTGTGAATGGTGCATTAAAGAGAGAAAATCACAAAGTGCTGGAAACAGAAATGGGGTGGGAATAGGTCAGAGAACAGGGTCAGGGTTTAGTATAAGAGATAGCACTGGTATGACTGGTACTGTAATTCCTTTGCTCCTGGTTATCCTAAATTGAAGCACACACACGAGTCTCTAGATTTCCTCTATGGTTCAAGGTGGAATATATCATTTGGAACAAATGGGCATGCCACTGTCTACCGAGTTTACTGCTTGTCCTGTACTATAAAAATAACAGTAATGTGAAATTCTAGCTTCCATGCTCTGAAAGCAGAAATGCTATTTGTCTGAGAAAAACAAATGGAAGCCACTCATATGGTAATATTTTCCTTTCTAAATTTCTGGAACATGTGAGGAAAACTCTCGGGCTAGGTTAAATAAAAAGTGAGTGAAGAGTGGGTCTAAAGAAAATGTATTTAATAACTGAATGAATATTTTGTCTGAATATGGGAAAACTTTACTCATTTGGTTTTCATTTGATCAGAACAATATGGTATTTTAAATTATCATCCTTACAAGCACAAAATGGGCTTTTAAAGTTTACTTGATGATCTACAAACATATTCTTTGTTTAATATTATTAACGTGCATGCCATTTAGTTTAGAGTTTCTAGTTTGGGACAAAAAGTCTTCCATTTCTTAGCAAAAGATAATCTTGTTGTTCACTGTCCTTAAATTCGTCTGTATTTCCTTACTGAACATACTAGTAATTGCTTATAGGTAAGGTGTATCTAACAAAATACATATTTGGGGAAACTAATTACACATAATAAATGTAAGGCAATAATAAATTATAAAAAGAAAAGAGAAAGAATTGACATCGAGTGCCTCTTAAAGTTAGAAATAAACCATGAAGGGTCCCTTAAAATTTTAAGTGTTACTACATTTGAAATTCTTTGTATTTAAACTATTTTTATCCTCATAGACTCTGTTTTACTCTTGAACTGGTTTCTCATGTAAGGAACTCCTTACTGTTTATTCTATGATTCTTTGCCTCAGCCATTAATCTCTCATGTGCTGTCAAAATCTTTTATGAAAATCGAAGTGTGCTGTGTCCACTTTTCTTATCTTTCACACTGCATTATTTTCAAGCAGCCTAGCAAGTTAGTTAAGCACAAACTGCCTTGTAAAAATCATGTTTGAAATGCAGCCACACTTTCCTCAGCTTTTATTCTGTTACCCATATTTCACAATTGTCTTTGCAATCAATACTGAGCACACAGGTCCATTGTTTCCGCTTGTTGTCTCCCAAGCTCCTTAATCTATGACTGTCTTCTGAATCAAAAGGACTTCATATATGTCATACTGTGCATACACATGCAATTTTTTTCTCTCTAATTGGTCTCTCTAATTATAAGCCCTTGAAAGCAGCTATCGAATTTTTCTCTTTGCTTTCTCTAAAGCATCAGCTTATCACATGCATGTTTTCAGAATTTCAAATCAACACTGTGCAGTTATCCAAAGCTCTACTTTATTTTTCATGCACAACTGAAAAAAAAAGATGTTATAAAATAAATATAGCACTTTATGGAGAGCTAATAGATTTAAAAGTGACATTTTATTGAGTCATAAATAAATGAATGTATTAATTTTTCTTTGAAATGCACATTGGTCCAATAATTAAAGGAAACCACTCTTGGCAAAACATACTTTTAGTTTTGCCAAACCCCAAATTTTCTTACAAATAATGGGAAACATTTGTCTTTCATCTTCAGTAATGGCTGGAAGACACCATCACCTAACAAATGCTCAGTGACCTTTGTGAAATGAGTTGGTCATACCAAGCAGCTATAAATGGGCAAGAAGGCAACTATAATAAACAAATCACCAGTAGAACCACTAATTAAACTCCACTTCATATTTAAATACAGAAAACAAGGTGAGACTGAGATATACCTGTCTAATCTTATTGGGAAATAACCATACTTCAAAATGAATTCAAGATTGCTATTTTGAGGAAAAACTTGAGTCAATTATCATTTCAAATACCTCAACAACTTTTTTTTTCTTTATTTAAATTCAAGTTAGTTAACCTACAGGGTAGTCTTGGCTTCAGCAGTAGGATCCACTGATTCATCTCTTACATATGAAACCCAGTGCTCATTCCAAAAGTGCCGTCCTGAATCTCAATGCCCATCACCCATTTAACCCATCCTCCCACCTTCCTCCTCTCCTTATGTTCTGATGATGCAAGTATACTAAAAATTCCTTTGAAACTATTAATCACATATTCCCTATTTGGTCATTGCTGAATTGGCAAGCATCCTTTAATTGTCAACAATTTTAAAATCATATTTTTAAAAATCATAAAGTCTTAAAAATCATATTCAGGGGTGCCTGGCTGGCTCAGTTGGTTGAGTGTCCAACTCTCAGTTTTGACTCGGGTCATGATCCCACAGTTGTGGGATAGAGCTCCATGCTCAGCAGGCTCACACTCATCTTGAGACTCTCTCTTTCTCTCTCTCTCTCTCTCTCTCTCTCTCTCTCTCTCTCTCTCTCTCTTTCCCCTGTCTCTCACTCAGTCCCTCTCCCCAACTTGTACTCTCTAAAATAAAATTTAAATAAATAAATTTATAAATAAATAAAAATTATATTCAAAGCCTGTCTTCAGCCAATATTTTTGTAGTAAAGTTTTTATAATCTAATCAATGTTTTTGTCCACTAAATAATGTGGTTACTAGATCTTTATTTCTATCTCATTTAACTTATTTGGATAATTTTAAATGTATAGTACAGGATAGCATTTGACATCATTTACTACTCATGTAGAATCTTAGAAAAGAAAAATTCTTAGATTGTTTATTTTCTTCTCAGCATTACATTTTCAATTAGTGGGTGTGGAAGGGTATTTTTAAACCTTAAAAATCAATGTCCTTGGTTCTTGTTGATATCAAAACTGGCTATTTTATAGCCATCTATTGTGGGTATATTTAAAAGGTAAAGACAAACCAAGGAAGGGAAAAATTACTTTAAGGTAAAGGACTTTCACATAAACTGATTTACTGTATACTGAATATCATGGTTCCAATTTCTCTTTCTGAATGACTGTGCACTACAGTTCATAAATTCATGTTTTGAAAATTTGAATAAAATATTTTAAATTTAGCTGGATATAAACCTAAGTAAATTAGAAGACTCTAAAAAATCTTGCTGATCTATGCAATTACCGGGATAACTCACATAGATAATAGCCTCAGAATTAAGTGAACATTAAAGGATGAAGGAAATGCTGGAATAATCATAATTATTTTCAATAATCCCTGTTTTCCTGACTTCCAAAAAGGAAACTAGAGGAATCAAGATATTAAAAACAAAAATTCATATAAGCACAATTATGAAAATAAAAAGTTCAATTAATACAATCAATCTTAATAAAACTATTGTAGTCTGGTAGCCATCAACCACACATTGTAAATGATCAAATAATGATTACAATCATTTCACCATTAATTACATACTAAACAATAATCAAATATGAAAGTACTTTATAAAATCCTTGTTGTTGCTATATTTTACAAGAAAGTAAAATGAATCTCAAGGAAGTTGTAGCCCAAAGCTACAGACTAGAAATAGTTAAAGCTGGGTTTTGAACTCAAGATCCAATTGAATCCATATCTGTTGCCCTTTCTATTATATTCTCCAGACTATTACAAAACCAATTTACTCACATACCACTGAGCAACTCTTTTTATACTAATATGTTACAGAGAATTGTGTAAATGAGTCCAGAAAATAAATAATATTTTAGTAGGCCAAGGTCAAATATTACATGGGCCTAATGATACATTTAGTAGCAGAAAAGGGAAGCAAATAATATTATATAGAAACTAATTCTCTTATATGGTAATGGATAAATTCTTGAACATTATTATTCTTCCTTTTCCTAGCTCACAGATATAAATGACAATGAACACAGGGCTCTGGGTCCTCTAACACAACAGGCTACAAACTCCCCGAAGATGGCTTTGACTATCAAAGATCAACCAGGTTTCCTTATAGACCAAAGAAAGAAATAGTTGAATGCCCCCATTCAGTTTTACACCTACATCTTATATAAAATTGTTTGCTCACTGGTTGGTACTTCAGGGACCATGAATAAACTCCAAGTCCTCATTCTCTCCAGTGAACCAGTACAGGTCATTTGTCGTTTGCTTTAGATCAGTCTTCTGCTTTAGCATTAAATGAGGGAATGCTATTAATTTATTTGTACTTTCGCATTCACTTTTCCCAAGAGTCTACGGAATCATAAAGGCAACGTCTGTTATAATAACTAAATCTCAGTTGTACGTCAACGGTGGCCTGTATCATGACTCACATCTTTGATGTCAGTTTTGCCTTTGTGCCTGAGAGCATGAAATTTAGTTTCCACAGAACTTTCAGCCTGGTTAAGATAACCAGTTAACCATGCTGTTGCTGAGGAAATAACGGGCTTATAAACAAATCGTATTTCTGTGTGGAGGCATATGTTCACATGTTGTCTATACAGAACATTTGCTATTTTAAAAATGAAGAGGCACTGCAGACATCATTAAAATGGATAAATTCAATTTCTATTCATTTGTGTTTAGCAGTAAACCAGGTATAACTCAAGATCATAAGTACATACTTTAAGAAGTCAGAGCTGATACTGAGTAGTTTGGGGCACCAAACAATACTCTAACAACTTTTTTTGCTGATTTATCTTGATACAAAATAGCTTCAATATCTAAACTTCATTACCAGCTCCTTAAGTACAAGGATATTTTTGCTGTCAATACATATCACAGAGCTTAGCACAGTGTCTGACATCTACCAAGTACTCAATGATTAGTGGCTGAATAAATTATTAATTGAATAAATCATCTTTCAGAATTATTATTAGTAATATAAATTACAAATATACCCAGGTTCATTAAAGGGGATTAAAAACACATCATCAACCGGAGAAATAATGAAGTAGTATTCTCTTACAAAACTAAATTCTCAACTTTCAATTTGCTGTTTTAAATATATTCATTGCTAAAGCTGCAGGAAGTCTGGGGGAAGGAGAACTCTTTCCGTACATGGTAAAAATAATGAGATATGAGTAACCTGACCCTTGATTAGTAAAAATTTATTATCAAAGTCAAAGTGAGAAATGAAAATCAATGTTTTTAACATTGATATTTTTAAAAGTTACATAATGTTTGTGAATTTTTTTGTCAATACATGTCAGTCATATCAACAGGAAATATTCCTATTTTACTTTTTGTGAATTTTAATGGTCATGTAAGTACACATAGTCTAAATTCTAACTGCAGAGTATGTAGGATTCTTGGTAACATCACCTGGTGTAAAGGGCTTGAAAATAGAATCCGAAGACCTGGACTCTAGTTTTTATTCTGTTAACAACTAACTGGCTGTTATTTGGGACTTAGGCTCTGCAGGCTTATCTGCCTTATCTGCGAAGTAAGGTCAGTAAATTTCAAAGTAGGATCCATAGAATTGTTTCCTTGGGATGTTACCAGGCATCCCAATATAGTCCAGTATACATATAAATGAATTAAAATAATTAGGTTTGCTTATTACAAGAATTCTCAGAGCATTTATCATATGAATGTTCATGAAGACTATAAGAGAGATAATAAATAGGTATTCCCAAGCTGATTTGTCTCTAAACACCATGTCTAAAATTAATCTTGAAGAATTAATGTTCCACAAAAACAAAAAAAGGTGACAAACTGAAAGTCATGCCCATATCGTAGTGAATATTTCCATGAACCTCACTTTGTTCACTCTGGCTCATTTAGAGACTTGGTTTATACAGCAGAAAACTAAAGGCCAACATTTACCATATACTATGTACTATGATTAAATTCAAGGGTCGCATGATATCATCATGTATTCACTCTACTTGGGTAATCTGAAGCTCTATAATCTAGTTTTGTAAGCATGGAAGTTACATTAAACCAATTCTAGGAAGAGCATTAGTTCACTGTATATAAAAGTGAAAAGAACCAAATAGATTTATAATTGGTATTTTAATGGATAAATACAAACCAATATAATAACTCATGAAGAGTAAATACAAAATTGTTAAAACATATAGCAAGAAAATGCTCTTTCCATTGTTGAGAGGAGTAAAGCATTGCTAATTAAGTTCTTTCTAAAATATTACTTCTGTATGTAACCAAAATGTTTCTCAACAGTCAATCTTCAATAATAATATTAAAGTGTCACTTGGGTTTGGAATCAATTCAACATATCAATGAATCTCATTGATACTGTAAAATTGTTTATCATAGACCAAATTCCAGATGAATAAAAACTTATTGCTGGCAAACGAATAAATGTAAAAAAATATATGTAATTCACTCTACCAAGTGCAAGGGGGACTTAGTGAACAAGACAAAGATTTCTGCCATCAGGGAACTTATAAAAGAGCTTTATCACCTTACCGCCATTCTACTTACTTTTATCTGATTAACTGTTTTCAAATTCTACCTTGATAATGTAATTTTCTGCTTAAAACCATCAAATAACTCTTAATTGCCCACAGAATTAAATCCAAAGACATTATCATGAAATCAAAGATATTTTATTATATGACCTCTAGCTACTTTCCAGCCATTTCTCCTACAACCTTCAAACATGACCACAGTGTAATAAGCACATTAGTTCCTTTTTTTTCACACATAATTTTATTACACGGAGCCATTAAAAATAACTGTGTCTGAAATACCCTTATTGTATTTACCACATTGTAGAATCTCACCCATTCTTTAAGGTCCATTATAAATTCTCTTTGAAGTTCTTTCTTCCCACATGAATAGAGTTTTCACTAAAGTGTGTGCAATTAATGTAGGCCATGAAGGACCTTTTAAAATTTTTCTATTTGTCCACACCTCCCGAGTATAACTATAGCATTTTCATGACATAAATGTAAGGTGAAATTTATTGCCTCTAGACTTCCTCTTCTACTACATTCTCCCCATTAGGGCTGTCCCCTCCCTTAGCATCCCCATCTTCCAATTTTCTAACCCCTTTCCCAAAGTAGGAGAGAACAGATTTCAAAATGTGTATTTATTCCTATCAGTTTTAACTTAATCAGACATTTGTATGTTTAGGCTTAATTTGTAACTCAAAAGTGAAATTTTTGTCTCTCTATAAAAGAATCCAATAAAAACTATGAAATAAGGGAGATAAAGAAAGGACTAACACACTTTCTCATGGTCCAAGGAATCATACTATTCCTGACTCTGAATATAATACCGAGTCATCATTTTCAAAATCTGATGAGTAGAATACCTTCTTAGTACTAAGAGTACTCTTAGTCTTAATGTTATCCTCTATATGAAATCTTCCTAAACTCCTTCCAGACAGATTAAATTAATGCTTTATTGATATCATTGTAGTATTTTTGTTTATATCATTAAAATCTCATTCATTATGACAATGAAATAGAGTATTCAAAAGACAAATGACTTATTTCCCCACTCTGAATGATCTAATTCATTTGCACTGTTCTATTATCACTTTTAGAACATGATGATTCCCAAATTTATAGCTAGCCAAGATCTCTCTGCTGAATTCCAGAACGTTAGAGCCAAGCATCCACATCTCAAGCTGAATTTATTTAAAACTGAACTAATAATCATTCTTTCCTGTGCTACATATCTTCCTATTTCCATTATTTTGCAAACTGGTACCACTATCCACTTAGTTAAATAATACTTTCCTTTTCCTGCCCCCCGCCATGCCCAGTACACACCAAAATAAATTACAAATTAATTTCAATCAATCTAAACTTTTTAAATATCTCCCTTTCACAACACTATCTCCTTTGACAATGTCCCTTATTGGTTGGAGTAACATCTTAGGGAAATTCTTTTACATACATGTATGGTGTAAAGTATTTTCAATACAATATTCATGTGGACTTACTATATACAGTTTTCTGGAATCTATTTGGGGCATAAGTAAGGTTAAACAACTAATTAAGTCATCTTCTTCATAACATATGTGTTTCCTAATTATTGAATTGTGTATAGTTTATTTTTCAGGTTGCTTCAGTGCTTCTAAACCCCATATATATTTCTTGATATGTAATTTTATTTTAATTATTTTTGTGACAAAAGTTCATTAAGTCACCTAATATTTATTAGTTTTGACTGACACTTTGGGAATTGAAAACCTCTACACATATGAAAATATTTTTTCTCGATGTGTTCCAAAGACAATTTTTTAAAACATTTTTTAATGTTTGTTTATTTTCGAGAGACAGAGAGAGAGAGAGAGAGAGAGAGAGAGAAAGAGAGAGAATGAGCAGGGGAGGGGCAGAGAGAGGGAGACACCAAATCTAAAGCAGGCTCCAGGCTCTGAGCTGCCAGCAGAGAGCCGGTCACAGTGCTCGAACTCACGTACCAGAGCTCATGACCTCAGCCCAAGTCAGACACGTAACAACAGCTCACCCAGGCGCCCCCACAGACAATTTTGATAAGCAAAACAAGAAAATCACCAAACAGGGAATGATCAAGAAACAAAAGTTCAGTCTGATTTATATGACGTTATATATTTTCTAGAACTGCTGTGCCAAAAATTGTATATCACAGAAATGATAACAATATAAATTCACACAGATTCATCTATCCCCAAATCTGAAATCAATAACTTTCATAGGTAGGCACCAAAGGAAGTATCTATTAACTTTGAAAGGCATCAAAAGATGGTATTAGATTTCACATATGGTACCTTTTTATATTACCAAAATGGACTTTAAAACATTTTTCAAGCATAGTCTATGGGCATTTTTATGCTAATATAAATGTTTAAAAAAACTCACACATCTCATTCAATCAAATTAACTCTGACATTTACTGGCCACCTCCAATGTAAGATGTTGTGTTTGCCCTATATAACTCCTTTTTGGCCTTGGTTCTTGAATATTTTCTAATTGTCTTATTATAAATAATGTTACTAGTTTCTTTGTGTCCTTTTTTATGTTCTATGCTCAAAGTTACAAGAAGGTATTTGTTAATAAAGTAGGCCCTTTAAAAAAAGGTTTATTGCCATACAAATTTGAATCTGATAAAAAGCAACTACATATAATTTTATAGGGATTTTATATTGAACAGAAAATTATCAAAGCATAAAATGAAAATGTAAGTTTCCTTTATTTCCTATTAAAGTTTGATTTTTAATGGCCAGATCAGACTCTCAAATTAATTATTTTACTGTTATTAGACTTTCATTTCTTGTATCCATCCTAAACTCTGTCCAGCATTCCCATGAACATTAGTGGCTCATTAGGAGTCTCTGACTTAATCCGCAGGGCTAAACATTTGTTCCATCATTAAGGTCTGCTTTTCCCAGACTTAGAAATAAGCAGAAATCTAATTTTGGTTAATTTTATTGCCTAGGTCACAGTAGTAAATTCAACTCAGTCTGGAAACAGCTCTTATAAAATTACCTTTTATTAAAATGAACTATATGTTTTGTAGAAATGCAAAAATATCCCCATTGAGGCAAAATTCCTTAAATGCCAGAATACAAAATAAAATTATCCTTATTTTCCTTAGGCATCTTTTAGTATACTATTAACTCAATGGCTTATCTAATTTGATGACGCCTAACTTTTTCATAAACAAATTATAGTCACGTCCATATATTGGACTTTTGTCAGACACACACAGGGGAGGATTTTATCATATTCTCAGATTGCCTAAGCAATTCCCTGATCATACTTTAGGCTCCCTAAGATGCATCACTCATGTATGGCTACAGACTGAATGCTTATGTCTCCCTAAAGTTCATATGTTGAAACTTAATCTTCAGTGTGATGGTATAGATGGGGCATTGGGGTGGTAAAATTAATGCCCTCAGAAAAGAGTTTCCAGAGAGCTCACTCACCCCTTTTGCCATGTGAAGTTATAGCAAAAGGACAATTATCTCTGGACAAGTAAGCAGGCCCTCATCAAACACCAAATCTGCCAATGCCTTCCTCCTGGACTTCCCAGCCTTTACCACTGTGAGAAATTATTATTATTATTATTATTATTATTATTATTATTATTATTATGCATCACAGTCTAAGGCATTTTTGTTATAGCAGTCCAATGGAGAAAGATACATATTAAGCCTACCAATTTGAACTGAACTTTAGTTATGGGTGACAGATGGTTGGGCTCAAATTCAGTAAGTGCTCATTATTTAATGCTTTCATCCCCAAGTTGGTATATGATTCCAAGAAAAGGATTTCCCTTTCCTATCTCTTGACGTAGAATGCTCAAATTGATATGATACATGTTCTATTAAACACTATTTGTTCCTAGCTTAAAAGAAGAACTATTAACTGAAATTCTACATTTATATACGGCATTAATTTTATTCCTTGTGTAAAATGCCAAGAGGATAAGGTTTAAATATGAGGCATTCCTGTGAGAAGTGATTTTGGAACTTGTAGATGTGAAATCTGGCCCCTGGCACAGCCACTTACTATTTCTAGTCATTTAACCTCACAGAACATCATGTTTTCTCAGCCATGAAATCAAGATTACAAATTCACCAACCATACAGGTGGTAGTAAGGATTAAATTAGGTGAGATATTGGGTATAAAATCATTAAGGCATGTGAAGCATGATGGAAAGAGTCAAGGGAATCTAGAGCCTGAGTTCAAATTCCAGGTGCATCATTTATTAATTGTCTCACTTTATTCTTCAATCCTTTATTTTATATCTCTATAAAAATCTAAATATTAACAACTAGCTCTGGAGCTGTTTTATGACTAAATGAGATGATGTCCATAAAAATACTTGGTAGGGGCACCTGGGTGGCTCAGGCCAAGATCTCACAGGTTTGTGAGTTTGAGCCCCATGGCAGGCTCTGTGCTGACAGCTCAGAGCTTGGAGCCTGCTTAGGTTTCTCTGTCTCCCTCTGTCTTTGCCCCTGCCCAGCTCATGCTTACTCTTGTGCATTCTCTCTCTCTCTCTCTCTCTCTCTCTCTCAAAATGAATAAACATTTAAAAAAAATAAACTAAAAAACCCAATAGTTGGTAAACTGTAACAGAAGTCTGCAAAGATACTATCCTAATAAGTAAAATGTTGATTAAGAGCAGAAACATGGAATCAAACAGATATTCCTAGTTTGGAATCCCATTTTGCCACTCATTAGTTGTGTCTGAGTTGCGAAAGTTGCAGGACTTCTCTCAGCACTAATTTTTTTTTCACTTGTAAAACTGGAACAATAAATGTGATATCAGTCTTCATAAGAATTAATGAAATAATCTTAAGTGGGGGCCATATTTAAATATGCTCTTTTTATTAATATCTATGTTCTTATTATTAAGAAATCTTGGAAATGGGAAAAATGACAAACTTGAGATTTGGCAAGTATAAAGTCATGGCTTTCAAAAAAAATGTTTGAAGTCATGCTTTCATGAAAAAAACATCCAATACGCTCTTAGAAAGTGATGAATGCCAAAATGTCAAATGAGACAGAAGGAAAGGATCTATTATTACAACCTATTTCCTGAAGACAACAGTCCAATGTGCTCTTGTCAACATTAAAGGTCAATACAATCGTGGGCATCATTTAAAAGGTTATTGGAAACAAATCAGAAAACATGATTTCTTTTTGGTTTTACACAGATATGTCAGGGGATGATGGTAAAAGGAAGTGTATAATTATTGTGACAAAATCCACAGCATTTGCTTTTACATTTAAATCATTTGAAATCATTTAAAAATGATTTCTTCCCTTATTAAACTACCATTTTAGTTGCTCTCAAGTAAAATGAGCAAGGAATGAACATTTATAAAGGAAATTAAACCCTCTTGATCTAGCATGGTCAGTGGTCAGATTGTATAAGTGGGGAATTAGCCTGCAATCATTGGTATAATGGTATCACTTTATAATGAAAATCTGCCTTAGTTGGCTCTATTCAATATACTTAAAAATCCTTTACAAATCAAGATGCACCTATCTCTTGGATAATGATATGTTAAAGCATATCTCATTATTGCATTTACAAATGCTAATTTAGAAGAATAAAAAATTGTCTCCTATTGATTTCCCTCAAAGAATACACTGCTAAAATCTTGGGCTTTTATTCTATTCCTTCTAAATTTCCCAAGTATTTTTCTGTAAGTATACTTTTTCTCTCCTTACTCTCACCTAGAAAAAAATGAGTCACATAAGTGACAGTTTTTCTCAACCCTGGATCATTTTGTGGCATTTTAAACACAAGAACAAAAACATAATAGTCTTTTGTTTTTAAAAACAATGAATGCCCATGATTATAAAAAACAATCATACAGAAACAGCTATTCCTTATTCCAAAACCCCAAGTATTACTACCCCAAGTTATTGTTAACTATTTCCTTCACATCTTTACAAAAATTATATAAGCAAGCACATTTTTCTATGCTGATATTTATTTTAAAATTTCTGTTAACAGAAATAAGATCATCCTATACATAATACACTGTGACTAGCGTGCATAGCTTCACAAAATATCTAAGATATCTATCTATAACACATGCATGTAGATACCACCTTTTAAATGCTTGAAAATTTACCTAGGAATTAGTTACAAAAGGAGCCCTGGATGATTAATTCATCTAGACTAAGGGGTGTCCTGAAGAGAAAACAGCCTGCTAGCTCGGAGAGTTCATCAGCAACCGTTCAAATTTTACAGAGAGGGGGTAAAGCACTGTTCACTTCACGTCTTTTAGGGGGAGATTTGCTGGTTATCTCTAGGAGATGTTTTGCCAAACCAATGTTGTAACGAATAACTTTTGAATGTTGTCAAATTGCCTTCTCAAATATTGTGTTAGTTAATACCCTTACCATTCCTGGGTTGGTAGAAATGTTATATATTTTGGTGGGAATTATATATATATATAATATTGAATATATACATATAAAACAAATACTTATTTTGAATAAATATAAATATAGAGAGAAAGACTGTGCTGCAAACCAACATAATTATAAACTTCTGTGACTAGGTCTGGAAATATATATATGTAGATAGAGAGAGAGATCCAAATATAGGTATAGATCTATACCTATATATATTTTTTCTGAAAAGCTCCTAAAGATAATCCAATTCATCAAGCTTATTTAGCAATCATTTGCTCTCTTTTAAACCATACTAGATTTGTTACACAAATATTACTTGTGGAAATTTATCACCAGAATCTGTGACACAATAAATATAAATTAAATATACTAAACAATGTAATATAAATCTCTCAAGTATTTTATAGCCATGTTGCTCAGGTATTACAGTTCTACATTACATCAGACCTATTCTACATGCAGATTCATTAAACGCCAACATGATAGGGGTAGCATTTTCTTCTTCTCTACTTAAAATATACTTTGAATTGAAAATTCAAGTAGTGCAAAGGTTACCCCTGAAAAAATTTTAATATGATCATTCATAGTGCCATTACCAATTCTACCTCAATATTTTTAGCAGATTGTATTTTCCAAAGATGGCAAAAACATCTTGCACCCCACATATTCTTCTGCATTAAGACCTTGCCACTTCTTGATCATAAGGTGGAGTCCATGTTCCCTTTATCTTAAATCTTGGTTGGTCTTAATGTTTTGATTCTACAATAAAATGTGGTAAAAATGGTAAGAAGATAATTCTGAGACTAGATCAAAGAAAGCCACATGGATTCCACTTTGTTCTTTTGTAATGCTCACTTTCCAAATTATTTCTCCTAGAAAAAATTTTTGTTGTTTTTTAACCCAGGTTTCAGAGAAGGTCATGTATAGATAATCTGATCAATAATCCTAGCTGAGCTCAGCCTTTGAATCCTATCAATAGAGGCACCAAACATAAAAAAGGTCTCCAAATAATTTTAGCTTCTAGTCATTAAAGTCACCACCAGCAATTCAATTCTTCCCAGTCCAGGTCCCAGACATTTCTGAGCAGACATAAGCACACCTCATCATGTCTTGCCTGAATTCATAATCTAAAAAACCTTTTGGCAAAATAAAATGGCTGCTATTTTATGCCACTTGCTTGCAGTGGTTTGCAATGCAGTAATAGTTGCATTACTGAAAGACTGTTTTATATTTGTAATGTAAGAAACATTATCTATTGCATTTATACATAATCATATGTAAACAAAATATTACTCTAAAGTAGTAATTGGGAGTTCATCAAAGAGGATTCTATATTCAATTTGAGGAAATTGTAGATGCAGTGGACATTGTTGTCTACCCAGTAGCCTTAGATGATGATCAATAATTGGTCTAAATCAAACATGGGAATTCTTTTCTCTTTGCTAATTACTAGTTCAGTAGTAGGCTTGTATCCAAGTTCTGGCCAATAAAACCAGTCTCAGACCCAGTGGAGAAGTTCTGATAAATACTTTTCTTCCCTGATAAAATAATCAAGGGTTACCCAGAGGATTATTTCCCAGTGTTCTGGTAGTAATTGCCATGTACTTTTAAAATTTGTAGCTGAATGTATTATAAATGCTTCTCTTTGGACACAGTTCCTCTCCATAGATGGCCACTTTAGTCAATTCTTCATAATCTATGATATGAATATTATTGAGTTTGGGTAATGTAGTGGCCTTGTCGATGTGCATTCTAAATCTTCCAAGGGGAATAAAGTATTACAGGGTTTCCAAAACTAATTTATTTGTAGAACTGGCCCCACATTTTTCTTTTGGAGAGAAATTTTGATATGAAAAATATCCTTCAAGAAAGTGCTTTGGAGTCTCTCTCAACTTCTAAAGGGATGTCTGATTTCCCTTAAACTCTTCCTGACTGACTATACCTTCTACACCTAGGATCTCTGCTTTGAATGGAAGTTTGGAGAAGATCAGGGTCGCGAGCTTTATTTATTCATGGAGAAGTGCTAAAGAAAAACTATGTTGTCTATATATCAATTCTCTCTTGTAATTTTGGATTTTACATATCTTTTCCTATGTTGGGAGATAAAGATTCATTTTTAATTAAGAATATATTAGCCTTCCAAACAGAATCCAATATAATAAATTAGCATTTAGAGCATTATGTTTAGGAAGTAAATACTGAACTCAGATCCAAATCACCTGGAAAATGTTTTGAGAGGTTAATTATTCTCACCCCCTTTTAGACATCAGCTTCATTTGATCCTAATAATACATAAAGGAAAAAAAATATTCATTTAGCATGGGTAAAGAGTAAGAGGTTATGACAGCATCAATGTTTTTCTGTGCTTCTGTAGTATGCTATGTGATAAAAATGGTCAATCTAGGAATACTTACATCTGTTGATTCAGTCATTAAGAACCATGTGCAAAATATTGATGTGGAATGCTAATAACTACGTCCATCAAAATATCAATAACCTTGACTCCCTATTCATTCAACTGATATTGGATATTAGTAGATTCCAGGAATAATGTAACAATCTCAAATTTAAAAATGTATCTCCAGGCTTTTTTACTTTAAAAACAACTGTGCCACAGGATTGTGCTTCATCAAAAGTAGATATCTTTCATTTCTTATAGCACAGTCACCTCTTCAAATGACAGCTAGTTAAGCTAGTAAGCTCACCCACATTAAGATTTTAAATATTAAATAAGTAACACATGCCCATTGTCCAAAGGAACCATATTGTTTCAAAATGTGCATGGATGAAAAAAGTGTCTTAAGTATTAAAATTTAATGTACTATGGCGAAAAATGGAATAAGCCCAAGTGTTCCTTCAACCAAATTAAATAGATGGCTACTTATTATCACCCATATATATTTGAGAAATATTCTCCTCTTCCTGTACCTACTCTCTGCAAAAGTCCTCAAAAGCTGTTTTAAAATATATTTTACGCTTGGTTTTCCAAGTGTTTTTTCCAAATGATAAACTTCTATGTATTACTAACTTGTGTAAAAATATTAAATGGCTTTTTTTTAAAGAGTTGAAGTGTACATAAGAGCTCATATATTGAGTTTTTAGTGAAACAAAAGCATCTGAAAATCAACCCTGCCTCAATCACTTCAGCAGGCAAGTCAAAAATTCCTGCAGGTGATGACAGCCAATGCAGATGGTAACTTCTCCCCTCTGATTTTCTGCTCTGTGGTGGAGAAACAGATATTAAAGGAGTTAAAAAGCAACATACGGCTTGAGACCATAGAAAAGTATTTGATCATATCTAATGAACAAAAAAATAAGCAGCTTTTAAAATTCTTCATCATATTTAACATGCTCACAACTTGGAAGAAGGGTGCAAGTCAATTTTATTGTAATTCTATATTCAGTAGGCTAAATCTGGGCTCCGCCAGCTGGGTTGTTAATACAGGTCAAGGAATAATTAGCTGCATTTGTTTCAATTTTAGAAAACCTAAATGAGCTCTGTGTATGTTCAAAGCTAAGAAAAAAAAAACAAAGATTTCTTTACTGATGTAATAGGTTCTGACAAAAACATGAGAACAGAGAGCAGAGGATTATTACACTAGGATGCACTTATGAAAAAATAATGAATGAAGAACTGATATTATACTTGCAAAATTCAAATAAACGCCACAAGTCTGTAATAAATGGATTATGACGGTGAGAAGAGCCCGTGCTGGGTGTTCCTACTCATAGTAAGCAGGCCAGAAAAGAAAAGAAAGCAATTCAATCCAACCATCATTCAAAAGCACCAATAATTTTTATTCTATGGTACTCCCAGAGAATGGTGCACATAAATTTTATATCACCACAGGTCTTTGTTGGGAGGGAGAGTTTGTAACTTTGAATTGTAAAGAAATATGATCATATCTTACTTGGGAGTCTTTTAATGACACAGATAAGCCGAATAAGAGATCATACATTATTATAATTTTAAAATTTAGAGTTTTATCTCAAAGCAAGTTCATCTGTCATCATAAATACACATATAATGAATCTCCATCTAAACAACTCTGGGTTGGTAAATTCCAAAAGAGACAAAAAAATAAAATACATACATACAGGGGATAGTACTAGCCAGTATTTCTCCTTCCTTTACGCCTTTTCTCTCAAATGTAAATAATCCATACATTTTACATTTCTTTTAAAGTAGATGAAGCAAATGTTTGCAGCTATATTATATTATTATCTTAAAAATCATGTGATTGGAAGACAAGTGGTTGCAAAGGGTAATGCACAATGATTGTATACAATGTCCTCTAAATTACAGTGATCTTTTTTTCACTCAGATTCATGTGCTAAAGTGGGAATCTATTTTGTAGTGACGTAAGTGACTGGTGGCAGAGAGGACTTGAAAAATAGCCAGGATACACATCTCTGTAATATTGAGAACAGCATTAAGGAAGCCAAGCTAATTTCTCAGATTGTCATGTTTGAAACAAATATGCTTTAAATGATACCATTTTCACTCTTCAGCCTGCTAACAATCACTTCAACTATCTGTTCTAACAACTCTGCGACTTTACCTCTTTCTCTTTAGAAACTAAATTTGTATAATAAAATGTATGACTCGCATTAGGAGAAGGAAACAAGGAAGTGTCACTTAGGCCTTCCATTTCAATCCTTCACTGAAACAAAAACTTTTGCTGATCCTGGGTGGCTCAGTTGGTTAAGTGTCTGGCTTGGGCTTAGGTCATGATATCATGGTTCATGAGTTCAAGCCCACATTGGGCTCTGTGCTGACAGCTACAGCCTGGAGCCAATTTCGGATTCTATCTCCCTCTGCCCTTCCCCAACTCACAACCTGTCTCTGTCTTTCTTTTTCTCAAAACTAAATAAACATTAAAATAATTACGCAAAAACTTCTGAAGTGACTCACTCCTAAATTAATGTGAGATGCAATACTCCAATAACATATATACTCTGGGGTTTATATAGTAAATGATAAATTCTGAAGTTGATATGAAAAATAATAATCTAAAAAAATGGGCATTGGGATATTTGATTTTAGTGGCCTGTGAATGAGTTAAAGCCAGAATACATTTCTTCTATGTATGTGTATTTATTTAAATATTTATGAAGTGCCTTTTATGAATTGGTTTTAGACACAGCATATACCAGTGAACAGAACACATAAAAATCTTACGGAATTGACACATTCCTCTCACAAATTCCTAATCTTCATTAGAATTAGAATAATCCTTTTGGTGGTTAACAATGCAATTAAGGAGAAAGTGCTTCCAAATTTGGCACAGAAAAACTTTACAAAATAAACTTTGAAATAAAGACTGTTCTAAAATCATATTTTTTAGAAGAGTAAGTTGTTCCTCACTAGAAGTATTTTCTAATAGAAAAATTTAGGTTGTATTACCAATAAAGTTGCATGTTAGATCATCAGACACTGTACACAATGACAGTTATTATTATTACTATTATTATTATTGGCAAGAAAGAAGTTGACCAGAGGACCTGTTGGGAGTGGTAATGTTTTTGTCATGGAAAACTTATCATGTTGTTTCAAAATGGCAGACTCTGCCATAGGGGAAGGTAGCTTCCTGGTAAAATGTTTTACATGAATTCTAAATGAGAGCTAGTGTGCAGGGTGACTGTAGCTCACACATCACACCTATAATCCTGCAGGTGTTATATATAACATCATCCTATTCTAACACTTGAGACCCTTCAGTTGAAATCCTATTAACATAAAATTGTCCTGCCTCTGTCACCAGGGGAATCTGTTGAGTGCGATAGGAAGTGTGTGGTTGAGTTTAGGTTTTGTGAAACCCCAGAATGCAGGTAGGGCCATGGGCAAGCAACTAATCCAGTTAGCTTTTCAGTCATGACTGTCCTGTCATTCAAATCATGACTTGCCTCCACACTCTTCTCACTGTATTTCAACACTTACCACTGAAGCAGGGGCATAATGGAATAAGAAATGTAAGTATTCTATTTGAATTCTTAGAAGATGATTAGGAAGTTCTAGACTCATGAAGAAAGAGGACGAGTAAATGATACTACAAACACATTGTTTGATAGTTAGCTGCTCACAGGAAGCCCAGATGTGTTTCCTTCTTCAGACGCAGTGCACCAAGAAGGCAGAATAAACCTTTCTGGAACAAGATGAAGATATTGAGTCATGAATTATGATGCAGTTTTCTGCTTCCTGTTTTATCCTATGCATAAAGATATTCTGCCTTCAATTTTTCATTCATTGCATTCTTTTATTCCTTCAACATATTTTTGAGTGTCAGACACTCTAGTTAGGTACTCAAAGTGAAGCTGAGAATATACAGTTGTGGGCTTTGCTCTCACAGACTTACAACCCTTAGGAAAGCAATCACAGAAAGGCACAATGCCTACTAAGGTAAGTGCTGCCTGGATTGCCATGGAAGCCCACAGAAGGTTCACCAAGCCTACTTTAGGTCATCAGAAGAGACAGCCCAATAGAAGTGGCAAAGTGAGACCAACCAAGTAGGCAGAGGCAAAAGGGTGATAGAAAGTTATATACACAGAGAACAACATGGGAGAAAGCTTTGGAGGCCAGGATGGGTAGGGTTTAAGAGGGAAGAGGGAGACATGAGTTGAAGAAGGAGGCAGGGGCCAGATGCTGGTGGAGCCTAAAACTTACTTCAAGGAATTTGGATTTTATTCTAAGGACCACAGGGATGCATAAACACATGTTTAAGAAGGCTACCAGCACATTTTGTGATTCAGAAAATTCACTCTGAATTTAAATAGTGCTGCTCTGTGACATATGACCTTGGACATTCCTACATGTAAAAGAAAGAGTACATCTACCCAAATATTCAGAATGGCTATTAAATTAAATATGTTTTAAGTACAGAACTTGGAACAATCATACATATTTAAGGGGACAGGCTCTGGAATATGTTTGTATTTGTACAGACTCTCCAGCTTTACAATTGTAGTGGAGTAATGCTATCCCTCATCATATTCAATTCCACTCAGAATCTCAGAATGTGATGTTATTTGGAAATAGAGTCTCTGCAGATATAATTATTCAAGGATCTTAGGGTGAAGTCCTCCTGTACTTGGGTGGTAGGGGACTATATCTAATAGCTGGTGTCTTTATAAGGAAAGGAGAGAACACAGAGACACACACAGGGGAGGACATGTAAGGAGGAGGCTGAGATTTGAGTACACTGCCACTGGCCAAGGACTGCCTGCGGCCAGCTTCTAGGCAAGCAAAGATTCTTGCCTAGAGCCTGCAGACACAGCTTGTGCTTAGATTTTGGATGTCTAGCCTCCATAACTCTACCAGAATAGTAGGTTTCTGGGTTTGTTTTCCAAGAAACCCAGATTGTACTGCTTTGTTATGGCAGCTGTAGAAAATGAATACAGCTATATACTCTTCGTGTGCTCCTGGGCAAGCTACACAACTTTTCCATCTCATTTCCTTCCTTGTAAAGTAAAGATAGTAATAACTAACTTACAGGTTACTATGTGAATTATATAATATTATATCTGTTCTGTCATTCAAATCATTACTTGCTTCCACACTTTTCTCACTGTATTTCAACACCTATCACTGAAGAGAGAGCAAATGGAATAAAAAAAGGTAAGTATTCTATCTGAATTCTTGGAAGATGGTTAGAAAGTTCTAGACTCATGAAAAAAAAGCAGGAGTAACTGACACTACAAACACATTGTTTGATAGCTGCAGTTACTATGCTTGACAAAGAGTAAATAATTAAGATTAGCTCTTATAACTACTGTGAATATACTACATAAATAAAAAAAAATGAAAATGTTTAGGGCCGCCTGTGTGGTTCAGGTGGTTAAAGAGTCCAATGCTTGATTTTGGCTCAGGTTATGATCTCACGATTTATGAGACTGACCCCCACACCAGGCTCTTGTGTTGACAGTGCACGGTCCGCTTTGGATTCTCTCTCTTCCTCTCTCTCTGCTCCTCCTACATTCAGGCAAACACACACACAACACTCTCCCCTCCCTCTCCCTCTCAAAATAAATAAATAAACATTAAAAAAGAAAACATTTAAAGGATTCAAAACATTTTAATTTGTAAAGCATTGTACCCAAACTTATACTTTGTAATTTTTTTCAATTATCCATTGGTACACTCTATGATCTTTAATTTTAAAATGTTTTTCTTTATTGTAGAGTTATGAAATATATTTGTTAGTCTTTAATCAAAATATGACCATGGAGTTTTAAGGAGAAATATCAATTTCTGTCCTTAAAGTTGCATGCTTCATTTTTATCAGGATATTTTCAAATGAATTTGTTAACACTTCAGTCCTCTTCCTTCCTTACATGCAGCTTTCCCTTCTTTTGTGTAGAAACAGCACTGACCCAATAATCTTACTTTAAGAAGGTACTCACATTTCAATATAACTCTCTTGAGATTGTTTTAAGGAAAATAATAGAGTAAATGACAAAAAATGAACTATCCATCGTGGTACAATTTATCATGGAGTGTTGCATAGTGTTATCTGAAAAACATGCAGTGTAGTAATCACTTGGAGTAGTGCTGGCACATAATTGTATGCTAGTCATAAATTATAGGTGAATGGCAGTTTCAGCTAATGAGTGCCAAATAGCAGTACAGGCACTGTAGTGATTAGAGAAGATGTGGTTATGAATGCATTTATTACTGGTGTATTATAAAGCTTTTCAAATTAGAAATGGCAGGTATATAAATAGACACCAAGGTGGAACACCTCTATATACAAAATAAAATACTGAAAGATATAGATGATTCACCATCCCCACCTCCCGTGTGTATGTGTGTGTGTATAGAAAGAGACAAAGAAAGAGAGATGATGAGAGAAAGAGGTGAATGAAAAGCAGAAACTAAGAACAAAATAAACCCTTCTTCTTATATGTTTTTTCTTCACAAATACTTCCACCATATTAAATTCATTGTATATAACTTTAAGAACATCTTGGGAATATTTTTATTTAAAAAAGAGTATTTTTCTCTCTTTATTTTGCTTTTTTTAATGTGTGAACAAGGTCACTCTTCACTAGTTGGCAATATTAGCATTTGTCTCTCTAAAGCAGATTTCAAAATCTACAAAACAACTACAATTTTATGCCCCACCCCATAGCTACTATATATTTAACTAGTCCCTATCTATGCTTGGGATGCAATGAAATTTCTACTTATTTTGATACAACAGAAACCAAAGTTAATTTATGAAGTAGAATTGAATATCAATGATTACAGGAAAAAATTTTTCCCCGTTGATTCTTCACTTTTAGGATATTTTGTATACTTGGGGTGCCTGGGTGGCTCAGTCATTTAAGTGTCCGACTTTAGCTCAGGTCACAATTTTGTGGCTTGCGGGTTCCAGCCCCACATTGGGCTCTGTTCTGATAGCTCAGAGCTTGGAGCCTGCTTTGGATTCTGTGTGTCCCTCTCTTTCTATCCCTCCTCCATTCATGCTCTGTCTCTCTGTCTCTCTCTCTTTCAAGAATAAATATTTAAGAAAAGATACTTTGTAAACTATTGTTGCTTTTGATTAGAAAATGGAAACTCAATAAACACAATTTTTAATTATAATACTAAATAATTGTTTTTCCCACAAACTCTCATCTTAAGAGTTATTACAAGACTGGGGCGCCTGGGTGGCTCAGTCAGTTAAGTGTCCAACTTCAGCTCAGGTCACAATCTCACAGTTGGTGGGTTTGAGCCCCTCATCGGGCTCTGTGCTGACAGCTACCTCAGAGCCTGGAGCCTGCTTCAGATTCTGTCTCCGTCTCTCTCTGACTGTCCCCTACTCATGCTGTCTCTTTCTCTCTCTCTCAGAAACAAATAAAACATTAATTTTTTTTAAGTTATTATAAGATTCAGTTGTAGAGGTGAGTGGACATAAACATTTATAGGAAAGGATACGTTTTTAAAGCATAAATGATATAATTTTCTCTCAAATTTATATTAATAAATTATAATAAAAAGAGAAAATACACAAAGCTAGCATCTTTATATATATATATAAAAACATATATATATATGTTTTTTTTTTATTATTATTTCTAGGAGAGAGAGAGAGAGAGACAGCGTGAGCAGGGGAGGGCCAGAGAGAGAGAGAGAGACACAGACTCTGAAACAGGCTCCGGGCTCCGAGCTGGCAGTCAGCAGAGAGGCCGACGCGGGGCCCAAACACACGAATCGCGAGATCATGACCTAAGAGAAAGTCGGACGCTTAACCGACTAAGCCACCCAGGCGCCCCACAAAGCTAGCATCTTAATTATTCTTATTACCCTGCTTTTACCCTACAGTCATTACGTAGTTTCTCATAAACTGCCTTTCTTTTAGATTTCTCTGAGTATTTCCGCTTATTATTTGGACACAAACAAATAGGTATGTGCCAAAATAAAAATGGTTTTTGCTGAGGAAGGTTTTATGTCTGAAAATTAATTTTAAACTTCTTTTCAAGAAACCTTAGGGTGCCTGAGTGGCTCAGTCGAAGCGTCTGACTTCAGCTCAGGTCATGATCTCTTGGTTCGTGGGTTCGAGCCCCACATCGGGCTCTGGGCTGACAGCTAGCTCAGAGCTTGAAATCTGTCTTCAGATTCTGTGTCTCCCTCTCTCTCTGACCCTCCCCTGTTCATGCTGTCTCTGTCTCTGTCTCTCTCTCTCTCTCTCAAAAATAAATAAAACATTAAAAAAGGAAAAGAAACCAACTATTGGCATAAAAATTACCGAGTTTTTATTCTTTTCCAAAAGTACATTATTTAATCCTTATTTCTAATTAAAATAACATATAGATACATTGGTATATTTAATATCTTCATATTCAAAAATACATAAAAATGTTATAGTATAACTTGTCATCTCCAGTTCTGCATGTAAAGAGCTTGGAAGTTGCTACTGTATCCTAAAAATTAATTAAAAAAAAAACTGAACAGATTGAAAAATCAACAACTCTCTTTGGATCTGTAAGAGAGTGCGGACAAAGGGCAAGCCTCTGCCCCCCAAAATTAGAGAGGCATGTAGGTAAATACAAGGAATCACAGCTCTCCAGAGCAGTGATTCAAGGCAGAAAGTCACTGGGAGAAACCAGTCTCACAGGTGGAACACCTAAGCTGTAACAGACAATTGCTGGAGGCTCAGTATGGACAGTCTGAGAGTAAAAATTTCAGGAGGACCCAATAATAAGAACACCTACACACTTTTGTGAGCTTTTTCTTCAGGTGCTCAACCAGATTCTCCTAGCAACAGTGAAGGAGAATCCTCTTTGTAATTCTAACAAGTAGAGAGGTAAAGGAACCAATGTGAAACATACCAGAACACTTTGTTGTTACTAAGTTTCAAGTTTGTTGTTTCTCTTGAGGGCTTACCCTTAAGAGAAATTTTATTTAACCAGAGCCTAACTTCCCTGGGTTTGATCAGAGCCTAACTGATCTGGAGACAGAAAAATGGCAACGAGTCAACCCTAGGCTATTTTTTTTTTTTTTTTTAATTTCTGGGAGAGAGACAGTATGAGCAGGGGAGGGTCAGAGAGAGAGGGAGACACAGAATCTGAAACAGGCTCCAGGCTCTGAGCTAGCTGTCAGCACAGAGCCCCACACGGGGCTTGAACCCACGAAACAAACTGTGAGATCATGACCTGAGCCGAAGTCGGACACTTAAACGACTGAGCCACCCAGGCATCCCAGCCCTAGGCTTCAATAAAGGATAAGGGAAATACTCTATTCCACCCACTCTAACCTTGTATGTGGGAGAAAGTAAATACTCAACCCTACATCACTTTAGATATTCTGTACCAACTAATTGGGGATGGGAAGGAGACACTGAGAAACATTTGTGAAGTTCACAGTCCAGAAACATAGGGTCAGTACAAAACTGAGGCCTAGTCATAGGGACTAGGGAATACTCCCCCTTACCCCATAACTGACCACTAAATTTCTAAAAGCCTATTTGAGCAGCTCCTTTTACTCATTACATCATGGTCGGTTACCAAGAAAAACTATAAAACATACTGAAAGACAAAATAACAACAAAACTATTTAAAGAGACAGAGCAAGCATCAGATTCAAATATGGCAGGGATACTATAATTATCAGAGGGGGTATTTAAAACAATACTGGTCAATATGCTCAAGACTACAATGGATAAAGTAGAGAACATGCAAGATCAGATAGGTAATGTAAGCAAAGAAAAGAAATCCTAAGGAAGAACTAGAAAGAAATGCTGGAGATAAACAACAATGACAATAACAACAAAAACTGGGGGCGCCCGGGTGGCTTAGTCGGTTAAGCGTCCGACTTTCGCTTAGGTCATGATCTTGCGGTTCGTGGGTTCGGGCCCCGCGTAGGGCTCTGTGCTGACTGCCAGCTCAGAGCCTGGAGCCTGTTTCAGTCTGTGACTCCCTCTCTCTCTGACCCTCCCCTGCTCACGCTGTCTCTCTCTCTCTCCTAGAAATAAATAAAAAACATTTAAAAAAAGACATTCTTTAAAAAAAAATAACAACAAAAACTGTAACAGAAATATAGAATGATTTTGACAGGCTCATTATTAAATGTGACATGGCTGAGAAAAGAACATCTGAGCTTGAAGATATAACAAAAGAAACCTCCTAAAATGAAAAGCAAAGGGAACAAAACTAATAAAACTAGAACAAAATATCCAAGCAACTATGAGACAACTAAAAAAGGTAAAACCTCAATCATGAGTATACCAAAAGAAAAAGAGAGAAAGAGAAGAAATATATGAAGTAACAATAACTGAGATTTTTTTTCCAAATTAATGTCAGACACCAAACCACAGATCCAGGGAGTTAAGAGAACACCAAACAAAATAATAAAAACAAAACAAGAAAAACCTACATCTCTGTATATCATTTTCAAAATGCAGAAAATGAAAGATAAAGTACTGAAAGAATAGAGAGGAGGAAAACAAACAAGCAAAATAAATAAATAAATAAATACACCTGATGTGTAGAGGAACAAAAAGTACAGCTTACTTCTCAGAAAATGCAAGTAAGAGGAAAGCAGACTGAAATATTTAAAGTTTTGACTGAAAAAAATCACCAACCTAGAATTCTTTAGCCTGTGAAACTGACCTTCAAAAGTAAGAAGAAATAGATTTCCTATAACAACAACGACAAAAAAAACTGAAGGAATTTGTTGTCAGAACTATCTTGTAATAGTTACTGAACTAGAAAGTTCTTTATAAAAAAAGAAAGTAAGGGTCAGATGTGAATTCTCTTAAAGAAAGCAAGAGTATAAAAGAAGGAATGCATAAAGGTAACACAAAAATTTTATTTACTTATTCTTCATTAAGCTAATACATAATACATTGGTTAAAATGATAGCAACAATGTTACATATAATCCTGTATAAATAATTCATATTTATGTATAATATACATATATTCATATATGTGTATTTATGAATAACATCAATAATATAAGGGCTAGGAGGAAGGAATTAGCATTATTTTGCTGTTATATGGTATGCTATTTGAAAAGTGATACAGTGTTATTTGAATGCAGATTCAAATTAGCTGAAAATGTATATTTCAAATTTTTTTTTTTAAATGTTTTATTTATTTCTAGGAGAGAGAGAGAGACAGCGTGAACAGGGGAGGGTCAGAGAGAGAGGGAATCACAGACTGAAACAGGCTCCAGGCTCTGAGCTGGCAGTCAGCACAGAGCCCGACGCGGGGCTCAACCCACGAACCGCGAGATCATGACCTAAGCGAAAGTCGGACGCTTAACCGACTAAGCCACCCAGGCGCCCCTGTATATGTCAAATTCTAAGGCAGCCACTAAAAAGTAAAATAAGTATAACCAATATGATAGGAAAGGAGAGAAAATATAGTAATATAAAAAGTTCAATTAAAACCACAAAGGGAAGAATATAAAGTAAAAGACAAAACTAAGAAGCAAAACCAGGGCAACAAATAGGAAATAGCAATAAATATGGTAAATATCAATCCAGCTACATTAGTAATCACTTTGAATGCTAATGGATTCAGTGTACCAATTAAAACACAGAGATGTCAGAGTTAATGAAAAACCAAGCTACAACAAAATGTTATCTAACAAGAATCCCATTTTAAATATAAAGGCATATGAAGCGCCTAGGTGGCTCAGTCAGTTAAGTGTCCGACTTCGTCTTAGGTCATTATCTCACAGTTCGTGGATTCAAGCCCTGCGTCGGGCTCTAGCTGACAGCTTGCTTAGAGCCTGAAGCCTGCTTTGGATTCTGTATCTCCCTCTCTCTCTGACCCTCCCCTGCTCACGCTGTCTCTCTCTCTCTCAGAAATTAAACAAAACAAAACAAAACTGAAAAACACACATATTAAATAAAAAGGCATATAGAGTAAAAGTAAATGGGTAAAGAAAATATACCAAGATAACATTAATCGAAAGAAAGCAGGAGTAGTTGCATTAATTTCAGACAAGCGAGGCTTGAAAGTAAAGGCAATAAGGTGGTCAATTCTCCAAGAAGGTCTTATGAGAAGAGGCCTATCAAGAGAGGGACAAACTATATGAAGCAAAAACTGAGAACTGCAGGGAGAAATAGATGAACCCTGTATTTTGGCTGGGCTTCAACATCTTTCTCTCAGAAATGGACAGATCCAGAAGGCGGAAAATCAGTAATGACATAGTTGAACTCAACAGCAACATCTATCAA
This sequence comes from Proteles cristata cristata, assembly GCA_017311185.1. NCBI lineage: Eukaryota > Metazoa > Chordata > Mammalia > Carnivora > Hyaenidae > Proteles > Proteles cristata. The sequence goes on along the minus strand of JAESUZ010003447.1, from coordinate 952,165 downwards.
GTGGAGAAAACTGGTATCTATAAACTAATCCAACACGAGAAGAACACACATTTCTCACAAGTTCACATAGAATATTCACCAAGACAGACTTCATTTAGCCATACGGCACAACCCAATAAATTTAAAAGAATAGAAATCATATAATGTCTGATCTCAAACCATAATGGTATTTATCCACAAATCAGTAACAAAAAGATAACACAGATATTAAAAAACACACTTTTAAATAACATATGAGTCACAAATATCTTAGAAAGATATAAAAATATTTTAAACTACATCAAAGTGAAAATAAAACTTATCAAAATGTGTGGGATGCAATGAAAACAGTTCTCAGAGGAAAACATATAGCACTGAATGCTTATATTAGGAAAGAAGAATGATCTAAATTCAATAATCTAAGTTTTCACTTTAGTAAACTACGAAAAGAAGAGCAAATAAACACAAAATAAGAAGAAAAAAATTAAATAATAAGAATTAGAGCAGAAATCAATGACATTGAAAATAGCAAATCAATAGGGAAAATCGATAAAACCAAAAGGTGGTTCTTTTAAAGGAGCAATAAAATCGATAAGCCTCTAGCCAGGATAAATAAGAAAAAAAGATAAAGGAAACAAATTACTACTATCAGAGGAAAGAAGGTCCATTAAGAGATCCCAAAATATAAGAAGGGTAAGAGAAGAAAATAGAGTAATTCCATGCGAACAAATTTGAAACCTAGATGAATTGACCAATTGCTTGAAAAAGATAAACTGCTAAAACTCATACAGGAAGAGAAGGATCATCTGAATAGACCTATATCTATTAGCTAAAATGAATCAATAATTAATAATCTTCTAAAAAAGAAAGCTTAAAGGCCAGATGGATTCACTAGTGAATTCTATCAAACATTTAAGGAAGAAGTTATAACAATTCTCTACAATCTCTTTCAGAAGATAGAAGCACAGGGAATACTTTCTAATTCATTCTATAAGGTCAACACCACCCTACTACCAAAGCTATTCAAAGACATTATTAAAAAAAAAAAAGCAATATAAGTTACTTTCATGAACATGTACACAAAAATCCTCAATCAATATTAGTTGATTGAGTCCAACAATGTGTAAAAAGAATGACTACATCATGACCAAGTGGAATTTATCTCAGGTATTCAAAGCTAGTTCAACATTAAAAAATTAATTAATGTAATCTATGACATCAACAGGCAAAACGAGAAAAATCACAATGATCATATCAGTAGATGCAGAAAAAAATATATGATAAAATCTACTATAAATTCATGATAAAATTTATTAGTAAAACAGAAGTCAAGGGGAATTTCCTCAACCTGATAAAGAATAACAACAGAAATTCTCCAGCTAACATTATAATTAATGGTGAGAAACTTGAAGATGTCCCACTAAGATCAGGTACAAGGCAAGGCTGTCCTCTATTACCGCTGCTTTTTAACACTGTACTGAAAGTCCAACACAATAAGCTAATGCTATGAGACATGAATAGGAAATAAAGTACATACAGACTGAGAAATAAGAAATAAAGCTGTTTTTGCTCCCAGATTACATGACTAAGTATAAAATCCAAAAGAATCAATATAAGAACTTCTAAAACAAACAAGTGATTAAATATAGCCAGGTGGCAAGGTACATGGTTCATATACACAGAAGTCACTTTTTAATACATGAGCAATGAACAAGTGGAATTTGAAATAAAAAGTACAACATTAATATTAACATTCCATAATGAAATGCTTAGGTGTAAATCTAACAAAATATGTGTAAAGTCTATAAAAAGCAAACTACCGGGGTACCTGGGTGGCTCAGTCAGTTAAGCATCTGACTTCGGCTCAGATCATGATCTCATGATTTGTGGGTTTGATCCCTGTATTGGGCTCTGTGCTGGTGGGGTGGAGCTTGTTTGGGATTCTCTCTCTTTGCCTCTCTCTCTGCCCCTTCATGACTCATGTTGTATTTCTCTCTATGAATAAATGAATAAACTTTTTTAAAATGTATATTATAACACCTTGATGAAGGTAACCAAATAAGAACAAAATCAATGGAGAGATATTACAGGCTTATGGAGAAAAAGGTTCACTATTGTAAAGATCTCAGTTCTTTCCAAGTTGATCTTCGATTAAACAACATGTCAATCAAAATCTTAGCAAATTCTGGGCAAATTGATTCTAAAGTTTATATGGAGAGCTAAAAAGACCCAAAATAGCCAACATATTATTGAAGGAAAAGAATAAAGCTGGAAGACTGGCATTACAGACCTCAAGACTTACTGTAAACCTATACTAATGAAGACAGTGTGGTATTGGTGAAAGAATAAACAAATAGATCAAAAGAGCAAAATGAAGAGCTCCCAAACAGACCCACACAAATTATTTAACTAATATTTGACTAAGGAACGGAGGCAATGCAATGGAGCAAAGATAATCTCTCTAACAAATGATGCTGGGAAAACTGAAAACCACATTAAAAAAAAATCTAAACAAAGACTTTTCACCCTTCACAAAAACTGACTCAAAATAGATCATAAACCTAAACATAAAACACACAAATATCAAACTTCTAGATTACATAGAGAGAAAACCTAGATAGCCGTGGGTATGTTGATGACTCAGATATATCACCAAAGACACATTCCACGAAGAAATAGTTGATAAAAGCTAGTTTTCCTCAAAATTAAAAAATTCTGCTCTACAAAAGACAATGTCTAGAGAATAAGACAGACACAGACTGGTAGAATATATTTGCAAAAAGACACAACTGTCTGATAAAGTACTGTTGTTCAAAATACAAAAAGAACTATTAAAACTGAACCACAAGAAAACAAACAATCCAAATGGGCCAAGACCTTAACAGATACCTCACCAAAGAAGACATGCAGGTGGCAAATAAACATATAAAGAGATGTTCCACATCATATGTCATTAGGGAAATTCAAATTAAAACAAAACACCATTATAAACATGCTAAAATAGCCCCAATCCACATGATGGATAATACTAAATGCTGATTTATTGCTGGTAGGAATATAAAGCAGGATAGCTACTTTCTAAGACAGTCTGGTGGTTTCATACAAAACTAAATATACTTTTAGAATAAGATCCAGCAATCACATTCCTTGATAGATATCACCCAAAGGAGTTGAAAATTTTTCCTCACAAAAATCTACACATAGATATCTACAGCAATTTTATCAATAACCCTTTTTTTATGTGATTTAACCAGGGAATTCTTCTGTGTGTACTGAAGGAAAATGTGTGTTCTGTGTTTCCTGGATGGAATGTTTTTTTTATATGTATCTTTTAGAATTATGTATTCTAAAGTATGCTGCAAGTAAAAAATATCCTTGCTGGAAAAAAAAAAAACTTAACTAAGGGTACTCATTTAAAATAAAGCATATCAGGAGAAAGTGGGTGAGGGGATGGGTGAAACAGATGAAGAGGATTAAGAGTACATTATAATGAGCACTGAGTAGAGAGGTATAGAATTGTTGAATCATTATATTGTACACTTGAAACTAATATAACACTGTATGTTACCTGTACTAGAATTAAAATTTAAAAAGTAATAAGAAATAACAGTTAAACAAAACTAATTTTTTAATTAATTTGGAAGAGGCCATGAGCCAAGGACACAGGTGGCCTCTAAAAGTTGGGAATTCACCCCTAGAACCTCCAAAAGGAATATAGCTCTGTATTCTGTTTTGGACCTCTGAACCCCCATATCTGTAAGATAATAATCTGTATTCCTTTTTAAAAAAAAAAAGTATCAAGGGGTGCCTGTGTGGTTCAGTTGATTTAGCATCAGACTCTTAATTTTGACTCAGGTCATGATCCCAGGGTCATGGAATCAAGCCCCACATCAGGCTCTATGTTTAACGTGGAGCCTGCTTAAGACTCTCTCTCTCCTTCTTCCTCTTTCCCCTACTTGTGTGCTCTCTCTCTCTCCCTCTCTATCAAGAACAAAACAAAAAAAAAAAAAGAGAGAGAGACACCAAGACCATAAATAAATAAATAATTGCCAAAACTTGGAAACAGCCAAGATGTCCTTCAGTAGATGAATGGGTAAATAAGCTGTGGTATATCCAGACACTGGAATATTATTCAGTGCTAAAAAGAATGACTTATTGAGCCATGGAATGACATGGAGAAACTTTAAATTCACATTACTAAGTGAAAGAAGCCAAGCTGAAAAAGGCTCCATACCATATATTTCTAACTATGTGATATTCTAGAAAAGGAAAAACTATGGAGAAAACTAAAGATTGGTGGTTAGCTGGAGTTGGATTGGGGAACAAATGCATAAGCATAGCACAGAGAATTATGGGGAGTAAAAATATTCTGTATGATACCATAGTGATGGATATACGTCATTACACATTTGTCCAAACCCATAAAATATATAAGATCAAGAGTGAACTCTAATGTAATCTATGAATTTAGGAACATAATGACATGCCAATGTAGGTTCATCCATCTTAACAAATAAATCACTCTGGATGGGGGATGTTGATAATGGGAGGTGGTTAGCATGTCTTGGGTATGAAATACATGGAAAATCTCAGTACCTTCGTGTCAGTATTCCTGTGAAGTTATACTGCTCAAAAAAGATAAAGTCTTAAAAAGTAATAAATAATAACAGTTAAAAGTAAAAAAAAGTACTATAGTACTTTAATTGACTTTTAAATATTTTCATTTTTATAAACTATGTTAAAATAATGTTATTTGTGATTTTATCTGTGTAGTACTTCTGTGGTACTAATCACATTTTGTTCTATTTGCTCTGTCTGTGCTAATATAACTTTTATAAGCTCCTTGAGTGTAGGGACTATGTTTCATTTGTATCTTTCATAGATTTAACATAGTATCACAAATAGTAGGTGTTCCATAATGTTTATGTATATATATATATATACTTGTTATAACAAATAATATGTATTTAATACCTAACAAATACAGCTCTAGCAAATCCAACAGTTCAAGAGATAGAAATCTGTATTATTTCTGTGCTTCTCAATTGTATTTGTTGATGCTTTTAAATTTTTAAATTTCTGCTCAACAAAAACTGATAATTTTCTAATTATAAAAGTTTGGGAAAATGTAAGTATGTATGCCCTGGTACAATCATACACACAAATTAGATACTAAGCTATTTTCAATGGGTCAACAAAAAAAACCAAATATTAATACTAACATGTATTAAGTGTATAATATTGTCAGTGTATTTTTCAGGCCCCTTTTAGTGTCTAGACATAGTAGTAGGAATTTTATATTAATTTTCACCATAATTCTGTGAGATAGGAATTGGAACCAGCCCAAACAGGCCTATTCTCAGTCAGATGCCTTTTAGGAAATAATACGTATGAAAATTTAGGACCAATAATTATTTGGAATTATAAACGCCTACCAAACTCAAAACATCTTGGACTTGGGGCGCCTGGGTGGCTCAGTTGGTTAAGCGTCTCACTTTGGCTCAGGTCATAATCTCACAGCTTGTGGGTTCCAGCCCTGTGTCGGGCTCTGTGCTGACAGCTCAGAGCCTGGAGCCTGCTTCAGATTCTGTGTTTCCCTCTCTCTCTGACCCTCTCCTACTATCTCTCTGTCTCTCAAAATAAAATAAAGACATAAAAAAATTAAAAAAAGAGAGAACATCTTGGACTCTAAAGGTATTTGTACCATATTCGAAGTCTTTAGAGTAATATTATGGTGTCTGGAATAATATATTTTTCTATTGTTGAAATTATGTATCTAATGCCACATAGCTACTAAGTGATAGATACTATAATTCAAATCTAGGTCCATCTCACTATGAAATTGATGTTTTCAGAAATTTTACTCTAATGCTTCTCATGATTATACTAATTTCATCTCATTCAACTTCATACAAAAGGAAAATTGTTTTAAAAAGCCTAAATAAAATCTAGCCCCCAAAAGACGTATTCTTATTCTAATTTCTAGAATCTACTAATGCTCCTTTATTTGGAAAAAAGTTAATTGCAGATATAATTAAGTTACAGACTTTGAGATGAAGAGATCATCCCAAACTCTCCAGGTGGGCCCTAAATCCAGTGTTGTTACAAGAGGCATATGGGAAAGATCTGACAGACAAAAGAGGAGGAAGCAAATTGATAAAGGAGGCAGAGGTTGGAGTAATGCTTCTCGAAGCCAAGGAATAGCTGGAACTACAATGATCTTGAAGAGGTAAAGGACAGAATGTCCCTAAGAGACTTGGGAGGAAGCACACCTTACTGTACCTTGATTTTGAACTTTTGACCTCTAGGCTATAAGAGGATTAAATTTCTATTGTTTTAAGCCACTGCATTTAGAAACTAATACACATTTTCAATTTAATCTAGAAGCCACTGAGATTTTAATAAACCATGCAGAAAGACTGTACAAAAAATCTTATTTGAAACATTTATCTTTAAGCAATATTTGAAAATAACTTGGGGAAAAAAGTAAATGATTGATTATCTTTTTTTTTCCCATTACTGAGCAAAATATATAACACAGAAGATGACAAGACTAGATGCCAAGTTCATGATAAATATGAATGAGACAATTCTCACCTTTATTAGGAAGGATATGCAGAAAACATAAGAATAGGGTAGTAGAAATTAGGAGAATGCCCTGAAGAAACTGCCTGGCTCCAGTGTTAATGCCTAGTCTATGTTATAGGCTCTGCACAGTTAACAGTTTGATTTCTTTCACTCTCCTTTCTTTGAAATCCTTTCCTCTCTTTCTCTTTGCTTGCTTGCTTCCTTCCTTCTCTCCATTCCTCCATCCCTTCTTCTTCTTCTCCTTCTCCTTCTTCTTTTTTTTATTGAGTACCTTGGGAGCCTATTCTCATGTTCATACTGTATTTTTATTTGATTTATTCATTGTCCAAAAGAAATTTTACCAGAGGAATTTAGCATTTTTACAGAATGCAGTCAAGGAAGCAGATTACTTAGCAAAACCATCATCTCCACTCACCTGGAGCTCTTTATCTTCTCACTGCAGATACTCACACCACTGCCTCAGCAATCGAGTCTAAAGAATATGTCCCATGAACATTAACCACATTTCCTCAGGAAATGCATAACTATTGATTCTGACATGTTGATTTTCTCTATAAAGTTGTTCACTATCTGCTTTGACATTAAAAGGACCCAGAGATTTTTCTATCTTAAGAATATTACAGTCAACCTGGATTAGGCCCTAATTAATAACAGGTATTCTTATATGAGTAATAAAAAGAATAAGATAATCATACTTTTACATTTTGAATTTTATAGTTTTTAAATGTGGGGTTTCTTTCTATGAACTTTTTATACATTATTGCATTAAGCTAGTTTAATACTCAAAATAATAATATTCCACAGATGTATATAATAATAATTAAATATCATTTATTAGCTTTGAATATAGAAATAATAAAATAATCATTAAAATTAATGAAAGTAATAATCATATATCCTGATTTGCTAACAATATTTAAAAATAATTTAGTCTCCTTATGGCTGATGACATACTATTTTTGCAAATGTTTACATCTGAATATACTTACTCACCATCAGAGATCAGTAGTATTTCTTGCTTATTCCATAAACAGGATAACACAGGTGACCTGTTAAAAGGTATATACCTGAATCACGGTGTTCCACCATCTTTCAATCAAGTTGCATTAAAATGAATGAAAGCTTCAACTAGCTTAAAAGACAGAGAATGAATACTTTCCCCTTTCTATCAATGATTCCTTCACTAATGTAATTCATTCTGTTCAGTTTGGTGCTCAAAAAAAATCCTCACGCTAATAGGAGTCTAGCAGGAAAACCTAACATTAGGAGAAGACATATCAACTCTTTAGTCCTTATTCTCAATTCAGAAGGAGTTATTTCCTAATGCATACGTGTTAAATCACTTATTGAATAAGCATTACAAAAGCCAAAGAAATTCAGACTTTGCTTAAGAATTATATAAAGAATTTTAAATGTATTCTTGTGGCAAGGCAGAATATAGTCAACATAATTTTAGAAGTAGAAAAAACAAAGTAAGTTTTTATTTTGGGAGGTGCGGAGGCATTGATAGTGGCTATTTTCTTTCCTTATTTTGGCTTCTTATATTTACTTTCCCATTATTCACAGTTCTCTGAATTGTGTTAATATGCCAAGACTATGTCTTAGGACCTTAAAAATATTGAAAATTAAATAGATGTGGATAGTTTGAGAAGATGGATGCAATGTTATGGAATAGGAGCAGTAACGAAATTAACTTAAATCTCTGTCACATCTATGAACTATTCTTTTTTGTCCATTTCTTATGCAAAAGTTGGAAATAAACAGTGTTTTGAAGTAAGGTCTGACAGTACTTTTACAGGGGTCCCTGGATATACAATGGAATCAACACAAGTATGACCTATCTTATATTAGGTAAGAATATATAACTTTCCTCAAAATATATTCTCTGCCAAAGAAAATATGTCTCACTCTGAACTCCATATCCTCTTACTGTACTGGGATGAGTCCTACTTGTAGATTCCTATTAGCCACGTGACAGAAGCCATGTCTCTTCAGTTCTCTGTGGTTTTTTTCTTTTCTATAAAACAAAAGCTTTAATTGGAATAGATTTTCTCTAAAATTCCATATAGTTCAAAACTTTTAACTATTAGATTTATCTTACCATACAGACAGATTCATTTATTTTGGAAAAGGAATATCAATGAATATAATCACCCAAAATTTGGTAAGAGAAAACTACTTATTTTTAGTTTCTCCCACGTACAAACTCTTTGACTATTTTCTGTGATCATCATCAAGGAAAATGTTCAATGTACATTACATTTTCAACAAATACATTTCTAACAAATTCAGTCCCTATTAATGTTCAGTATTGGGCTCCATAATCATATTTACTCATTATGAAAATAGAACAGTTTATGTTTATAAGACACAAGCATAAGCACAAAAACTAGAATAAGTTCATCTAAAACCCCTAAAAGTTTATATTTTCATGAGTTTTGTTTTGTTTTTCTTTACTTGAAAAACTCACATCACTACATCATAACCTTGAAACACAGTTATGATATTCTATCCAAATGTAGATCATTGATGCAATGCAGATCTCATCAGCTTATATAATATGTATATGAACCAAGAGATAAAAGAGTAATGAGCCAAGTGCCTTTGACAGTATTCTGAAATTTCAGGGCTATTGTTTTATTTTATGATTTCCTGGAAGATTTCCTGTGGATATGCATACTTGGAATACATTGAATCCAGCCAGAGTATTTCCATTCCATTTATTTTTAACACCTGATAAGTGAATCTGATTGAGGGAGACTGGCTGGTGCCTATAAGAGCTGCTGGAATTTTTTTTGAGTGATCTCAACTGTAGACAATTATCTCTTTTTCATTATTTGGGATTTCATACAATTTTTAAAAGTTACTTCTAAATGCATTCTGAGTTTGTAAGTAAAACAAAAAATTTTTATTGTGCAAATTGTTTTTTCAACTGCATTTGTCTTTTGACTAAAACTTTTTGGGCAGTAATCTTTCTTTCCAAACACTTTAATTTCACTGCCTTTAAAAGAAGCAGATAGGTTTTGAATAAAATGTCAACAAGGAAAAAAAATATGTTTTCAGTATATTCTTCAACTAATTTAATTGCAGAGCTCAAGAAATAATGTAAAAATAGTGACACCAGGGGAACAGGAGAGCATGCAACTCCTGATCTTGGGGCTATGAGTCTCAGCCCCACACTGGAGGCAGAGATTACTTTAAGATTTTTTCAAGAATCATAAAACACATACTTAAAAAGGATTTAAGTCAGATGGTTTTGTGCCTTACTGTATATATATCATCAATTTGGAGATTTTTTTCAAAGGCAAATTCAATCTGGAAAATCCATATAATGATCATAAAATACTACGTATTATGCAGTATAAAAAATTAAACTAGACAGTGCCTGTTTGTTCCTGGATTTCAAAGATTAAAAATATTAGCGATGCTAGCATTGGGATGCATCCATTGCCTAACAGATATCTAGGCAATTGCAAAATGGTCAAAGACTGTACCCCAAAACTGATTTTCTAGTTGACCACTTGAAATATTCCATCTAAAAGACCTGAATCTAAACTATCTTCATTTTGAAGCTACCTCTATTAAATGTAATATATATATTGGAATATGCATATATATATATACATTATATATTTATACAAAGCATAACATTTTATATCATCATTATTATATATATGAGAACCTATCAGTTTGTATACTTTCACTGTCTTATCATTATTTAAAAATTTTCATAAGAATTTTTCTTCCTAAAAATCATACTGGAAAAAATACGAGGGAAAATACTGACAAAGTGGAAGTGAAAAAACAAAAGGAATTTCAAAAAACAGAACCTTAGGAAAAGCAAAAACAAAAAAACAAAGCAAACAAACAATCTAAAAAACAAAAAGTAAAAGATAGCATCCTTAAAAGGTACAATTCAATACCTAATTTCACTATCTGCGGGAATACATTTATTTGTAAGTAGTGTCTCCATAGTTACTGCTAATGCTTCAAGCAAGATGGGGCAGATTTGAGGAATGAGTTACCAATAGCACACTTCAGGCAAGCTGCCTATATAAACTTACTGTAAATGAGCATCTCTTAAATTGATAACCCTATTTTTTCAAAGGTGTGTTTAGGAGAAAACAGTTCTTCTTAGAGCCTTTCACACGAACTCCAATGTTTAATAAAGTTGGAGCCTTTTGTTTCATAATCAAATGCTTCTCCATGATGGTGATAAAGATACAGGTCATTCTAAACCTTGACACCTAACTGCTGCTGAACATGTATAGGAGATTCAGCAATAACCATCACTTAGTTTAAATATGGAGAATGTCTATCCTCTTTGAGTAACCAGAGTTAAATGTAAAATAATGTAGGCTGTTCTTGATTTTAAAAGAGTTTTTATTTGTGCTGTGATGTTAATGTTCATTTCTCCATTTTCTAGATCTATTCCTGAGGTCCCAATAATGTGCCCACGTTTTCTCCCCTGGACTTTGTGATTTACCAAAAAGAGCACTGAAGATAAAACTACATCATGACCCTAGAAGTGTTACATAATAACTACTAAAATCAACTCAAGAAGCTGTTTCCACAACTTACAAAACAGAGATAATACTTACTCCATCTGTGAAACATCCCAGATGCTGTGAGAATCAAATCAGATGATCAATATAAAAGCATTTTGAAATTTTCAAATGCAGGGTTAAAGTTCCAGATTGAATATGTTTACCTCTTCAATTACTCGCACATTCACACTAAAATATCAATAAAGATTAACCTACAAAAACCATGAGAATAAATAGACATGACAATTGAGAAGAAATGTTTAGATGATGTAAAGTTGGTGGATGGCTGGTTACAGACTTAGTAAAGTAGAAAAGGTTCAGAATTTGTTTCCTTCTGAGATTATAACCAAAAACCAATAAACCAATCGGAGCCACAGAACCTTAGAAGAGTTCAAAAATGAGAGGAATTACCTTTAGAAATTATGAATGAGGGATGGAGCTGAATATAAAGATAACTGGTTCAAATTTGATATAACACAGACACTTCTCTACCTTATGAAGCCAGGAAAATTATACCAGAGACTCCAAAGTCAGGGACATCATGCCCAACAGTGACTAAGACATAATACTGAAAACAGAGATAAAAATAGGAATTTTACCTTTAAGACAATAAAATGTACAGATTTTTGTTTTTTCCCCCTTCTGCATCTACCAGAAAAATGGCAAAACAGGTCCTCATACCATCCCAGAAAGGTGATAGGAAGCTTTTTTCTATGAAGAAAATTTTGGGTCATATCCCAAAGACCTGACCAAGAGATTTTGGTATTTGGAGATTTCCAAAGAAATGAGTGAATTACATACATTTAATCCTTACATAGTGAAACCAGCTATGCTTACACACAGCTCTACCAGTTGTTTCGCCTTCTTAATATGATTAAACATAGGGATCATCAAGCATTTGAGCAAAATAATGAAACTGACAAAGAACACTAAGAAAATATGGGTGATAAAAGAAGCAGAACATTTAGGGGAAAAATCACATCGTTAATGGCATCAGGGAAGTAAAAGCAGATACTGTGTCCATGATGCAACAAGGCATTGCTGGATAACAACAATATAAATATGTAAGAAAAATAAACAGAACATCTGCACTATTAAAGTAGAAAGTTCTCAGACAATTTAAACACAGGATACAAAAACTATGCAAGTGAAACAAAAAAACATTTATTAAATATACTATTTTTAAAAAGTTGCAAGTATAAGAAAATGCAATCATGGTACACTATGTAGCTCAGGTGTATGCAATCTTTAGAGTCATGATATTACAATCAATGACTAGTCATTTAATCTCAAAATGTGATACAACTCTAAATGCCCCTTGAATGGTGTGGTGGTTAGGGTCACCAAACCCCCACTCTGTTGAAAAGCCTCATAAAACTTCTGACTCTCCTGAAACTTAATTGCTTACTGTTGACTAGAAGGCTTGCTAACATCAACAGCTGACTGATACATATTTTTGTGTGTGACACATATTATATACCATGTTATTAAAACAAATTAAACTAGCGAAATGAAAATATTATTAGGAAAATCATAAAGAAGAGGAAATGCATTTGTAGTAATATACTGTATTTATTTTTAAAAAATCAACCTACAAGTGGGTCCATGCAATTCAAACCCATATTGTTCAAGGGTCAGGTTGTCTAAGAGAAATAAGAGGGGGAATATATACAAAATGAAAGGGATAAGAGAGCTAAAAGTTAATCTTCTATATTTGTAACTCATTAGAAATGCCTCAGATTAAAAAATCCTCAAATATCAGAATATGCATATTATTTAGAAAAATAAAAAGGCATGCTGGAAGAAACAGCTATAAGAGTTGTAAGTGGTTTCCTCTTAGGACCCAGACATAGTAGTGGGAAGTCCTGTATTATTTTTTGACTTTTAAAGCATGAATTACTTTGATATAAATAAATAAATAATCTAAAAACACAACTATAAATTCAACTGTAAGTCATTATTAGTTGTCAACACGTCAACATTGGACCCTTTTTCTTATGCACAGCATTGCGGTTCATTCACAGAGATTATTGTGCTAAAATTTATTCTAAGCAATAGAGGAAAAAAAAAACAGTATCTAAGTAATATCCCATAGGATGCTGTATCTACATTATTTCATTTAACTCTTCTAACAGTGACTCAAATATTCTATATTTCTTACAGATAAGAAACACCTCTTCACCATTGCTGGCATCCAGATGTGGCAAAGCTATAATAAAAATGTGGATCTGCTTCCTACATCCCTTTATCATAACCAATTTCCACCTTAAACCTTTTAGTGGCTTCTTTTCATCTACAAAATCTTTAAGTCCAAGATCTTTAGCATATCACATGACAGCATCCAAGGTTCCACTCCAACATCACAAATACACAATATTATGACTACATAATATGAACTCAAGGCTCAACCATTCTAACTTGTTTGCACTTCCTCCCCATGTACTTAGCTGCATTAATACTATTCTCTACTTGAGCCTCATGCCGCAATATTCCTGTGTTCGTTCCCATGGTATCCTCTCTGCCGAAAATATTCTTATCCTCTTTTATTTGGCTTCTTCTTTTTCATTCATTTCCATTTTTTCATTATATTCAAGTCTATCTATGTGTCATCTCTTCCTCTCTAGAGTTTTTCCCAACTCTAAGATTGAGTTATATGTCCCTCTTCTATGCTTCTATAACAACAGTGTCTTCATCTGTCTCACCACTTACACACCAGATGGCTAATATTCTGTTCAAGAAACATTGGCATATTTATCATTAGACCTCAAGAGCCACCTACCCCAGTGGGGGACAATGTCCCCCACCATAAAGAACTTAGCATCTAATTGTAGAGAGAAAAAGTACACAGAAATTGATGGTTCTAGACAAACACTGAAAGTTACTATGAGAAATGGGTAAATTCTTTGAGAATTTGGAGAAAGAAGACAACACAGAGGATTTGTTTCAGGAGAAAAGCACCATCAGGGTGATTACATCATTTGAAAAAGATGATAGATTACCCAGTGGAGGATACAAGAAAATCTTACACAATCCAGAAGAAAGCATAAGTCTTTTTTCAAAAGCTCAGTTTTAGGAATGTGTAGGGTAGAAGGTTTAGTTCCAGAACATGGAAGGACTTGACTATCATAAACAGAGGTCGGAACTTGAAATATTTGACAGGTGCATACTTGATAGAAATGCAGTAGGGAGTAGAAAGATGACTGTTGAAAGGTATTTAAGAAAATATCATGACAGAGAAGTGGTGAACAACAAAAAAGGAGTATGAAGACCTATTAAGTATTAGGCTCTACAAGGTTTAGTGGAAAGAATAATGTGAATGAGAAGGAGATGTCACTATGGATCCAAAGTTTTGAATCTCAGTGTCTGAGAATACACCCCTATTACAACATATGGTTTATGTCTGATGTCTCTAGCATTTCTGGTCAGTAGAAAGTGAGATCATTTACTGAGATATGAGATAGAGAAATTAAAGTCTTCACAAATCAGTTTAAAAAACAGAAAAGGATAAAAACAAATTTGCTCTGCAGTTTATTATCATGATGTGAACTGTTAATGATTTTAAATACACACCTAGATTAGAACCATTAGCTCTCTCTGGAAATAATAAATCATATATACTAGGACTGTATATTTTGTGGAAGTAGCAATATGCCAAATGACTTCTGTTTTTTGTATCTAATGAACAATGTCCCATAAACAAGTAATTTGTTTCATTATTACTACCTGGTTCTTTCAATTTATAGAAGAAACAAGTTTAAAGATACTTAAGTAACAAAAAATACAATAGTGAGTGAAAACCCAATTTTCAAAAATGCAGTCTTTCTTTAATCTTTAGGCTTTACAAATTCAAACTAAAGCTGAGGTATAAATATGGATTTATTTTGAACTCTTAAACATCCAAGTTAAATATTAAACCCATATGCATTCACATGACTCTTCTAAACAGCTTTCAGCATAACACACACACACATACACACACACACACACACACACACACACACAATCTCATTAATCCTCACTGACTCCTAGTTCAAAGAGTTACGATTCCACTACCCTGTTATTTGGCATAGCACAGAAAACACAGTATCTTGACAGTTCAGAATAGCCAGCCTAGATTCCCAGCTTCTTTAATTTTAGTTCAACTCTCTCTTCACAAAAAAAGTAACTGTTTATTGATTTCCAAATGTCTGAGTTCTGTTTTCAGGCTGCTTTCTGAGTTGCAAATAGTTAGCAACAGCATCTATTATTTCCTTGAAACAAATCCATAACACTTATTTCATGACAATGCATACAGAAGGGATTTAATAAACGTTGACTGATTAACTTAAGTAATAATTTTTTGATACATTTAAAACTCCAAGTAGATTCAGGTACTCAAACAGAGGGACAAACAAAGCAAACTTATTTAATTAAACTGATTTCAATTAGCGCGTGCCTGACACAAAGATTAATTAAGGAAGATATCAACAAGTGCAAATGAAGTATAATTCACAAAAATCTATTCCTAGAGGGAGAAATTCCTGAAAGTCTAAACATCTAAGATCAAGAAAATGGAGAGCTTCCTTCTAACAGCACAGATGAAAAGATGACTATTTTCTAATTCACATATGTACATTTCACTGAGAATATTTTTCCTCTGGAACTCTCTTTGGTGTTCATGTGGCTTTATGTCACTGTACTCTTATGAATCTTGTACACAGGACAAAATCCCTGTATGTGGTAGATGAATTTGATCAATTTAAAGCAAAAACCATTGCTTTTAAACTACATTTAGTAGTTCAGTCATAGAGAAAATAGTATGAATCATAATCATGTGTTAATCATTAAGATAATTTTGCATTTTAGATTATTTTGCCTATTGTACACAATATCTACAAAAGGTAGGAAAAATATTGCTTCAAACTTCAAATTCTTAAAATTATTAGTCATGACAGAACTTAATAAGTTACAGATAACAACTTTAGTTACGTGAATTGATGAAGATGTAATAATTCTATACAATGATCTGAAAAATAAAAAAATGGAAAACGCCATTTCTTTTCCCAAGAGAAAAATCAGGTCAGCATTTTTTTAATTTAATGGTGAAGACAAAATGGGATTTTTTTAACTGACATAATTCTTTGGAACATGTAATGGAAGACAGTGCTTCCTACATTTGCAGGGCAGAACATCATTCGGTACTTTCCAAATATGTCTGCACCCTCCACAGGGTCTTGACTTGAGTCAGTTTTACCTTCAGCAAATAGAATCAAATTAAACACACTTCATTCCTCTCCAACTCTCTTGCCAAACCATCAGAAGTTCAGATGGCTTTCTGGATGACTATAGCTTCAGAAAGAAAAGATCTATAAAGAACAAATGACTGTGAGTCTCACAATGGAGGTCAGACAAAGGGATACATACATGTGCAAGTGATGCCTATAGATGAGGCACACTGGAGTAAACTCTGCTTTTTTTAATAAAATAATTATAATAAATTATAATTATATATAATGTAACACAATATATATCATACATATATTTGCAAATAAAATAATTATAAACTATAATTATATATTATATATAATTATATAATTTCTTCTAACCACAACTTTAAAATGTACTCAACATATATTACTGAAAATTATCAGCTTTTCTTTAAATAACTGTGATTTAAAACATTTATGAAATTCTTCCATGAGTCACAGAATCACAATGTCAAAGGAATGTCAATGCTTCCATTAATCCAACTATGATAAAATGTGTCTCTTTGAAACATTTTGTGCCATTACATTCTATGATGTGAATCCAGCCTTAGTAAAAGCTTTGAGAAGTTGAAGTTTCCCATTTTAGTCATCACCCTGCTACCTTTGGTTCTCTTTTCCCCTCGCCTTCTTGCATCTTTACTGCTTCTTACCCTCCCACAACCACATGATCCTAACTTGCACTGATTCTGCTACTTGCTCATCACCAATTGCCTATAATTCCCTCTGGGTTCTACTGCTTAACAGAATAATTGCTGTGTTGAAATAATTTTTAACATCCATTTTTTTTTCTACGTGTAAAACTGACATATGCCTATTATGGAAAATTTGGAAACCACAGAGAAAAATAATAAAATTAAAATTTACATGATGTTATCCTTAGTTAGACTACTTTTGCAGGAATTCTGGAGGCCCTGGGCTAATAATTTTATCTCTCTTAGTCTCAATTGGATCATCTATAGGGCAGGCATAATAAGCAGTCTTCAAAAAAAATAAAAATAAGGCTTCTTTCAGATAGTTGTGATGAAAAATAATTGAAAGAATGCCATTAAAACTCATATAAGAATTCTCGGCATATAGTAAGAGAACAGTAAATGTCTTATAATATTTTTTCAGAGAAATACCCAATATTCTACTAGTGAAATAAATATTTTCATTCACAAGACCAGGATTCTAGGTGTGTCTTTACACCTAGGTTTATTTAGCCAAATAAACCTAAGCAAGTGTTTAATAACAACAATAATGATTGTTATTAATCATTAATAATAATAGCTAACTCATAAAGTACTTACTATGAGCTAAGAATTTTATAAGCCTTTTACGTATATCATAACTGGATT
This sequence comes from Proteles cristata cristata, assembly GCA_017311185.1. Classification (NCBI taxonomy): domain Eukaryota; kingdom Metazoa; phylum Chordata; class Mammalia; order Carnivora; family Hyaenidae; genus Proteles; species Proteles cristata. Next base: position 934,468 of record JAESUZ010003447.1, on the reverse strand, counting down.
AATCCTCTCAAGAACCATAAGTGACAGGTACTATTATTATCCCCATTCTACAGATGAGGAATGTTAGGATCAGAGAAATTAATCACCCAAGACCACTCAGCTGGTAAGTGGTGGCATAATACCAGAAACAGGCAGTCTGTCCCCAACATCTGTGTTCCTAACCCCTGCACTGCAATACACTAATAATCTCTGTAAGCTTCAGATTCCTCTTCTATGTTATAAGGAGCATAATCTCTTCCTCACAGGCAGAATCATAATCATAAATAAAAAGAAGTATAAATCACAAAAATTTGCAAAGTATCACATACATTAAAGTGTTTAGAATACTGAAAAAATATGAAGATGGGGTGAATTTTCCTTGAACCTTCTCTCTTCAGTGTACCTTTCAAGTCATGAAAACATTTCTCTGCAATTCTATATAATAAAAATATTCAAAGCACTGTGGTAAGCACTTTATGTGTAATAGCTCATTTAATCTTCATAGGAGTGTCATATATGAGCAAACTGGAGTGCAGAGAGAGGTTAAGTTACTTGCCCAAGGTTATATCACAGATAAATCTCAGAAGTGAGATGCGAATGTGGGCAGCCTAAAGCTGGAGTCCACATAACTGTTTGTTGTATTTTACACAGTTTCTGGAGGAAATGGGAAGGGCATATGCATGTCCTAGATTTTTCATGTAATAACTTTGAAAATATATAGATAAATATATTAAATTACACATATATACAGTTTTATGGTTTCTAGGAATGGCAACCACAGAGTAATGCATAGAAAAGAGGCAAAATTACTTTATCTCTTTGAATCCATTAAGAGTTCCATTTATTTTACATCAGTGGCTCTCAAGACTATCTAGAAAATTAGGGTATTTGACAGAGTTGTTTATTCACTCTCTAATTGGTAGACAACTTGCATTGCTTCACCATACTTGGAAGTGCATTATACTTGATGAAATAATTTTCTCCAACCATCAGGTTTTCTCATGTTTGAAATGAGGATAACTTTGCTCATGAGAAGGAAATTGGAAAAGAGAGCACTTGAAATGTGTTAGCTGAGAAAATATATAAGTGAATACTGAAAAAGGGAAAGGAGGGCAAAATCTTTAGTACATGAAACTGAAAATGCTCATATGTATCTATATCGATATTTATTTGTTCTCCAATCTCTGCAAAGACACAGCTAATTAAATTTGGTTTCAGTGTCTGAGATTTCTATACGTAGAGTAATTGTTTTTATCATTTCATAAAATATATCTTGCCTCCTAAAAACATTTAAACCTTTAAACCAAAATATTTATCACTAGCTTAAAACTGTGCTCCAGGCCTTCACCACAGCTGGTCATTAATCTAGCAGATATGTTCCACACAACAGTGCATTATGAAACTTTAAAGGAAACATTTGTCTTGGCTGAGTGAATGTCTAAAAGTTTTCTTCTCCACTTTCTTCGGACCCTACAATTCAGTAACTCGAAGATATCCTGCCACATCTGGCCTGGCCTGTGAAGTGGCCTTCATCCTATGCTTCTTCCTTATCCCCTAATGCAACTTTCCTGCTTTCTACCTGGGTTCTGTTCACATAGCCCCATGCCCTTTTATGCTCTCCTCCAAGAACAGACACCATGAAGGGATTCCAGATTCCAGGCACTTGCAGAGAGGCCTCATGATGTGGATCAACTGAATAAAGGTGGTCTAGGAGAAAGACTGATGTTTCAAAATATTTTCTTAGAGTCTTGTCTCCCTGGGTCACCTATAATATGCCAGACCCTCCCTCAATATCGTGAGCTCTCATAGGTAACTCATCAGACGGGGTCAGATTTTCAGAGCCCATTCTCACCAGTGTGTGTGCAGCGCAGCCTTTTAGTAATTCCCCTGTTAGAGATTACTCAGAGTCCTTCTGACCTTTGACCTTGCCCCAGTGCAAAGATCTGGAGAGCAAAAAGGAAATGATAATTTTCCAGTAGGGAATTGTAGAAATGAGAGGTCATTACCACAATCTATAAAAGTCAAACACAAAGTCCAAGGCAATGTCTACCTTGATATTTTAAGGTAGAAGCATTTAACTCAAAGGTTCAGTGCTTTAAAAACAGAATTTTGAGTGTTTTGTGAGCAAGAGATTTCTAGGAAAGGAAATTTCTTTGCTGTCTCTGGAATCAATCTGCTTAGGAGGAAACTACCTTTTTTTTTTTTTTTTCTTTTTCTTTCTAATAGGATAGCCTCATCAGCCATACTAGGATTCCTAAAGAGTTAATGTCCAATTCTTTCCCAGACCTACTTAATCCTGTATGTTCTATAACTTTCACTTACTGGAACCAGATAAAAGAAACAAGATGTAGGAATAGCAAGTGGTGAAAGAGCTACTTGAGGGTTTCAATCAAGTCCTGGTGTCAGTTTCATGTCCAGCACACAAAAAAGAGATAAAGAGACAGGTAGGAGACAGAGTGGGAAGCAACAGCTACCAGGGAGAAATACAAACCACTCACATAGTAGTGATCTATGGAAAGTGTAGGGAAAGAGGGAGAGAGTGCAGAAATAAGACTAAATAATGTAGACCAAATAGTACACTGCTGAGCAATGAAAGAAAGGGGCAGAAACAGAATGCAAGGCATTGACCCTCTCACTCACTATTGCAAGACCATGAATGTACCTAGTTGTATGCAATGATCCAATTTATTCGACTGCACTGGGATAGAGTACGTTGGAGAAGATATCACAGAAGCACTTCACCACAGCATTTCAGCTAACATTGAGCAGCAGGAAAATAAACACCCCCATTTGTGGCACAAAAGAGAAAATTGCATCTATTCAGGGGCTGGGAAAAAAATCTCTGGAATATTATGAATTAAAGAAATTGGTGGATTTTTGTAAAATCTGCTTTATCAAAGTCATTTATTTTCTGAGTCTCTTCGTACTTCCTTTCCTATACAATTAACTCACTAAAAGGATCTGAATGTGTATAAAATAATCAGTTTTGCCATATGGAATTTGAAAGAGTAGTCCTTCATAAAGTATGTTTTGGGAGCTGTTTTAAGCACCATCTAGAAATTCTCCAGCTCTAAGTTTGTAATAAATAAAGATATTGGTTCCTGTCTCCTAAGACCACTCCAGGGCTCCAGACGAGCACGAGCATGCAGAGGAAGAGCCTCTGACTCTAATGGCCACTGTCCTGTTCACACTAAGGACAGGTCATGATGCCGCTGACACACCATGGTGGCCATGCCATATATCAGTTATTTTTTTGGTCACTAAACTTTCTAGAGATGAGGTCACCTTGCCAAACATGTAAACATATAAAAAATGGAGGCCAGTGACATAAAAAAGGGAAGAATATAAAAATAGTATCATAGGTATGATATGAAGAATAATAGAAAATATAAGAAGGAAAATAGAATTATAAATTTTTCAGATAAGGAAATAAAATCAAAGGAGGTATAAAAAGTGAAGAGGCTAGGGCCACCTGGGTGGCTCAGTCAATTAAACATCTAACTCTTGGTTTCAGCTTAGGTCATGATCTGACAGGTCCAGAGTTTGAGCCCCACATTGGGCTCTGCACTGACAGCACAGAGCCTGCTTGGAATTCTTTCTGTCCCTCTCTCTCTGCCCCCTCCCCACTCTCTCTGTCTCTCAAAATAAGTAAATAAATAAATTTATTTACGTATATATATATTTAAAAGTGAAGAAGCTAAATTGAAAAGGGGAGCAAAGTACTGAATTGAATACTTGTATAAATGTTACAATAGTACACGTACAAAGAAAGTCTATTGTAAAGAATCACATGTCTGGAGAAAATACATACAAAATCTGCTGTGGCTTTATATGGTTTGATAAAAAGTAAAATGGCAATGGTAATGTAACTAAATATACATGATTTGTAACACAAGGAAAATCTACAGATCCATGTCTTACTGCCAGATTATTAATGATACTGGAAATCACATTGGTCATCTCTGCTTTAAGCACTGCCCTCTTCGGGGTGCTAATTTGACTATTTCATGGTCTTATAACACATCAGTTCAAGTAACTAACAGTTCAGTGTGAATTTATTCAGGAGACAGAATGGTACTGGGGCTGGGAAGGGAAATGGGATAGAAGTAGCTACCATAACATAAGAAAAGGGGTGCAGGGGAGTTAAAGTCCTTAAACACAGAACTGCCATTCTTTGCCCTCCCACTCTCACGAAGGAAGGTTTAAATATGTAGGATGGGAATTCATAATGTCAAGACATTGGGCTTTATCATACTGGGTGAGAAAAGACTTTCTGTATACTGGGGAAGATTTGGAGAAGTTCACAAGGTTTAAGAAGGGAAATCACATACTTTTTTTTAGTTTACTTTTTATTTGTTAAAGTGATCTCTACACCCAACAAGGGGCTTGAACTCACGACCCTGAGATCAAGAGTCACATGCTTTAGGGGCACCTGGGTGGCTTAGTCGGTTAAGCATCCGACTTTCGCTTAGGTCATGATCTCGCGGTTCGTGGGTTCGAGCCCCGTGTCGGGCTCTGTGCTGACTGCCAGCTCAGAGCCTGGAGCCTGCTTCAGATTCTGTGTCTCCCTCTCTCTCTGACCCTCCCCTGCTTGCGCTGTCTCTCTCTCTCTCCTAGAAATAAATAAAACATAAAAAAGAAAAAGAAAAAAAAGAGTCACATGCTTTATGGACTGAACCAGCCAGGCACCCAAGGAAAAGTACATTATTACAGTTTTTTGTTTGTTTGTTTGTTTGTTTCCCATCTCAGACATACAAGTTACATAGTTTCTCTGTGACTACCCAGTGGTAGAAAGAGCAAAAACTAAATGCCTGTGGGTAGGTGTGGGGAGAGAAGAGAGTGGAATGAAAAGATACAGAAAAAAAAGATCTGTTTTGCCATCTAAACAAATTTGGCTAAGCCGATCCTACAGGAGTGTACACAGAGGTGATGAGTCCCAAAGTACATGTAAACCTACACACGTTTACCATCTTTCCCTCCTACAGATGTTCAATGAGAATAAAATAAATTAGATCAACATTTTTAAAGTGCATCCTGTAGCTATTTGCCCAGGGAAAGAAGACAAGTGGCCATTTCAAAAGCTGATGTATCAGGTCAGAATACTCAATATATGATAAAAATTAATGAGCCAGTAAGTGATCCAGCTGCAGATCGGATCAATCCAACAACTGCATTTTGTGTTGCCTAAGTAGAACAAATGAGTGATGGCATTTTGTGGCATGAGCCTCCATAACTGCAAATGTTATCAATGATTTTAATCCATCTTTAAAAATGACCCAAGTCCATTAAAAAAAAAAAAATCCTGCCAGCATACCTGTTCTGTGAATTTGGGGAAGATACAGCCTATAGCTCACAACAAACTGTGCAAGTAAGTACACTGCTGAAATGACTACTAATTATTTCCATTAAATTGTATAGGTTTGTATATTTCTCACAATTTTAGCAACCCAAAGCCTCATTCTTTTCTTTCATAAAATATAAAGCAGAATAAAGAAGACACTGGAATCGTTTTCTATCACAGCTTTCACATTTGTGACTCTCTCAACCAAAACTACTCTTTGTCTAGATTTTCTCATTTATATACCACTGCAATTGTTGTTTTTCAATCACTCATCATATGTAAATCCTAATGTACTTCTAACTATCCTGGCTGTTTTCTCTGAATCTTCCTGATCTCTAATATATGTCTTAAAATGAAATAATCTAACTTGTACCATGTAAAGCAAGGATGCATCATTTGATACGGAGTCATTATGTCATTTTACTATAAAAAATTTCCTTTACTTTGTGCACAGAGCACTTTTGTTATTAACTATTGAAGTTCAATAGAAAGTTGTTTTTAGTGTGTGCAGTAATATTGTCTTCACAGAATCCAAATGGTTGTGGTATAACAGTTTTACTAGTTTTCGCTACAAAGAGCAGGTGAGATTTATTAAAGCTGTTGATCTTACATTGAGAAGTTGAATTCCACCTGTCAGAGCTACCTGATTCCCCAGAAGCCTTCAAGTTTGTTGAAACATCTAATAATTCTGGTGTCTTCAATAGCATTATTATTTAATATCTGTAAACAAAAACACTGCTCTTTTCTATGGTATAAACCATTTCCATCTAGATTTTTGTAAGTGATTGTTAGAATTGATGGTTATATAGTTTGATACCTTTCCTGTGATCCCGTTCTCTTTGTAGTCAGCTTTATGAGGCATCTTAACATCTGATGTTAACATCAGTTTTGGTATACTGAGAAAATCGCGGGTCACAGCTATAAAATGTCTGCCAAGAAATATATTTTTTATACTCGATTTATATAATTTTGAATAACAGTGTGGGCTCCCATCATTTATCACTGGTAAAAGGATGATAATTTAGTGAAATTATGTAACATCTGTGTTTAGAACAGTCCTGTCCTACCAAAGTCATAGATTATATTAGTAATTTTGAAAAATTCATAATATGCGTTCTCTCTGGATACATTTCTAATATCTCCTCTTTTTCATCAAAAGACTTAACTAGTCCCTGAGCCTCTGTTCTTGTCACTCTGCATTTTGTTTCTGAGAGAGCTTAACCCACAAACATTACTACAACTCTTTCTTAAATAATGACTCTCACAATCTATATCTCCAGGACTAAATATATAATTAATAACTAGATGTTCACAGAAACCTCAAATTCAATGCGCTCAAATTGAACACTGTTTCCCTATACCAATCCTGCTTCTTTCCTTGTATTTCCTATCTTGGAAAGTGATATCCTGTAATCTAACACAGAAACCTGAGTGCTACCCTAGATGTCTATATTTTATTTATTCCCTGCCCTATTTTTTATAGAATACCAATTCCATAGCTGAGGCGATCATAAATTCTTGCCTGAACTACTGCAGTAGCCTCTTAATTGACTCCCTCACCTCTTCCCTTCTCCCCTTGAGATCTACCTTCTGGTTATCTGTCAGAGTTCACTTACAAGCTGCAAACTTCCCCTCCTTATTCCTCCTTAATATTATATAACAGATCTCCTATTTTAGAGTCACATATATTAGCATCATCTGTCCAAATCTCAGCTCTTTCCACTATTTTGCTTCCCTTTGAGCCCCTACTCCCTCCCACCAATAACAAACACACCCTGGGGCGCCTGGCTGGCTAGGTCAGAGGAGCATGTCACTCTTGATCTCAGAGTTGTGAGTTCAAGCCCCACAGTGGGTATAGAGATTGCTTAAAAATAAAATTAAAAAACAAATGCATTTGTTAAAGTCATAGAAAATACATTTATTTCTTAAATAGGTCACATTTCATGCCTCTATACCTTGGCTAATGCGGCTCCGAGAATGCTCTTACCTCTTCTTCATAAGATAAACATTAATTGGTCGTTGGAGATTTTACAACTCAGCTTCAGCTCCTCTGGGAAGATTTTCCTACTCTCTGTTCTCTCATAACAACTTACATTTATTTCTGTCAAAATACATCGCTTTACACTCTTACCAATATTCACTCCCCTATTTAATTTATACTTACACACATATATATTTACTATTGAAATTAAATTAGTGGTAATATTTCAGGAACATATAAAAATGAATACTAAAATGGACAATTAGAACTTAAATATAAATAACCGTGAGACTAAATCTTGCACCACTAAAAACTTCTTAAACCTTAGGGTTTAAGGGTCACTTATACATTGTTTCTTTAAGGTATCTTTAATTGCATGTCTAGAACAGTATAGTCCAACAGAAATAAAACATGAGCCACATATGTAATTTAAAAATGTTTAGTAGCCACTTCAAAAAATACAATAAGAAACAGGTGATATTAATTTTAATAAATTATTTTACTTAGTTTGATGTTTCAAAATATCATTCCAACATATAATCAATAAAACATCACTAATGAGATACTAAGTCTTCAAACTCTGGTGTGAATTTATAGTTATGGCACATCTCACTTTAGAATAGTCACACTTTGAATGTTTAATAATCACATGTGGCTCGTGGCTACTATATTGGGATGTTCACAAGAAGTGTTAGATTTAAATCCACCCTGTGGCAAATCAGTTAAGCTGCAGCTTTGATTGAAACTTGAATTGGGGCACCTGGGAGGCTCAGTCAGTTAAGCGTCCGACTTCAGCTCAGGTCATGATCTCATGGTTAGTGAGTTCGAGCCCTGCGTTGGGCTCTGTGCTGACAGCTTGGAGCCTGGAGCCTGCTTCGGATTCTGTGTTTTCCGATTTCTCTGCTCCTCCCCTGCTTGCTTTCTCTCTCTCTCTCTCTCTCACTTTCTTTCCCTCTCTCTCTCTCTCAAAAATAAACATTAAAAATTAAAAAAAAAAAGAAACTTGAATTATAGCTAGAAAACTTAGTTTTTGTTTGTTTGTATGTTTGAGTTTTAGCTATGAGCCAAGTGAAGTGGACATTACTTTAAAAGAATTAACCAGGAGGGACATCTTCCATATAAAATAAGAGTGACTCTGGAAGTGGTAGATGGGATTTACCCATTAAAACCAAATGAAAAAATATATACCTCTTGCATATTTGAAAACAAGTTAAGGAGGGACAGCTTCCTCTGCTAGAGATTTCCTGAGGCAGTTTTTAATATAGTGGATGGTATATTCAATGAAGAAAATTGCTCAGCAGGTTACCTCACAGTCAAATTTGGTATGGTTAACCTTGGCAGTGCATATTCTTCTCAACTGAATATTTATAGTCCCCATGCCCTGGTCATAAACTTAAGTTGAGGTCTAAATTATTAGCATAGTATGTATTCTCTTAACAACTTTCTTAGAACGTCTAAGTGAACTTTGTAGGCAGTAATGTTTTCTAAGCAAGTGAGCATGATGCCATGGGCAGAGAATAAAGAGGGTACCTAAGGGGGCCAACTTTTGGCTGGATCTGGTCTCTGATTGGCAACATAGGTAAGCCATTTTACCATTTTTGTGTCTCATGCTACACTTGACTAAACTTGGGAAAATAATTCCTCATCTATTTACCTGACAGAATCTACTTGTAAAACTAATGTTAATCTGTGTTGTTCAAATCTCCCAAAAGTCAAATGTTATACAAAAATGGATTGCATTGTTAAGATAAGTGTAGATAATAACTCTGGTTATAAGAAAATGGAAGTTGGGGAACATCAAAGAAATAAGAATAATAATAAATAATAATAGTTATAGTGATAATAGCCATATGTTAAATGCATTCTATGTACCACAAAATGTGTTAAATACATTATCTTATTCTCTTTTTAAATTTATTTCATGTTTATTTATTGGTTTATTTATTTAGAGAAACAGAGATGGGGTGGGCAGAGAGAGAGGGAGAGAGAGAAAACCCAAAGTAGATTCCTTGCTGTTAGTATAGAGCCTGATTTGGAGCTCAAACTCAGAAACCACTAGATCATGACCTGAACTGAGATCAAGACTTGAAGGCTTAATCGACTCAGCCACCCAGGAGCCCCCATTATCTTATTCTTAGCAGTTGCACTATAAAGCAGATATTATACAGATTAATAAACTGAGATAAGAGAGAATAAAGAATTTCCTCCATGTCGTGCAGTTATCAAGTGGCAGATTTGATTTGAAGTAGTTAACTCCAATACCATGACTTTAACCACAGTTACAATTCTGAGGAAGCTAAACACAGAGACTTAGAGCATTTTCCAAATCCAAACATTTCTTAGAAGTCCTATCTGGGTACATCCACTTTGGCCCCTAGGACTACCCTTTATAATTTGTCCATCTTCCTATCATCTAAAGTGTGAAAAAGTCTATAAGCAGTAGGAAGTCTGTCTTTACATTCCCAATAGCTAACAGAACATCCAGCATGATTCTGTTGCTAAAGAAATCTATGAACAAATGAAAGAAAGGGACTGGCCATTTACAGTATTGTCAATCACCTCCAAAAATAACAGTCTTCAGTTTGTTATTTCAAAAAGAGCAAATGTATAAGACAGTATTCATTTCTTTCAGAATCATGAGACTAAAGGCATAAGACATTAGATGTGATATATAAAACCCATAACAAAGAACCAAATGCTTACATGTCTTACTCAATAAAAATCCACCATTCACTCACTTGCTCAGAGCCAAGAAGTTGAGCACTAAAAGATTACTAGTATTACTGTAAAAGTTTCAAGGCCACTCTGTTTCCCAGATGGTTTCCTCCTAGAACAGTTAGAGGAAAGACAACAAGGACTTATTCAATAAAGTCCTTCCATCAGGCACAGTTGCACTGTGTGAGTGTTTCAATGCTCATTAGCTAGAATAATGATATTTCTCTGCAAATTTCCCATTATGGCAATGTCAAAGAACCAGAGACAGAAGGCATCATGACTCATTTCTTCCACCCCTACGTTGAACTGCAGAGTACCATCGGCATCTCACACATAAACTAACCCCTCCTGTGAGGCATCAGGAGTTATGGCAGAACAATATAGGCACTGGGGATTCTCTATTTCCCCAAAATTACATGAAGAAAAAGCTTTCCTACTTGAGGAATCCCCCCAAAATAAGACTACCTGAAGACCAACCAAATTCATGAGCTCATTGTAGAAGCAAAGGATCCCAGGAATGCCTTTGCTTACAGAGAAAAACATCAATGGTAATTGCTGAGTCATATCTGGAAGAGATGATTTAAGAGCAAGCATCAATCCTTAGTTAGAAAGGGTAAGCATAGATGTTAGAATTGAATAACCTCCTCTGTGTTGTCCAGTTCAACTTTATTGGTGAGAAAACTGATGGCTTAAGCCGTTTGTATAGTGCCCCTAAGGAACAGCCAGTCAAGGTTATATAGAGACACAATCCTATGCCTTTTGAATACACCATGTATAACATAACTGTCAGATAACTTGGGAAAGAATCAGGATATATGCAAATATATCAGAGAAATGGCATTCGTCTGTCTAGAGTGTATCACTACAGACCTTAAATGCATCTTGATTTCTTTCCTCTGTTTTACTTTATCACTAAGTCCTCAAACATCTTCAATGAAATGCTGAAAAGATAAGAACCATTACTTTCTGTGTGGGCACAGTTACGGCAAAAAACCTGATCTCATTTTTTTTTTTAATGTCTTGGACAAGCACCATCCTCCTTCATTGATCACGTCAGCAGTCACTGATTATATCTCAAACAAGACATTCAAGAACAATTTCCCAAATCAAATTAATTGAACTTTCTTTTAATTGCATTCATAAAATTCTAAAAAATTTTCTTTGCTTTCCTTGTAGCTAGTTTTGTTAAAGATGTTAAAGTATTCAGCATTATTTTAGAGAATGAATTTCCTTCAGAATTGGAGATACTGTACGTATGTACATGTGTTAACTTTGCAACTATAAGAGGAATTAGGGATAACAATTTGGTTGGAAATAATAGCAGTAATAATATACACCACATTGGATACTTCATGAAGATAGAATTATTTTCAATATAGTCCTTCGTAGGCATTTTGTACCTTTGAGTATAGAATAAAAATGCAGTAACAATGATACCATTATAAAAATATGAGCATACTGAAAAATCAAGCCAACTTGCTCACATCTTATAAAACAGAGTATACTTTATATGTCTTAATGTTGTTAAAAGGAAATAAGCCCAAAATGGAGTCACATAAATATTAAGTCTCACCAAGATTTAATACCTAACCTAATTGTAGTTTGAGCCTCTCCCAAGAGTAGAATTTTAAACCAATCAGTCTGGAATGTCCTGATCATCCCTTGTAAAATAATCTTCGTAAGACTCTTGGCCCTGCCCCCTAAGGGAATGTGATCTTAACTGAAAATATCCTTTTTTGCTAATAACTTCTTTGCCCTAACCTCCTTCCTATAAAAACCTTCCACTTTGTATAACTCCTTGGAGCTCCTTTATACTTTCTAGATTGGATACTATCTAATTAATGAATCCTTGAATAAAGCCAATTAGATCTTTATATTTACTCAGTTGAATTATTTGTTTAGTGTTTTTTTTAATGTTTTATTTATTTCTAGGAGAGAGAGAGAGAGACAGCGTGAGCAGGGCAGGGTCAGAGAGAGAGGGAGTCACAGACTGAAACAGGCTCCAGGCTCTGAGCTGGCTGTCAGCACAGAGCCCGACGCGGGGCTCGAACCCACGAGCCGGGAGATCATGACCTAAGCGAAAGTCGGATGCCCAACCGACTAAGCCACCCAGGCACCCCTTGTTTGTTTATTTTTAACAATGTAATATATCCATTAACCTACTAGCAGCCAAATAAAGCTGTAAGAAGTCAAACAATTACTTTTACTGAGAAAAGTTATGATCATGCCTTTGAAGGGAATCAGAGCAAATCTCCCCAGAATGTGTCACTTTGCATTGTGGGCTATTTTGAGTTGAGGACAATCAAAATCCTGGGCGGGGGGGTGGGGGGGGCGGGGTCTCAAGAGAAACTTCTGTCCCTCCCTTTACCTAGAAGAATCTGAATTGGAGGTATTTCCCAGAATGGGGGTTTTTGCCAGGGATTAATTTTACCTCAATGACCCATCTGTGTGGCAGGGCAAACATCTAATTACCAAACATCTGCTCTTCTTAATTCCCTGTGAATTGCCCTCCTTCCCTTTGAAGCCTCAGGCCTTTCTCTCATTCCTTAGCCCAGGGTGGCTTATATATCTCACTTTACCTTTCTGTCTTTGATTCTTTCCTGTGTGTAAGGTTCTTCTCGGTATGAAAAACTAAATTTGATTTTCTCCTCCTAATGTTAGACCAGCTGGAAGAATCTTAAGAAAGGTAGAAGAAAATTATTCTCCCAACACACCAAAAAGCAAAAGTCAATCTTTGGGTCACTCACCAAATATCTAAATTTCCCTTGATATCTGATATAAGCTTTCACACTGTTCTATCTCCTACCCATAATAATACCAGGTATAATTACTTTTTCTATTTTAAGGTTTTGCATTAACATTTCTGAACATTAATAGATTTATCTTTGATTAAAAAACTACCAATTTTGAAATGAATTCTTAATTCTCCCTAACTAAGAAGTTCTTTACTCAAATTCACAAAAGTTGTAATTGTGAATAAGGCTAAAGGACTCTATCTAAGGGATAAAACAGGACTTTTCAGTCAACAATCTGTGTTTACAATGTGCTTAAATTATCTAAGTTTCTTTGAACTCATCTGTTAAATGGGGCTAATCTTAACAACAGTCCAACCTTTTTAAAAGATTGAACAAAATAATGCATATAAAGTGTCTTCCATAATTTGTGGCATACAAGTAAATAATTAATGTGTAGTTTTATTCAGTAATTTCATCATACTTCCCATTTTCTAGGCAGGAAGCTGTTTCAATGAAAACAGTTTTTATCATATACCTATATCAAAGGCCAGTTCATAGAAATTCAATTTCAAAGAATACTCTGCAATCATGTCTTTGCAATTTCTTCTAGCTTTAACATTTAAGTAAAGCCCCCTATTTATAGTGTGTCATTATAGCCTATAAGGAGTGAAATAAGCTAGAACCATGAGCGCAATTATGTGGTTTCCTGCGAAACTCTGAATTCTTGTAATTAACAAAGGTCAGTTTTTAAAAGGGAAGTGATCTCCATGAAAATTCATGAGATCTTCAATGATTGAGTTGTCAGTCAGTTCCCATTCTTATTGCTACTACCCCAGTACAGGCTCCAGTCACCTCTAACCTGGACTACGGAAATAACTTTCTAAACACTTCAATCCTACTGCTTCCCATTATTTGCCATAGTAATCTTTTTAACACACAGTCCTGACCATGACTCTACTGCTCAGAAAATTCACATATTTTCCTATTGTTCACAAGATAAAATCCAAAATCAATGGAATAGAACTCAATGCCTTCCATAATAAAAGGCTAATCAACCATTCTGACATGAAATGCTATCGTTTACCTCACACAGCGTACGTTAAGGCCAAATAAAATATATTTTATGCATGTTAAAGACTGATGTCTTTTCTTCTTACAATGCCCTTCCTGTACCTACTCTTTCTCTTCCTATACAGTCTTACTCATATCTCCAGATACTGTCTAAATGAACATCACATCTTCCACAATATTTTCATTTCCTATACTCCCATAGACTTGATATAATATATTTAAAATGCTACATTTTATAATACATTATAAATATATAAACAATATATTAATATATACAAATATATAATCTGAAATATGTTTATATATTTAAATCAAGTGTGTTTATATATTTTATATTTAAATCAAGGTACACATAACACACACTTGGAACTATAAGAACTCAGGTACATAATTTTCTTTTCTATTAACTCACAAACTAACTTAGCACAGTGTCTGGCACATACTTAATGGTCAATACAGTTTCCTACATGTGTGACCGTATGACTGAATGAAGTGACTTATATTTCATCTATGAAATACACAAACGCTGGGCTTACACTGATTTTCAGTACTGCCTCACTGACAGATATCAATTTCTAAAATGTACTTTCTGAGTTCCAATTATTTTGACATCATAAAATTATAGGACTGAAAAGGAATAGAAGAATGCCCACTCCAAGCTTCAGTGAAGGGAAAAATATCTTCTAATTTTACAGAGTTCAATTTTGAATAGGATTTCATAACCTACCCCTTTCACTCAACCCTTTCATGTTTAATAATGTCCACTATTAATTCCCACAGACAGTCTTGTGATTATTTTTTAAGGTAATTGAAGCATTATTGCTTTTTTTTTTCCTCTCCATTTTTCCCCCCTGCCTGGGAAGATGACATAACACCAAAAGAAGATTTTAAGAAAGTTAAATATATCAGAATAAGCAAGGACTGTGACAGATGGGCCCTGGTTTCAGAACTAAAACTCCTCATCTATTTACAAGCATCTATTTTCATTCGGGTTTGTTGATTCTGTATTCTGAAAATTTCTAACATAAACTGTTTCCCATTCCCAAGATTCCAGCATATTTGCATTTTGACCAATATACCTTCTTTTTAAAAGTTTTCTTTACTTTCAACTTGGACCTTAACTTTCCATGCAGTCACTTTTAGTCACTGAAGATACATACCTTTCACTTTGTTTACTGACTAGTAATGACCTTTTTTGAGCTTTTGAGGCATCAGTCTTAAAAACTAGCCCTAGCTAAGTGTAGTATTTTCCTTTCTTTTATTTTCTTTTTGAAATTAGGATATTAATCAAATTCTAGTCTTCTGGTGTTTCTTTCTTTTTGACACCACTTCTCTAAGTTTAACATAAACAGTTTGTTCAGCATATTTGAAAATTCTAAACTGCTTTGGAAGAAAACAAATTTGGGCCTGGACGTAAGCTGATTTCTTTCTTGCCTTTAAATTGCGTTATAATACAATAGAGGGAGATAAGAAGTTGGAAGTCTGGTAATGAAGTCACTGTTACTTTTTATTACTTATTTACAAAATTATGTAAAGACGTAGGAAATGTTAAAAAATCAGAAAAACACGCAATTCAAATGCACAGCAACGTGATAACAATTGCCTTGTCCCAATTACGTATCTTCTTTAGTTCCTCTCATTGAATTCCTAGCAGTCCCTCAACTATAGAGCATGAGTAAAGCATAACTCAACAATGCTACCTGGGGCAATAAAATGATGACTCTAATGTCAACTAATTAACCAGATCTATTGAACACCTGGTGTTCTTTAGCAACGTGTTAGAATCTACAGCCTTGGAGGAGGGGCCGAGATGGTGAAAGAGCATGGTAGTTTTGTGTATGTATCATGACTGAAACACAGCCAGGTCAACACTAAAACATCCTGCACACCTAGGAAACACAACAATCTGCACAACCTGAACCACAAAACTCAGCAGGTATATGGCCAGAAGGTGAACTGGGGGAGAGAGAAGCTGCGAAAGGCAGGAAGCTGCTTTTGCTAGCAGAGAGAGGGCGGAGATGGTGGGAGAGTACAGGAAAGCATCCCCCCACCCCCAAAAGCAGCTGGAGAGAAAAAGTATGCAAGGGACTGAACTAAAAATGGACAAAGGAGAAAGGAGAGAGTTTAAATTCCATTAAGACTTTATAAACAGGGTGGGCACAGAGTCTGAAACTCCCCAACTTGATACCTGGTGATGCTCTGGTGGGAAGGCCAAATCCCCAGGAGCAGAGAGTGAGTCTGGGAGTCCTCGGGCCACACAGGGAGAAGTAGTTCCCCTGTTGGGAGGACACTTGGTAGAGGCTGTGTGGCCACCCCAAAGCCAAAGTTTCCAGCAGACCACAGAGAACAACCACATTCACTGGAGCTGCAACAAGGACGTTACGGGGGAATCCTGGTGCCAGATGTGGGTTGTGACTTACCATAATTCCAGAAACACTGCTGCTACATGATCGCATGGACCTTTTCTGGGGTGGGATGGCACCCAACACAGGCTCTGGGCATCAGCAGCAGCACGGTCTGTGAACATTCGTGGGTATGACTGGTGCCTGGCCATTAATTACCCTGCGAGACCCTCCCCCAGAAGGTCTAAGCAGGTCAAAGCCACAGTCCCTCATTAGTGAGGGGTTGGGAAACACTGTTGCATCTGAGATAAAGCTCAGGAGGAAGTGACGCCTGGTAACCTGATGGTGTGGTCATGGACAATGTAAAAGCGAGGAGTGAGGAGTAGACGGAAGCCAAGGACAAAGCACAGGTGCGAGATTGCAGATCAGGAGAACGGACTAGAGACTGAACAGTTAGCTGGGTGATGCCATGTCATCCCTCCCGCGCATGTGCTTACAGACCTATAAGCGCCAAAACAATTGCCCCAGTAAGTTAATCAGTGCCATCTAGTGGAGCACAGAGCCATTACAGTAAGTCCCAACCAGCTCCGCCAAGCTCACTCTTCAGGAAAAGCACAAGTCTCTCCACCTGCTTAGTTTAGACTATAAAGTGCTTCATAGTTTGACTTCTAAGGGAAAATGATGTAATTTCAATTGTATTTCAGTCTGCTCACTGGGCCATCGTTCAATTTTTTTCTTCTTTTTTTCTTTTATTTTTCTTGAATACAGAAAGAGAATTTTTTTTAATTTTCAATTTATATTTAAAATATTTTCTTTAATTTTTTCTACTATATTTTTTACTTTTCTGTAATTTTTCCAAATTTTATTTTATTTCCATCATTTCATTTTATTCTATTTCACTGAATTCATTTTTTAAAATTTTCAAATGTTTTCCCTTTTTTTTCTTTTCTGTCTCCCCCCACCCTTTTTTCTCTAATACATTAGCGTCTTTCCATAACCAGGCCAAAACACACCTAGGATCTAGCATCATTTATTTGATTTCTGTGTGTGTGTGTGTGTGTGTGTGTGTGTGTGTGTGTGTGTGTTGCTTTTAATTTATAATTGTCCTTTTTTTTAACTTAGTAATTCCTTTTCTTCCTTCAAAATGACAAAACAAGGTTAATTCATCCCAGAAGAAAGAGCAAGAAGAAACAACAGCTAGGGACTTAATCAACACAGATATAAGCAAGATGTCTGAACCATAACTTAGAATAACAATATTAAGAATACTATTGGTGTTGAAAATAGACTAGAATCCCCTTATGTGGAGATAAAAGAAGTAAAAGCTAATCAGAATGAAATAAAAACATAACTGAGCTGTAATCTTGAATGGATGCTATGGAGGCACGAATGGACACAGAGCAGGGAATCAGCAATAAAGAGGTCATGCTTATGGAAGATAATTGAGAAGAAAAGAGGGAGATTAAGGCAAAGGAGTATGCTTTAAGAATTATAAAATCAGGGGCGCCTGGGTGGCTTAGACGGTTAAGCGTCCGACTTTCGCTTAGGTCATGATCTCGTGGTTCGTGGGTTCGGGCCCCGCGTCGGGCTCTGTGCTGACTGCCAGCTCAGAGCCTGGAGCCTGTTTCAGTCTGTGACTCCCTCCTCTCTGACCCTCCCCTGCTCACGCTGTCTCTCTCTCTCTCTCCTAGAAATAAATAAAACCATTTAAAAAATAAATTAAAAAAAAAAAAAAAAGAATTATAAAATCAGTGACTCATTAAAAAGGAACAACATCAGAATCATAGGGGTCCCAGAAGACGAAGAAAGAGAAAAAGGGATAGAAGGATTATGTGAGCAAATCACAACGGAAAACTTTCCTAACCTGGGGAAAGACACAGACATCAAAATCCAGGAAGCACAGAGGACTCCCATTAGATTCAACAAAAATCAACCATCAACAAGGCATATCCATAGTCAAATTCACAAAGTATTTATGTAAGGAAGAATCATGAAAGCAGCAAGGGGGGAAAAAAGTCCTTAACCTATTAGGGAAGACAGATTAGGTTTGTAGCACCTATCCAAAGAAACTTGGCAGCCCAGAAAGGAGTGGCAGGATATGCTCAATGTGCTGAACTAGAAAAATATGAAGCCAGGAATTCTTTATCCAGCAAGATTGTCAATCAAAATAGAAGGACAGATTAAAAGTTTCCCAGACAAACAACAATTAAAGGAGCTGATGACCATTAAACCAGCCCTGCAAGAAATTTTAATGGGGACTTTCTCAGGGGAGAAAAGATAGAAAGAAAAAAAAAAGACCAAAAGCAACAAAGACTAGAAAAGGATCAGAGAACACCACCAGAAACTCCAACTCTACAAGCAACATAATAGCAATAAATTCATATCTTTCAGTACTCACTCTAATCATCAATGGAGTAAATGCTCCAATCAAAGACAGAGGGTAACAGAATGCGTAAGAAAACAAGATCCATCTATATACTGTTTTCAAGAGACCTGCTTTATTTTTTTAAAATTTTTAATAGTTTATTGTCAAGTTGGTTTCCATATAACACCCAGTGCTCATCCCCACAAGTGCCCTCCTCCATGCCTATCACTCCCCTTCCCCTCTCCCCCAAACCCATCTACCCTCAGTTTATTCTTGGCATTCAAGAGACCTGCTTTAGACCTAAAGATACCTTCAGATTGAAAGGGGATGGAGAACCATCTATCATGCTAATGGTTGACAAAAGAAAGCTGGAGTAGCCATATTTATATCAGACAATCTAGACTTTAAAATAAAGACCGTAACAAGAGATGAAGACGGCATTATATCATAATTAAGGGGTCTATCTACCAAGAAGACCTAACAATTATAAACATTTATGCTCCAAATGTGAATGCACACAAATATACAGATCAATGAATCCCAAACATAAAGAAATGCATTGATAATAATACCATAATAGTAGGGGACTTCAACACCTCACTTACAGCAATGGATAGATCATCTAAACAGAAAATCAACAAGGAAACAACGGTGTTGAATGACACACTGGACTGGATGGGCTGAACAGATATATTCATTATATTTCATCCTAAAGCAGCAGAATACACATTCTTCTCCAGTGCACATGGAACGTGCTCCAGAAAAGATCACATACTGGGGCACAAATCAGCCCTCAACTAGTACAGAAAGATCAAGATCATACCACACATGTTATCAGGCCACAACTCTAAGAAACTCAAAATCAACCATAAGAAAAAAATTGGAAAGATAACAAATACTTGGAGACTAAAGAACATCCTACTAAAGAATGAATGGGCTAACCAAGAAGTTAAAGAAGAAATTAAAAAGTATATGGAAACCAAATAATATGATAACACCACAGCCCGAAACCTCTGGATGCAGCAAATGCAGTCATGACAGGGAAGTATATAGCAATCCAGGCCTTCCTAAATAAGGAAGAAAGGACTCAGATACACAACCTAACCTTACACCTTAAAGAGCTGGAAAAAGAACAGTAAGTAAAACCCCAAACTAGCAGAAGACAGGAATTAATAAAGATTAGATTAGCATTCAATTCTATTGAAATCAAAAAAAACAAAAACAACAACAACAACAAACCAGTAGAACAGATCAATGAAACCAGAGCTGGTTCTTTGAAAGAATTAACAAAATTGTTAAACCCCTAACCAGTTTGATCAAATAGAAAAAGGAAAATCAAGAATGAAAGAGGAAAGATCACAACGAACACAGCAGACATACGAACAATAATAAGAGATATGCATAAAATCAAGAATCAAAGAGGAGAGATCACAACCAACATAGCATATATACAAACAATAATAAGAGAATATTAGGAGCAATTATATGGCAATAAAATGAGGAATCTGGAAGAAATGGAGAAATTTCTAGAAACATATAAACTGCCAAAACTGGAGCAGAAAGAAATAGAAAATTTGAACAGACCCATAACCAGTAAAGATATCGAATTAGTAATCAAAAATCTACCCCCAAAAACAAGAGTCCAAGGACAGATGGCTTTTCAGGGGAACTGTATCAAACATTTACAGAGGATTTAACACCTATTCTCTTGAAGCTATTCAAGAAAAAAAAGAAAGAAAGAAAGAAAGAAAGAAAGAAAGAAAGAAAGAAGAAGGAAGGAAGGAAGGAGAAGGAAGGAAGGAAGGAAGGAAGGAAGGAAGGAAGGAAGGAAGGAAGGAAGGAAGGAAGGAAGGAAGGGAGGAAAGAAAGAAAGAAAGAAAGAAAGAAAGAAAGAAAGAAAGAAAGAAGAAAGAAAGAAAGAAAGAAAGAAGAGAAATGGAAAAGAAAGAAAGGAAGAAAGAAAAGAAAAGGAAGGAAAACTTCTAAACCCTCACTATGAAGCCAGCAAAACCAGACAAGACCCCTCCCCCTCAAAGAGAACTATAGACCAATTTCCCTGATGAACATGGATGCAAATATCCTCAACAAGATATTAGCCAATCAGATCCAATAATACATTAAAAAAACTATTCACCATGACCAAGTGGGATTTATACTTGGGATACAGTGCTGGTTCAATATGTGCAAAACAATCAATGTGATACATCACATCAATAAAAGAAAGGACAAGAACCATATTATCCTGTCAATAGATGCAGAGAAAGCATTTGACAAAATATAGCATCCTTTCTTGAAAAAATCCTCCAGTAAGTAGGGATAGAAGGATCATACTTCGAGATTATAAAAGCCATATATGAAAGACCCAACACTAATATTACCCTCAATGGGGAAAATCTGAGAGTTTTCCCCCTAAGGTTAGGAACAAGACAGAGATGTCCACTCTTACCACTGTTATTCAACATGGTATTGGAAGTCTTAACATCAGCAATCAGACAACACAAACAAACAAAAGGCATCCAAATCACACAGGAGGAGGTCAAACTTTCACTCTTCACAAATGACATGATACTCTATTGGAAAACCCGAGATTCCACCAAAAAACTCTAGAACTGTTCCATTAATTCAATAAAGATGCAAGATATAAAATCAATGCACAGAAATTGGTTGTGTTCCTATACACCAATAATGAAGCAACAGAAAGAGAAGTCAAGGAATCAATCCTATTTACAATTGTACCAAAACCCATAAAATAACTAGGAATAAATCTAACCAAGGAGGGGAAAAATCTATAGTTTCTGAAAACTATAGAAAGCTTCTGAAAGAAATTGAAGAAGACATAGAAAAAAAAAAAAAAAGAAAAGAAAAATATCCCATGCACCTGGATAGGAAGAACAAAACTTGTTAAAATGTCAATACTACCCAAAGCAATCTACATATTCAATGCAATACCTATCAAATTAACACCAGCATTCTGCACAAAGCTAGAACAAATAATCATAAAATTTGTATGGAACCAGAAGAGAAAATGAATAGCCAAAGCAATGTGGAAAAAGAAAACCAAAGCTGGAGACATCGCAACGCCAGACTTCAAGTGGTATTACAAAGCTGTAATCATTGAGACAGTATGGTACTGGCACAAAAACAGACACTCAGATCAATGGAACAGAATAGAGAACCCAGAGATGGACCCACAAACATACTGCCACGTAATCTTTGAAACACATGAAAGAATATCCAATAGAATAAAGAAAGTCTCTTCAGCAAGTGGTGCTGGGAAAACTGAACAGCGACACGTAGAAAAATGAACCTGGACCACTTTCTTTCACTACATACAAAAACAGACTCAAAATGGATGTAAATGTAAGAGAGGAAGCTATCAAAATCCTCAAGGAGAAAGCAGAAGACAACCTCTTTGATTTTGGCCACATCAGCTTCCTATTCAATTAGTCTCTGGAGGCAAAGGAAACAAAAGTAAAAACCAATTATTGGGATCTTATCAAAATAAAAAGCTTCTACACAGTGAAGGAAACAATCAGCAAAACTAAAAGGCAACCGATGGAATAGGAGAAGATATTTGCAAATAACATATCAGATAAAGGGTTTATCCACAATCTATAAAGGACTTAAACTCATAATCCACAATCTATAAAGAATTTAAACTTAAATTATTAAACAAATA
This sequence comes from Proteles cristata cristata, assembly GCA_017311185.1. Lineage (NCBI taxonomy): Eukaryota > Metazoa > Chordata > Mammalia > Carnivora > Hyaenidae > Proteles > Proteles cristata. Next base: position 912,260 of record JAESUZ010003447.1, on the reverse strand, counting down.
ATCCAGTGAATAAATGTGCAAAAGACATGAATAGACAGTTCTCCAAAGAAGACATCCAGATGGCCAACTGACACACGAAAAACTGCTCAACATCACTCATCATCAGGGAAATACAAATCAAAACCATGATGAGATACCACTTCACCCTGTCAGAATGGCTAACATTAACAATTTAGGCAACAATAGATGTTGGTGAGGATGCAGAGAAAGAGGATCTCTTTTTGCGCTGCTTGTGGGAATGTGAACTGGTGCAGCCACTCTGAAAAACAGTATGAAGTTTCCTCAAAAAATTAAAAATAGAACTACCCTCTGACCCAGCAATTACTACTGGGTATTTATCCAAGTGATACAGATATGATGTTTTGAAAGGGCACATGCACCACAATATTTATAACATCACCATCAACAGCAGCCAAAATATGGGAAGAGCCCAAATATCCATCGATGGATGAATAGATAAAGAATACACGCACACATGTGCACACGCACGCGCGCACACACACACATACACACGCACACACACACACACACACAATGGAGTATTAGTCAGCAATCAAAAAGAATGAAATTTTGCCATTTGCAACTATGTGGATGAAACTAGAGGGTAATATGCTATGTGAAATTGGTCAGTCAGGGAAAGACAAATGTCATATAACTTCACTTATATATGGACTTTAAGATACAAACCGAAAAACCGAATGAACATAAGGAAAGGAAGGAAACAGAGATGGGGGATGAAACATAAGAGACTCTTACATTTGGAGAACAAACAGAGGGTTACTGGCAGGGTTGTGGTAGGGGGGATGGGCTAAATGGGTAAGGGGCATTAAGGAATCTACTCCTCAAATCATTGTTGCACTATATGCCAACTAACACAGATGTAAATTAAAAAAAAAATAAAAAATAAAATAAAAAATTATTAATAAAATGTAAAAAAAAAAAGAATATACAGCTTGAAGGAGCCCATGGCCCAGTATAGTGATAGATATGATCATTATTAGGGAGCAACAAAAGAAAGCTCATAATTGTTTGGTAGAATTGCATTATATAGCCTATAGAATAAATGTTCGACAAGAGTTTAAAGAATTGGGTGGAAGAGTGTTGGAATAATGAAACCATATAACATGAGGAAGTGATATAAAAAATTTAGTATTCATATTGCTAATCAATAATGTCATATGGATTGTCTACTCTTAAAAGTAAATCAATACTAACTTTCAAAAATGCAATTCAGCAATTCATTAGTTATTCTTTACAAATTGCACCAAAGAGTTGACCACTGATCTCTTATGGTTTCCTTAAATCAATGCAAAGGACACATCAAATGTAAAATGCTCCTTGTTTCTAAGCTTACTAAAAATAATCACTGCTAATGGGGTACACTTTAAATGCATAAGAATAAAAACATTTTAAGAGGCGACACCTGTTATTAACCTGTAAAGTGGCTTGAAAGTATCACTTAAAATTAGGCAACATTCATATGGACACTTTCAAGGTTAGCAAATCACAAGTGAAAAAAAAAACAGAGATTAAGGAAAAGGTCGAAGGAAATTAAATTCTCTTCAGATTTTTATTTCTTTGGAAATATTTCTGATTCAGGCATAGCCCTAAATATTATTCAAATGCTTGAGATATCCAGTTAACCTTGATGTCTTTAAAGCCTACCTGAAATGTTGGGTCTACAGGTTAGGCTTTACAACTCAGTTGTTCTGCTCTGCCTGATACAATATTGACTTTTATAGGAAGCTTTGTAAATATCAACATTTTTGTACCTAACCTCAAGCTGAAGCAGCACAGCAAATGCAGCCTGTCAACAAACATGCAATGCCACTCTAAAAGGATCTTTACAGAATTTAATTAGAAAGTTAAATAAGCAAGGAGGATATATTGGTGCAAAAGGAAAACACAACAAAGAGGTGAAGAATGGCACTGCAAAAATAAAGACATTAAGAAAATAAAAAGGTAATTGGATACCTTTTAATCTGGTAGAGGAACTTCCATGAAAGAAGCCATAAAGTTATTGGAAGATAAGATTCAATTGTTTTAGACCATATTAACTTAACTTGGTTATACTGATAGACTTTCCTTATCACACTGAGCATATCATGGTACAAACTATGATATAAAGTCTTGCGTGAAAACATCAGATTGAAGGAATATACACTGCACTGTCTTTTCCAGAACTAATTCAATGCAAATAAAACCTGAAAGATCAGAAAGAACAGAACTAAAACACATTATTTCAATTCAGAATCCTTATAAAGCATATAATTTTTTTTTTGGTATAGTGCTGTATAGTGAATCTAGTATCACAAATTTATAGTTCATTTACATGAGTCATTTTTCTTATAGTAAGGGAGAAATTAATGAATAAATAAATGATTTAGAGATTAATCTGTAAAAAGAAAGTACACTTTTCTCCCATTTGTGTGTGCGCATGTGTGTGCATATGTGTGTGTGTGTGTGTGTGTGTGTGTGAGCATGTGTGTGCGTGATCAGCATGCCATGTTGGCTGAGGAGGAAAGAAGTTTAGAAAAATAGATGTCTTAGTTCAGTTGCTATAATTAATACCAAACACAATGTGGCTTAAACAATGGCTTCTCACCATTCTAGAGGTTAAGAAGTCTGAGATAAGGGTGCTACTATGATCAGCTTCTGGGGAGAGCTTTCTTTCTGGTTTGCAGAGAGCCATCTTGGCTATGTTCTCACATGGCAGGGAAAAGGAGGAAACAAGCTCTCTTCTGTCTCATCTTACAAGTGCATTGGTCCCACTATAAGGGGTTCACTTTCATGGCCTCATGCTCCTCCAAAGGTTCTATTTCCATATGCCACATTAGAGAAAAGGGGATCAACATATGGGTTTTGGTAGGGGCAAAGGGGCATAAACATTTAGTCCACAGAAATAGGGGAAAATTAACTTCCCATAATCAACAACTACTTTAACCCATAATATTATTTTTCTCTTTTCTTTTCCTTTCATCCAATTCATTACATGTATATACATTGTGTGTGTGTGTGTGTGTGTGTATAATGTGTATATACAAAATCAAGAATTAAATCACTAAAATCTATTCATAACTTTAAGCCATAAATACAAATCCTGATGAAATACTTATTTGACATTAAAATATTTATTACATAATATGGTAAAATATAAAAACTGTTAATATTTTTAAGACTTAATATTTTATAATTAAAATATCTAGATGTATATTCATTTGAGCTATATGAAATATTTAAAAGCTTGGAAAAGAATTGCTTTAAATAATTATAGTTGAGTTATAATGAATACATGATTATAATAAATATGTTTATTTTTTTTATAAATTCAGCTTCCATATTTCCTTTATTTAAGTACCAGTGATCATCTGTAACATGTTCCTAATGACTTCAATATTTCAAATATTCAGTAGCAGACAATCATGCAGAGATTCAGGAAAGAACATTTAGCAAAAAGAACCACTTAGGAAAATTAACAATATAATCACCTATATTTTGATTCAATTTATCTTTCAATTCTCATGTATCTTTCAATACAAATAGTAATTATCAATATACCTTTCAGTGGACAACCTCTTCCAATAAAATTTTACTCAACAAATGAGTAAAATTTTTTTAATCATTTTTTTAATCAAAAAGTAACAAAAGCTTGAATTTCTATGGAAAGAAAAATTTATAAGAGGCTACCAGGTTTGTCATTGCTATGTCTGTCATTTAATCGTGGCATTTATTTAATTTCAGACCTTCTTCAGTGTAACTCACATATATTTGAAATAAAATATGCAAATAAATTCAGTCTCTGGAGAAGGGTAAATTCAAGCGTGAAACAGAATAGATTTCCATTTTCCTAATGCACTTTGGCACTTCTGTGTGTCCACTTACATTAGCCTATGAGAGTGTCTCTAGCTCTGGCAGCCCCAAAAATGTGTTAAAAAGACATGGTAAATTCAGAGTTCTGAAAGTAAATAAGCCTTGTGTAAAAGAGGCCTTCTGGACCACGTAGGTAGAGTAGAAACATTCGATGCATTTTAAATGCTTATCATCACGATTCTCCACCACAAAATGTGATATATGTTCTTTCAGAATAATTATTTTCCTCCATACTTATTAATGCCACCAAACCAAGTATCCTTCTCACTTTCTCTCCTGGTCAGTACACAGCCTAACACTGCTAAGGATCTAAGGAAGGGAAGAAAGGGTACATTTTGAGTTTTCACATTAAGCACGCAGTAAAAAGCCAACAACCTACCTGCATTAAGTGATGAGGGAAAAACTAACAATTAAATCAGAAAAAAAGTGTTTCCCAAAGTCCCACTAAAAAATAACAATACTAGCAACCCAAATGTGCAGGTGAATCTCCATTTCTAAAGTATTGTCATGTCTTACTGCAGTAAATACTGTAAAACAATAAGTGGCTTGCAAAGACAAGGTTAGAGTGCCTTTAACAAGTCCTGTTGACCCAATATCAAATAGTCTCTGCAACATCCTTACCTTCCCTACAGAGCACAGTGGGGAGAAATACATTGTCAAGTGCTTTTTTATGAGTGTAAAGTGAAAGATCAAGGTCAAACTTGGCGATGCAAATTTTTGTTTGTTTTTGTATGTTTTAATAAGCCTACATTTCTCCACGTTTCCTTACTATTTGAGACCCGATTCTTTTCCTTTCAAAGGTCAAAACTCTCCTCGTAAAAAAAAAAAAAAAATTTTCTTCCTTTCATGAGAAAGGAAAGTAAACATTAATATTGGGACAATTTAAAAATAAAAAAGGAGAGGATGTCATTTAATCCTGAATTTACCACAGGAGAAAACATGCTGAGAGGAATTTACTTGCAATGGTAAATGCCTTTGGGTTTCCTTGCAAATGACCCTTTCTTTTACAACTTCTCATATATTTCTCCTAGTTTGGAGTTCTTTTGAAATTAGCATGCCAGGGTAAATTCAGACATTCAACCCTTTTAAAACAGTTTTTTTTTCTTCTTCTACATTCAAAGGATACTAAAAAGAAAAAAAAAGAAAAGAAAAATTAAAGTTTCTCTGTTTCTATGTAACCCAACCAATTACCTAGGTCAAGCTCACTGTGAGCTCAGTTGATTGGCAGAAGGGGAAACCAGAGGTGTTCCTGAAGAAGGTAATGCTCTAGGCCAGCTAAGACTTTTGTTTCTGCCTCTGCTATGCTACGTTACCCATTATGCTATGGCTACTAGTTTAGAAAATGCATATAAGAAATCAAGTACTGGAGGCAAAACAAAAAGAAGAATAGAGAGGCAAAGCAATAGTTTCCCATACGCAGGTGAGCTATTAATGTTAAAAAACAACATTTACTATCATTTTGTTCTGTTCAAAAGCTACATGTTTTAAATTGAGAAGTTTAAGAAAATCAGATTTAATTCTACAAAGCATAATCTGAGGATAGAGGCTATTTTCTATCATTTATTAATAATGTTAGCTATTTATTCACAAGTACATTAATACCTTACCAACGGCCTGACTCATATTTCCTTTGTTTCTCAAGAAACTATGTCAAATGAGCTGTCTTAAGCATGTGAGTATATAAGGACTGGTTGTGGACTATAAAGAAGAACTACAGGGGTATCTGAGTGGCTCAGTCAGTTGGGCTTCTGACTGCAGCTCAGGTCATGATCTCACCACTCCTGAGTTTGAACCTTGTATCAGGCTCTATGCTGACAGCTCAGAGCCTGGAGCCTGCTTCAGATTCTATGTCTCCCTCTTTCTCTGCCCCTTTCCTGCTCACGCTTTGTCTCTTTCTCTAAAAAATAAATAAATCTTAAAAAAAGTTTTAAAAAGAAGAACTAGAAGAAATATAATGAAATCCCAAATTTAAATCAAGTAAGTTTATGGGTTACCTGAATAAATACTTGTTTGTTTATTTTTCTCTGGATATTTCCTGAAAGAACATAAACATCACTTTTGTTAAGATGAGGAAATAATAATATATAATGTGTGTATATACAACTCATTGTTTATGAGTTTCTTATTGGTGTCAGTAATTATTATCTATATTTTTATAGAATGGCAAATTGAGTTTAGTGGACAAAGTTTAGGCTACAAAGTTAATGATTTAATTAATCAAAGAAAATGTCCTTTCAGTAGACATCTACTATCATGGAGCTTCTTTCATCATTGTTAACAAATGAATCTTTTTTTTAACTTTAATAAAATACATGCACTTTTCAATTTGCACTCTACTAATCAGCATGCATCGTGACATTTTCCCTAGTCTACATTATAGCTTCTTATACATAAATGTAGGACACAGGGCAAGTTGTTTTACTTACTCTACCTAGCTGAAATTTCTCATCTGCAAATGGGAATAAAAATGGTACTTACCTCAAGTTGATCTGTTTTAAGAATTAAGAGAGAGTCTATATAAACACTTACTATAAACCCTGACACATGGTAAATGCTCACATACTTGAAATATTCTTATTCTAAATTCCATCACCATCTCTGATAGTAAACTCACTAAAAGTTCAGTGTTGCCCCGTGGAATGCTCTTTGTGCAACACTTTACACTTTCCCATGATTTCTCCTAAATACCATCTTCGTTTGAATTGCCTATAGTGTCTGTTAAATGTACACTTGTGGGTTATACCACAGATGTTTCAGAAAACCTCTTCAGAAATTACGTTAGTGAAAAGAGCAAAGTCAAACATACCTGCATTAAAATAAGGTCCTAGCACATATCAACACTAAGAATCACTAAGTTTATCTGAACTATTTCTCATCTGAAGAAATAAAAGGAAAGAAGAAAGGAAGAAAGGACAAAGGCAGTAGTGTTAATAATATCAACCTCACAGAATTGTAATATTGATTAAATGATACTTTTGTAAAAACATTTTATGCAATCATATTGTCATGTAACAGGTGGCCAACAAAGCTAATAGTCCTTTCCTCAAGCCTTCTCTTTGTCTTGTATAAACGGGAAAGATCAGAGCTCAAATCTAAGGAGGTTCCTTTAGTGTCAACTCCAGAAACTGGCCTGGAGATTCCCCAAACCATTCTATCTTCCTCTACATTTTAGGGACAGGTCCTCTTCTAAGTTCTCCCAATCTTTGTGAAGGTTAGCATATGGATCCTTATATAATATTCTAATCTTGATTTCATTTAAATCCAAAATTAGCATAGATTCCTTAACTTACATTTTTTCTTCCTTCTTTTTTAAATCATTCTACTTTTAAATGCAAGGGTTTTTTTGTTTGTTTATAAAAAGCACAATCTCAAGATAAAAATATTCTTTGGACAAAGTAGTCCTCAAAGACCCTACTCTCATTTATCCACATACAAGCATCTTAATGCTTAGGACAGGAAATATTCTGTGACAGTTCACATGAAACCTAAGGGATTACCCACTCAGGACTTCCATATTTGTCTCCCTACATCTCTACATATTCAACTCTTCTGTATCTAACTGGCCATTACACAATGAACTTGTCAATAATAAGAACCGTATGTTATTCACATCTTTAGCCCCAATACCTGGCAACACAGGTGTATCATGGACATTTATGTTCTCAAACAATGAATGAGATCCAGGGCAGATATTAGTCACTTTGGGGTCAGACGGTGATTCTAGGCTGCTTAAATCTGGAAAGTGAAAAAAAAAAAAAAAAAACCCAAGCTATTAAAAGCAGAAACTGGAATGCACAATAAAAATAATCCCAGCTGTCAAAAGCCTACATGGAGGAAATGACAGGAAAAGAATACATGGGCAACAAAGAGACAGAAATAATTTGACTGAAAACTAAGTCCCTACTGCCACTGCCCAGCCAGCTTGTCAGTTTAATTTGCAGTTGGAGAAAAAGAAGGGAGAGGAGTCAAAATAGGTGTTTGGTTTTTTGTTTTGCTTTGTTTTGTTTGTTTTGTTTTCTCTTCTTAATGGGGGAAATCAAGTGAAAGCAAGGCTCCGCCTGGCTGTGAAGAGCTGCTGACACCCGTGGTTGCCACATCTCATGCCTGAGAGATGGGTCAGATGTTGCTAAAGGCAGCTGATGAAATGAGGTGAGGATACAAGCAAGGGAAAAAGTCAAAAGAAAAACATTGCTAAATGAAAACAGAAGAAAAGGAAAGAACAAACAGTGCCCACAGAAAGTCCAACAGCAAAATGCCCTCTAATTAGTACAAAGTCATACTCTTTCTTTTTCCTCCTCTCATTCACTGAAGAAAATGGGATGAAAATCGACAAAAATGAACATTGGCCTTAAGTGCAGTACAAGCCTCTATACCTCACAGGCTCAACTAAAGCACTGCAATATTCTCCCCTGGCTATTTATATTCTATTTTTTCCCTTCATTTACCCACCTGCCCACCCATACCATAACAGTGGAAAGACAGTATTTATTCCCTGGAAGTACAATTGTGTGGCACTCAGAGGAAACTTGACTTTGGCCACCACTCCGAGGGGTCATGTTGTACAAGCATAGAAGGTCATGAGCATTTGGTGGTAAAAGCCTGGAAGAGCAGTAGGTGGATGGGAGTGGTTTCTTTAAGCATAGCAAGTAATTATAACCACAGTTAGATTTTTTAAGATAATTTAAAACTGATACACATGGCAACTCACAATACATGTCCGAGCCTTTACCAGTATCTCCATCCTGAGACCTCTCATTTAAAAGGAGGGCCCCAAATAACATTTCGGTGCATCTGACAATGGAAAGTGGAAAGGAGATGCCATAAAAATTGATCTGGGCTAAAGACAAAAGTAACAGGAAAATTAAGTACGTATTTAAAATTAATATTCCTTTTAAGTTCTTAGGGTTTTTTTGGGGGGGAGTTGTTTGTTTGCTTTTAAAATTATTTAATATAGTACCCTCTGCATGATTTTGGTCATGTCAGTGAAGTTCAATTTGGGCAGCACTGGGGTCGATGAACACTCTGAGACACTACCCTGAAAGGGGACCAAGAGAGAACATAAGAATTCAAAGGATATTAGTGGGCTCAGCATGTCTGAGAAGTTCATTACCAGCAAGTGCTTGAAAAAGACGCAGTTGGTATTAGAATAATTCAGAATATCAGTGGGTGAGCTGATATCCTTGGGAAAGGGAAGTTTAGGGTCTGAAAGAATCATCTTTCAATATTATATAATAGCATTCATATGGGAATATGACTTGGTAGATCAAACATTCTCATATACAAGATGGAAAATCTGGAGGATTCCCAAATTCTTAAAGTTCATCCAACTATTGGAAATATGTCTTAATACTTAGGGAGGTTAATCACAAATAGCCACTATGAGCAAGATACCAATGAGATGCAAGGAATTAATATGCCACAATATCTACCTTCAGAAAGCTCACGTTCTTAGGCACTCAACAGGTTATTAAAATACAGCAGGGTCACTGCAAATAACAGAAGTAATATTGTGAAACTGGAACACAGTTAATGGCATTAAACCCAGTTTTTCATTCAGAAGTTAGAGAGTGTTTCCAGAACTAGTGGTGTCTAAGTGGAATATTTAATGATGAATTGTATTTAACCTAGAAGTCAGAACAATATAGACAGAGGACAGAAAGTGTTCAGGGACCCATAAAAGTCTAAATGGTGAGAGCCTAAACTGCTGAAGTACACAGTGTGAGTTCTGGTGATGGGGATGGAGAGTGGGTATGTGCAAAGCTGTGGAGAGTCTTGTGCTGTATCAAAGAGCTGGGAGTTTTCCAGAAAGCAAAGGGAAGTCAGCTTTTTACTAAAGTGCATTCCTTTGATGCAATGTGAAATGTACATTCTCCAAACAGTACATAGGCAGACAAATTAGAATAAATACAACATGAGTTGGAAGACAGTATTCGAGATTCCAAGGCTTAAACTTTAAATTTATACATAACAAATGACTCTTTTCAACAGCCTGATTTTATGTTCAACCATATAAGTAGTCTATGATTTTTTGAAGGGCAAAATAAAAGTCATCTTATTACTTCGAAATAATTTTTATAATTATTTCCTACAAAAATAGAAACTTTGGAAATCTAAATAGAGTTGAGACAGTAAATAATGTCAAGCACTATAATGTAATACTTTTGCTAATGTAAAGTAACTATAAGTAAATAGATTCCCTTTATTAATAACAGCTATTAATAATAGAAGATATGAGTTAAATATTATGCTGTGGTGATTATGGGCACCTCTAGAATGAAAAGACTAATTCTGGTATAGTTGGGAATTTTATTCTTAAAATTCTGGTTATCACACTGTCATATTCATGAAAAAGTTTTTTAAACTTTCACTATTCTGACATTTGACATTTCACATTTAACTTTTTTTATACTTCAAGCAGTTGAAAACCCAAGTAATATTACTTTTACATGAATTATGATTAATAGGTAGGTGTTTACCTAAGAAATAATTTAAGAAAATGTGTGGGAAGAACACTAGTCCCAAGAAATGTTCTCTGGGGGAAAAAAAAGAAAGAAAGAAAGAATGAAAAGTGGCTCCCTAGTTAATTAAATTTGGGAACTGTAGAATTTTTAAAGATCCACAATACACATTAGCATCTTAAAAGCTCTGAGGACCTCTGAAGAAAAAAAAGCTGTTAATCCTTTTTGTATGCAACATTTCTGAAATTTACTTAATCATATAACTTTTTAAATGTTAAAGTGGTATCTATTAATATTATTATCATCATACCATTATTAAGAGTACTATTATAATAGAGTACTGCTAACTCTTTGCCAAGAATGTTGCAGTACAAACACTATCTTGGTTAAGAATCTTGTGAGTTAGGCATTATAATACCTCTTCTGATATGTGGAAACCAAGGCCTGTAAGAGGAGCTGGTTTAAAGTCCCATAAGTGTTAAGTGGCAGAACAGGGATTAAAACTAGGACTTTTAGTTTTACAAATGATATACTTGGGCATTATATAATGCCACTTTACTTACAAAGACTTTCTGTTTTTAAACTCACTTAAAAAATGCTTTCTGGGGGCTGCCTGGGTGGCTCAGTCGGTCAAGCATCCGACTTTGGCTCAGGTCATGATCTTACAGTTCATAGGTTTGAGCCCCGCATCGGGCTTTGTGCTGACCTGTTTCAGATTCCCTCTTTCAGTCTCCGTCTTTCTCTGACCCTCCCCTGCTCACGCTGTCTCTCTCTCTCTCTCTCTCTCTCTCACATATAAATAAAACATTAAAAAAAGTTTTAAAACTGCTTTCCAGGACACTTGATGTAACCCTTCCCAGCTACATCATCATCATCATCATCATTATTATTATTATTATTATTATTTATTATTACTACTAATAGCCTCAATTTAAAATTCAGGTTATTTAATGATTTTCTGAGTTATATTAGTCATGTATATTTCAGTACATAGTACAATATGTAAAGGTTATTTAAATATTTATGAAACATTTAAAATAGTGACTTTCATTAGATACAGTAACAATGGTGTATTTATATTCCAAGATTTAGTTAAATAATATGTTCAAGTAATAATCCCCAATTTATGAATGCAATATTAACATATTCTCATTAAATCAGTGTGGATATTAGGTTTTTAAAGGCAGTTCATTTATCTGACACACCCATCAAGCCGGAAATACTTGCTACTTATGTATCCATTACAACAAAAGCAGTTTTCTTTCTAACAATTATTCACAGCTCTTTAGTATGAGCAGTAATGTGACAATAAAGAGTTCTCTGAAATATGCCAAATGAAGGTATTCTTCCATAAAGCAATACACAAAATGTTCAGGCATTTGGTTGTCATTAAAATTATATTACAGGGTATTTTCCAAGAATCTATTTTAAGAAACTTAAATAAGATCATGTTCTATATAATGTTATAGCTAACACCTTATTTGTTTTAATTATTGTTAACATCCAGGTAACATATTTTAGAGAGTACACTATTATGAGTTAAACCGGAAAACAGAATTTTGAAAGAAATTCAATACTTAGGACAAAAAACAACCTTCCTGAATTTGAAAGGGCTTACAAATGTTGTGATGCTTTCATAAGCATAATTAAAATTAGTCACTCGGTTTTGTCTTATATTTTTGTTTTTTATTTAAAGTATTTAGTGTGGCATTCTATCTCTTTCTAAAACAAACACAGTGATGTATTGAAATTTTGCAGTCATGGAGACACATTTTATTGTACTATGAGCTTACATATCTATCTACAGTATTCTACTAAAGTCGTTATGCAGACAAAATAGTTAACTTATAAGTCATTTAAAAGTTCCTTCATTAGATTTTTAGTATGGATAAAGTGGCCATTACTATTTTTTAGGTAATTTAATAGTAACTCTAGCATCCATGACCAAAATAATCTCAGAGAATATCACAGTAAAAACAGGCATCCAAAGTTATCTAGTTCTAAACATGAAAACAAATCCAGCTGACATTTTGTTTGGTCCAAAGAGAAATGAGAAGGGTAAGAATACTGCCATAATTATATAAAGTTAAATTTTCTCAATTCAAGAAATTGTCCTTCATTCTGAGATCATGTCATCTTACATTTTTGTGTTACAATTCCCTTATTTATTAAATAAATATCTTGTATCACTGATCAGTTTGAAACTTAGTCCCAGTCTTAAAATAACCTGGACTGACCAACAATAACCCAAACTGACCTAAATAAAAACAGAGAATTAAATGGAAAGTAAATGATGTAATGTGCAATAAAGAGAAGTGCTAGAAGAAATTTACACTTGTTATCTACCATCCTTTACAAAGCATTTCTAATGTAATCATTCAAAAAGACCTGTGAGGTACAAATTGTGTTCCTATTTTACAGAGAAACAGTATTAGAGTTAATTCTTCTAAGGTGGTCCAATTGTGACAGAAACTATTTTGAAATTCAGGCCTGTATGCTTCTGGAGCCCACACTCTGTCTCCTACACTCATCCCAGAATAAGAAAGGTCCAGGAAAAGATCCAAGAAAACATAAGCAATAATCTGGAAACCTTTTGAAGTTCCTGGAATTCCTACCCCCTACTCCAGTACTTCCATGATAAAAGTAATAGGGCTGAACCCAAAATACTTTCCTCCTGAATGCTGCTTTTGTGAACAGGGAAAATACCAATCTATAAGCCTGGAAGAAGATGTATAGCAATTTATATCAAGACCTCAGGTGTTTGGGTTTATTCTAAGAGCCACCAGTTTTCCGTTATCTCAGAAGCAAGGCACGTTGTTTACCAATTGTGCTTAACATGTGGTCACTGCAATGGTACACGAATTTTGAAATTTCTAGAGATTCTGGGGTTGCATCCAGTTAATTACAACCTCTGGTACTTTTTGTCTTATAACAGAGCACAGATATTTATCTGAATTTACTTAGCTTCTCTGGAATGGTTTGAGTCTGATATGCATTTGGATTGACTGGATTTTGTTCTAGATTTTCATGACTATAAATCTTATATCCATCTTAATTTATTCTATATAATTTGTTAAGATATATGTATCAAGTGAATAGGTATACGATGCAATGAAAATACATACATATATATGACATATAATGTATGTATTTAAGTGTAATATGCACATAATATACATGTAGAAGCCAAAAGGAGTTAGTAGCAGGAATGGGTAGCCTGAGTAGATAAAATTAATTAGAATAAAAGCAGACTATGTCAGTTGACATAAAATTAACTGAATGCTATAGGGGTGCCTGGGTGGCTCAGTCAGTTAAGCATCCGATTTCAGCTCAGGTCATGATGTCACGGTTCATGGGTTCGAGCTCCGCTTTGAGCTCTGTGCTGACAGCTCAGAGCCTGGAACCTACTTCGGATTCCGTGTCTCCTTCTCTCTGTGATTCTCCCTTGCTCACGATCTGTGTGTCTATCCCTCTCTCAAAAAAAAATAATAAACATTAAAAGTTTAAAACAAGAAAGAAACTCAATAATACAGAACAACAAAAGGAGAAGAGATTTAGTGAGCTTACTAAGGGCAGGGTTGAAGTTCAATTCTATGTGCTGCTTTCCAATGTGTAATATTTGTTTTATGTTACCTTTGTTGTGATATTTGCTATTGTTTCTTTATAAAATGGGTAAAATAAAATGAGTTTCTTAAGAGCAGAGAACTGGATTATAACCTTATGACTTGGCAAAACTCCTAGCAATTTTTAGCACCCAGGGATGTTTATTGAATAGATGAATGAGAAAAAATGGTTGATCATTTTGTGCAAAACTGGAAAGAACTTTTAAATGATTCCTCCACTTTCACTATCCAGGATATCCCAGAGCTATCACTCCAGCTGGTTTTATTCTGCAGACTATGAGATTTTTTTTTAACACAGATGTAGTGGGTCTCATAAATCTGTTACAATCCAATTATTTTCTTTTGCAGAAAACTGGTGTTCTTTTAATTAGTCATAGTTTAAGAAAGAAAGCATCCTCTGAAATTACTTTGGAAAGTTGTTTTAAACAGCAGCACAAAAATAACAACTCCAATTACATTGAATTAAAGAAGGGTTATTTTAAATACTTTCAAGACTAGTTCCAAAGAGGTTAAGGGACTTTTTTTTTCAAGGTAACACACTGAATAATGAAAAATTATTTAAAAGAACTTAGATTTTCTTATTTCTGTGTACCACCAGGATGAGAATGTAGGCTCCCCAAGGGCAGACATATTTGCTTACTTCCTTCTTGATTTCTGAAAGCCTAGAATATTCTCTGATTCACTGACTGTAGTGAATGAGTATTTCTTAAAAGAGTGAAGAAACTGATGAAAAATGAGAAGTACAGAGTTTACTGAATTATGAAGAGCTAAAGGTGCATATTTATTTGTATATTCTAAGTGCAACAAACTAATTAAGGCATTTTTAAAATTATGAACAAATATTTATTTAAAGCTTACAATGCGGCGGGTGCTATTCTGAGAGCTAGGAATAGAACAGTGAACAACATAGAAAATGCCCTTGACTTTACTGAGTATGCAGTCTGAAAAGAAAAAACTAAACCCGAATAAAACACACATACAGTGGTTCTCAACTCTGAGTTTTTAAAAGTTACCAATGCTTAGGATGTCTCTTCTCCCCACCCGACTAAAAGATACACACACACACACACACACACACACACACACACACACACACAGTTTTTGGTATCCTCTTAGAAGTTCTGATACACAAGCTAGAGTAAAGAAGATCCACAATAGGGGCAACTGGGTGATTCCGTCAAGTTAAGTGTCTAACTTCAGCTCAAGTCATGATCTCAAGATTTGTGCGTTCAAGTTCTGTGTCAGGCTCTGTGCTGACAGCTCAGAGCCTGGAGCCTGCTTCAGATTCTGTGTCTCCCTCTCTCTCTCTCTGACCCTCCTCCACTTATCCTCTGTTAATTTCTGTCTCAAAAAATCAATAAACCTAAAAAAAATTTTTTTAAAAACCATTCGCAATAAGCAAACAAGCATAAAATATAATGTCAGGTAATGGTAAGTACTATGAAGCAGAATTAATACAGGCCAGTGAGGAGGGGTGGGGTAGGCGTGCCTGGCAGGGACTGCTAGAGTGCCATGTGCATATCTAGGGGAAAACATTTTAGGAACAACACAAAGACTAGTCTGGCTGGAATGAAGTAAAGTGGAACACTTCTTCAAGGGAATATAGAGGTTGCTTTAAGGGTTCGGTGCTTTCATTTAGGTATGATGAGAAGACACTGGAAAAATCTTAGTGAAGATTTTTGTGATTTTTTTTTTATCTGACACAGCTTTCAGAGACTTCTGTCAAACGGCTCTATAGAGAATGTGCTGTAGAAGAACGATAGAGTAAAAGCAGCAAGACTAATCAGGAAACTTAAGAGAGGACAGTAGCTTTGGAATAGACGGCAGCACTGGAAATCATGAACTATGGTTCAATATGTTTTTGATGTTAGAAATGAGAAAGTATCTTCATGGATTGGACATGTTGTGAGGAAAAAGGGAAAAAGTCAAAGATGATTCCAGGATTTTTAGCTCAAGTAATAATAAAGTAAATGGCAGTTCTGTGATCATAACTCCTGATATTTCATGCTTATGTATTTCCATCTAATGAAAAATAAAAAGGCTGGGTCTTGTTGTCTTAAAATAGGATGGCAAAAGAATCTCTTTAGAGTCTTCTTTCCCATGTGTATATAGTCTCCATCACATGGACACAGCATACAAGCATATTTGTGCTAGCACATGCACTACAATAAAACAATCCTCAGTCTAAAGAGCATTTTCTTATTCTACAATAGATAATAGTGACAGGAAAAAAAAAAAAAGAAAATAGAAGACACTATTGGGCTGTAATGTGGCTCCATTATATCCTGACTCCATCAGTATGAACGTGAAAATTCTCTGAGAGTAACGAAAGCTAAGAAGAACTAATAAAAATAAAGCACCATCAAAGACAGACGTGAAGCCTTGATCAGATCAGTGAAAAAATTTAAAACAGAACAGAAGCTTTGAGACACTAAAGGCATTTTTAAAATGGTTTTATCTTAATTTTGAGGTTGCCACTTCTTTTTCATGAAAGCTGAATAATGGTTGAACTTCAATACTGTGCCTAATCTGCCATATAATATCGCTTTTCCTCATTTTGTTCCATGCAGCTCTATGAACTTGAAGCTATACATTTCTCCGAAATCATTCTTCCTGTCATGACCAGTTTGTGTTTCATCACTTCCAATTTCTTTTTAAAGGCATTCCTCAAATAAGCACTCTTCTTAATATAAATTTTTATGATCATTAATAATGTTAATTGTCATTTATTGAGTATGTGGCTATCGATGAGCCAAGGGTTTCATATGCTCTAGTTATAATAAAAGGACTAATGCTTGAAAACAGGTATTAGAATCCCTGTTTTTCATATGAGAAAACTGAGGGACTCAATCAAAAAGTTGACTAAGATAATTTCTAAAACTTCTTTGGAGTTTAAGATTTTGACCACACATATTTTATTTATTTATTTTGTTAAACTCCTTTTGTTTCTGGCAATAAAGCACAATAGAGTTTAGATGGAAATTCAGGGAAAGGAAATCCTGAGGGGTCAAAATTATAAGAATGCTTGAATAAAGAGAAGTAAGTCCTGAAAACTTTCTTATTCAGAGTAGCTTAGTTTGGATATATCAGACTACTTCTTTTTAATAAAACCTTATTGATTTATTTTGAGAGTCAGAACTTGCCCACACACACAAGTGGGAGAAAGAGAGAGAAAAAGAATCCCAAGCAGGTTCTGTGCGGTCATTACAGAGTCTTATGTAGGGCTCGATCCCACAAACCCTGAGATCATGACCTGATCCAAAATCAAGAGTCAGATGCTCAGCTGACTGAGCCATCCAGGCATCACTCAACCATTCTTCAAGACAATAGATAAAAAATGGGGACCAGAAAAGGTGAGAGGTTAAAAGAATTAGCTTCCATAGTACTAGACTTCTCAAAAACAACACTCTTATTAAGTAAAATTCTTCAAGACAATAGATAAAATGTGGGGACCAGAAAAGGTGAGAGGTTAAAAGAATTAGCTTCCATAATACTAGACTTCTTAGTGACAACACTCTTGTTAAGAACACGAGGAAAAACACTCATCCCAAAAAAGATAAAGTAGGGATACTTGCTAGTTTGGGACTTATAAATAGACTAAACCAAATAAAAAATTGTTATACGAGATAAAAGAGAACACAGCCCAGCTTTATGCAATTTACAAGAAAAAAATGCCTAAAACATAAGCACATTATCAGTTAAAGATCAAAGGACAGGAAAAATATGTCAGGAAAATTCCAGGCTGAGGAATTCTGATATAATTATATTAATATCAAAATAAATCATGAAATAAAATACTAAATCTATCCGAAGAAGGAAAAAAGCTGTACAGATAATAAGACTCACTACAAATTGATATATGAGGTTCAATTCAGCAGAAAGACATAAAATGCTTAATTGTAGATGGATTTATAAGACAGTTAAGAAACATTTAAGTAAAAAATTGATACTGGAATAAAATAACAAATATATCATTATAGTGGCAGGTGTTAACACAACTTTTTTCATAATTATTAGATCATGTAGACTTAAAGAAAGAAATTAGTCAAGTATACAGAAGATGTGAACAAGCTAATTAATGAGACTGACATAATGGTCATAAATGAATTGCTTCCAACAGTGAAAAAGGACACATTTTTCTAAGAACCTTTGAAACATTTACAAAAATGAAACACATACTAAAGCCTCAATGAATTTTATAATGACTACACTCTGAATAGAAATTAATGTGTTAAAAAGTCAAATATAACACAGAATATAATAATGTTCTAAAGACTGAAATATAAATTCAAGAAAATTAATAAAATTAATAAGCATCAGCAAAGTTAATAAAGAAAAAACAAGGTCATGAAAACCATGCTGCAAATGAAAAAGGGCACATAGTTATAAATGAGATAGAAACTGAAAAGACAGTAAGATGATAATCTGACATACTTCATGCCAATACATTTAAGAACCTAGGCAGAATGATAAAAGTCCTAGAAAAACTTAGTCAAAAAACAGAAGAACTTTGATAATATTCCTCTCTCTCTTAAGGAAGTTAAATAATGCCCTAAGACCACCAGTTTTTTATTTTTACAGGAAAACTTTAAATTATTTGAGGAACTGATAACCAAATGTTAAACTCTTTCATAGAATAGAAATGAGGGAATGACTATACTCATTTTTAAAGACAATTATAAATTAGGTACCAAAATCAGACAAAGGAACTATAAGTATAGAAAATTATAAACAGGAGCGCCTGGGTGGCTCAGTCTGTTAAGCCTCTGACTCTTGGTTTCAGCTCAGGTCATAATTCACACTTTTGTGGGTTTGGGCCCCACACTGGGCTTTGCAATGGCAGTGTAAAGCCTATTTGGGATTCTCTCTCTGCTACTTCTTCACTGTGCTGTCTCTATCTGTCTCAAAATAAATAAATAAAACTTTAAAAAATTATACACAAAACTCATTAATAAATACAAATATAAATATGCTCAAGTAAACTGAGTATTTATAAAAAGAATAATGTCACTTGACCATGTTGTGTTTTGTTTATTCAAAGACTGAATTACTATTTAATGGGGTAAAGAAAAGTATATGATCATCTCAACGGATGCCAGAAGTACATTCAATAAAATTCATATCTGCTTATTATAAAAATTAGCCAACTGAAAAAGGATATATATGCATATATTAAAGATTATAATAGATATCAATAGATATATAATAGATAGCAATAATAGATATTGCTAATAGTAAAAAAATAAATGCCTTTCCTTTGGATTTGACCATTTGCCACTATCACTTCTTCCTGAAATATAACAAATACTTTAGCCAATACAATATGACAAGAAAAAGAAATAAGAGGTATAGCTTGTTAAAGACTTGTCCAAATTGTCATTATCCATAAATGATATAATTATCTACATGGAGGCAACAAAAGAATATACAATTTCATATTTAAATTCAACAATTGAGCAATTGCTTGGCAACGTTGCTCTATATAAAACTAACACAATAGAAAAACAATCGCATTTTTATGTAGTAGTAGCAAATATTTAGAATCCCTTTTATTTAAAGATGCCTAATATAACAAAAATAAAAGCTATCTTAGAATAAATTTGACAACATAATATTTAAAATTTCATATTTCAAAATATTTTGAATAAAACAAAGATCTCTTAATTTTACTGTAATTTTTAAAAGGTACCAAAGACTCATAGTGTGAAATAATGGAAATACAAAAACAACCAATAAAACTATAATCTTTGTATACCCTATTTTTTATGTTGAATGCTATTTTACTTTCATAAATCATTGTCTTTCAGTGCAACAGAATGCCCTGAAGTAATAAAAACACGTGAACAAGAACAAAATCTGTATGTATCCCATCCCTTTCATTAGAGTGTTTTGTTTCCTCAATTCCTTGCATTTCAGTGACATCATTGTCATTTTTATGGCAGAAGTTTTTGAAAAAATGGTAACACAACTGGTAACTCCTTTTCTGTCTTTGCCCAGGAAGTTATTGGTATTTATTTATTTTTATTAAAAATGTTTTTAATGATTATTTATTTTTGAGAGAAAGAGACGGAGTGTGAATGGGGGAGAAGTAGAGAGATGTGGGGCTCACATATTGTGAGGGCAGACATGAGCTGAAGTTGGACACTTAACCAGCTGAGAAACCCAGGAACGCCCGCTTTTTTTTTTTTTTAATGTTTTTATTTATTTTTGAAAGAGAGAAAGAATGGGGGAGGGACAGAGAAAGAGGAGGGGCAGAGGACCTGAAGCAGGGTCTGCACTGACAGCAGAGAACTTGATATGGGTCTCAGTGCCAGGAGATCATGACTTGAGCTGAAGTCCAATGCTTAACTGACTGATTCACCCAGATGCCTGATCATTGGGTTTTTATTGTTATTATGGTGGAGGTTGGAACCTGAGCACAGCCCTTGACACTTACCTGGTTCAAATTAAGCCCAAACCCTTCACACAAATAAAATTACCTCATTTTAATTTCTTATGTATCTGTAACCACTTAACTGTTTACAGTTTTCTCCCCACACCTATTTGCTGGATGAATCCTAAAAGCTGATTTATCAGAAGTATATTGAAAAGGTTTAGTGCTTTGAAATGCAGATGCAAATCCCCCCACATAGAGGCCAGTCAGCCTGTTTTGGTGTAAATGAGAGTTATGCTGCTAAATCCCCCATAATGAGATTAAAAACATCTTGTAAATTAAAGCTAGGAATTTTTAAAGCTAATATAATGCTTCCCTACTAGATTACAATTCATGTTTAAAACATTTTAATGAAAAAAAAAAACTTAACAAACAACACAAGAACAATAATTACTGAAATAACAAATTAAGGACTTGAGCTATGTAAAGGCTTTTATATTCACTGGGGATCAGTAAACATTAAAATGAAAGAGAAAACTGTTTAATGAACTAACAAAATAACATTCTAGGAGTATTAAGGACTAGTGAATGTCATTATATTTTATTATATTCTCGTATCAAATTATGCCACACTCTTCTGTCTTGATATATGTATTGTTTAAGTAAAAGAATAATCATAGTTATAGACAAAGACAGTGAACTCACTGGGTTGCTTAAAACTGGGTGTGAGTCGCTTACCTTCATTAGTATAATGAAAAAACTTTTAAAAGCATTATATAAACTATCATATTTCCAAAAAAATCACCATTCATAACCCACGTCTAATATAAAAGTTATTTTCTTTCATTCATGGAACTACCCTTGCTAAAAGGAATTACCCTTGCTAAGAATTTAGAATAAAATGTTTGACTTAGTTATACAGGTAATTTCTCAGATCCAGCGATCTGGCTACATGACTGACTTATTACTGAAAAACATGCTAGAAATAATTTGAGACAAATTCTATTTACTAAAGGTTTTAAGCACCACATCATTTATTTTTCTCTCCATCTAAAATAAAAATTGAAAACTGTGTAGTATATAGTACACATCTTCTCATGTTTCTGTCTTAGTTGAAGCAAGAAATCTAGCATTTATTTTTATTTACTTAATTTTAAAGGAAATTCCTCCCGTTAAACCTTCTGATGATCTATGAAATAAAATACATAAAAATCTTTGGTAATGGTGTCACAAAAGCACCGCAATATATTTTTTAAAAGTTTGTTTATTTTTGAGAAAAAGAGAGAGAGCATAAGCAGAAAAGGGACAGAGAGAGGAGACACAGAATCTGAAGCAGGCTCCAGGCTCTGAGCTGCCAGCACAGAGCTGCACATGGGGCTCTAACCCCCAGAACCATGAGATCCTGACCGGAGCCAAAGTCAGATGCTAACCTCTAACTGACTGAACCGCCAAGGCACCTAGCACTGCAATATTTTTTACCATAAACTACATGCCTTAGGAAAAAGTATGTTTCTACTGGTCCTTTCTATTAAACAATACAAACAAAATGGTTTTCTGTGAAGCTCTTAATGAGGAAATTTCCAAATAATTTTCTTCACATTGTTACAAACTTTACATAAAAATGCAAAAAAGTTCTTTCCAGAATGTTTCCACAGTCATGTTACACTTAATCAAGGTTATCACTATATTCAGCTCTGTATTTATTGTCAAAGGAAAGATTCAATCATTATCATGAAATGTAAGAATGCTTCAAGCTTCCTAAACCTGACAATTTCTAATCTTTAAAACCTCTTTTTACACAAAACCTGACAGCTATAAGCTTACCTCTTTAAAAAGACAATATACATTGATGTATTAGAATAGTAAATTCAAATTTCTGAGCATAATATGCACATTAGCATAACATAATTGCTTCTGCCTTTAGGGTAGCCAATCAGATTGGGCAAATGCACCTATTCTTAGAGCTCTTGAAATGATTTGCCACTTGGGAATTATAGTGAAACAATCCAATTTCACTTTTCCACAAATGATTTATGCTCCAAAAATCAAGAAAGTCTATTAAACTTTTAAGGAGCACTTTTCAGGCTAGACACCAAAACATAATTCATAAAACATATTGCTAAGTTTTTAAGTCTCATATAACATAACCTTCACATTGACCCACCCCTCCCCCCACACACAAAGCCAGAGGCTGCTTAAATTCTATGTATTTACATTTAAAAAATGAGAAGTTCACATAGATACTGAACTTTATACTGAACCCAAAATTATCTCATAATATTCTTACCATATTGGAGACTAGATTTTTCCATAATGCCTACTGGCCACATAAACTTATTCACAAAAATGGCTATTTTAACTAGCTTAGTACTACTGTCCTATCATGATTTTTAAAGCCCTTATTAAGTAATATAGTCATTTGTTGATTGATTCAGTAAGTATCTAGAGAACATCTTCCAAGTTTCCAGGCGCTGTTCTAATCCTTTGGATCAAAAGTTAACAAAATACCACCCATATGCTTTTGAGTTCATAATCAGTACAAAACCAGTCAATAGCACCAAGATAGAAAAGGTAACTGACATTATGTGAGAGAATCAAGCAAAGTTTTAATTTCTGTGATTTACCTGGGATCCTGTACTGAATTCTGATTTTCATTTAGCAGTATTTAAATATATTACTGAGGAGAGGGCTGGGTATTTTTTGTCTTTCTTTGTGCTTTCTGCCAAAAAACAAGTTGCAATTCTGGAGAAAAGAGCCCCACTTTCCAGAAGTAACATAATTAAAGCAGATGGTTCACTGGATCAAATAAAGTATTATCCCTGCACAACCTATAAAGTGGTTCTCATTTCAACTGATTTACTATTAAGAACTGAAAAATGAAGAAGAGATGCAAACACACCATTCAGAATGGTTGATTTCAAGTTATTTTCCAGTTTCATTGAATGATTAAAGACAGACTGAAACTAAAACCCTTGTCTCTGCTTCCAATCTATTTCTTTTCCTAAAGTACTGGAGTCTTCTACACCAAAAAGAAGTAAAAACAATTTGTCAGCAAAATTGAATACTGAAATTAAAATACAACTTTAAAAATGAGATTTTATGAACTACCCCTGTCTCTTTTTATACTCTGCACAATGAAATTCCTTACCCGACCAAACCAAAACCTATTTTCCTTCATTCCTTCTAATTCCTTACCTACCAATTCAGTCTTCAAGGCTTCTTCTGATCCACTCCCTCTACTGAAAATGCCTACAAATGGCCATCAATCACATAACTACATAAATTCTAAGTACAGTGAATATTGTCTGTAACCCATCTTACTTCCATTCACTGCAGCTTATTAATACTGTTAACCAATTCCTTTTTGAAGAGATCTTTTCTTTTGATTGCAATACCCTGATGAATTCCCGATTTCATTTCTTTTCCATTTGCTTAGCTGGCTCCTTCTACGTGCCTCTCATATGTTCATGGCTCCACAGGGATCAGCCTTTTCTTCTTATCATATGTACACATTCTTCCTCAATTCAAGTATTATTGGTCTGAATGTTTAGGTTCTCTCACCTGCCAATTTGTTTTTATCATATTTTAAGAAAGGTTTCATTTGATTCGTTTAAGAATGAGATCTTTCTGGGATGCCTGAGTAGGTCAGTCAGTTAAGTGTCCATCCAACTCTTGATCTCCACTCAGGTCATGATCTCACAGTTCAGGAGGTGAAGTCCCATATCTGGCTCTACACTGATGGCACCGAGCCTGCTTGGGATTCTGTCTCTCCTTCTCTCTGCCTCTCCCCTGCTTGTGCTCACTCTCTCCATCTCTAAAAATTAATAAATAAACTTTAAAACACTAAATAAACCAAAAATGGTAGTTGGCCTTTGCTGGTACCATATTACTGGCTCATTAGTTCATGAGATTTCATGTAAAATACATACAAACTTCTTCTTAAATAAACTGTAAATATGAGCTTCTCTAGTTGTTAGGCTCAATGAATAAAAAGGAGAATCTAATGAAAAGACTACACTCTATACAAAATCTTAAATCTGTAAAGAATAGCATAATTTATAGCTTTTTATTAATCTCTCAAATTTTGGTTTTACAGAGATTTTTTTAACTGTATAAATAATCACTAGAGTGGCTTCAGCTGCCACCAATATGCTGAGTATTTATAAATTTATATCTCCACCTCATTTTTTTTGGAGTATTAAATCCAATTATCTCTTAGATCAATGCTATGCCAAGTGTAGTTCATGGATAGGCAGAATGGCTATCTCCCAGGGGCTTGTGAGAATTGCAGAATCTCAAGTTCTAACCCAGACTTACTGCTGAACTAGAAACCTACAAGTGAGGAGGATCCCCTGGTGACCTGTATGTACATTACACTTTGAGAAGCATTGTACTAGGTTTTTCCACCTGTATTTGCTCTCAACACTTCACACTCATAATAGTCTCCCTCCAACATATTCACCATTTCCTTCTCTCCCCTACCTCCAACTCACTCTTTCTCTTGAAATTTCTATCCCAATAATGGGTTCCACAAATCCACTCAGCTATCCAATCAATTATTTGTATTTTAGAGACTTCCTCATCTACACGTCCAATCACTGAATCCTATTTCACCAACAGCTTAAATAGCCTTCCAATTCTTTCTTCTTTTCACCAGAGCATAGCAATTTTCAAAACCTTAATCACCTCTAAACTTGGCCATTACCATGGCTTTCAAACTGACTCTGTGTCATTCTTATTTATACTCTCCTGATTAAAGGCCTTCACATAAAAATATCTATTTTTAAATAAGCATAAGTGAATTGACATGAAAATATGTTGTTGATCAGGAGATCTGACAAATGGGTGAAAATAAATGTATGCAATGATTTCTCTCTCTGCCTATAGGAGAAATTCACCATCTTCTGGGACCTACCTACAACTCTGAACATTTTACCCACAAGTTTCCATATCCTTAGCACATTACCCTGGAATCAAAGCATCAGTCATTTCCTCTCACTGTCTTTGTAAACATTGATAACTTTACCTAGAATACCTTCACTTTTAAATCAGAAATATGCCTATGCAAACTTCAAGAATCTGCTCTAATAATTCCTGCCTTTGTCAATTCTCCTGACCTTCTCCAGATGAACTTTACCACTTTGGGCTTTATATTCCCTAGTGTATTCTACACATCTCTTTACTGTAGAGGTTTGAAAATCATAAGGGTTTCAATGTCTATTTCCACTATTAAACCATGAGCTCTTTGAGGGTAAAAACTATGTCTTACATTCCTAACTTAAGGCCTAATGCCCAATTAAATGTTTAATAAATGAATGAAATAAAATAAAAAGTACACAAGAATTGAGCAATCATAAACATAAAAATATAAGAATATAAATAGTATGAATAACTGTATAATGTTCAAAGACAAAGAAAACTGAGTCAAGTGACTGGTTAAAGAAGATATGGGGTCAATCAGTTATTTAGATTGATATACAAAGATTAATTTTTGGTGTCCAAGTACATTGTTTGAAAATATAGAAAATATAGCAAATAGACTAGTGTAAAAGAGAAAGGAAACAAAATAAGATTGGCATTTATTTAGAGACAAAAGGAAGAAAAAGCAAGGGCACAAGGGCAATTTCAGTATTGCTTTGGAGGCTGTCAGGACACAAGAAAAAGCAAGCTGGGGGCATGGCTGGTTAGCAACTGGAATGACTGTGTGAGCATGGCAGCTGCGGACCTTTAAGTCTGTGGCTCTTACAGGATGGATCATTAACAGTCTATCAAGGACTGTGTGCCTATAACAGAGTCATTTTGATGTGTTTATTGACTAGTAATGCTGTCTCCTAGAAAATGTAAACATATTTCATTGAAAAATATGGACTTTTAAATAGAAAACAATGTGCCGAGTTAACAAAAAAAGCAAGTTTTAGACTCTATGCCATAAAACTTATACACAGCAAAATGGAAAAAAGTATTTGAATAATATGGAAAAATTCTAAGAATGAAAATGTATTTCAAAAGATCTTCAATAACATGCAGAAAATTATGCTTATGCATGATTAATTAAGGGAATAATAGTATGTCACAGATAAATAAGTCAGAAAGTCCAAGTATAGTAATATTATTCAGTCTTTATACCCTGTCTAATTTGGAAATTGAAGTAGGTTTATGGATAAAAAGTACGTGAATAAAATATAATTATATTCATACTGAAGAACGTAAACCTACTGTAAAAATTGTTACTGATTTCTTTCTACAGCCCAAATATCCTAAGTGTTAAGAAATGTTAAAAAGAGCTGAAATGTAAGGAGAAAAATGCTTACAGCTTTGCAAGCAGTAGTAAAAAAATATATAAAGCCAGTCCTTGTACAGCTGCAAAATATGTCAAATCCACATTCTCTAGTGTTTACTTGACACAAATGAAAGTCTAGATTGTAAAATTCTCACATGTAAGGTCACAACCAGGGATAGCACTGAGGTACCATCACCTGTTTAAGGTTTAAGACATATAAATAGTAGTCTATGGGGAATCATATTTAGGATAGAATATCATACACAAATTCCTGGTATATAAGTCTCATTAGAAGAAACAGGATTTTAGGGGCGCCTGGGCGGCTCAGTTGGTTAAGCGTCCAACTTTGGCTCAGGTCATGATCTCACTGCTCGTAGGTTCGAGACCCGCGTCAGGCTCTGTGCTGACAGCCAGCTCAGAGCCTGGAGCCTGTTTCAGATTCTGTGTCTCCCTCTCTCTCTGACCCTCCCCTGTTCACATTGTCTCTCTCTCTCAGAAATAAATAAAAAACATTAAAAATTTTTAGAAAAGAAGAAACAGGATTTTATAATTTGAAAATTATAATAGTATATGATATGTGATTATATTTATTTATGGAGTGGTAGAGTAATAATAACAGCTACATGAGTAAAATGAAGCAACTGGCTCTTCTCAAACGTAATCATCACATAGAAAAACACTAAAAAGAATTTCTGTTCGAAGCAGAAAATGAAAGAAGTATATCGTATAGGAATGAAAGCACACAGGAACATTAACTAAAGCAAAGTGGCTAGATTCATCAAAATTTCCAAGTTATTTGGGTTAACGATCCACACCCTTGGAAACAATGATAGAGATATTTTAATATTTATTAGAATTATACAAAAATATTGGATGAAAATTCTATGCACTCTCCTGAGAAAGAAGACATTGAGCTTAGACACAGAAAAAAAATCAACTGAAAGAAAGAGACTCAACACATCATGCTTAATCATGTTTTATCAACTGTTTCTTAAAATTGAGTCTTAATTTTTTTTCTATTACACATTCTTCTTTCTCTGTTATTTACATGGAAAAATTGGACAAGGGCTTTCCTAAAAGGCTTTCCTATTAACTACTGGGATAATCAGTCCTTTGAGAAGCAGAAGAGAGAAACATACAGCAGCCTAAAGCTGTGTGAAAATTAGACCTTTCCTGGATCTGAAGCCCCAGCAGAACAGGTAGCTTACAGTGGCTGTCAGAGTGACTATAAAGAACCATAAGAACCACTTAATGACTTAAAGAATGTTTATAAAATTATATTTCAGGAAATTCAAAGTCTTAGTGAAGCCACTAGAAGAACCACTGGTGATAAGGAAGAGGTGGCAGTGGAATAAATCTGAGGCCAAGGAGGCCAAGCATGCAGGGCTCCTCTATATTCAACCTTATTTATTTAGGAGCTATGATATTGGCATTCAGCTTAACATTTTCCTTGACTATGAAATGTATTTCCTGCCTTAACCATTATTATCAGAATTACCTCCTTAAAATCAATCCCTAAAAAACAGCAAGTTAGGGAGAGAGAAAATATATATTCACATTGTCCCTAGCTTCATAGTTGTGTGTAGCAAAAAGCGAAAGACTTAAATATGAGAGTATAGCAAAATATTGCTTAATTTTACAGATAGGAGGAGGAATAGCTTATATGAAATATGTCCATTTTCAGCGGAGGACAGTGAGGGATTTACATCATGTTACGTTAGTCAGGATCCAGAAGTGAGCCAGGAAAGGGCAGATGGGCCTGAAGGGAGGAGGGTTCGGCCCAATACAAGGACATTCTGTGGAATGGAGTGTCTCATAAAGTCAAATGCTCTCCACCACTGGGAATGTTCAACTATAAGAAGGGGAGCTTTGTTTATGGAGTATCTACCATGTGGTAAAAAGTGAGATATTATGTTCTCTAATTTGACAGGTAAGAAAACAGACTTGGACAGATGATGTAACTTACCCAAATTCACAATTCTAAAAAGTAACACAGCTGGAAAAGAAACTCAGGTTTGTCTAACTTCAAAGCACCATTCATCTACATTAGCAAGAAGCATCTTGCATGCAGAAGGCTACTCATTTCTCATATGTTTTTATAACTGATTCAAGAATTTTAAGACAGTTGGATTTGAAACCTCTAAAACTCATACCCATAACATCTAGATTCTGCGGGTAATGGCTAATTTTGGGCAGTCATAAGAATTTTAAATAAATGAGATGCAAATGGAGCAAACTAGAAACTCGGGAACAGAGGGAGCAGGAACCAAGAAGAACTTGGTGCACATAAGAAGGACTAGAGTGGGAAGCTGAGAGGGATTTTTGCCAGCTTTAAAATTATACTTTGCCTTTCCTTCCTTATAACATCTCTAATCTTGTAATGGCACAGAGAATCCTGATGATTAAGGATTTGATGTAAATTCCTCAGCTTCTCTGTACTCTCCACAGCATTAATGAATAACTTCTAGACTGTAAGATGCATGTTTTAAAATAGGACACCAGGATTCAAGTTCATAATTGATGTTCATTAATTTCCTTTAGTTTATTCACACTCGAAATGGAGAGGCCATTTCACACATATAAAATGTTTTCACAAAATGTTATTATTCATACAGTAATATTTGTATATTTTGTTTAAAAAGCATCTTGTATATTTAACACTTGTCTTCATTAAATAAATTTTAGCAAATAAGAGAATAACCATGAAAGCTGACCATATTGACTAGAATTGTGGCTTCTTCACTTCCTAGCTGTGTGGCCTTCGGTAGTCTATATAAACTCCTCAGACTCAATTTATTCAATTATAAAATAGAAATAATGATAAATTTGCTACAAGGATTAAAAGATTTAATAACTCAAAGTACTTAGAACAGATCTTTGCATATAACAATTGCTATATGTTAGCCATTATTATTATCATTATTAAATATCTTCTTAAAAATTTATCAGAATTTCCAAAAATAAAAATATAGTACAAAGTTTGAATAGTTCAATTGTTATGCACAGAATCAAAATTTTATTGCAAGGTACTAGGTAAGTTCAAATATAATGAGAAGAGCATTTCTAAGGGCATAAAATTAAACTTCAGTCTTTTCCACTATTATAAATTAATATATTTACTTAAGTTAAGCAACTATGAAATCTGTTAATATATGTATGGAATATGTCTGGCATGATAAAAGGGACTGCACTATTTCGGTAATCACATATTTTATTGAAGAGCCTTTGGGCTATTTTAATATTCAAATCAGTTGAATATTTAGCAGTAATAATGTAAGATTAATATTTGTACAGGCACTTGCTCCTTTAACAAGAGACATTATAGTCAAGCTATTACCCTGCAATAATGGAAGGATTTTTTTAAAGCATTCTTAAAAGGAAAGCTTTTACAGGTTAGAATTTTATTCTGATACCATGTATTTCCATAAATGATGCCATTTCTTAAAGTACGAAACATTAATCATCAACTTTCACACTATTTCACTTTTAAGTAAATTCATATGCCTTAAATCATAACCACGTTAACATAGACAATCATCTTAGGATAAACTGCCTGGATTTAATGATTTAATACTGATTTTAAGAAATGCACCAAATTCTCGAGACATCAATAATTTGAGATATCTTACCTGGGTTTACAAACAAAACATTTTTGTTCTTGCATTTTTATACTTGGTTAATGCTTTGCTATGTGTATGCTGCCCAGTAAAAGCACAGACCTACATGATTTCCTTTTTATGTATAAATTCTATTTCATAATATTAATACAACACTCCAGGCAGTTTTTTTCTGACGAATTATTCCATGTCCCTCAAGAGGACAAAGTCACTCGGACTCATGCTTTAAAATACCCCCTAAGGTGTGTTATAATCATACAGAAACGTTGTCCTGCCATGATTTATTGCTTAATTTTCGTATTTTTACTTTAAACAAGAAAAGTAACGAAATGGTCTCCTTTTGTTAAAGTCTGCAAATCTCAATTACCACATGTGTTTCAGGAAGGTGGAACAGACCTGAGCAATATTATTTTCTTGTATCCTGTCTTACAATGAAAATAGCTCAGCAGCTGTGTAGCTGAGGCACTTCCTTGAACACACGCAGAATGAAATGACACGTTTTTCGATTTTTTGTAAAATTAGCATCAGAACACTCTTATTTGAAAACATTTGGCCATTTACAATATATAATGGCCCTGGCCAAAAGCACACAGGTGTGTTACTTCTTTGTAGTATTGTTTTATACCTTTGGTCCTCAGAAAACATCAGAAGGGGTTCTATTGTACATGCAGGTGTGACCACCTACTGTGGAGTAGAACTGTATCTCCTTTTAGGTAAACAGAACAAGAAAGGGAAGAGTGTTTTAGAGTATTTACTTCCTAACTTGCCAATGATTAACTTAGGTATCCACTTTGGGAAAATCACTAAGTCTACATATCTTAGTCTCTCTCTTCTAGGAAATATATTCCACTTTCTTCTTGTATGCAAACCCTTATCTTGGGACACTATATTAAACAGAACGTCAAATAGGGCAGGTACGAAATATTTCTTGTCCATAAGTAACAAGAAGATTAGCGGCCAACGTGAGTTACCTCACTGACTCAGAAGGCCTATGAGTAGGTCAGCCAAGGCATTTGCCTTTTCTGAACCTTACTTCAGAAGAACAGTAAAAAATCACACAATAGTTGATGATAGTTTACAAATCATCTTCGCAACATTACTAGTATTGAGACATCTCCCACATGATCTCACCGGATTTTTTTTTTTCTTTTCTGGCTCAGGAAGCTTGAAAGTTTTTCTTATTTTTTTTTTAAAATGTTTTTTATTTATTTCTAGGAGAGAGAGAGAGAGACAGTGTGAGCAGGGGAGGGTCAGAGAGAGAGGGAGTCACAGACTCTGAAACAGGCTCCAGGCTCTGAGCTGGCAGTCAGCACAGAGCCCGACGCGGGGCTCGAACCCACGAACCGCGAGATCATGACCTAAGCGAAAGTCGGACGCTTAACCGACTAAGCCACCCAGGCGCCCCAGGAAGCTTGAAAGTTTTTCTTAAAACAGCTAGTAAATCATTGAGTGCGACTCAAAAACCTATTTATTTATTATTTATTTGTTTGTTTTTTAAAATTTATGTCTAGAGTAGTTCCTATACACTATGACTTAGCAGGAAGCATGGATGGGTGGGGGTGGGGAAGCCAGTGACATGGTTGGGAAAGGGCACCTAGAAAGATAACAGGCAAAGGGTGAAAAAGACTTTTCTAAAAATGAGAATCACTAACATGAATTGATAACATCTGAGTCATACTGGCACTTTATTATTTCATTAAACCTCTACAAAAATTCCACATGAGCTCAGGTGCTTTAACAACCTCTATTTCACATATGAGCAAACAGACACTGGAAAGTGAAAATCATTTATGAAACTCATGTGGCCCTTGAGTGTCGAATTGGGAGGGTTTCACGTCTCTCCTGTCTCTCAGGAGAGATCTTCCCAAGGTTTCATTCATTGTGTTGTGATAGTTCCACAAATCACAGACGGACAGGTTTAGGAATCACTTTAAATGCAAGAGACTGCACTGTAGTTCAACTTTTTTAAGGTACATGATTCAAAAGTTGTTCTCCCAGATACTGTACTGTTTGATTCTATCAAATATTTTGTCAACAATTTACAACTTCTAAAAACCAGCCCTCTGATTTAGCATAAGTACATTTTAGTTAGTCCTGATGGAATGCTGTTAGAAGAGAATTGTTTACAGTAATCCGACTTCCTAGACTGCTTACTTATTCTATATCAATTATTTATTTATATAGAAATGAATTTAGTCTGGAAATGTAAAACCTCTACAGAAAAGTATGAAGCATTCCCAAGAAGCATTTAACATTTCTGAATGTCACAAATGTTTCTTATGGTTCTATGTCCTCCCTGGCGATAGTAGCAAAAAAAAAAAAAAAAAAAAAAAAGTGCACATCTACCGTTACAATTAAAGCTACATTAAATTACACAGATGGAAAATTAAATATTTATATGTATTTTAAAACTGTGTTCTATTATGCTATTATATGAGGACATATAAAAGGAAAAATATATTTCTAAACTGTTGCTCTCAGCTATAAAGCTAGTTATAAGGTGAAAATTAAGCATACTGTATATAGGCTAAATAACTCCCTAACCAAGAGAGTTAATCATTGTATTTATTTTTTAAAAAGGCAGGGTATGATAAGCACATATTAATTTAAAGTATGTAGCACCAAAGTAGAGGAAAAAACAGTAAAAATAAGAGCTTTTAAAATGGACAATATAAACGAAACTCTATATTTTTTACTTACTAAAAAAACTGCTACTTCTTAGACACACATCAGATTTATTTGATGGGACAAGGGTGATGATAGTGCTTGGAATTTGTGTTCTTCCCTATGATTGCATCCTGCCCCTTGAACATATATCTCTGTTGTAAACAAATTTGTGTCTGGATATTTGCCTTAAATATGTAGGATTTTAAAAATGACCTTTCATATTTTAAGCACAAAAACCCAAGAAACAAACAAAAAGTGATACTGACTTGGGTATGGTAGATTTTAGCCAAGATAAAGATAGATATTTAATAGAAATAAATTCAAAATACAGGTTAAGACCATATTAGAAAAGATAATTGTTATGTTTTATTGAGTACTTACTATATTTTTGGTCCTACTAACAATTTCTTTCATAATGATTTCATTGATTATTTTTCAAATGTTTATTCATTTTTGAGAGAGTAAGCATGAGCAGGGGAGGGGCAGAGAGAGGTGGGGACAGAGGACCCAAAGAGGGCTCTGTGCTGACAGCAGCAAGTCCAGCATCGGGATTGAACTCACAAACCGTGAGATCATGACCCAAGCTGAAGTCAGATCTCAGCCAAATGAGCTACCCAGGAGCCCCTGATTTCACTGAATTTTTACAACACAATGCAGTCAATACTTTGCTATTTTCCTTCACAAAGGAGGAAACATGTATTTACTCAAGTCATATATCTAATAACTGACAACGTCAGGTTATAAACCTAGACAATTAAACAGCAGAACCAGACTTATTTTAGAGTAAAAATAGTACAAAGAATATTGTTAACTAGATATGTTGTTGTAGCCGTTCTTAGGAAGACATTCTGTTTTCGAACTTAAAAGATAACTGTATTCGTTATCACTCTTTGTCATAGAGGAAACAATGGAAATAATTTTATGTTTAGAATCAAGCCACAAACTATTTCATGTATATCTGTGTATAAAGTCGATTTAATCTGTACCATTCCAAACACGTGAATGTATTTTCACATGCGTGACATAGATATTAATTCATTTTTATATATTATTAAGCAATATATGACAATGTTGCACAACTCTATTAATAAATGTGCCTTCGGGTTGTAAGATTTGCCAGGTCATTTATTTTTATTTGGTCCCTGAACCATCTTTGATTAGCAAAGCACCATTTTTGGTGTTTATGATTACCACTCAAAGTTGCTGCCACCTGCTGGTAGTATTCCCTTACTATAAATGAGCTTAAGTTTCTTTTACTCAACACTATTTCTTAGTGTTAGTAATTCTTAGTTTTTCTCTAAATACTATGTCCTCACATGTCAGACCTTAGCAAAGGTGTCATATAACTGGTAGTCTTGTAGCAAGATTTAAAAGGTTTAAAATATGGGGCACATGGGTGGCTCAGCCATTAAGCATCTGACGTCAGCTCAGGTCATGATCTCAAGGTTCTTGGGTTCGAGCCCTGAGTCAGGATCTGTACTGACAGCTCGGAGCCTGGAGCCTGCTTCAGATTCTGTGTCTCCTTCTCTCTCTGTCCCTTCCCCTTTCACGCTCTGTAGCTCTCTCAAAAATAAACATTACAAAAAATAAAAATAAAATAAAAAGCTTAAGGTATAAATCTAATCAAAGCTGTTAACCACTATTGTATAGTGGCTTCCTCTTTAGGAAAATCTTTAAATAAGTCTGGTACATCCACACTATTGAGTGTCTTACAGTGGTCACTATGGATGAACCATTTCTACAAACACTGGCAAGGATAAATATCTATTACACAGTGTTAAGATTTAAAAAAAAAAAAAGTGGCAAAACATTATACATATAAATCATAAGTATATGTTGTAATGAATTTGTGTCTGGATATTTGCCTTAAATATATAGGTTTTTAAAAGTGTTTACCTGGGTGGCTCAGTTGGTTAAGTGTCTGACTTCACCTCAGGTCATGATCTCATGGTTTGTGAGTTCAAGCCCCACGTGGTCTCTGTGCTGACAGCTCAGAGCCTGAGCCTGCTTCAGATTCTTTGTCTACCTCTCTCTCTCTCTCTGCCCCTTCCCTGTTCTCTCTCTCTCTCTCTCTCTCACTCAAAAATAAACATTAACATTTTTTAAGTGATTACTTTTTAAATGATTACATTTATTTAAACAATAAATTACAGGTTTGTATGGCTAAGCCAAGATTGGAGTTAGGTTTCTTCTCATAGGAAGTTAATATTTCTTCCTACAAAACCATGATGCTTCCATAAAAAATGTAGTTTTCGGGGCGCCTGGGTGGCTTAGTCGGTTAAGCGTCCGACTTTCGCTTAGGTCATGATCTCGCGGTTCGTGGGTTCGAGCCCCGCGTCGGGCTCTGTGCTGACTGCTGGCTCAGAGCCTGGAGCCTGTTTCAGTCTGTGACTCCCTCTCTCTCTGGCCCTCCCCTGCTCACGCTGTCTCTCTCTCTCTCGCCTAGAAATAAAAAAAAAAAAAAAAGTAGTTTTCAAGGTCAAAGGAGCTATTCAGTAAGTCAGGATATTTAGTTCAGATAATGTATTCTGCCACCAAGTATACAGGCTCAGGTGTTTTGATTGTTTTGTTTTGTTTTGTTTTTGGAAATCTGTCTTATATAACGTCTCTATCTGCAAATTATTTCTGCCCCAAAAACTCTCGTAAAAGTTTTGATAAAAGAGATCATTTCTGTCTTCAAAAAGCTTGTAACATTTTAAAATAATCACTCATTAGTGAGTACTCATGATAACTGAAGTAAAGCATGCAAAGACCTTTGTATTCCAAGAAACAACATTAGAAAAATAGAGGAAAGCTGTTATTATGAATGCTCCATAAGTAAAATGTTTAACATGTTTTAATAAACATGTTTTAATAAAATAGATTCCAATGGAACCACTGAATACAAGGCATAAAATACAAAATACTGCGAAGACTTGAGGGATATGACATTCAAGTCATTAAAGATTTTACTACTGAGGGACGCCTGGGTGGCTCAGTTGGCTAAGCGTCCGACTTTGGCTCAGGTCATTATCACACGGTTCATGGGTTCGAGCCCCGCGGCAGGCCCTGTGCTGACAGCTAGCTCAGAGCCTGGAGACTGCTTCAGATTCTGTATCTCCCTCTCTCTCTGACCCTCCTCTGCTCATGCTGTCTCTCTCTTTCCCTCTCTCTCAGAAATACATAAAATATTTAAAAAATTTTTAAATAAAAAAAAGATTTTTACTATTGAGTAATAGACAGGAAGAATATTCACACCTAACAATCACATGGCCAGATTATGGTAAATTATGTAATATGAATATAAAGAAAATAAACTGTGAGTTTATGAAAGAGAAATTTTTCCAAAGAATGAAGGCAGTAAAACCTGACCTAGACTTTGAAAAAGTAATAGGATCTTATCTGGCAACAAAGTAGGGAATGGCTCTTCCAGGCAAACAGAACAGAACAAATCAAGACATAGAGGTATAATAGATCGTGAAAAGTTCAGAAAACAACAAATTATACAAAATAATTATGGCTTAGGATATGTTCAGTCAACAGCAGATGACTACAGCCATAATCTGAAGTCAAAGGTATGTGAAGATCATGCTAAGGTAGACAGCTACTTTCCTGTAAGTATGGAGAAGCCATTGAGGTTTCTGAACAAAAATGTGACATGGCTATTTCTTCAATCAAAAAAAATACCATGTAAGCAAGATGAAGGATGGATTAATGGATGTGGAGTGGCTATTTCACATGTCCAGACATGAGCTCATCCTAACAATAATGAGAAAATAAGCAAGAGAAAATATGAAATATTTCAGAGGTAGGCTCTTGTTAAAGCCGTAAAATGAAGAACTGCATTTCTTCAGGCTTCTAATTTTCCAAAAGTAATCTATTCAGCAGTAAGAACAGTCTTCGTGTTGAACAGAAAAACAACAACAAAAACAACAGCAAACTGCTTTGTGCTCCCGGATACCAGCTTAATATTGTGATCAAGAGGACAAAAAGGATTTTGGATTTTCTACCATGAAGAATCCCTCAAGGATATAAAGCATAATAAAGAAACTCTCAGTAGCTTGATTAGTGGAATGAATATGACATTAAGGAATAAATACTCAAGAACTATCTTCTCTTAATAAGTGCAACACCAATAGCATGTCAAGAATGTAGAGATCTTCAGATTCACAGAAATGGAATTCTTCTATGATCGGAGGGGTCGAAAGACTTCCTCAGTTTTTACTGATGCTGATAATCATTAGTAATTCTGGCAATGCATTTAAGAAGAGTGTCTGATGAGATAAAAATGCTGGTTGTAGACATTTAACTCAGAAATGCATTTCCTATATACCCTGAGGTAAAGGGAAAATGTGATATTTAATATACACAGCTGTGAAACATAATTTCTAGACACATATGCAGCTGAAAAGAAGTAAGCTATTAGGACATTTACAAAACCTTCAATAATTCCATTTCCTGAAAAATTAACTACTTGTACTATGTATTTTTACACTTAACTTGTTGTTACCTATAGATTCGGCTTTATGTATTATAATTACCAGGTCCAAAATAAACTTGGAACTCCTTGCTAGTAAAGGCTTGTCAAAGTCTTCCCCTGAACTCCAACATTGTGGCTCACAAAGTGCTAGAGAATAATACAAGCCAGATAAACAGTTGTTACATTAGAGGGAAGGAAATTCTCAGATGAATCTGCAATAGACAAGAGCATCACAGTAGCCTAGAATCACATAGAATGAACCATTCTACAGAATCATTCCCTCTGAGGATTGCATTCACAGTGCACAGAAGCCAGCACTTAAGCACCACTTAAATAAAAACACCTCCTTGAATGAATTGGCAACAATAGACCCTGAGTATAAAATGGAAATGGAATAGATGCTGATCATGATGAACTTGTCAGCCGGCTAACCCTCTGCAGTTAAATTGGCAAGTGCAGTTAGAGCACTGACAAAAAAATCAGAGAACAAGTCCATCAACTCTGAACCTTATTGAAAGGAAGGAAATTGGGAGTGTGTGTGTGTGTGTGTGTGTGTGTGTGCACGCGCACACACATGCATGCAA
Source organism: Proteles cristata cristata (assembly GCA_017311185.1). Lineage (NCBI taxonomy): Eukaryota > Metazoa > Chordata > Mammalia > Carnivora > Hyaenidae > Proteles > Proteles cristata. The sequence continues at coordinate 874,329 of JAESUZ010003447.1, read as the reverse complement.
AAAAGAGAGAAGACCTAATGACTATTACAAGGCTCTTGTAATGAAATATGTGACTAAGTACATGCAGATTGTGATGAATGTCAAAGAAAACTCCAATTGAGGTTGTGAAAAACAGCCACTTTAAATTTGGTTAAATATTAAATCCAACTCAAATTACATCTTGCAACTATTTCCAGGACATCATTTTCATAATTTTCAACATTCCTCTCTCTACTAAACACCATGAACTAAGTAAGACCTGATCAAAGCAGTCTATACCCAGTGGGGCCATCAACCTAATAATCTGGTCTCAGCGTAGGTTCATCCATATGTCAGCGTGTTTCAAGCAGCCGATGCCACTTTGGAGTTCTAATTGGGATTTGTTAGCAAAGGGGCATTTGCCTGAGAGTATCAATTCCCCTACAGACAAAGTAGCACTTAATTAATCTAAAAGCTAAATTAAGCATGAGGTAATTAAAAATATACTATATGTATATTGGTTTAGTTTTCACCATCCATTCTTCTTTCCATCGTTTATAGTAGATTGAATGTCAGGCCTATCACCCTAGCTCATTTGTCCTTCATTTCTATTTTCTATCCCTTCAGGTACTCTTCTCGCAGCTTTTGCAAAGGTTTAGATTTCCTCTATATGTGTTTAATGCCCAGTTACTTTACACCTGTAATACCTTCCTGTCTGGATTACGAATATGCAGGATTTTATACTTTTTTTAAAATATTCCTTCTAACCCATGTCTTCTCTTTTCTTTTACATTTTTGTTTTTGGGGCTTTTTTGTTTTGTTTTTTCTTTTTTGTTTTTGTTTTTGTTTTTTCTGCCTCCTGAAGTTACACATTCCATTAAAATGGAATGGTTTCCTTCTTGAATTGTTTGCATCTTCAGAGACTGAGGACCAGGTACCCCAATGTTGCAGAGTGAAGTGCTAAGTCAGTTATGTGCTATTGCTTCCAAGACAGTAGTCAAATATGGGTTTTGTGACCCCAGAACATGAGGGTATAACATGATCAACCTTGAAGAGACTAGAAGAGGGAATTTTTTAAAAGAAATCCTTGCAGGTATGTGGGAGTATATCTCTTTACATCACATCAGGTAAAACGGTCTTCAACAGTCATAGTGAGTGGGGTCTTTGAGCCACAGACATGAAGGAAAAATCTTATGTCTACCTTGTTTCTCAAACAGCAGGGAGAGGTAAGGAAGCCATATACGGAATTTTCATGGAGCTATCAGAGCAAAAGGGCATGAGTATTTCAAATGCAATATCTGTAGACCATGATGGAGAGAAAGCCAGCCTGGGATGACTTAGAGGCATTTCACCTTGGGAAACTGCTTCCTGGGTCATGGTGAACTCATACATATATTATAGAATGAGGGGGAAATAAACAGAATTCAGCCAGAGAATGAATATTTTTATATAAGAATGCAGTTGGATATTCCAAGTGTGTATATGTCCAAGAAAACATCTGAGAAAATATTAGTTTTGAACATCTGCCAAGTAAAGAGAACATTGGATATCAGATTTTAATAGTGCAAGTCAAAATATAACTTCTTTGCTTCTTAGCTCTCCTCAGCTCCTCCTCTCTCTCATTAACACTGAAAAGTTCAGAAATCACATAAGCATGAGACAAGGAAACAGATAAATCAAAGTTACCTGTCAATCCTCACAAACCTCCTTCCCATAACAGACAAAAAGTTCAAAACCTGTCATAGCTGGGGGAATGGAATTTGGAATTTCATCTATTTCACTTGCCTAGAAGTAGTAGATATATTACTTCTTAATATACACGTGATTTCTGACTAAATGTAACCGGGACACTTTTATCTCTTTAGACCATCTAGAAAATTCACAAAACCAATGCCAGGTATCATCTAATACACCTGATCTCTGTAGCAGTTTCAAACAAAAATGAGGGACAGGGACTGGAATAAAAGTGTTTTGTTCTGTGCTGCTCTCAGAGTTTGTAGAGTTTCACTTTCATTAAAGCACACCTAGTCATTTACACAAGTCTGCACTCATTTCTCTTCTGGGGGCAACCTTCCAGGCCACATATCCCTAAGAACAAGTACCAATGTCCAGTCCATTATGTGACCTAACCGTTAGGCCATGAAGACTCTTCCCCTGCAGTCCAGGGCTGAATGATGCTTCCCAGAATTCATTCCTGAGCTTTTGTCACAACTTTCTTTCCCCTTATAATTAGTAATCTCTGGATTATCTCATACTCTCATTTTCTCCTCTTTCAGTCTATCCAATGCTTTCATAAATCACTCCCTTTATTAAATCTCTGTTTAAAATAACTAGCATTGCTTTCGGTTTCCTGACTGAGCCCCGACAGATATACTCACTAACTCTGGGTTACATATCACATGTTAATATATTAATGTAAATATAAATGCTGGAAGAGAAAGTTGAAGTAAATGTACACATTTTTCTTGTGTATCAGTCACAAATAAGTTTACTTTTTTTTAATTTTTTAATGTTTATTTTTGAAAGAAAGAAGAGACAGAATGTGAGTGGGAGGAGGGCCAGAGAGAGACAGAAACATAGAAGCAAGTTCCAGGCTCCGAGCTGTCAGCACAGAGCCTGACACAGGGATCAAACTCACAAACCATAAGATCATCACTTGAGCTCAAGTCGGACACGTAACCAACTGAACCACCCAGGCGCCCCTCACAAATGTTTTAATGACTTCAGAATGAATATTAAAAATCAATAATTCAAGTAACAACAAGTAAAAGTCAAATTGAACACATTCCTTAAAATAAACTGTATAGTCAATAGCAAAGAGCCGGCATAATTGTGTTGGCACTGCTAACAGCCATACTGTTGCATGGTTGCAATTACATGTTGAGTTTTTCTTTCTTTCTACCTTCTCAACATAATTTTGGCCTTGTTCAGTATAATACAACTTTTAAGATTGAAATCTATTTTTTCATAATAAATGCAAGAAAGTCCTTCAAAATTTCTCTAGTGATATGTATTATATATATATGTATGTATACATACATATATCAAAATAGAATAATGTCCACCTGAAAGTGCCCTAGTAGCAGAAAGTATTATGTGAGAAAATTTTAATATTGCATCAAATAATCTATTCATTTTTTAAACATTTTTAAATGTTTATTTATTTATGAAAGAGAGACACAGAGACAGAGTGTGAGGGGGGGAAGGGCAGAGAGAGAGGAGAACACAGAATCCGAAGCAGGCTCCAGGCTCTGAGCTGTCAGAACAGAGCCTGATGCAGGACTCGAACTCATGAACAGAGAGATAATGAACTGAGCCGAAGTAGGAGGTTTAACCGACTGAGCCACCCAGGAGCTCCTCAAACAATCTAGTTAAAACTAGAAACAATTCTGATAAGTCGGTGTCTATCCTCATGTCTACTTGTAAGGAATCCAAATATGTCACATTTCATAAATTTCTCTGTCATCAGCAACAGAACAACCTCAGTACCCAAAATGGAAGCTCCTAAAGAGAGTAGTGTAGGAGTGAATTGAAGGAAATATATGCAACTTTGTGTAGACCTATCAACAAAGACTTTGAAGTAATATCTTAAAATGACATGAGTTGTCCAACTGTATTTTGGCAGACTGTGAGAAAATACGATTTCATCAAGTGTTGTAAATTCCTTTGGAAAATGAATGAAATCTATTCAATCTGAAATAAGACATCGAGAAGATAGAAAAGCATCAATGGAAAAGATAATAGATGACCTAATAGGGCAAAGAGAAACAGAGAGATTCAAAGTGTCTTAAAAGAAAAAGATTAATGGAAAAAAATCTCTGCATTTGTTTATTTTCATCTATAAAAAGTCATTTAATATATATTCCAGAATGGCCAACACAAGCTGGTTAGGTAATTAGTGCTTCAAGATTTTTTGTTTTTTCTTTTGTTACAGTCATGTAAAAAGCTTTGCCTTTCTTTAAAAAAAAAAAAAAGAAATATGGGAGCATCTGAGCGGCTCAGTTAGTTATGTCCAACTTTGGCTCAGAACATGATCTTGTGGCTTATGTGTTCACGACCTGAGATGGGCTTTTAGCTGACAGCCCCTCTCTTGCTTGCTCTCTCTCTCTTTCTCTCTCTCTCTCAAACATAAATAAATATTAGCAAATTAAAAAAAAAAATCAGTCCAACAAAAACATATATATCAATGGGCTTGTATTTTTTCTCAATGTTCAGGTTTGAAAGATAATTAAAAATATATGCATACATATCTCTGAGCATAGCACTGTCCATTAGCTAATCTGTCTTGGTAATACACTTCAACATTAGTTAGCTTTCTGCTTATTGGTTATTCAGACAACTAGAGGCAGCTTGGAACCTAGTACCTGGAAAGGATTTGCAGGATTTTCAACTCGTTTGCCTGACATCTTTTCAATAGTGAGAGGTCCGGGCACAGACTTACTAATCCAAGGATATCTTAATGCTTGAGCTGGGGTCAAATGGGCAGAGGGGTCTCAGTGAAGACACGTATTCAAAAAATCTATAAACAAGTAGTCATCACACTCCTTTGGTGCTCTCACCCAGTCTCTGCTGCCTGGGAGAAAGAAACCTGTATGTCTGGCTACCAAATGAGTCATTCAATCACAAAGTTCATTCCCACATATATAATGATTAGCCTCAGTCTTATACAAATATCCTATTATGGGACAAAAAGTAAGGTTTGAGAGAGGGTAAATATTCAAGGTCTAGGAAAGTGAATTTGATACTTACAGGATGAAATGATAAAAATTAAATGTTTTGAAGATGCAACTAGAGGAATAAAGCCCAGAGAACTAATGAAGAACTGAAGTGTATACATTTATAACTTTAAAATATTTTTCTTGTAGAAGAATGTACAAGGAGAAGTAAATTGCCTTCCAAAGACATGGTTCTTCAATTCAATCACATTGAGTTTAGGTGATGTAATCCTTCAAAATGATAAATAAATTATAGGTTCTAGATTACAGTGAGATAAATGATCTGAAGCAATAGGCATCTATTTGGAATAGATTAGAGCAGGTAAATGATTCAATTTAGTCAGCAGTAAAGGAAATATTTAGTTATTTAAAACTTTTAGCCACTAAAAAATATTAAAGGAAAGGAAGATATAAACCTTTTTCAAACAGTAAAGAAAAACACTTTTTTAGAAACTTTACAGAGTTCTACTGATAGCATGCTTTATTTTACCAGGCTAGAAACAGTTCAAATATGCCAGACATTAGAGGAAGGAAATATTAATTCAAAATAAGGGCATTTTTAAGAAAGAAACTCAATGCATAAAAAAATGAATCCTAATAAAATGGTGAGAAGGTCTAAAATACGTAACAAAGAAAAATATTGTGGGCAAAAATACCAGAATGCAGACTATCTGGGATTCAGTCTGACCTATAAACATCCATTCCCTTCAAATATCTATCATTTTCAAATAGGCAGAATGGAACACAGATTGTAAGAAAGATTAACCACCCTTACAATTACCATCAAAAAGCTCAAATTACTTTAAATTGAACATTCTCACATTCCTGGCCTGTGCCCAAGTTCATTTTAAAGATTAGTTTTTGTGGTTCTCTCTCCTTTCTCTTTTTCCATACCAACAATCAGTTCTTAGCCTTTTAAATATCTATATAGTCAACCATTTCAGCAAGGATTTCAAATACACAGAAGGATGAAACAGAATATTAATAAAATAGCCAAAGTTAAATCCCTAGAAAACAATTTCACTAGTTATCTCTCAGTATCTCTTGTAACCCAGTATGTAAGTACATCAAAATTGGAGCAGAAATAGAGTTAAAAACCTGAAGAAAGCTGATTTGATAGTAAGGTGTGATTATTCCGGACAGTTCTATTTTCTAAAATTGCGTCCAATCCATGATTTTTAAATAACATATATTGATAAATACTCACATTTTAATATAAAAATGAATATATCTTGATATTATGCATCATTCAGATGCCAGTATATATGAATTTCATAAATTATCAGTAAACAACTAGAATTCTAAAAATTAAAATCAGTTTTCCAATCTTTCATAATAATATATGATGTTAAAATAAATTTCTTTTTCAAAGGCTGAGTTTGATCAGTACTTATTTAAATTCACAAGGAGTATTTCTGTTATAAGCAAAGATTCAATTCTTATATATTAAAAACAAATTAGTCAAGTTGAGAAATTTATATTTATTAACAAGGATTACCATTAATACCCTAATAAGCATCTGAGTTTCAAATGGCACTCAATATTTTTTTTTTAAATTTTTACTACATATTGTTGGTCCTTAAGTCTTCCTTTCTCCCCTTGGGCAGATACAACATTCTATATAAAAGAATACAGCACCAGATACGTGAACATTCTTCATATGCCCAGAAAGAAAATAAAATCTGTTTAGCCAGGCACTCAAGGCCCTATAGAATTGAGCCTTATATGTCACATGAGTTATGAGGCAACCAAAATAGACCAATTACTTCTTATTCTTTTGACTCCTGCTTTTGCTATCTGGCTGTTGTATCCACCTGCAACACCCTTCCCTACCTTTCATCTTATACTTATCTTAAGTGTTCAGAACGTAGAATCCTTGAGAACTCTCAGACACAAAATTATTTTCTTTTATTCTTTTTAATCCCTTGCCAGAAGTGATATGAACAACACTGAATTCCCACAGGGCCTTTGCTTCGTTCTAACTCTTATTACAATGCAGAATGTTCGAGTTGAAGCAACTTTAGAGGTAATTTTATCCATGACATTTTTTTTTCTTTTTTGGCACATCAGAAAATTGAAGTCTCCATTAAAAGAAATGCTTAAGAGCATACGATTAGAGACAAAAAAGGACTGTATCCCTTCTACTTGCTTGTTTTCCCTCTTTTGTATTTTGAATAGATCTGCAGTTCATCACCCCCTTAAATAGATAACTTTCTTCAAGTTTCATAGTTTCCTAATATATATTTACACAAGCAACTTCTTTTAGAGAGGGCGACTTTTCATTGTTGAATAGGGTAGAATGGGAGGGGTGCAGGCAGGAACAAGTCCTGATTTTGCTACAGAGTAAACAATTCTCTAAGGTCTGGACAAGGAATATTAACTTAAATATGCCCTTCTAGATTTTCCTCTCCAACTGCAGTGGGTATTCCTATGACATCGTCAAAGTAAAAGCACTAGCAGAAGGCCAATTCTTTTCCACCTTTACTATATTCCTGAGAGAATCTAAAAAGCCAAATCAAACAGTTGAATAATCTTAAATAAACAAACCAACAAACAAACCAAAAACATATAGGAGTAGCATTCTTCTGGCACTATCTCTACACCACCTGCTCAAAAATCACAAAAGACTGATTCTCCACTTTAATGACTGAGCCAGCAAAGTAATCAGAAATAGGGAATTACACATTGTACGCTTTCATTAAGGGAATACATAAGATAATAAACTAGAAAATAATTTGAGGGCCCATTTTAGATAGAGTGATCATTAAGATTTATGTGAGAAAGTTACATTTAAACTGAGAAAAGGAGATGTAAGTGAACCAGCCTCAGGAAGAATCTGAGGAAGTTTATTCCACTGAGAAGATAGTGAAAAGCTGTATTTCCATGCCCACAGGTGAGAGCATAGCCTATTGATCAGAAGCTGAATTTTTTCATGTTTTAAAATGAAACAAGGGCACCTGGGTGGCTCAGTCGGTTAAGTGTCTGACTTCAGCTCAGGTCATGATCTCATGGTTCGTTGGTTCGAGACCTTTGTCTGGCTCTGTGCCAACAGCTAGCTCAGAGCCTGGAGACTGCTTCAGATTCTGTGTCTCCTCTCTGACCTTCCCCTGCTTACGCTGTCTCTCTCTCTCTCTCAATATCTTTCTCTCTCTCTCTCTCTCTCTCTCAGAAATAAATAAAAACATTAAAATTCTTTTTAAAAAATGAAACAATTAACAATGTACATTTTTTTAACATAAAGTTGTTTGCATACCCTCTTATTTTTGATGCAGAACACCACTACACAATGCATTTAGTCTCAAAAGCATTCCTCTGTGTTCCCTAAGTCATTACACACAGGGCCGATACACACAACCTTAACCAGCGAAGTAGCTAAATATGGACATGTCAACTTCTCCCATTAAAAGGTGAACTTTTGGGGCGCCTTGGTGCCTTAGTCAGTTAAGTGGCCGACTTTGACTCAGGTCATGATCTCATCTATGTGTGAGTTGGAGCCCCACATCGGGCTCTTTGCTGCCAGCCTAGAGCCTGCTTCAGATTCTGTGTTGTTCTCTCTCTGTCCCTCCCTCCCTCCCTCCCTCCCGCTGTCTCTCTAAAAATAAATAAACATTAAACATTTTTTTTAAATTGAAAAATAAAAGGTGAACTTTTTGTGGGTAAGAACCATCCTTATTTTTATTAATGTTTTATTTATTTCTGAGAGATAGAGAGTGTGAGCAGGGGAGGGTCAGAGAGAGGGAGACACAATCTGAAGCAAGCTCTGGGCTCTGAGCTGTCAGCACAGAGCCCTGTGCAGAGTTCAAACCCAGGAACTATGAGATAATTACCTGAGCCGAAGATGGATGCTTAATCGACTGAGCCACACAGGTGCCCCCAAAGAACCATTTTTAAAAAATCATCTTTGTATTCCAATTCTTACATATTCCAGGGCATTAATAAAAACTGATTTGTTGCTGAATTACATTTTATTATATTCCATAAATTGGACTAAAGTCCAGGACGGTTGAAAATTTTAAAGCAGCAAGTTTGTATGGCTAAGGCAATATATGTACCAGCCCCTGGCTAATATGAAGAAAAGTACTTACATTTTTTGCTACTACATCCAGAAAAGGAATATTTTTGTTGATTTATAAATAGTTGAGTATTTTGATTCTGTTAAATCCCAATCTACTTTTCTAAACAAAATAACATTTTTATATTCTAAAAATTTTGTGAAAATCATAAATGTTTTTAAATTAATATATAGTACATAAAATTAAATTGTAATAATCAGTGTTGAACTTAAATAAATTAAATTCTTTAATAAACCAAATGCTTTATAAATGAGCTCGTTGATATACATAATGCATTTACTACTATTGAAAGGTATTTCTGTAACAAAAGTAAATTACAAGCACCATTTAAGTTGTTTTTAAATCTCCAGTTGGGAACAACATTTGTCATAAAATTATGTGGTCCATATGATTTTGTACAAAGAATGAATAATTGGTTTTGGTCTGACTATACACATTTCAGTATAAGTAAGCTGCTGGGTCTTTTAGTTGACTCATTCCAATCCCTAAAAGAACTGGATTACTTCCTAAAATGTTTTCTTGATGCCTGGGTGGCTCAGTCGGTTAAGCATCTGATTTCCGCTCAAGTCATGATCTCACGGTCTGGTGGGGGTTCCAGCCCCACGTCGGGCTCTGTGCTGACAGTTCAGAGCCTGGAGCCTGCTTTTTGGATTCTGTGTCTCCCTCTTTCTCTCAGCCCCTCCCCCACTCATGCTCTGTCTCTGTCTCTCAAAAATGAATAAATATTTAAAAAATAGAAATAAAATAAAATGTTTTCTCCACTTGATTCTAACTGACATGGAAAAGGGAGTGATTTTTTTTTTTTTCTTATCCATGAGTGACTACTCCTGAGGTTTCACTTACATGATGATAGCAACTGTGCATTTTGGGATCTAGCAGTCAGCACCCCCAAGTAGGTCTCGGTAATCTGCCTCCTGGTATTCCTGCCCTGGACAGTTCTCTCCTTCAGTGAATGAAACTGACAGTTAACCAACAGGCTACTGAGGAAGGACTATGTGGGACTTCTGAGACTGAGTCATAAAAGACATTCTGGCATCCATCTGTGCTCTCTGAATGGTTTACTCAGAAAAGCTAGTGTCATTAGGACAATGCCAGAGCAGTATGAAGAGGTTCATGCACAGAAGAACTGAAGTCTCCTTCCAAAAGCCAGCACCATTTGCCAGTCACCTGAGTGAGGCAACTTGGAATCAGATCCTTAAGTCCAATCAAGGTGAATCTGACCTTAAATAATGACCATCTACAGCATTCTAAATTTGTTGAAAGTGAAACAGTAGCTTGTCTTCATCTGACACCAAACTATTTTTTGTAGTTAAAAGAATGAAAGGGAAGAAGTCTAATTTTGTTGTTGTTGTTTTAAATTTTTTAATGTTCATTTATTTTTGAGAAAGACAGAGTGTGAGCGGGAGAGGGACAGAGAGAGAAGGTGACACAGAATCAGAAACACATCTGAGCTGTCAGCACAGAGCCGGGCATGGGGTCTGAGCTCATGAACCGCGAAGATCATGACCTGAGCCCAAGTCAGACACTTAACCAACTGAGCCAGCCAGGCGTCCCTATTTGTTGTTGTTGTTGGTGGTGATGGTTTGTTGTTGGCTCTTGGAACTTTGGAACTTGTTCATTGGCTCTCAAGTCTTATATTCTGAAATTCTTCTCTCCCTATTCCTCAAATAAGGTCAGTTTTTACGCCCATGAAATTACCCACTATCTATAAAATCTCATAGGCACTTTCCACTCTTTGCCTTTATATGTGAAGTTCCCGATGCGTTTTAAGCCCAACCCTTCTCTAAATGACTAATGTCTGCTCATTCATCATGAAATTTCATAGTATATATAATTAGAGTTTAATGAATAGTAAGATTACAGTGAAAGGAAACCTGAAGCCAACAATTTTGATGATGCAACTTAACATTTGTCCATCATTAAAAAATACAACAGAGTCAAAATTACTGTCATGAGAAGACAACTTGATAAGAAAAGAATGCATTTTTACTTATTCTGGGTGTTTTTCAAGTTAGAAATATTTGTTTGAACATTACATTTCCAAGCAAATTAAAAAAAAAAAGTCATTTTTAGTGACTGTTGATGATGCTATGAACCCTGGAAAGAATCTAGCTCATTTACAGTTTGGAGCAAAATAAAATATCATCAGTGACTGTATCCAAAATACTCTTGACATTTCTATTATGATGTATTATTATTACAGTATTAAAGAAGTTTGACTATTTTCTAGTGCCCTCCCTTTGAAAATTATAAGGGCCACTGACATCCTCAAAACTGTGAACTATTTCTTTGCCAAGAAAAATGTAGCTTGACAGAAAAGGCTTGGTAACTTGTAGCACAGACAGAGCACCTGTGAGGCTTGGCAACATCCAAGGCTTTGCTGCTTTGGTGAAGAAAGGAGCGCCACACAAGACCGTGACTCACTGATTTCTAGGTTGGAATACACTGGCACTAAAAACACTGCCAGAAATCCTGAGAGCATTTTTGTCTACTGTCCTAAAAGTTGTCAACTTTATCAGAGCCAGAGTCTTGAATCAATGACTTTTTAAGAAATACGTCAAGAAGATGAAAAGAGAATGCAAAGTTCATCTCTACTCTTCTGGCAAATTTCTTTTGCCAACTTGCCAGAGCACATGTTTCAAAGCCCTTGATTGAACTTTGAGTAAAAAGTTCGGAGAAAAAAAGCTCATCCCCAGACTCATTTTACAGAGCTTCTTCATGGCATGACTTACTTGGCAGGTATTTCTGGGAAATGAGCACACTTTTTCTCATAGATCCCTGTGACAAGGTAAACTGTAAGCTACCTGGGCAACTTCCTAAATAGGGAGAGAAGTTAAGAGGTAGACAATTGCATGAATTTCCAAATGGTATAAAAAGCACTTCTTCAGGGTTAATAGTGACAAAACATTGAGCAGTCTTCCCAGGAAATATTTTTAGGCCTCTGGAATCACAACAGAACTCTTGATTAATGGTTCTGCTGAAATGACTTTTAAATTGGGCACAGACGGAAAAATTCTGACATTGACTTAAATAAAAAAAAACTAGAGAAGCATTCCTGGTCAAATCTGACCCCAACACCTCATTCACATGAATTCAAATGAGAATCTTGGAGAAATCTGGTGTTAGAGAAAACAGCGAACTCCTAATGTATATAGCGGAACACAGAAGCCCTATTTTCTTTTGGTATCACTGGCAAGGTTCGAATCATTTCCAATTAAAAGGAAGACAACTTCAATTTATGTCAAAGAGGATGTATGCATAACCATGTTAAAGAATACACATTCAAATTCTTATTCAAGCAGCTGCTTTATCAAGGAAATTAATTTTGAATAGAGTTGAAGTTTATTTTTAATTTACACAAGTTATATTTTTTTGTTCTTTTTTTTTCTTATTTATAGAATTGGACCATTAACTTTTGCATAAAAATAGTGAGACATTTTGAGAAGAGTTTAATTTGGTATATGGATAAAATAGATGCAAAAGCATTACATAAATTTTATGAACAGTTTTGCATTTATTTTATATCTGCATTATCCCAGTGTAGGGTCTTTATCGATTTCATCAGATTCTCAAAGGATCTGGTGACCAAACTAAGTAAAAGCCATACACCTCACCCCTTGGGCAGAGTTTTCTTGGACTTTCCGAGGCCAAGTCAGCACTGCCTCCCTCCATATTCCCACCACACTCTTGCTCCTACTTCGTGCTGATAGGGTTTATGGTAGTTTTCTTTTTTTCACGTCATTAGATTGTGATGTTATTCAGGTCAGGAAGTAATTATTCATGTTTGTGTTCTGCACACATATTAATTAGTAAGGCCTTGGAAATGATAGGTGTCCACAAATGCTTCATAAGTGAATAAATGCAAATAAACATACCCTTTTCTTCGTTTTAATTTCTACCCCCAGGGAGCTGGTGTCTGTAGGACACATAATTTTATGTGGGAAGATTTTTTTCATCTTCATGGTTAGCAAATGATATTGACCTGATAACAGAGAAAGGCCAATCATATACAAACAAATTATGTGTAACAGTTTAGTTGTTTTATCTAATACCAAGCATATTGTCACTTTTAAATCATAAACAAAATACTTTACACACTATTTACATTAGAATGAGTTGACCACATAGAAAAAAATAGTAATTAAACTCTTGCCAGTTAAATTAAAAATCGACACAGCATGAAGATTTTTAAAAAATCACCTTTTAGTTTTTCACATTACAGAAGTTATGCTCGGTTCTAGATATATCACTTGAACCATTCTTTAAAAAGCACTGCCAGGAACCATGGCAAGGTAATTAACATTAACTTCAAAGGCTAAATATCTGCCGCCAAATTCTATTTGTAATTAGCTAACTCACTCATATAACTTAAGGAAAAATGAGAAATGTTGAATTATTTAGAAACTGCACTTGTTTTCAATCCCTTCTTGCCCTTTAGAGACTTACTAATATATCTAATAATACACTAGTTTCATGTTTTGTATTTAGAATACAATTTCAATATCAGAAGATTTCAATTATCTCTAAAATTAACATGAAAATTTTTCTATTTTAATTTTAAGATTTTTTTTTACCTTACGCATATGAGAACTTCAACTGAATGTTTGTTGAACTTAATTTAATACTCCAAATATTCAAAACGAAACCATCTCTTCTGACAGAAAGCATTGTTCAAGCAATTAGAAGAATATAAAGCCATAAGGTAAGATGATAAGGTCTAAACCTGCTGAAGTTAATTAGCTCTGGGGAATAATTTTAAAATAATAGGTACATTAGCTAGAGACAATTACAGCAGAGTATCTTCCGCATAAGAAATAGAGCATGTGGCAAAAATAAAATTGTGAAGAAAATGTCTTTTCTAACCTAGTGCAAAGTAAATCATCAGAGCCTTTTCGAATTAAACTGGAAACGCTTCTGCATTCAGGGAAGACTCTTAGGAAGGTCTGTCACTGAACAAATAACTGATGGATTTGACTTTCGGGCTATTCACCTCTATATAGCTATATCATAGCGCTTTCCATCTGTTTGTGTTCCTTATGTTTGTTTTTGTTTTGTTTTGTTTTTATTATATTTTAGAACCCTTTTCTGAACCCTCAGTCTTACACCACAGATTCTTTGGAATAGTTTATTATTCAATCTGACTGGTTCAATTCCACAGGCTAAAGTGCATGATTTCAAACAACTAATTTTTGGAAATCAATTTTGTTTTTAAAAACTGGCTCCAAAGACATCTAAGTTATATCTATAAGCATCATGATTTTCTATTTAGCAATATTTATGTATTAAATTTATTTGATGACAAACATTTTATAAAGTTAGTTTTCCAATCTTTGCCAATGTCAGGGTAGTATTCACCATAAGCACAGTAGTATCTCATTATTTAAAAAAAACATTCAGGGGCGCCTGGGTGGCTTAGTCGGTTAAGCGTCCGACTTTCGCTTAGGTCATGATCTCACGGTTCGTGGGTTCGAGCCCCGCGTCGGGCTCTGTACTGACTGCCAGCTTAGAGCCTGGAGCCTGTTTCAGTCTGTGACTCCCTCTCTCTCTGACCCTCCCCAGCTCACGCTGTCTCTCTCTCTCTCCTGGAAATAAATAAAATATTTTAAAAAAAAATTCAAGTTTATTTGTTTCTGAGAGAGAGAGAGAGAGAATGAGCATGATCACGGAAGGGGCAGAGAGGGGACAGAGGATCTGAAGTGGACTCTGCTGTCAGTGCAGATAATGCAGGGCTCAAACTCATGAATTGTGAGATCACAGCCTGAGCTGAAGTTGAATACTTAATCAACTGAGACACCAAGGTGCCCCAAAAGTATCTCATTATTAATGTGATGTCAGATTTCACCCAACAATTGATTTTCCATATATGCTATGTATACAAATAACATACCCCTCTTTAGTACATTTCCTTTCCTTATCTGTACATAAAAACTTTCACCCCAATATCCATCTTTTCAAAAACAGAGTTCTCTCTCTACATTAGTAAGTTGGAATTTTAATATAAATTTTGAAAAGTTATGATTTACAATTTTAGAAGAGACCAAAAATTAAGAATTATCCCTAGAGATTAAATAAATGTCATTTTATTTGCAAATATATTTGATTTATGGAGGCCATAATAAATAATAATATTAACATATTAGGCACTGCTCATCTTCAAACCCCTTTTCCAAATATTAAGTAATTATAAAGATTACAAATTCAATATATGATACATGGACCACATGTATTTTTTTTTAAATACAATTTTTTAATGCTAAACTCAGTACATATTTTTTCATTGCTGATACCAAATATTTACTAAAAATTTTTATCTCTACTACTCATTGTGAATATCTGCACTAATATTATAAGATAGGGGCACCTGGGTGGCTCATCAGTTAAGCATCTGACTTTGGCTCAGGTCATGATCTCACAGTTTGTGGGTTTGAGCTCTGAGTCAGGCTCCGTGCTGACAGCTCAGAGCTTGAAGCCTGCTTCAGATTCTGTCTCTCTCTCCCTCTGTCCCTCTCCTGCTCACTCTCTGTCTCTAAATAAAAATAAATAAATAAATAAACAAACAAACAAACAAACAAACATACATTAAAATAATAAAAATAATATTTAAAAAGGTTAAAAGTTTACATTAAAGATGAAGTTTACATTATCTTTGTCCTTAGGGTTACAGATCAGGTATTTGAACAAGGCATTTACAATTAGTTTTAGGTAATGCAATGGAAAGACATTTTTTTGCCCTGTGCTGAAAAAATAATTACCTTCTTTAACTGTTGTCTCTACCTTCTCCAGTGTGATTTTCAATTTTGAATGACCTGACCTATTCTAGAAGTCTCTGGTGCTTAAATGTATTTCTTCCCTTGAGTTCCTGGAGATAAAAAATGTATATTTTTTAATTTTACTAAAAATAGTGGAAAATGAAATATGCCTGAATATGCCAGTATACAGATTATGCCTTGAAATACAGATTTCAACATTTAGAAGCACTAAACAATGACAGTTTACTTGGCATTAGATAAAACAACTAAACAGTTACACATAATTTGTTTGTATATGATTGTCTTTTCTCAGTTATCAGGTCAATTTCTTTTGCTAACCATGAAAATGAGAAAATCTATCCACCTAAAACTACTTGTCCTACAAACAGAGGCTCCCTAGGGGGAGAAATCAAAACAAAAGAAAGGGTGTGTTTATTTGCATTTATTCACTTATGAAGCATTTGTGGGCAACTATCATTTCCAAGCCTTTACTAATAATTTGTGTATACATATTTATTAATTAATTATTTGGAAAGAGGTGTTATCTTATTTCTAAATATATTAAATGCTTATAGCAAAAATATAACAATGTAAAAAAATGAACAACTCAGATGCCTTTGGGGAAAGTAAGATTCAGTTTGGTCATAATCTTTTTATGGAAATGATTTGAATGCATGTTTTTTGTTCTCCATTTATTTCCTATTTATTATTCTTACCACACTGGCAACTCAGTAAGCTCTTCGAGAGATCTGAGTACGTATTATGTGGGATTTGAATCCCTCTAAGTTCCAAAAGAGTAATTATGTTTAATGAGTCAATAATACTTTTTGATGTTCTGATTTTAGCTAATAATCTACTACTCAGATTAATCATATTTAATCAGATTTTTCTTTTTTTTCTTTGTGGGTCTTACTTGGTTCAGAGAAGAGACTGACTGAAGAGTGAGACCTTAATTTTGCACATGCCCAAAATAGAATAAGAAATTTATTTGCTATTCATTTATTCATTTACTGAAAAAAAATTTTATGGCAATTCAAGGAGGGTTACTTTGCTAATGACCACACAGAGGATCAGAATATAAGAGAACAGCTTTTTCTTCAAAACCTTTTAAAACTAGTATTGTCAGTGCCCTTCCAGATTCTGTGGCGAAAATTGAAATTAGAATAATCTATCTAGTAAGTAAAGATCTTGCTAGAATTATAGTGATTTACTTTAGAAGTTCATCGAAGTGATAAGAACATTATTGGATTCTAACTAAGTTGCTATTTTAAGAAACAGTTGTCTCCTTATGCCCATTAATAATATTATTTTCACTGATCTGTGTCCTTTGATTACATTTTAAATGTAGAACTGTAGCCAGTAATTCATTTTTATTGAATTAGTTCCTTTTCATTACACATAGCAGTGTTTTAAGTAACAACTAATAGGATGTAAAAGTTAACTTTTGGGGCATCTGGCTGGCTCAGTCAATTCAGCATCCAACTTTGGCTCAAGTCATGATCTCCAGGTTGGTGGGTTCGAGCCCTGAATAGGGCTCTCTGCAGTCAGCACAGAGCCTACTTCAAATCCTGTCTCTCTCTCATTCTGCCCCTCCCCTGCACACACACTCTCTCCCCAAAAAATAAATAAACATTTTAAAAATAAAAGTTAACTTCTGAAGTCTATTTGAACCAAATTTTCTTTACCTGGCCACTAATATGTCCAATTAGTCACCAATTTCTATTTATTCTGCCTTTGAAAACTGTTTTTGTAATTCCACAAAGGCAAATCGCATACGGGTCCCTTCCATGTCCATTAACTGCAGTCCTGCAGTTCCACATATTGCCAAGCCCCCCCCCCAACCCCCCTGTAGAGGCAGAGCCCATCCTCTCTGCTTCGTTTGAGCTCCCAGAGCCCTTGACAGTTCCTACCTCAGCAGCTTCACTCTGCCATAAAGCCAACCCCATCCCCACCCCAACCTCAACCACCCCGCCACCCCCCCGCCGCCACTGCTCAGAGTTTGTAAAACTGGGGGCAGTGTCTTAGTTCTCAAAGTGCCCAATACATAATATTATTTACTGAACGGGAGGATGAATAGATGGATAAAATAATTACTTACAAAAATTGCTTACCACGGTCTAAACTTTAGGGAGAAGGAATTCCTTATTAAACAACTTCATGGCTACAAAATTCAGATTGTGCATAATGGGGATACAACTAAATCCAAGTTTAATGTTTTTAGGCATTTATTTCATTTTCTATAACTTAGGTCAATATTGATATGGACTCTGTACTAATCCAAGGGATTGGATTCTAAGCATTCAAATGCTCATATCTATCATAGTTTCGGTATTCTTAGGTCATGGTTTCAAGTAAGGAACAATTTCACAATTCACTTAGCTTAGGGTTTGGGAGAAGAGAAAATACAGGTTTTCTGTTCTTCACTCCCTAATCACTAGATATGTTGAAAGCCCATTGGACCTAAGAAGCTTTAAGTATTGTTGCAAGTTCTGCACAACTCTGGAGTAGAACCCCCCTCATTATCCCCTACATACACTGCATTAGTCAGTTTAGTCTACCATAACAAAATACCAAAAAAGTAGACTGGGTGACTTAAACAACATCAATTTATTTTCTCACGGTTCTGAAGACTGGAAGTCCAAGGCCTAAATGCCAGCAGTGTCTAGCGAGGGCTTTCTCCCTAGATCACAGGTGGCTGTCTTCTTACTGTGCTCTCACATAGCAAAGAAAGACTGTGAGCGCTGGCTTCTCTTCTTTTTATAAGGGCACTGGCCTTATCATATTAGGGTCCTACCCTTATGACCTCATTTAACATAAATGACTTCCTAAAAGTCCTATATTCAAATATAGTCACACTGGGGACCTGGTGTTTGGGGTTTGGAGCTTTAATATATGAATTTTGGGAGGCACAATTCAATCCATAGCATGTGTGTATGCACACACACACACACACACATACAGATTTTCCCCTATATTTCTTTTCCTGGTATTTTTTGACTTGATTGTACACATCTGAACATAGTGGACCAAACAGGACACACATTCAAGTTTTACACAATGCATCTGCCTTTGGAGTTCAGGATCTGGGCATTCCTTTCACATGTACTTTCACTATGCCCAGTACAAGCTGGATCCTTTCATACAATAAGACTCAGTCTGATAGTCTGAAAGGAAATGAGAGAAACATGACAAATGGAACTCACAAACTTTTTACAGTTGAAAGTGTCAAAAGTGGAAGAACTTGACAAAGAGTCACAGGAGAAAAACTTTATAATCTCTATCATTAGAACTCAAAGCACGTTTTTATTAGTTTCTATGATATCTACCATGTTCTCTCGTTAACACCAAATTGAAGGGTTTGGGGTTGTTGATTCTATCAAAGGTTGCTGGGGATCCAAATGGTTTCTAAATAAGCACAGTAATGAATTTTGTAATATAGCAGGGAGTCAGGAGGAGAATTTAAATAGTAGTTTTGTCTATGTCTAGTTTGTTTCATGGGTTCCTTCTAGTAACAATGACGAGGATTCATGTTATTGTATCATCATCATCTTGGTGAGTGAAGCACCTGCTACAGCTGTCCTTTTAGGTATATGTTATTAGGTATACAAACGTTTCATTTACGCAAGGTAAGCTTTACACTTTAGTGCCATTGCCTATCTATTGCTCTGAAAAAAAATCAATATGTATTTTAAATTACACATATAATTGTTTTGTGTTTTGGTGCCTAATTCCTCTCCTGGAAATGCATGAAAAAAATTAAAATGTTCAAATTGTTTCCTTTAATTCCTTTCATGTGCTTTTGTGGGGGGAATTAACCTCCACACTTTAAAATGATTGTATGTGTAATATTAAAAATGGAACATCTCATTTCCTTTTTTATTTCCACTGTGGGGATTGTAAACACCAGAGGTATCTAATGAAGACCCTATTTTTACAACACCACAAAATGAAAAAGGCACATTGGAAATACAACTAGAAGCTTGTCTTTTCAGATTGGTCCCAAGACCTACTGCAGCACATTGATTTTTTTTTAACTTTCATTTTCCTTGTTGCCTTTCTTTTACTTCAAACATCTAGTAATTTAACAGGACAAAGTGTCAACAAAACAGCTTCATAGACGCTAGCATCTAAAGAAAGAGTCTTCTTTACTAGGGTCCTCGATTTCCTAGTTTTAAGCCTGTGCATCTAAAGCCAGTAAGTTCTTTCCACAATGCAAGTCCACAAAAATAGTCTAATCACCCCGAACAGTACAGATCCTCCATCTTTTGTAACATTTTTCTTTTGTAGGTTCACAGAACATTCATTTTTTTGGTAACTATCGGGGTAAAATTTCTTTGCCTTGATGGGGCCAGTTGTCAGATCCAGACATTTTCCTTATCAGATCCAGATATTTTCAAATGATACCTGATTTACTCATTTTACTTTATAATTGCTTAAAGTTTAAAATTATTTATTTTTAAAGCATTTTGACTTATCTATCCACTATATAGCTATAAGCACATAGATAATTTTGCCAACATGTCTTGGTAATAATATACTGATTGTAATAGTTTGAATTGTGTGTGTGTGTGTGTGTGTGTGGCAAAGTGAAACAGTAATTTCCTCCCTTTTGGTTGGTTTCGCTCATATATTGGGCCAAATTCTCAGCTTCAGTCTACTGCAGATTGAACTATCCATGAATATTCATTCCGCAAACACTTTAAAATAGTTGAAAAATCAAATACTTCTAATACATTTATAAACCCTGTATGTTAAATCTTAACTCGTACTTTAACTAACTGCTATTTTGCAAACATAAAATAAACAGTAAAAATCACATTCAGAAAACAAAATGTTCCTGCTTGACTCATAATCTTTGCTTCACACGTATGACCAGTGCCCCTTCCATAGCAGTCCCTGAACTATTTCAGACTTCAACATGCCTTAGACTGTAAGTCAGGCTTTAAAAGAATCTATCTTGTGGTCCTGTGACAAAGTAATTGGCTGGAAAAATTATAATAAAATTTTCATAAAGTTCATATACATGAAGTGGCAAAAATTGCTTTTAGGAAATTACGATATTAATAATTTACACTCATGTCAATAGCATTTCCAAAATAACTCAAGCTCTCTACCTTGAAAATTATGAACGTACTTTGATTTTTCTCCCACATACAGACAGTTAAATATGCTGAGACACATTGAGATCTAGATACAGATTATTCATTTAAGAAGATAGCTTCATGTTTAATTAGAGATTTATCATCTTAACTAGCCATACTATTGCTCTGAATTAGTTTTCCAGGGTTTGCAGAATTAAAGATGGTAAAAATTGATGAACCTTAGCTGTATTTTCCCCGGAAGGGTACAAACTTTTATTACATTTCAGATGCAAAACACAATTAGCCTCTAACCTAACCATGTTAATCTCCTTGAGTTAAGCTTATGGTTTCTGCTTGTCTAGAAACTTTTAATGAAAGATCTATGTCTGTACAGCCGATTTTAATAACCTCTTTATTTGCATCTCTGCGCTTGTTTAGAGGAGGAGTTAATACAATAAGCCCCAGGATTACAGAACACTCTTATAAAAGTGAGGGTAAATAAAATTCTGTGACATTCAATTGGAGCAGCAGGAGGTGGACATCAACAATGAACATTATTCAAATTCCAAAAGTTTCCATGTAATTAACTAAGATGGATACACTAGTGCCATTCATTATATTCTATTCTCCAAACTCCACACTCATGGCCCTTCAGTAGGGCCATTTTGACAAAACTTGATTGCAAAATGTAATTTACTCTATAGACAAATAGCTGTTTAATGGAAGATTTTGGGTTTTTCCCTCAGAAATCGGACTACTGAAACTTATCTCAATGTTTTCCATAGCACATTCTCAATTGTTCGCCTACTCCCAAACTGTATTTCCTCTGAGCAAAGATTTTGGTGGAATAAATATACCCAGTCTCAAAATAAGAAATAAATGTCCATTTATAAATTTTCTCACTCTGGGCTAAAACCAATGGCATGGTTACTTCCTTACCCCCAATAAAATGTTTAGTAACAATTGTGGGCACACAAGTTTTATACTGTAGAAAGGATTTATGGCCAAAAAAAAAAAAGAAAACGAATAAAGAAAGGAAAAATAAAGAAAATAAACATCATACATTTACAGAGTGAACTATGGAAGTAAAAACCTGTTTTCTGTGGTCCAGATTTATCTAAAATACAGGAACACAATAATCTGATTAACCTCTCACTGTAGTAATGGTTTAGCACAACGTCATCCGTTTCATTACCAAGAGTGTGCAATTATTCCCTCAAAATGAAATGGAAACACTGTGTCCCAAAATTATATTTTAAAATGAATTTATTTTGGATGTTCAATGGGATTTCCCCCCAAAATATAACATATAGAATTGTGCAACACAGAATCATCATGCTGGTTTCTGACAGACAGCACATTTCTTTATGGCCACTTAACAGAGAGATGCCAATAGACAGAGGTTGTGTCTAATTCAACATCCTACACTTAGCATGGATTCTAACACTGAAGATGATCCATGAAGACTTACTGAATGTGTACTGAATACATGATTGAATCAGCAGACTTTTTCCCACCCACCAACATTCAGCTAGAATAAGAAGGGAGGGAAGAATAAAATTTAAAAACATAATTTTCATAAAAGGCCTGCATAGAAATCTCAGCCTCATCCAAGAAACTTACATAGAATTGTTTACATTATTGATATAAATTTTCATTCCTCATAGAGATTAATTCAGTCAATGAAATCCTGTTATATGAAGCAGGAGCTGTACCACTTTGCCACTGAACTGGGAGCAATGTCTATCCTCTTGTGTTCTTTTGTCAGATTACTTCCTGATTCTCATAATGGACTCTGCCTATAGTCTCCTCCTAACCCGATCCCCAATTGCAGACTACTCCCCTCATTTCTACTGAAGGTAATTTTTGGCAAAATGATGTTATCCTTGCCTTTTCTTCATGATAATTCCCACATAACTAGCATTATTCATTCAGGAATAAAGTCCAAGCTACTTAGCACATCATTCAAGATCTTTCCCAAACAGGTCCCAGCTTTATCTGCTTGAACTAAAACTCTAAACAAAATATAATTACTGTCTTCATATAAGGGTTTTCTGAAGAATTATAAATTCTTTCAGCCTTTATTCTTCCATCTACAGAATGTTTTCCAATTTCCAATCTTCTGGATTCAATTGGAAAACCCAGTTTCCAACATCATCTCTTCTTGGAAGCTTTCTAGAATCCTCCAGGCATAATGAATCATTCCCTATTCTGTGCTACCATAATATTTACTATGTACTTCTATGACAGCACCTACCACATCCAATATTCGTGATATTTATTAGGTACCCTATCTTGTACTATTGGTATTTATGTCTCTCCTTCTTCTGAAAGGAAAAAGGCTCTCCTTATTCATCTTTAAATGACTAGCTTCTACAATAGTGTGCAGATGCAGAATGAGTTCAATAAATATAAGTAGAGCATGAAATAAAGTGGTTACAAAGGACTTTGGGGACACTCATATTTTGCCTAGTAACTAGACTGATGAACTCCCAACAGACACGTGTTACTTATTTTAGTCTTTTTCTTCCAGTGTCAGAGAGGGAGGGCGCATACCACACATGTCTCAGCAGTCCCTTGCTGGCAAATTGCTTTCTGATCTAAAGTGAGCACAGACTAACTGCTTCTCCATCACCTGGGACAGGAGCTAACTTGTCAACTGAGCAGACCATGGTAGTCTCTGCCTGTCAAACCTCAAGTGGTTACGTTTTACCAAGATAGCCTGCATTGAAGAGGAAATCAGGACCTGCACACGGAGTCACATTAACCAATTTAAAAATGGGTAGTCATCTTCAGAGAGAATTTATCACTAACTCCATCCTTCTTTCTCTGTCAGAAGGAAACACATTAATATAGAAGCTGAGTGGAATACTGTGAATCAACAGAACTAAAAAGAGGGAGGAAAGGCAAAGAAGGAAGTTCTTTCTTTATGTCGTACTTTTATAGATACATTTATTTTGGAAATGTATAGTAGATCAGGATACAGTATTTCTTTTGAAACAAATAAGCTCTGTTCAGTCCCAAAATACTCACGAACCTAGATCAGTAAAAATCATTTACATGATAAATCTATAAGTTTTGAAACTAAATATTCTCCCTGGATAATCTATTATCCCAATGATGTAATAGGCACTGTATTTTACACATATATTCTCTAATCCTCTAAAATTCCCTACTGGATAATATATGGATTCCGGGACTCATATTATTTAATCTACTTGTCATTCCTGGTAAATGGCAGAGCGAGAATCTGAACCTGAACATAAGTCTCACATATTCTTTGTTTTAATGTTTTATTATTTATTTTTGAAAGGGAGAAATTGAGAATGAGAGAGAAAGAGCACACATGCCTGTGAGGGAGGGGCAGAGAGAGAGGGAGACAGAGGATCCAAAGCAGGCTCTGCATTGACAGCACAGAGACTTGGGGCTCAAACCCACTAACTGTGAGATCACGACCTGAGCAGAAAGAAGTCTGGCACTTAACTAACTGAGCAACCCAGGTACCCCTAAGTCTCTCGATATTCTAAAGCCATTTTTATTTCTAGCACACTATGAATCTAGGGTGTGGTTTCTTTTATAACCATACAGATTTAAATATGTACATTAAATATTTCAGGTGCTCATAAAATTATCTCATATGCCATCCTAAAAGTAGTATCCAGGAAGTAGCCCACTATGTGCCTATGTGCACAAACTGAGTCATTACTGTTAGCCTCCAAGGCAGTAACCAATTACAAAGCCAACATTTCAGCATCGATTACACTGGCTACATGCTCCTCCTAAGACTATATGCACAGACTCTCTTTAAGATCCAGTCTGCCATGTGTTGGATTTAATGTAGTTTTTTGACAGCTACCATCCCATTAAATAATGCCCAGTGAAGAGATGGTGTTGCAGACTCTATTTCAGCTAAAGGAACAATTCACGAGGTGCATTTTATAAATTTTCCTATATGGAAACACTAAAGAAATACCTAAAAGGAAAGAAGGAAAGGAAGGAAGGAAGGAAGGAAGGAAGGAAGGAAGGAAGGAAGGAAGGAAGGAAAAAATTCCTTCCCTCTTGCATTTGTTTTACTCAAAACCGTGCTCACCAAGAGAGGGTTTTAAGTTGAATGCACAGAAGTGATGCGTAATTAAGTCTGCGTCATTTATTTTATAGAAAGATGCAGCCTTTATCACAAATCATATTGCCTTTCCAGTCTCTCAGAAAGAAAAAAAAACATTTTGACTTCGCCTTTTTCTCTTCAGTTATTAAAAATAAGCCCTCCAAATACAAAAACCAGACAGTTACCTAAAGAAAAGAAACCCTCTAATCCTCTCTCCAGGCATGTAGAGGTGCTGAGGCTCCTTTACCTCTGCAGCTTTGTTAGAGCCCCAATAACAGAAGCAAGATACACTCTGACTGAACAAGCAATATGTTGATAGTGTGTGCAAAGGCTCCCGTGGTTTGGCCAGCTGGGATCAACCTAGAGAACAGTGGCCCTGAGCACCACGGCTTCCATTATGCTGGCCTCATTCTTTCATCAGCGGTATCCAAATACAGTCATTCTTGTCAATTTATGATGCATTTAGTTTAAATTTCTGCACAGAATGGGCTTTTAACAGGATCAGTGTTTCCAAAAAATATGCTATACAAAAAAAGCAAAATGTACACTGTATCCTTTAATCATCTGAGATGAGAATCAACATTATTATTTTTTTATTGCCACTAACCTAATATCTGACATTTAAATTGCTCTTTCAATATTTCAAAGCATTTTTGTATTTTTCATCTGGCTTATTCCCACAGAAACCTTGTGAGATTGAAGTCTTTTTTCTTGTTTCCTTTTGATAAATGAGGGAAGTAAGAAACAGAATGCACATCACTTGGCCCTGGGGTCATGACTATTACTTGTAGCATCTGAATTATAAATTACTGCCAACTCTGGGTCCTATTTTATTATGTCACATGATGATGATAATGATGATACATTATTACTACATAACTAACTGCAGATTAAATATCAAATACCAAACATATTGAGGAAAACAAATTCCAACATCCCAAGATAACCAATGTTATTTTGGTATATATATGTATAGATATATATTCATCTGTACATGTTTTATACATATACACAGTGAAAGCAAGCTTGCAAGTAAGTGTAATCATATAAGGCTATAAATCACTTTATCAATTTTTACAGGATATTTTCACATTTACATTTTATACACTTGTCCTAACACTTTCTAAGGATAAATGACAAGATGTGTAACTTCTGGGTTAAAGAAAGGGCACAATTGTAAGGCTTCTAACAAGCCTACTGACCTGCCATTAAACCATCCAGTTCCACCTTAAAATCTTACATTTTCTTGAAAATCTTTTCTTTAAGGCACTTTTCATTTAGACAATGGCCCTAAATGGGGGTAATTTTTTTATTTGTTTTATCAAAGTAGCTATTTGACCATTTCTTTCCCACAGATTTAGATGTGAAACACTGGCACTACTCACTATTTACCTAAACTTAAAACAGATGGACAAACAAACAAAATCACTCTGCAGAGACTGCTTTGGGGTTGAGCACTTTATTTGCCTACTCAGACAGCCCCTAGAAGTAGAAGGAAAATCAAATCACACGGATGGTAGTTAGGGGGATGTGGGCTACTTTTCAGGTTTGGTTGAATTAAAAAATAAAAAGTGTGAAGCAGCTATTTAGTAAACAGTTAAAGGCTGTTCACAATTACGTTCATATTTATATAAGTGAAAAGTCATAAGAGTAATATTTCTTACTTTGTGCCAAGCAAGGCTCTAAGTACTTTATCTATGTTGCTCCATTTAATGTTCATAACACCTCTAGGAAATGCTATGTGTTTTAATGTTTTACTTCTTTTTGAGAGAGAGCATAATTGGGGAGGGACAGAGGGCGCGGGGACGGGATATGAAGCAGACTCTGTTCTGACAGCAGTGAGCCCGAACGCATGAATCCTGGCATCATGAACTGAGCTAAAGTAAAATGCTCAACCAACTGAACCACCCAAGTATTCCTGAAATGCTACTTTTAATTGTCATTTTCCCATAAGCAAAATTAGGCTTAGAGAGGTCAAGTGACTTCTCAGAGGACCTCAAGCTAGGAAGTGACAGAAACACAATACAAACCAAGGCAGTCTGACACCAGAGTCCATACACTCCACCAATCTGCAATTAAAAACATTTTTAGAATTGTGCTTTCTAAGTTGAGTATTCAAATTTCAAAACTAGAGTATTCCCGGGGCGCCTGGATGCCTCAGGTGGATTAGTATCTGACTCTCGGTTTCAGCTTATGTCATGATCTCACGGTTTCAGTTACTGAGTTACAGCCCTGCTTTGGGCTTTGTGCTGGCAGCATGGAACCTGTTTGGGATTCTCTCTCTCTCCCTTTCTCTCTGCCCCTCCCCATGTGCATGTGTGCACACACATGTGCTATCTCTCAAATTAAATAAAATTTTTAAAAAACAGAGTATTCCTTAAAATATTAATAATATATAGAAAAATATCCTCAATAAAAATTGCTAATACTGGCGTGTCTGGGTGGCTCAGATAGAGCCCAGCCTTAGGCTCTGCACTAGGGAGTCTGTTTAAGATTGTCTCTCTCCCTCTCCCTATCTGGCCCTCCCCTACCATGTGCTCTCGTGCTCTCTCGTGACCGTTCTCTCTCTCTCTGTCTCAAAAAAATTGATAACACTTCTAAGGCATTTACTATTTGCCAGGAGTTTTTCTAATACATTACAAGTTGCTTTTAAAGCATTTATATGATTCTTACACATAAAAAGACTTAGCCATAGGGTAAGCAACTTTCCCCAAGGTCTCTCAGCCTGGGAGAGCTGGGATCACATCGAGGCATCCTGGCCTAGATCTATGGTTTAGCCACTAAGCTACCACCTCCTTATTAATATCCATTTCAATGTAAATATTTTCTAGCAGAAAATAACTGTGTAAAATAAAATCTAAATACACATAATCAGTCTAACACCCACACAGGCTACAACAGAAACCAAATCTTAACTTTTAGAGTAACAGGAGAAAGAATATATAACGATTGCCTGTTACGGACTGAATTGTTTCTCTTCAAAATTCAGAAGTTGAAGCCCTATCCCTCGCTGTGACTGTATTTCCAGACAGGGCCTTTAAGAAGGTAATTAAGGTTAAATGAGGTTGTGAAAGTGGGGCTCTAAGCCATTAGGACTAGTGACCTTATAAGTAGACAGAGATACCAGGGATGCATCTGCATAGAAGAAAGGCCACATGAGGACATGGTGAGAAGGCCACCATTTGCAAGCCACAGAGAGCCTTCGGGAGGACCATCTATGCTGGAACCTTGATCTCGGGCTTCTAGTTTCCATAACTGTGAGAAAATAACCTTCTGTCACTTAAGCCATGCAGTCTACAGCATTTGGTTACGGCAGCCCTAGTTGACTAAGACCCTGACCAACTCATATATAAATTTCTCAATTAAAGAACAGTTAGGTATGAGAGAGAAGGTTTGATAAATAAATTTTAAAATGAGGTAAAATGCAAGTGAAACATTTTCAGAGCAGGAGAAGATACACTGCAGGTCTCCCAGGACCCATTCAAAATTTTGCCATAAATTCCCAATATGATCACACATGCACTCATTTACCTTACACTGATTTTGTGCTAACTGTACTGTACCTGGTTAAAGCAGTGACGAGCTACCTTTCTAGCTGTAGCAGCATCTGGTGACAAAATAGCAAGTTCTGCAAACATGGGAAAGACCGATTTGATTTGTAAACCAAATTATATACCTCTTAATTTTAAGATCCCAACTCAACTCATGAATATTTCATGCTTGGTAATATCTTATACATTAGAGATTTAAATTTTGTTGTGGTGTAACAGTGTCTGTATATGTTCAATTTCCATTACCCTTAATGAGTGTTCTGCTCAAACTGGCTTGTAAAAAGTTCATAGTGTGAAATGCATTTTGATTTTATGTAAAGATGAGATTCATCTTGTCATATCTCAAGCACCAAACAGAAGATAAAATGTGTATTTTAACACTGTAACCATTTCTTACTACAAAAAAAATTGACTGGATGTCTTCTCCAATTTTAGGAAGTACAACTTATTCAATTTGTGAAACTTTGAAGATAAGGTGCAATAATTTACAGACAATTTACTTGCTCTAAATCCTGCCTGAACTATAGTTTTACACTGGCTGATTTTCCTAATCTATGCTCTAGTTTGTCAATTTTGTTGTCCACTATAACAAGAAACAAAGTTAGTGACGCATAATAATATCAGGTTTGTGGATTTGAATAGACATAACATTCTGGAAACAAAAAAACAAACAAAAAAACCTCTACTTAAAATATGTCATTTGAATTAAAGTCTTTACCAGATTTATTCTACTTAAGACATGGGAATAAACAGCTGTTGTCTATTTTTAAATTTAGTTGAACTGGGTATGATAACTACTGTTATTGAAGATTATATTCATTATAAAGTATTTGATGGACATTTCCCACCTGAAATGTATTAAAGTATTGTGCCTTATGGATAGGTCTTTGACATTACTCTGTGAAATCCTTATTGGCAAGTTTTTCTATTTTTTAAAATATTTTCTAAGAATTTATTCTTGAGAGAGAGAGAACAAGTGGGGAGGGGCAAAGAGAGAAAGAGACGTAGAATCTGAAGTAGGTTCCAGGCTCTCAGCTGTCAACACTTGAGTCCCATGCAGGGCTCTGAATCCACCACCCTTGAGATCATGACCTAAGGCAAAGTCTGATGCTTAACTGACTGAGTCACCCAAACAACCCTTGGCAAATTTTTCTTTAGCAACATACTACATAGGAAAACCAGCACTGTAAGAGAGGCTCATCCTTTTTTAGTAACTTCATAAAGAACAGTTAGAGGGTCAATGATTATTATATACATTACATTATGAGGATGAAGAGATGGATGCATAAGAGAAAAAAGGAATGGGTAGTTTATGAATTTTAGCATGTACACATCTGCCCTAGGGCTTTCAAAAGGTTGCATAGGCAACACAACTTCTTGAAGTAAATACCACTTTATATAATCAGAAACTATTTTAATAGAACACCAGTGTAGGTAGTCTAAAAATATTTTACCTGAATTAATAACTATTAATAATTATTGTTAGCACTTGTGCAATAATCTTATTATAAACTCTTCTCCAAACACTAGTTTGGATTTATCTTTGAGAAATTTGTTAAATATAAATATATAGGTTTATAAATATTAAATTATTTAAATTTAGTGAAACAGAAATTTATATTCAATATTATATCTACTTAATAGGAAGACAAGTTAAAGACATATTAAACCACTATTATGTTGGTCAATTAATTCTTGAAAAAATAATTATTTTCTCTTAGAGAAATCATCATGTTTTCTGATTAATATCTTGGTTAACAAAGAAACCTTCAGATTGTAATCAGTAACCACATAATTAACCTAAAATAACTTTCTTATATCAGTTTAAGTCTATAAAGTATTTATGTCTGTTACAGAAGGAATCATGATTAAGATAGTTTATAACTTATTGTGTATACATGTCATAAATCTACTTCTGTTACCTGCCAAAAAGCAATTCTCCTGGTCTCTCCATCTCCCGCTGCCCCCTCACCCACCTTGTCTTTCTGTACTTTTTTTGTTTTTGTTTTTGTTTTTGTACACGTTCTAAGTATCGCCTACTGAAATAATACTCTATAGGGTAAGGAGAGTGGTATCCTATTAAAATTAATTCATTTGTATCTGTAATGGAGTCCTACTGTGTTAACATCCAAACTGCTCTAGAAAGAGCTTTTGAACAGTCCACCAGTCATGCATGCAAGGATATCTGCAACGCATTAATGATCTAATCTTCCCAGAATTGCATGATATGTGACCAGGAAGTTTTGATAGTATAATTCTTTCTTTCTAGGATTCCAAAACCAAAAAGATAATTTCAAATATTTGCCTTTATATTTTAATTAAATAGGATCTATTAAATTGGGTTATATTAATTTGTTACATGGCCATGTATGACTCTTGCTAATGAGGTCATAATTTATTTATATAATAATCTATAACAGGATAATTAACAGTGGACTTCACTTAAAGGTGTGACAGATTAATTCCATGGAAACTATAAACTTATTTAGGATTAAAAATGTATACTGCAGAATTCTATAAACTGTAGAAAGCTGATCTTCAGATTACAGATATTTTTTAGAGCATACAAAGGAAAGTAGGTTGGTTGCGTTAATTAAATTGGCTTCAAGCTTTCTAGAGGTCTCTAATAATTTTTTTCAACTCATAGTTTGATGTATTTTTTCCATTGCACTTACAAAATTGAAAATTCTCTCCTAATGGCTATGTTTCTTGAACTTGTTCTCTATTTTTCCCAAAGAATTATAAGATTTTCATTTGAAGTTGTGTGAATATTATATATCAGTTGTGACTTTTCAAGCAAGTTTTTATGTTAATAACGCAGTTTCCTATGTTTCAATTTTATTGCTTCATGTAGCAAAAGTTTGGGATATAATAAAAAACAGAGAGGTCTGTAAGATTTAATAAAAATGTATGAATTCTAAAATCATCATCTATATATAAATAAAAACATTAAAACATGAAGTATTTTATATTAAGTTCTATGGCACTATGACATTAAGCCCAGGCTAACGTCACAGACGTGAACACTGGTATTCATAACCCTTGACTCTACCAAAACATCAGGAGCAATATGTATCATACAAACCCATCCAACTAAACTTTGATTCCTTAACTTTGTTATTGGCTATCTACAAAAATATTAAACACAATTGTAGTTAATTTTATAGAACAGGGGGTAGCGCATTAAAAAATTCAGATCTCTCAACAAGAGCTCCTCTCTTGACCACTTCTCAGCATCTCCATTAGAGTTTGTCTGTAAGTACAAGCTATCCGTGATGATGTCTCTAATCTTCTTCATCAATGCAAGACTAATTCTTAGCACCATTCTTGATTCTCCTTTCCTTCTCATCCCACTTTTGCACTATTTTGGATTAGTCTCTTATTTCATCTAAATATATCCCTGGAATACCTTTCAAAGAAGTCTTTTCCTATTTCCATAATTGCATCCCTAGTTAGAAACCGAATATTCTCTCTAAAAAAATTGTTTTAAAAGGTCTCTTTGACATTTATGTCTTCACTCTCTAGTTTTACTATCTCCATCTTCTGTGCTACAAGCTTTCTGAAACAAATTTAAATACCATGCTCTCTTGTTTACAAACCATGTGATGGCCACTGTAGATTTTAGAATAAAGTCCAAACTCCTGATATTCTTGTCAGTTCTTTCCAAGACCCTTTAGAACAAACCCCTTCATATGAATATATTCTGCTTTTACTTAACCTTGGTTGCTTATCACTGAGACAGACTTTCTTTCTTCCATACACAGCCAAATCTTGTTTTCCTTCTAAATCTAGTTCTAATATAATCTCCTTAGTTATAAGAAACCCCACCATGCTGGACTCAGATTATTATATCTTTCGTAATCATATTGAATTGTGCTTTTGCATATCTCTCTAATATACCTTTAACATATTGCATTGTAGATAGAATAAATGAACTCCACCCCCATATGTTTGAATACTTTAAGGACCAGAGCTGTCATAATCATCATTGAATTTCTAATACCTAGAAGAGTGGCTTAAATGTAGGAAATTATACAGAAAATGATTTATCATGCCAGGATACAGCTTTCAAAATAGTTATGCTAATAAAATACTCTTTAAAAATGACAGAATGTGCAATTTCCAAATGAAGTTTATTTGCACACAGACCCGCATCAATCATTGGAAGAACAATTTTACAAATAAAATTCAAGAGAGACAAAACTACATTCCTTTGCATGTAATCTTTGCCTCAGAATAAAACCTGAGCAAAAATAATGGGTTCAATCTAGCCTATAAAGGCACTGGTTTCAGGTTTCCTGAATAAAACAAAAACTGAGTATCTTCACTTGGTGTTTTTAACCTGAGTTCATTACCCATTTCGTTCTCAAATGCATCAATCTGAGCTCATTTCTTAGCACTCCCTGTTCACTAATTTATTGAAACCATGTCCTTCGTGTTGCTAATAGCACAACCTACCAGGTCAGCTTCATTCAAATATTACTAAATAATCAGCGGAGAAATACGCCTGGGTTCTATCTCCACATACAGACAATGACCACAAAATATGCCCACCTTGTGTTTCGTAACCCTGGATGAAGAAAAACCCTCATGTGTTTCATTTGTAAATTTTAAATCAGCTTGATGTCCAGGCAAGCTGTTTCCCAAGGAACAGGCTCCTAAGTAGAGATATGGAAGCAGGAAATTTATTAGAGCATGTTCCTGGTATTAAACACCTAGCAGGGGAGGCAAGATTGACCACAGGGAGAATTTGAACAGTGATACAGTCTAAACATCTTGTTTAGCCAACCCCATGGAGAAACCTGTTGCTATCAGAGGACTTAGTAGCTATTCCCATTTGAGTCATGGTGCCAGAACTTTATACATCCTGTGATGTTCAAGCACTGGAATTCCATAGAAGAATGTCTGACTTTGAATAAGGAAGATTTCTTTGATGGGCTATATTTTAACAGCATTCCCAAAAATTAGAGGAATAGTTATTAATCCTAAAAATTACTTGGGTTAAACAACCACCACAGTTACTAAATTTCAATTTGTTTTTATGCTGTAACTGTTTCTCCCATTATCTATCTATCTATCTATCTATCTATCTATCTATCTATATATCTATCTATCATCTATCTACCTACCTATCTTAAAGTATTAAAGTGAAATAAAGAGAAGCTTATAAGAACTGTGTAATTGTAATTATTATAAGTCGTATACAAATTTTAATTATTTGTATCACTTTTCATAAATACATTTTCATTTTATTATACTCTGTCTTCTAGCCTCAGTATAGATAATATTGGACTAGGAATGGATCTTGAGATTAGTATGTTTGAATTTTTAGTTGTAGGGCTGGCTTATGGTGATAGCTGTTTTTTTTTTAAAGTAAACTATACCCCCAACTATACCCCCAAACTCATGATACTGACATCAGGAGTCATGTTCTACCAACCGAGCTAGCCAGGTGCCCCAAGAAGTATACAATTTAATATAACAATGTAAAATGATATTTAAGAGGAGGTTCAAGATAATAAAACAGGAAGATACTAAACTTACCTCCTCCTATGGACAAACCAAATCTACAGCTGTACATTGACCCCTTTGAAAAAGATCTGAAAACTAGATGAATAGCTTCACATCAGCAAAGGAGAGAAGGATCATATCAAGGTGGACAGGAGAAGAAAAGATATGGTCTCACTGAAAACTTCACCACTGGTGCAGCGACCCACAACCAGGAGGGATCTCACCACTTTGGAGCTCCTCCCTGGGGAGCAAAGAGTTTGTACCACACATTAGACATCCCAATTCTTAAAACCTGCACCAGAGATACGTGCACCAAAGGAACAAGATCCTAAAACATCTGACCTTGAAAATCATTGGAGTCTGTGTCCACAATACCCAAAGAGCTATAGTGAGCTGAAAAACACTCCTGACAGGCTACCTGCAGACTCACTTACCCCTGGGCCCAGAGCAAAGGCAGCAGTTTGAAAAAGTGGCCTGACTATATTGAAGAAGATTCATCTGATAATTGAAAATAATCTGCCGGAGGGGCAGGGTCTTGTTAGGATTCTCTCTAGGGATATATTCAAAGTGCAGAAACAAAACAAAAACCAAACAAACAGACAAACAAAAACTTCCATCCCAGAGTATTCTATCCCACAAAGTTATTCAGAATTGAAGGAGGGACAAAGAGTTTTCAGACAAGTAAAAGCTACAGGAGTTCACGACCACTAAATTGGCCTTGTAAAAATTGTTAAACATACTCCTTCAAGATGAAAATAAATGGCACTAATTAAGAACAGGAAAACTTATGAAACAATAAATCTAACTGTAAAGGTAAATTTATAGTAAAGGTAATGGATTCATCACATAAAGGTAGTATGAACACTAAAAGCCAAAAGTAGTAAAAATAACTTTAAATATAATAAGCAGTTAAGGGATACATGAGATGAAAAGATGCAAAATGTGTCATCAAAAACAAAATGTGTGGTATGGGGGAGAGTAAAACTGTAGAGCTTTAAAATGCTCTCAAACTTAAATTATTATCAACTTAAAACACATTATTATAAAACTAAGTTGGCAAACACCAAACAAATATCTGTAGTATATACACAAAAGATAATGAGAAACAAAGTCTCATAGCAGAAAGGGTGAGAAGAGAGAAAGAGAGAGAGAAAGAGAGAGAGAGAGAGAAGAAACAAAAAAAAAAACAGCCAGAAAGCAATTAAGTGGCAATAAGCCTATCCATATCAATAATTACTTTAAATACAACTGTATTAAATTCTCCAATGAAAAGACACAGTGTGGCTGAATGTATTTAAAAAGAGCCCCATCTATATGCTGCCTATAAGAAACTCACTTCAGATTAAAGGACATACACAGACTAACAATGTAGGCGGGGGTGGGGGGGTGAGGGGAGATAAGAATACTCCATGTAAATGGAAGGAAAAAGAAAACTGGGGTAGCTATACTTATAGCAGACAAAACTATTTTTAAAACAAAAATTATAAGAGATAAGAATGGTGTTACATAACGATAAATGGATTAATCTAACAAGAGGATAGAACATTTGTAAATATTTAAACACCCAACATAGAAGCATAATACATATAAAGCATATAAATATATAAAACACATAAATATATAAAGCAAATTTTAACACACCTAAAGAGACAAATAGAGAGCTATGCAATAATGGTAGAGGACATTAACAGCTCACTTATATTAACGAATAGATCTTCCAGACAGAGAAGCAGTAAAAAAATCACAGGTCTTAAACAATAGCTTAGACTAGATAAATATAACAAATACATAAAGAATATCTCAGATTTAATGAAATATGGTGTTAACCCCAAAAGTAATAAAAGTGAAAACAATAGATTAAATGGGTCTGATAAATATATGAATGACTAAGACTATACCCCTAAAGTTTATTAGTTGGTCAGTTGATTGTAACTTAAGCTATAGTTTTTCCTATCAGAAGTTCCATAAAATAATTGTTATATTTCCATATGCCCCAGATAAATTTATACAGCTTAACTATCCTAATATTAATATTATCTTTGACCATTATTTTTACGAATGTATCACATATATACTTTTTAATTTTTTTAATGTTTATTTATTTTTGAGAGAGAGAGAGTGAGTGGGGAAGGGGCAGAGAGACTGGGAGACACAGAATTTGAAGCAGGTTCCAGGCTCTGAGCTGTCAGCACAGAGCGACACGGGGCTCTAATCCACAAACGGTGAGATCATGACCTGAGCTGAAGTCGGACGCTTAACTGCCTGAGCCACCCAGGTGCCCCGAATGTATCACATATATTATATAATGGGAAAAATATCTCCATCCACTGCTATTATAGGTTCTAAAAGGCATTCTTTATTATTCTTTCCCCTGGGTCTGAGCAGTAAAAAGAAACTTCTCATATTCTTATACTTACAGCATTGGAAGAGCACTAGCTTATTGATGTAAGGAAAAGTCTAAATTTGACTTTCATTATTTGAGAATGGTATTATGAACTTCTATAATACCTATTCAAAATTGTAAGCATAGATTTTATTGATTTTTATTTTATTCTATAGATTCAAATATGCCTTTGTTACAGCGTGGCATTTAAAAGATAATCATTCTCGGGGCGCCTGGGTGGCTTAGTCGGTTAAGCGTCCGACTTTCGCTTAGGTCATGATCTCGCGGTTCGTGGGTTCCAGCCCCGCGTCGGGCTCTGTGCTGACTGCCGGCTCAGAGCCTGGAGCCTGTTTCAATCTGTGACTCCCTCTCTTCTCTGACCCTCGCCTGCTCATGCTGTCTCTGTCTCTCTCTCCTAGAAATAAATAAAACATTTAAAAAAATAAATAAATAAAAGATAATCATTCTCATATTGTAAAACTCAAAAAATTCTCCATTTTTAGCCTTACTATATTTTATTCTGAATTTATAACTTTATGACTTTAAACAAGGCTTTTTCTTTCTTCCTCTCCATCTCCTCCACCCCCTCCCTCTCCTTCTCCTTCCTAATGGTTCTAAGTTAAATAGGTGGTAATCCTTTTCAGGCTCAGGTATATATGGTATATATTTTGCCTAACAATTCTAAATTCAACTTGAAGGACATAAATATGAACAATCTTGAGCTTAAAATACTACAAGTTTAGTTAATTTTATCCCCAACAGATGTAACACTTGAACTACAGAATAAAATGATTCAAACTCTTTTTCTCTGTAAACTACTTTAAACAACTTTAGATATTTTTGGAAACATTACAATATTTCAAGCTACCAACAGATATACAGAAGTTCTGCAAGTATCTTATTTTTACAAATTAGAAACTCATCATAATTAAAGTTAAAAATATTTTGGGTAGCAAATGAGTACAGGTTTCATGAATTCTTCAAGGAAGTTTGTTATCTATCTTATGTTTCAAAGCATAGTTACTGTACTTTCACAGAAACTAGACTAGTCGGTCTGATTGAAGTAGAATACTTTTACTCTAAATCCTGAGTTTTATATATATAATATATAAAGTTTTATATATATAATAATATATATGTGTATATATATATTATTTTATATATATCCAAAACTCAAAACAATTGTCCTTTAAACATTACACAATGTGATTACTAAAATTACATACTGGTATTAAAACCACATATAAAAGGCAGCTTCTTTCTCTGTTTCAAAATAAGAAAAATTCTGAGCTTTCAGGCACATTTTTTTAAAAGATCATTTCAGCAGTATCAAGCTGTGAAGCATCTACAGCTCATCTGCATATACTAATTTTCATCCAAATTGTTATGGTGCTGACCATCTGGATGAATGAATGCTACAGATGACTAGCCAGGTCCTTTCAACAGAAGCTGAAGTTATGCCTGCTGCTATGGAAAAATATATTTTGGTTGATCCTTAGGAAGTCCATTTGTCAACATGCTGGAAAGTGGAAATGTGCCTGGATATGTTCTTCATAGAATTTCTCTGCTATATACTAACTTATTTTCCTGAAAACTTTACAAACAAAAGTTATCAGTTCCTGATTACTGGTAAGCAGGCTAAGTTTGAAGTCAAAATGCCTGGGTTTGAGTTAGGATGTAAAGCTTTTCCTAGTTCTTTGTGTGTATTGGGAGAGGGTTGTTATGTTTTGTGTGTATATGTGGTAACTTTAAAGTTCTCTGAACTCCAGTGTCTCTGGGAATAATAATAAATAGTAGAAAAACATTACAAAAATTGAATGAAACAATGTAAATAATTCTTTCTATTTTTATAAAAACTAATAACACTGATAAATGTTTGAAATACTGATCAAGAAAGTAGAAAAGGCCCATCTGAAACCATAAAACCCCTAGAAGAAAACATAGGAAAGATATTCCTTGGCAATGATCTAAGCAATGATTTTTTTTTTTTTATATGAACCCAAAGGTGCATGCAACAAAAGCAAAAATCAACAAGTTGGACTACATTGAAGAAAAGGCTTCTGCACAATAAAATGACATGGCAATGTGTGGAATGGGAGAAAATATTTGCAAGCCATGTATCTAATAGAGGGTTAATATCCAAAACACAAAAAACTCCTACAACTCAATCCTAACTACTACTACTATTACTACTGCTAATAATAATAGTAATAATAACGATAACAAAAGCTGAAGTTATGCCTGCTGCTCTGAAAAAATATATATTTTGGTTGATTAGAAATAGGCATTTTTCCAAAGAAGACATTCAAATGGCCAACAGATACATGAAAACATATTAACATCACTACTCATCACAGAAATTCGAATCAGAAACACAATGAGATATCACCTCACCTATTAGAATGTCATTATCAAGAAGATCTGAAATATATGTTGCTGAAGATGTGGAGAAAAGGGAACCCTTGTGCACTGTAGGAAATGTAAATTGGCACAGCCACTATGGAAAAAGTATGGATGTTCCTCAAGATGTTAAAAATATAACTAACATATGATCCAGCAATCCCATTTCTGGGATTTGAAGAAAATTAAATCACTCATTTCTAAGAGACACCTGTGACTCCATGTTTACATCAGCCAAGATTTAGAAACAACTTAAATGTCCACAAAGATGAATGGTTAAAGAAAATGTGGTGTATACATATATATTATATACTGGGATATATTTACACATAAAAAGAGGGAAATTCTAGGGTCACCTAGGTGGTTCAGTTGGTTGAGCATCTGACTTTGGCTCAGGTCATGATCTCATGGTTCATGGGTTCAAGCTTCATGTCGGGTTCTGTGCTGACAGCTCAGAGCTTGGTACCTGCTTTGGATGTTGTTTCTCTCTCTCTCTCTCTCTCTCTCTCCCCACCCTCCTGTTCATGCTCTGTCTCTTTCTCTTTCAAAAATAAATAAACATTTTTTTTTTTTTAAAGTGGGAAGTTCTTCCATTTGCAACAACATGGATGGACCTTGAGGGCATTAGGCTAAGCAAAATAAGTCAGGTAGGGAAAGACAATATTATATGACCTCACTTATATGTGTAACCTAAAAAGCCAAACTCAGAAACACTAAAATGGTGGTTAGTAAGGGCTAGTGGTGGAGAAAATGAGACATTGGTCCAAAGGTACAAACTTACAGTTAGAAGCTCAACAAATTCTGAGAATCTAATAACCAACATAGTGACTATATGATACTAATATAGACTAGTGACTATACTAGTCTATATATATATATATAATATATATATATATATATATAATAATACTTTATTATATACTTTATTATATACTCAAAGGTTGCTATGGGAGTAAATCTTAAATGTCCTCATCAAAAGAAAAAAAAAAGTCATTATTGAGGAGCCTGGATGGCTCAGTTGGTGAAGCATGCATCTCTTGATCTTGGGTTTAGGACTTTGAGCCCAGTGCAGGGTATATCGATTACTTAAAAATAAAATCTTAAAAAAAAAGTAACTACCTGAAGTGATGAATGTGTTAACTAACTTTATCGTGGTAATCATTTTGATATATATGTGTGTATCAAATCAGTTTGACACCTTAAACTTACACAGTGTCATAAGTCAATTATATTTTAATAAAGCTGGGGAAATAAATAGAGAAGGCCAAATAAGTGTACATTGAAAGGCTGAATATAAATACATAAAGCAATAGCTATGTTTAATGCCATAAGTAACCAGTGGAACTAATTTATGCAAATAAACTTGAAAATTTAGATGAATTAGTCAATATTCTAAAAGAAATAAATTACTAAAATTGACTTTCAATGAAAAAGAAAGCCTGACTAGTCCTATACCTGTCCAATAATATAAATATGAGGAAGAAACCCAAACACACTTCTGAAAAACTGCAAAAGTTTACTAGTAATCAGGAAAATGTAAATTAAAATATTACCACTCCATAGCTACTCTGTTATAGCTCCAAATAATAATAAGGGTTTGAGAAAATGGCAATACTTCTACTGATAAGTGTGTAAATCTGACAATAAATCTGAAAAAGAAATTCATTGGTATTTAGGAACACTGAACATGCATGTATCTCCCAGAGTGACAATTCCACTTGCAGATATCTTCTCTAGAGGGACTTTTTGTACAGGAGCACAAAGGGACATGGAGTAGAATGTCTTGTTCCAGTACTGTAAATAAAACAAAAAAGGTACAACCCCAGCAGTTTCTTAGTAGGAGAATAGATACTCAATGTAACACTATACAGTAATCAAGGGATACCTTTGTATTAACATGGCAAATCTCAAAAAAAGCATGTTAACTAAAAAAGCAAGTTGACAAAAACTGCATACCTCATTGTGCCATTTCACTACATTTAAATATAAAACACACCCACATATGTTTTATTATACATGATTCACATCACCTTCAAGATTGTTACTTTTCTACATATCTCGCTCTATAGAATATAAAGCAAATAAGATATATTAACACTTGTTTACACATGAGTTATGTGTCTGTTGTACTATGGCACCTCTTTTGTTTACATGGTTACATCATTTAAAAGGAAAGCAATCTGTGTAAGAAATATATAATAATAGTTTTAAGACTCATTCATTCACAAGTACTTAAGCTGACCTAGGATAAAATAAGTCATAAATTGAAGCTCATCCTTAGTATCTAGTTGTAGTCTCCAGATTTAATTTCCTACTAAAATAAGCCAGGATTATTTGGGGAGAAAATGGCTTATTCTAGCATCTCCGTCAAAAAATGCACAAGATCAGCCTACTATATCACACTTTATTAGAATGTAAGTTAATGGGGCACTTGGGTGGCTCAGTTGGTTAAGCATCCAACTCTTGATTTTGGCTCAGGTCATGATCTCATGGTTCGTGAGTTTGAGTCCCATGTTGGGATCTGCACTGACAGCTCAGAGCCTCCTTGGGATTCTCTCTCTCTCTCTCTCTCTCTCTCCTCTGCTTGCTCAAGCTCCCCTCTCAAATTAAATAAACAAACTAAAAAAAAAAAAAAAGAATGCAGGGTAACTATAAAAGAATACTGCAGCCATGTGTTAAGAAGGCAGGACACTGCCTCTTATGATTATGGAGATAGAATAACTTAGTAGCCAACAACCATTCATACACATTTTTGTTATGTATATTTTGTTCATTAAAGCATTTGCAAATGGAAGATTTCATGTCATATTCCTTCCCTCCCCATCCATGTCATGGAATAATGTTCCAAGGAAGTAAGGAGTTAGCAATACTTTTGACCCACACTAAACTATATCTTTCAACTTAGACCATGTCAGTAATTATGAACTCCATTGACCTTATTTTTTTCCTTTCACTTTTCAGTTGGTTAAAAACATATTTGGTCCCTTCCTATAATCTATCACTATGTTTTACTTAGCCAGGGTATAATGAATAAAACATCATTCTCAAGAAAGGCAGTTAACTCTTAACCAATAACTTATCATGTCAACAATAATGACAAAGCAGAGGTATCTTTCATTTGGGAATGGCAACGGGACATCATGGCCCAAATAATTTCCAAACTACTGCAATTACCACCACAGTAGCTTCTTTATTATAACAGCAAAACCTTAAATTTGAAGATTTTTTGTACATTTTAAAAGCTTACTATATGTGGAGGTAGCAAAAAAGGAATACACGGAGAAAGCAATGTGTCACTGGATAATTTAGTTTCAAAATTAGCTCATTCAAGCATGCTTGGCCTAAACGCTCACCTGTGATCATCTTTAAATTTTGCTGAAGGTTAAAGGTTAAATTTCACTGAATGTTCAAGCTCAAAAGATTGAGTCAAAGACAGAGAAAACAGTTCCTATCCATGTCCAAGTTCTGCCTTTGAGAATAGAGTTTTCTTGTCTGAGGATTAGCGTCTCACCTTCATGAGTAACAATAGGAAAGAAACCATCCAGTATAATCCACAAGAGCTAACTGACCAAATCAATGGCTTCTGTAGGATAAGTTTAACTAGCCTCACCACTGAGCTATCCATTGCCTCCATGCTAGCCTGAGTAAATTTAGACATTAGACTACCTTTATCCCATTTCAGTGACAATGTTGACTTTTACCCCATCCTTGTGATCTGTTAAGCTGAGAAGTTTAAGGAAATACCCTGAAACTTTTGTGTTTCAGAAAAAGGCGTATTGCAAAGAAATATCTTTTCCTACATGACTCAAATAAAGCACAAGGATACTCTCTTTATATACCTGTGGCAAAATCCAATGGGGACTCCTCAAATTCTCATTCTTTGCCTCATAAATGATTACCTGAACTATTGCATCCCCATTGCTCAATTAGAACAGACTTGTGAACAAACTTTTACACAGAATATTGTTAGACTTAGACCTGCCCTCAATCAGAGCCAGCATAAAACTCCAAATTGGGAGACATCAGGGTAAAACATCCTCTGATCTACTGTCCTATCACAGTATTTTTGCTCACGCCACTTCCGCACACCCAGTTCCTTCTAACTTGGTTGACTCCACTCTCTTACAGAAAAGCCCTTTCTCTTCCTAACTTCGAGATGCTTACAAATTGCATGGTTGAAACACATTTCAAAAGTCTACTTCCCCTTATTGCAAAGGTCTCTTTCACCTTTCTTGCAATAATCCTGAATAAAGTCTCTGCTTATCTAAGTCCCAATTTTTTAATTTAATTTTTTATTTCACACCAGTTATAATACCCTGTGGAAGAAAATGCTGACTCTCCCTATCGCCAGTATTAATTCTCCCCCTTTTTCTATAGTAATTTTTTAAATTTTGAAATATTATCCAAATTTCTCAGAATCCCTCACAACTAACTGTGGTCATTGAACAAATTCTGGCCAATCGGAGGTAAGCAGAACTAGTATTTAAGTTCCTGAAACTGTAAACAGAATTATGTGCTTTTCTCATACACTTTTCTACTTTCTGTTAGGGGAACATGAATGTGATGTCTGCAAATAGAACAGCCACGTTGGACGATGAGATGTTAGCCATCTGTTGAGGATAGTACAACGAGATAGAAGGAACTACTGCTTTTTTGGGAGTTTTATAACTTGCAGCCAGATCTAATGCCAACTGAACCCCACTAATTCTCCTTTCGTCCACTAAAACTCCACTAAAAAGTTCTAAAAAAATCTTTAAATCTTTGTTATCTCAGGGTGAATCTCAGTGAATGATTATTTTTAGAACTGCTTTTTGTCTTTTTGAATTTTTGAGTTTATTTATTTAGTTTGAGAGAGAGCAAGGATGAGTGGGGTGGAGGCAGGAGAGGAGAGAGAACTCTAAGCAGGCTCCATGCTGTCAGCACAGAGCCCCACAGAGGGCTTGAACTCATGAACTGTCACATCATGACCTGACCCAAAATCAAAGTGGGATGCTTAACTGACTGAGCCACCCAAGCACCACTGTTTTGTTCTGGTTTTTATTTTTTTTTTCAAGTACAAAGAATTGAGAGTGAAATTAACAGAAATGAATAGTGGACAGTCTATAGAAGTTAGGATAAATCATCTATTGATTTGTCTTTTACTTTATTACATTGTACTAAATAATTACAGATAATCAGAACACAGTGGAAATGAGAAAGAACTAATGATTACCCTGCTGAAAAGGTGCTTATTCCCTATTTATTAGCCTAGAACTAACAATGACTTGGTTCAGAGGAGTATAATTCTGACATCCCTGTCCATTAGACAGCCTGTCTTTTTATCCATGATCAACTATAAGTACCAACTTATAACTCCCTGATTCAACTCAGAATTACCCAAGTCACAGCAAAAATCATACACAACAGAGATGTCAAATGAAGTTTACTGGTATGCAAATGTCAAAATCAGAAAAAGCAGCTGTAGCATTGTAACATCTCAGTGAGATCACTTTACTATATATAAGGCCACAAAAATGACTGAAAGTAATCTCAACACTACTCTTATTTTTAAATCTTTTACCTTTGAGC
This sequence comes from Proteles cristata cristata, assembly GCA_017311185.1. Classification (NCBI taxonomy): domain Eukaryota; kingdom Metazoa; phylum Chordata; class Mammalia; order Carnivora; family Hyaenidae; genus Proteles; species Proteles cristata. Next base: position 830,235 of record JAESUZ010003447.1, on the reverse strand, counting down.
TAAAAATCTTATTAAAATTCACGCTTGGTTCTTTGGAAATTCATTCATGCACGCACACACACACACCATAACGTTCAAGATTACTGGTGTTATGGATCTATTGTTGCCTCCACTGGTGTTAGTAGAAAGTATATGTACTTATTTAAGTATGAAAGTTCACCAATTGTGACCATAAATTAAAATTAAAAGGATATAAATATTGCTATGTATGTATTATTGTATTATTGCATATACCCATGTACTTATAGATTAATTTTAATTTTATTTTGCTTTCAGGGTACAACTCTTCTCTCTGAATATATCACTAGATAAAATTATAAATAAAGTTATGGTCATATGAAGTTAAAATAAGTTCATGATACTAATTATTAAGATCACAATCATTGGCATATTTAATAGACATATGCCAAAGGTTATCTATTACCAGGTAAATACACACACACACACACACACACACACACATACATATACATATATATACATATTCAAATTAAAAAACTGTCATAGATAATATTCACATATCTATGACTAAAATTAAATAAATTCAAGTTTTAATGTAATTTCAGCATTTCTAATACTTATTGGTTTATTTAAGAATATACTTCTTAGGTGATTTGGAGTGACATATAGTTGCTTGGTAATCAGATTTTGTTCTTTTTTAAATTTCATAACTTACTCTACAACATCACATCAATTCCAATTTACAGTAAATCTTACCTAATTAATACAGTGGGAAGAGAAATATGTCCGATTAAGTCATTGTCCCAGTTATTAAAGCCTATAGGAAAATATTATCCTAACTGGTAATAATTTTTTCCTTAAATTTTTAAAATAAAAACCAGTATTAGATATAAGGATAAAAATAAGTCCTACTTAACAATCTTAGTGCAAAAGCAAGGAAATAATTAACTACAGAGAAATCCATATTTTTTCTTAGGAACTTGATAACTAAAGTCGGACATTAAAATATGTGTTTACATGTATTTCACATTCAGAACTCAGTCAACACAAACATAGGTAAAATGAGTTAGATGTGAGTCATTTCAAACCAATCAATTTATCTTTGAATTCAGAGCAATTAAGGAACAAAATGAAGATCTAAATACACCTCTACAGTGTTCCATCTGTATCAAAGAGAATCCCAAACTCTGCTTTTAAACACTAAAATGTACATCCATGGACTAAAATGTGATATTTGATAGTTTCAAAATAAAATAGTTTCATTCAGTTTAATTATATCTATACCCATATCTCAATCAGAATTTATCTATCAATTTATCTATCTAAAACTTCTATCTATTAAAAAACTCAGAGATCACTGAACGAAAAACTTGGGTTTTTGAATTCCATTTCACCTCGTAGCTCTCTTAACAGGATCCAAGATTGTACTTGTCTTTTTGAAGAACTATCTTCCACCAACTCTATGATTTCTTTCATCAGATAGAAAACTGTTAGCTTGTTTGAGTTAATAATACTCCAAGTACTTATTTATCAGTCTACCATTCAGAGATAGTTTTCTCTTTTTTTTCTTTGACAATTTGTAAACTCTGTAATTTTCATATGCTATATGAATTGTTGATCTTTGCAATTGAGGTTTGATGTTATAAACATATCCTTTTGATATTCTTCTAGAACTTAACATGAAGTGTTTTTGAAATTTATATGACATTTGATATGACACATTGGAAGTAACCTTGTATCTTTTTTTTTTAAATGTTTATTTTTGAAGGAAAGAAAGAGCATGAGTGGGGGAAAGGCAGAGACAGGCAGACACAAAATCTGAAGCAGGCTCCAGGTTCTGAGCTGTCAGCACAGAGCCTGATGCAGGGCTCTAACCCACAAGCCATGAGATCATGACTTGAATCAAAATCCGACACTTAACTGACTGACCCACCCAGGTGCCCTGGAAGCAATCTATCTTTATAAACTTTCAGTATTTCAAATGTATTAACCATTTATGTACAAATATCCAGGCAGTTTCTTACTGAGATAAAGACTAATTTTAGAAATATGTTTTCAAAATTTATTGTACCAATTAAACTTTTCTTCAGGTTTTTAGACAACATACAAAATTCACTAATTTATGCAGTCATAAAATATATTCTCTAGATATATGCATTTTAGAAAGTATAATGAATTAGTAAACAGTAAGCACTATGCTAAGATAATGAATTAAGTATTATGAAAACGACAGTTAACAATTGAGATTCTAGAATTAGAATTCAGGAGTTGCATTCTGTTTTGGCTATCTATCAGCAATGGGCTGCAATGTCTTCATTTGTGAAATAAGAACAGTAAGAAGGAATGTCTCCCAGACTTGTTGCAATGTTTCAGCGAAAGGAAAGAAATGAAGAGTTCTTAGCAAGAGGCTTGTACATGGAAAGCATTCAATACATGATCCTTATTATCAAATTTCCCTGTAGAAATCAAGGAAAGTTTCCTGCAAATTTTAGCAGACGATCTGGGTGGTTCTGGTACATAACAGCACTGTGCCTGGAATGAATGAATGAACGAACGAACGAATGAATAAATGAATCTCTGACTGAGAATCGTAGTATTTCAGATTAAGGGACTAGTTAAAACAAAAAGGACAAAAACATAAAAAAGCAGGTCCAAAGAAACAATTCCTAGTTTCATGAGGCTATACCAGTATCAATGAAAGGATTCACTGTGTATAGGTTCTAGTAATTCAGGTACTTCCAGTTTTACTGTTCAGAAAAACATTGGCAGGATTCGGGCTTAATTTAGAAAAGACCTGGGATTATCTCCTAGAAGTCTTAAAGAAAGAGCAATGTAATCATAAGTCTTAAACTGAAGACATTCTGGAGAAAGTAACTACAGAATAATTGAGACAACTTGCCTTCCTTTAGCCTTGCCCTACCTGCAAGCAAAAGTAAGGTTGCCTTTATTTTTTTTTTAAACATTTTTATTTATTTCTAGGAGAGAGAGAGAGACAGCGTGAGCAGGGGAGGGTCAGAGAGAGAGGGAGTCACAGACTGAAACAGGCTCCAGGCTCTGAACTGGCAGTCAGCACAGAGCCCGACGCGGGGCTCGAACCCACGAACCGCGAGATAATGACCTGAGCGAAAGTCGGACGCTCAACCGACTAAGCCACCCAGGCGCCCCATAAGGTTGCCTTTAGAATGAAATAACAGGAGCTCAGTGAAGTCTCCACACCTCTACCCACCATTCAAAATCTCTCCCATCTCTCTTAAAATCCCAATTTAGAATTCTCCAAATATTATTCCCTAAAATTTTAAATCTGGAAGATGCCTCAGAAATTACATAGTCTCAAACTTCACAAAAGTTTTAGTTACAACTCCCTGTAATGTCTCTTCATTGCACTTAACCAAATTTTAAAGTTATATATATGTATAATTGATTAATCTGTCTCTCCCTACTACACTATGAGCATCATAAAAATAAACAATGTTTCTTTTCTTTTCTTTGTTTCTTTTTTTCTTTTTTTTCCTCACTATATATTACAAAAAGAAAGCACAATGCCAAATACATGGGAGGTGAATGTTAATTACATATTGAATAAATGCACGAATATTTTATAGATGAATAAACTGAGGCCAAGGAGTTTCCATGCTTTTCCCTAGCTCACATCCTTAGACATATTCGAACGTGGAAGTAGCTTTCTTGATTATATTCTACTGCCTTCTCCAAGCACATGACCATGTGTTAATCATAGCCTCTCCCAGACACCTTTTTAGTAATGATTAACAGTTTTTCTAGAGACCCTATTACATGTCTCTAAAAACTTAGTATGGACAAATATATCAACCTGTTTTGTCTATCCTACAAGAGACTCAGAGAAGTTTAGAATTTGGAGATTTCAGCAAGGAGTATAGCAGTGTAAATGATTAAAAAAAAAACAAACAGGATTAAACACCAGCTTGGTCCATTTCACAATTTTGCCTAAAACTGTATCCAGATTCTTTATCCTGTGATCATGGAAATAAAATATGTGGGCCCGTTTCCCAACTAAAGGTTAAATAATAAGACTCCACATGCCTTCTAGATCCTCCCAGAACAAGAATTCTTTAACATGCAAGGACTAGGAAAGGAATGCAAAGAGGGGACTCAGCAACAGAAAGATTTCCTTAATAATCTTCCTCTTGGAAACTGACAGCTATTAGCATGCATACTGTTCAGTAACTATTTGATGTTTCTTAAGAAAATGACAATAAAGAATGACATTAAAATGAAAAGGGATAATAATGTTATTATAATTCAAATGTCACTTTTATGAATGTCTTAACTTATATAAAAAAGTTACTTATTATTCCTTATGTCCATATAAGAATCCACATTCCATCTAAAGATATTTGTTATTTTCTTCAACCATAATTCCATCTTGGAGATAGAAAACATTGCAGTATCTAAGCACACACAAAAAGAAAACAACTGTCAATGTTATGCTGGTATTTTGTTTCCTTAGGATTACTTCAACCTAAGTTAGTCACTGAAAAGAATGAACATTGATACCATACAAAATTTTATGCTGATAAAATAACAACAACAACAACAACAACAACAAAAGAAAACAAAACAAAGGAATGGATTCTACCAAGGACAACTATAATCTTATGCAGTGTCTCCTTGCATACTGCTATGTAAAATATTACCTAATTAATCATTTTCTTAACCAATTTTTGCATCTATTTCAAACTTAATTTCCTTCACTCAAAGCCAACAGACCTGACATCTAAAATCAAGCTACAAGGACTTAAATATTGGAATATGGAATTATGGACTATATAACTTGTCTAAGTGGTCACTGCTTCACTATACCAATTTATTCAAAACACAAAGTAGCTCTGAATTTCTTTCTAACAAGTGAATTAAAATCAATTAAAATATCAATACTTTACGATTTTAAAATTTCGAATCAATATTTCTGTATTACAGAAACAAATTAACTATGCTAATTCTTCCAATGGCATTTACTTACATTTAAAACACTATGTGTTTATAATCAAGGAAGAACACTTTAGAGACTAAGATGATCTATGTTTGCCTTTTAAAAATAAACTTAAAATCAGATATATGAAAGGTACTATTAGAATCAGATTGGATAAAAAAAAAATCTGATTTTCTTTTAGTAACAGCAGGCATTTGTTAATTGTCAGCAAATGTCCTTGCCCTTCTCATTAGCATTATTTTGGGGGAGGAGGTACTCTTTCTATGATTTGCTTTTTTAACAAATAACCTTTACTTTTCAGACCAATTTTAGGTTCAAAGCAAAACTGAATGGACAGTACAAAGTCCCCACAAACCCTCTGTCTCCACAAAACATAGTCTCCCTCATTCAACAACCCCCACCAGACTGGTGCAGTTTTACAACTGATGAACCTATGTTGACACACCATTATCCACCAAACTCCATAGTTTACATTGGGGTCCACTCTTGGTGTTGTGTCTTACATGGGTTTTGACAAATATATAACAATACATATCTATCATTTCAGTATTGTATAGAATAGTTTTCCTGCCCTAAACATCCTCTGCATTCTATACATTATCATCTCTCCTTCCCCCAATCCCTGGCAGACACTAAACATTTTACTATCTCTATAGTTTTCCTTTTTTCGGAATGTAATAGAATTGGAATCATAGAGTATCTAGACATTTCAACATTTTTACTTTCTTTTGAGAAATCCACCCATTAAATTTTGGCCTTGGAGTGTAAAAAGGATTGCTCCTGGTTTGTTAAGCCAATGAGCCCATCACATGTCCTAGACTTCCCAAGCCATTCACAGTTCTACTTGCCAACATGGCTCTCTCAGGGATTTACTTCAATTTTATTTCATTGTTGAGGCTTTCTCTGGAAATTTCAGACAAAAATTGTGAACTCTTTCTCATAACCCTTACTGCTCTTTCCTGCATCACTTTTTTTAAACCTTAAAAAAATATTTTAACATTTATTTATTTTTAAGAGACAGAGCAAGACAGAAAATGAGCAAATGAGAAGCAGAGAGAGAGGGAGACACAGAATCTGAAGCAGGCTCCAGGCTCTGAGTTGTCAGCACAGACACAGGGCTTGAACTCACAGACGGCAAGATCATGACCTGAACTGAAGCTGGACGCTTAACCGAATGAGCCACTCAGATGCCCTGCTTTCATCACTTTCAATGCTCATTTTCATTAGCCAAAATATTATGATATACTTATATTTAATTTTTCTGTCTGGATACTTACATTAGAAAGCAAGTTCTATGAGGGCTGGGTTTTGGGTCTGCTTTATTCATAACTATATCGCAGAACCTATATTACTGCCTGGAACATAATTTTGCTTAATAATGATGTGTTAATTAAAGGAACAAGATATTTACAAAAAAATGTTTAATCTGGGCCTAATAATACTTTTGAAGGAAGAGTAGGATTTAATGTTTTCTAAATTAATGACCAATTAATTCGCATACCTTAAAAAAAAACCTCAGATTATTTTAACAGAAAAAGAAAAAAAAAAACCTGATCATGGTTAAGTTGAAACATGTTAAAAATTTGCATATTACATATCTATATGACATTTACAGTCATTTTGACACTGAAATAAAAATATTTGAATGGCCAGTTATAAGCTCTATCACTGAATCATGAGAAATTATTTCTAAAACTATCAATTAATGTGCTTTCTCCAGAAGCTGATGACATGATTTCTTCAAATGAACACAAGACAGACTATATTACAATAGCTTTTTCCAGATTCATAAGGACATAAATGGCATTGAGTTCAATTTTTACAATATTTGTAGTTTTGTCATATTTTTTGTTTTCCAGAGATTTCAGTTAGTAATACTTAAAGAATTTTACAAAATTAAAAATGAGAGAGGGAGAAAGCAGAAGAAAAAAGAAAATCCTCATTCTTTCATAGACTACCCTGTTGTCTAAAATACTGGGTGCGTGACTTAATTCATAACACATAAACAAATATTTTCTTTACCACATGAACTCAGGTAAACTGTTGATTTATCACTATCATTACTTGTGCTGCATTTTTTTTCAACTTAGTAGGTAGTACTGTAACATCAGACTTCTTGGTTTTCTTTATAATTAGGACTGTTCAGATCAATTTGATAATTTCTTGAATCTTTAACTTGTTGACATGCCTCCTTAAAATTATGTGAGCCATTTTTGGTGGAATATGATTTTATATTTATTATAAACATATTTTTATTATATTTTAACTTTTACTCATCTTCATCAATCATTCAATCTATAATATTATAACTTTTATTTCTATGTATATTTCATAATTTTCAAATTAAAGATAAAAACTATCTTATGCAATACAAACAAGTTGTTATTCAGTACAGTAAATTACAGCATGATTAAAAACACATAATCAGGGTTTATGAAATTTAGATTATAATTATTTCATTATATTTTAGTGCTATGACAAGCTGTGTGGCTGTTGGTAATACTCCCTAGATTTTATTCAATTTTAAAATGAACGGTCAGAATGAATTTGAAGGGTCTCAAAATTCTATGATTCCGAAAATACTTAAAATATTTTGTCTTAACATCAGCATTAACAAAAGCCATATGCAAAAGTCAGGGGTTATATTCAAAATATTTAATAATAGAATGGCCTTTACCAATCAGAAACCATATTTGCAGACATAAAACAATCCTATAAGAACTTTTTGCTTAATATGGAAGAGATGCCCTCTATGGTAGAATAAACAGGAATCTGAAGAGTAACACTAAATATCTATGTCCAAATAGATTGTCCTCAAGTTCCTAAGAAGTTGGTTTCATCAGGTGGTTTATAAGTCTCCGTCTGGAAGAATCATTTCACTGACTAGTTTCTAGACCCAGGGCTGTTTTGTATAGAATGAGATTAATATAGCCTAGAGCCTTCCTTAATGTCTAATTAAATTAATTTGGTAACTACTGATGGTAATCAATGCAGATGAAATCAGAGAGCAGGAAAGTGACTTGCTACTGTGGTCCTTAGACCGGCAGTAAGAGCGTCACCTGTGAATGTGTTAAAAATGCAAATTCTCAGATCTCATCCCAGACTTACTAAAATCATATACTTAGGGAGTCTAAGGCAACAGTGTGTGGTGTGTGTGTGTGTGTGTGGGGGGGGTCAACACAATCTCCAAGCGATTCTAATGAATACTAAATTTAAAATATACTGGCTTAGAGTATCATAGTGGGCTGGCGTTAGGAATGATGAAGAAGGCATTTGCTTAGATACTGTAATTCATATACATTTGGCCTGATTCACCTCAAATGTGAAAGATTATAAAACAAACCTTAGGGAATTTGTGGCCAATAGTAAGCAAGAAGTGAACCAGGTAAATCCAGTTCTTCCTTGAACAGTTCAAATGTGTAACCATTATTCTTCCAATTTAAAAGCATATTAAATATTAAATAGTAAAATGATCATTCTTGGCTTAACATCTGAAATCTTGGCTTTGAATTTACAGACAGGTTTAAAGGTGCTGACCCCAAAGAGTTTTTAAATTTTTTTAAATAATAGAAAAATATAATTACCAATTAAGAATATAAAACAATATATAGCATAGTTCTAAAAGAAGTGTTTTACTAATAGGTAGTAGTGACATAATAAATCACCCAATATATCTTTTAAAATACAGATATTGAATCATTATGACTACAGTGAAGTCTAGAATTTACATTTCTAACAAGCTCCTAAAACATGCCCCTGCTATTATTCCATGGAGTTTACTACATGCAGCAAGGGCATAGAGTTGAAGAGAACTGACTCTGCAGTCAGATTGGGACCACCAGCTACCACTTATAATCATTTGAATTTGAGCAATTTAGTAAACTTTTCTGGACCCCAAATATAAAATGGGGATAGGAACAATGTCTATCTTTTAATGTTTGGCAGGCTAAATGAGTTAATAGATACCAAATGATTAAAATAGTGTCATCCAAAATAAGCACTTAATTTTTAGCTTTTATTTAGTATTATTTTTTTAATGTTTAATATTTATGTTTGAGAGAGGGGGCATGAGCAGGGGAGGGGCAGAGAGACAAGGAGGCATAGAATCTGAAGCAGGATCCAGACTTCAAGCTGTCAGCACAGAGCCTGGCATGGGGCTCAAACTCACAAACCATGAGATCATGACCTGAGCCAAAGTCAGATGCTCAACTGACTGAGCCGCCCAGGTGCTCCTAATTTTTACCTTTTAATACTTAGACAAAAAAAAATTACTTATCATTACAAAATGAATCAGTAATATTTAAGCATGATTTCAAACATAATTAATATAAGGTAACATATAATAAATACTGTTTTTGAAGTCACAAATTCTACAGGAAAAAATGAATAATTTTTAAATTACCAAAATAAAAAAGTTTTCTTCCTTATGAAATGTTGTTTGCTGCCTAGCTCAAATGACATATTTACTGCTTACATCTCTCTTCATCAGTAATAATATCAATACTATTATATTTTATGAGCCTTTTAATCATGTAAGTGGCCAAATTGGAAATTAATGTCAGAAGTTAGGGATTTGCCAGATGACCAACAGCTTATCTTTGGATTTTAACCTCTATCAAAAAGTTGGAAAAAATATAAAATCACTCCTGACTGCTCCAAATAACTAACTAGAATTTTCATATTAAGAGGATGGTTGTATATTTCTTTCTTTAAATATATGTAGGAGCAGGAGGAGTCGCTAAAGAATTAATCACATCCCCCAACATGTTGATGTTGTCCCTTGGAATCCTTTAGGTATATAATCATTATATTAATTGAATAACTTAAGGCAAAAAGTTCATCAAAGAATAACTATATATTTGATGTCTGGAGCCAGAGAAGATAAAAAAAGAAGGCTAAAATATTCTAACTTCAGTTCATAGAAGAATTCTTTCTTTCTCTTTCTCTCTTTTTTTTTCCTTAAAAAATAAGAGCTCCTGCAATGGAAATAAAGGATAACGTAGTGAGGGTTTATTTTGTAATTAATATGCATGGGAATTTACACAGTTAATTTACATTCACATTTACAGGAATTACCTCTCACCTACATATTGACAGAAGAGGCTCTTTAATTTTATGAGTCCAAGGAACCTATCTAAGTGGCTAATTTTTTTCTCCATTGCCTTTAATTAAAATAACTCCGGGATCATCTACCTGATAATTTGGATAATTTTTTTAACAGGAAGCAAGTTTGCTCACTGAACACATTTGCTAAGCTTGCCTAACGACAACTTTAGATTCACGAAAATTAAAATGAGCACATTCTCAGCGGGCATTAGGCCCAGTCACAGGGAATCAGAACAGCAGCCTGCTTGGCTTGTCCTTGGGTAAACCAAAGAGCTGTGGTGCTTTGGGTGCATCATCTAACCTCCAGCTCTAGTTTTCACAGTTGAGAAATAATGTACTGAGCTAATCTCCAAGATGCTATCAAGTTGATATTCCATGAAATGACACAGAACCCTTGAGAAAATTTTAGGGATTCTCCTGGAGATAATCAATAGCTTTCAATGGCATAAAGCTGTAATTTTCAACTATGGAGTTTTTTTGGAGACAATCTGTGCCATTACCTGCCTCGATATTTAAAATTTACTGAATATTTAAAATTTGTTAGAATATTTAAAATTTGTTTTATTGAACAACATCCTCCTCCCAAATTGTGAAAGACAGTTTCAATCAGTATTTTCCATCCTTCTAGAAATCGAGAGAAGTTTCACTAGGAATAACCACAAAGCTATAACCTGCCCTAGTTAAAGACTGTCAGATTTACACATTGTATTTTCTCAGATATATTAAGATACCCATTGTCATTATATATATATATACATATATATATATATAATATATATATATTAACATTTGTTATATATGTTTATATATTTATTATATATATATAACATTATATATATATATATATATAAAATAACATTTTATGTTTCCCTTTTACCAGATTCTGCCTTTCTGTTTTCTTCCTTTATCTGTCCTTTCTTCTCTCTCTCTCTTTTCTCTCCTTTTTATCATCCTACCTTCCTTCTTTCCTCCCTTCCTTCCTTCCTTCCTTCCTTCCTTCCATCCTACATTACGGCAAGACTCTGAGCTTGATATTTTCAAGAACAGAACAACCCCATTGGAAAGACAGGAATTAATAAACATATAAAATAACAGACACTAAATTTTAATATCACAGTTGTATCCATGTCTCATGAGAGTGAAAAGATTGGTGGTAAGATAGGAAGAACTTTAGAATCTTTATAGAAGTTTATGTTAGATCTACAGAATAACCAGAATGATTATATTAGTGAGCTGGGGCTGCCATAAAAAAAATACCCTAGACTGGATGATCAGATTAACAGTAATTTATTTTCTCACATTCCCAGAGCCTGGGAAGTCCAAGATCATGGTATTAGCATGGAGGTTTCATTCTGAGGTCTCTTCTCTTGACATGTAGGTGGCTGTCATGTTGCTGTGTGTTCTGCTGTCTCCTTTAATAAGAACAATAATCCTATCCAATCAGAGCCCCACCCTCTAAAACCTCATTTAACCTTAATTGCCTCCTTATCGGCCCCATATGCAAATAAAATCACACTGGAGATTAGGATTTCAACAAATAAATTTGGGAGGACACAAACATTCAGTCCATAACACCAATGAAGAAGAAAATGAATCTTGTATCAGGTTAAAGTAAGTGACAGAGGGTGAGGTCTCTATGTTCTGAGTAATGCACACAGTTCAGTACAATTAGGGTATTAGAAGTACGTCTCTGTAAGTGTCAGGAAAAAGTCAGAAAAGGTAAAGATTAGCCTGAAATACCATCCTCAGCAGACGGGTATCCAGTACATAGTGAGGCATGAAATCAACTATGTTACGATCCTTGGCAAAGACTCCCAGCAAATTATAGTCTAGTCCATATCCTATCTCTACCAACCAGTGAAAAGGTTTTCTTAACTTGATGTGGTGTTCTTCTTGTTAAAAACACATTGTGAGTTAAAGTTTTAGTTAAACCAAAAATTTATCTATTTATTATATATGTAGGGTTTTTTTCCTGAAAGAAACATGCTTTAGAAACTACTTTGCCATAAATTTTAAGTTATATAGTAAAGTTTTACATAATAAAGAGTGCATAATTGACAAGTGAAATGCAATTATGCTTTTTCTCATTTCCAGTCCATAATGAACACATTAGAGACGAGCTCTTCTTTGTTACAGTACAATGTACAATTTCCTCAAATTCTTATCATTATTGGAGAGTCTTTAATTTTACTTTGGATATTTTGAAAGCCTTGTACATACTGTACATACTTGCACATACATTTTGAGAAAAGTTTCTCAAAATGAGAGACTCAAATGTTAATGCAAAAAGTAAAACATTTCAGTGATATGAATGTAACAATTGTACATCATATATCTTCTTAGTGATACTGTGAACTGTCTGTCTTTGGCTTCTGATTCTGTAAATTTGGGGAAGAAAATATTTGTAAGTCATATTAATACTCATAGGTTGTTTACAAATGTGTAAAAGGAAGATTGTTCTGTATTTGTGATGTCAGGGGTTTATTATTTCAAATGCAAACTATATTTTCATATCAAAACCTCATGAGATCTGAGAATATTCTAACACTGAATTATGTTGGCAATATACTTTTCTACCTAGAAAAATGTTTGTAAAATAGCAAGCCTCATTTAGGCCATTAGCTTATAAAAATTTTGTTGAGTTTATTTCTTATTATAAGAGAGAGAGAGCACAAGCTAGGGAGAGGCAGAAAAAGAGAGTGAGATTCAGAATCTGAAGCAGGCTCTAGGCTCCGAGCGCTCAGCACAGAGCCCAATGCTGGGTTCGAGCCCACAGACTGTGAGATCATGACTCGAGCAGAAGTCAGACATCCACCTGACTTAGCCATCCAGGCACCCCAAGGTCACTGCTTATAAATCAGTATTTTACTACACCACAGCTTAGTTAGATCAAGTTTATCAATCCTGTCACTAAATATTCACAACTTAATGTTCTGATTTCTTAATGAGCTCCTTGCAATAGAAAAGGTTAGATAATTAGCATGCTGTTGTTCAACCAGCAAAAATTCTAGCATTTCTAGGAAGATAATCATCTAGCTTCAAAACAGAAAGGAAATCACAGAACTGATTGATTCATCTATTTTTAAAGGATCGAGTGACAAAATAAGCTTTATAGAATTTTGTTGCTTAAAAGTCAGTAACAATAAGGCATCCGTATATATATATTATTTCTTTCCTCCCTTTTCTTACTATAATAACTAATAGTGTCACTTCTCACTTAAATAAAAGATCAGACATGGCCTTATTCTAAAAAGTGTCAGCCTGATACTCTTCTGGTGCTTAAAAACAGGAAAACTAACTGAAACTGAAAAATAAGCTCACAAACAAATCCATAATTACAAAGTATGAAAAGGGTTATGAAGGGAAGTATCAGAGTCATGTAAGAGAAAATAGTGAGAAGGCATTAACTTATATGTGGTAGGGGATTGTGGAGAAGTCTAAGATTTCAGGGATTATCAGGCATTAGCTAGGGAAAGAATGGGCAAGAGTATGCCCGACAGAAAGAATAACTTGTGCAAAGGCCCTGAGCTGAGTCAGAAATGAGATTCCTGCTCTTTGTATCTCAATGAAACATTTAATGAGTACAGATTCTTCACACAGGTTGTAAGTTTTCATAATGTGAATTGGCAGTAACTGGACTGATTAATTATGAAGCTCAATTTTCATTATGAAAGCATGTTGTGACCCTCATCTACAACAACTAAAAACCCCAGACAATATTTATTAGGCTGGCATCACAATTATTCTGTCTGGGTGGTTTGTTATTTGTTTATTGGTGATATGAATTTTAAGAAAAGAGGGGCTGGTATGATGCGGTTGCCATGGTAAGAAAGAAAGAAAGGCCATTACCCTTGAGCAAAAGCCAAATCGAATCAAAGGCTGACTTTTCTCAACGATAATTAAGTTGTCTAGCTCTACCTTTACAGCTACAGAATACTTTATTCTGAAATTCCTCCCAAAAAAAAAAAAAAAAAAAAAAAAGAAAGTAGCTTGCCATCGAGACTCTGAAATTCACTGGCTATTTTCTAATCCCATTTCCTCATTAGAAACAATTGCTTCTGAAACTAATTTTAATAACCCATTAAATACATAAATATATATATTTATTATCGGCACTCAATCTTGGAGCTACTCTGACACAGATAACTGAGCACTTGGGCATAAGAAACAAGACTCCTGCCTAAACAAACTAAATGCTTCCTCCTAGCTGTATCCTCACCTTTCTTCTAAAATATCCCTATTAGCCTTTACTTGTGTGTGGTCTCAGTTAAGCATCTAGCACTCACTCCAGGGATTAGTTATCTCATTATTTTAGCATCTGTTCCTTCTCTTCCATCTCTTGTCCTACCAAAACCAAAGAAGGTTCTCCTTCAGCCTTCTTCACATATAATACACATACATATTTACTAGTTGAGTTCAAGTTATTTTACTAAGAAATTAACTCTAGAAGTTACCCTTCCTGATACAGAATCTATACATCTTACTTGGGGTTTTTTTCCCCTACTTTCACCACAGATCTGTTTCCATGAAATGACTCAATAATCATTCAAATTCATTGTAGTCAAGTAACGTTTTCAGTAGTTTTACATTATTAAACACCATATTGGGTATCTCTAAAAAAGGACTTAGAATTATTAAATTTTTATTCTGAGTATACCTAAAAATTTAAAAATTAATAAACCAAATAAAACATACAGTCCAATTATTTCATAATAATATCTCCACAGAAATTACTAATTTCATCAAATATACCTTTGAAAGGTACCAATGTTTAAAGAAAGCTAATGTTAGAAAAGATACCAATAATAGGGAATATAAACATTTATAAGCATATAGAGTAAAACAAAAGTGATGTAAGTAAACTGATGAAATAAGCAAATATTGGATTTCTACACTTTAAAAATATCATAATTAAAACTAGTGCATCACAACTTCCAAAAGGTCATTTATTAACATCACATAACTTCATTTGGTGAGTTCTCCTTTTAATACAGCAAATTTCAATATTTTCTCAACCACCACAACATACAAAAGAAACTATTCTACCTATGGCAATACATGAAAGCTAAAAAGTACAACTTAAAAATAATGAAATCGTATTATCTAATATAAAGATTAAATGCAAAAACATCTAATTTTTCAAGCTTGTCTTCTATATAAATCTTCATTAAAATTCACATTTTAGAATATGCACAAAGATCGATGGTTACTTTGGATTAAAATACTACATCAGGTAATTCAACAATAATTCCTATGTTTATTTTGCACTGAATCACAAACATTACTTTAAAATCTAGAGAAAACCTATTATCCACTGTCTAAGAAAATACATTCATATTTTCTTTGTCAATAATTTCCTTTTGGTCTTTTTTATAAGAGTGCACGTATTTTAATGTAGGAATCAACCAAAGATTTAGGAACACTTCTGCTAATTGATTATTATGTTTCCCTTGAATGCTTTATTTTTTTAAACGTTTTTATAATTTATTTTTGAGAAAGAGATAGAGACATCATGAGCATGGGAGGGGCAGAGAGAGAGGGAGACACAGAATCCGAAGACAGGCTTCAGGCTCTGAGCTCGCTGTCAGCAGAGAGCCCAATGTGGAGCTCAAACCCAGGAACCGTGAAGTCATGACCTGAGCCGAAGTCGGATGCTTAACTGACTGAGCCACCCAGGTGCCCCCTGAATGCTTTATATCAGAAATGAATCTCCAATCCCTTACTTACCCTTTGTAATAAAATTTTGGTTAGATCAAGTTCTGTTTTTCTGTGAGTGCCAAGTTTATCATATTGGTTACCTTTCTCAAAATCAAGGCATATCCTTCTTAATGTCTTATACTATGTTTTTTGTCTGTTTTTCGGTTTTATTTTTAAAATATTAAAAGAAACTATTAGCTACTTTGTGTCGTTATTATTTCAATCCTTTCTTTTTTTAATTTTTTTAAAATATTTTTATTTATTTCTAGAAGAGAGAGAGACAGACACAACGTGAGCAGGGGACGGTCAGAGAGAGAGGGAGATACAGACTCTGAAACAGGCTCCAGGCTCCGAGCTGGCAGTCAGCACAGAGCCCGACGCGGGGCTCGAACCCACGAAGCGCAATATCATGACCTAAGTGAAAGTCGGACGCTTAACCGACTAAGCCACCCAGGTGCCCCCATTTCAAGCCTTTCTTGAACAAGTATTTAATATGGCATAAAATTTTGGAATCTACAGACTCTAAAACTGCTGACAATTTGATAGCAAGTCTTCACCCAAGCCAATCTCAGGTTATGAGTGCCTATTAGTGTTTATTTGTAAGAAACACAGAGCTGCTCTCCTTTCATTCCAAGTTAGCTGTTATAGTGGCTATTTTCTTTCTAATTCTCCCTTCCACCTTTTATTGTCTGCTTCCTCTGCTCCCATATTTACTTTTAATAACCAAAGTAATGGATAAGAAATTTCATTTTCTCTAAGCTGTGATCTAAAGTATGTGTTTCTTAAAGTATGACTAAGCATCTTGCTAAGACTTTTACAAGGCTAAACTCAGTTTGTAGTGCTTTCTTCTCTCTGTGGATCACATTTCTTAACACTTCAAATACTAGTCTTATATGATCAATTTTGCAATTAAGCTTGAAAAAACACCAAATAATTAGAAATGATGTTTGATGTTTCAAGGTGAACTTGAACTTCATTTCATCTTAAATGTTCTCAAAAAAGCATGGGCTTCATTTATTCCAGTCCTTGGTTTATGGAGACCCCAGACCTTGAATAAACAGAAACTGAGCAGATAATAAAGCAAGGAATTATTTCAAATTATTTCACTATATAAAAAACCGTATTATGGAATCTAACTATATGAATAATTGGTTGAATTAATTAGACAAGTCAGTGAAATTTGATTTGATTCATTTAGAAGTTAACTGTCAAATTTTGCCTAACTTTGTCTTATTTTCACACTATAAGGAGTCAAAACAAATATAACCTAATACAATATTCTATATTAAAACAGTTCGTAATAAAGATCAAAGGTTCATAACTAGTCACTAAATAACCTATTAATTACATTTTCTGACATTTTTATGGTATAATTCATTTAAGCAATACATTCATATGTAAAAGGTGTATCTTCAAAAAGTCCATAATTCAGTAGTCACACATTATCTGTGGGGATACATTCCAAAACACCGAGTGGATGCCTAAATCTGCAGGTAGTACTGAACTCTATAAATACTAGTTTTTTTTTTTCCTATACACACATACCTATGATAAAGTTTAGTTTATAAGTTACCACAGGAAGAGACTAATGACAAATATAACAATTCACTGTAATAAAAGTTATATGAAGGTGGTCTCTCTCTCAAAATATCTCACTGTCCTGGGGCACCTGGGCGGCTCAGTCAGTTAAGTGTCCGACTTTGGCTCAGGTCATGATCTCATGGTTCGTGGGTTCGAGCCCCATGTCGGGCTCTGTGCTGACAGCTCAGAGCCTGGAGCCTGCTTCAGATTCTGTGTCTCCCTCTCTCTCTGACCCTCCCCTGCTCATACTGTCTCTCTCTCTCTCTCTCAGAAATAAATAAAACATTAAAAATTTTTTTAAAAAAATCTCACTGTCCTGTATTCACGTTTCTTCTTGTGATGATGTGATATGATAAAATGCCTCCATGAGGAGATGAAATGTGATGAATGATGCAGGCATGGCAATGATGCAGGGCTTTAGGCTACTATTGACCTTCTGACACCAGCCTCACAAGAGTCTTCTGCTGTTGACCCTAGGAACTAAAATGTTTGGAAGGCAAAACCACTAATAAAGAGTAACTACCATCTAGGTCAATATTTTAAGACTTTTTAAGAACCTTTAGGTAAAATAAAATTCTATAAAGTCTTGCCTGGGATGTTTAGTTTTAATTTTTATTTTCTCTGAAAGTGTTACTGACTTTTGAGAAGTGGTATTTTGTTTTATTTTTCAGTTTTATTGAGGTATAATTGATAAATAACATTTTAATAAATGTAAAGTGTACAACGTGATGATTTGATATACAAGTCACCTTATACATTGTATAAGGATTCCCACAATTGAGTTAATTAACCACAGCCATCACCCGAAAGGTCATAATGAAAACAGTTAAAAGTTAAAAACTCCTAAGACAGGGTTTGAAATCCACTATTATCACCCTCACCACCCACTAGCTAACAGATATTTGGGAGTTATTTAATACTCAGTAAGGTGAGAATTATAACACTACCTCTCTCTCTTGGGGTTGCTGTGAGGACTAATTGAGCAAAAATGAAAAAGAGCTATGTGTCTGCTATCCACACAAAGTGTAATACAAAGGCTAACTATCAAACTACCCAGATTATTTATAATGTAGATTGTCTAGGGAAGAGCACCATACTTCTTCTGCCCTGCCTCTTTATTTCCCTCCATGGCAAAGACCTCTGATGCTTCCAGGGTCCAGTTTAACCCATCAATTCTCCTTTTTAAAGATATCTTAAATGGCTTCATGGAAAAAAGAGATCAACTGGGCCTTGATTGAGTTCAAAAACTTTAACCATCAAAGAGAAACTGTATTATTTTCTTCTGCATCCAGAGTTTTCCCATTTCATGCTTTACAAAAGGCCTAGAAAGTGGGAAGAATCTTACATGCTTTGGTTCAGAGATAACAGGAGTTTCAGACTATTTCACTAGGACTAGAGAATGCCTTGACTAAACAGGTCATGAAATTGAACAAGCTACTTTATATTGAATATTGACCTTATGAATTGACCCATTCTTAGTCCTAGCTTCAAAACTCTGATTATATTCCTTCTCTTAGTATTTGTCTATGTTGTAGAGTCAAATGTGACTTCCAGAGTTTAAATGCTGCTGCATAACAATTGTCTTGTAAAATGATACATGAATCAATCTTTACCAAGAAGAACAAAAATATGGAATATTTACTTTCAAAAAAATCTGTCTATGACCATGATACATCAAACAGCTATGTAGACCTGGCTTGACCATGTCCCCAGACCATAATAGTTTATTGTTCAGTTTAGGCTGAAGAATGACCAAGAAGAAGGACAGAGAACTGAAATGATATCCACTGTGCATGTGCAAAACACTTAGAAACATTCATACTCGGGGCGCCTGGGTGGCTTAGTCGGTTAAGCGTCTGACTTTCGCTTGGGTCATGATCTCGTGGTTCGTGGGTTCGAGCCCCACGTCGGGCTCTGTGCTGACTGCCAGCTCAGAGCCTGGAGCCTGTTTCAGTCTGTGACTCCCTCTCTCTCTGACCCTCCCCCTGCTCACGCTGTCTCTCTCTCTCTCTCCCAGAAATAAATAAAAATATTAAAAAAAAAAAAAAAAGAAACATTCATACTCTTCTGGCCTATGTTCAACAATACAGAGGACAGGCCTACTTTTCTTTCCCTCTGCTATATACTGGGGCCAGTTTAAAAACATCATACATCCTGGCTCCATAAATACTTATTTATAAGAGATAAAACAGATTTCTCATTAAGAATTACTTCCAGACTCTGTGAACACCAATCTAAAGAGAATAACCTCATAATTTTGCCCAATTCCAATCAATTATACAGCTTGCAAGACTTACCTTACAGTCAGCCATTGCAGACACTAAAACCTTAGCCTTTTCTGACTTTCCTCTTTGGAGTATCTACTAAGAACCTATGCAAGCAATATTCTCCTTTACTAAATCAAATCTAATTGTCTTAGCACTGCTTGGTCAGCAAGTTTTTCTAGTAGCTTTTGGGAAGTCTACAATGATATCTAGTAATAACAGATAAACTGCAAGTAAAACAGAGTTATATGAAAAGATTTATTCTGATTGTGGCCCATTACAAGTCATGGAATAACTCTTTTTTTCCCCCCACTGCCAACCTCTTTTAAGGCTATACAATTTTCTCCAAGTTTCATATTTGTGTTAAAATTCAGCTTCTGTGGATGAGGTAGTTTTTTTGCTTAGAAGTACACAACAAAAAATAAAAAATAAAACTAAGTGAACCGAAAATCTCCAGATTTTGATTAACATTACTAAAGGATTTCATTTTCAAATTAGAATTAATGTAAGATTTAGAATTTAATCTTGATTCTTTTCAAGTCTTTCAAAATTTATTATTCATCTCAGTTATGTTATCTCTATTTTTAAAAATACATTATTTCCATTGAAATTTATTGTGAACTAGAAATATCACAATGATTACAGAATGTCTTTAATTTTATTTACAGTTTTATGTTTTATAGTTTCATAAGCTAATTTCCAGGAATTTAGGGCTATTTTGAATAGTGAACATTCATAGTATTTTTCTCACTCTGACAGATTTTAAAATTTGCATAAGAACAAAAATGATTTTATTCCACATAACAGTTGCTTACCTAACCTAAAATACATTGATTATATATTTAAGTACACTTCATTTCTTAAATATGGGTGAGAACCTAAAAATAAAATCTATGTCTTGTTCGCCATTCAGGAATTGTAAATTTTGGAGATTGTGATTTTTTTCCTAAATAGAAAATGTACAAAAAGAGAAATTGTTTCAAGAAAATAAATTAACATATTTGTAAACAGATGGTAGTCTTAGGTCTGTTGATTTCCTAGCTGGATGATATACAAATATTATAAAACACAAAACTCTTTACACTCATGAATTTTCTTCTTTAGTGATTTACTATTCACACTGGGCCTGTTTAGTAAACTTCCTAAAAACTTTTCTCCTCATGGGGCCGATGTATTATTTATTTTGCACAGTTACTCTGCCCTTCTTCATACACATTATAACTTTGATTTTTCTCACCAACTTATTTCTTGCTGATGTGGTTTGCATCAAAGCTGGTTTACAGATGATACAATAAAATTTAGACTTTTTTTAAGATTTTATTTTTTTTAAGTAATCTCTGCACTTACCATGGGGTTCAGACTCCTAACCCAGAGATCAAGAGTCATATGTTTTAATGACTAAGCCAGGAAGGCACCCCTTAGGTGTTATTTTCTACATGATACATGCAAATTCACTTTTGTATTCTGCAAATAGATGAAAAACACCTGTGGTTGATATGACTTAAAATAAATTTAAACATTCAAACAACTTTCTATAGGCCTAATACTCTATAGAGTTGGCTCTTAAGTGGCAAATGTTCTTATATATTCTACTTGACCATCTAAATGTAAATAAAAAGTAAATATAAAGATAATGATTTTGGAATTGCCAACATGATATTTAAATACTATGATGCCCAAAATAAAATAATATAACCTGATTCTATGGGCTAAAATAACTTTAAAATACAGTTAAATGTTCTGTCTGATTGATTCTCTGTTTCTAAGGAATAAAGAGACAAGAGTGGAACTGTAGGGTCCACGCATGTAACTAGAAACCAGATCAATACTTAATTTTAAAACATCCACAAGGAAAGTTTTAGAAATAAAACATAAATTTTCTATACTAGTCCCTGAAGAGAAAACCAGATACACGGATGACCTTGCTTTTACTTAAAATTGATTTTATCTGATTCCAATACTTTTTCCTTTTTTATCATTATAATCACCCAAAACCATTAACTTATTATATCTGTACTCATAAAAAGGAGCCAGCCCAAGATCTTGGTAACCACATATTCATCCAATATGTGCAGAGTTCAGAGTGTGGGTGCCTTTCTAGAACCTAGTCACTTTAGTACATAGTTAAACTGGACTTATTTTGATCACATTAATTTCAAGGGCAATTTATTGATATGTTCCAGTTGTGGAAGCAGTATGGCCTGGTTTCCATCATATACATACACATAAATAGTACTGAGTTATATGTTTATTACTTAGAATTATTTGTTGTGTGTTTCATATGATATAGAATTTCATCAGCTGATGACAAAATAAGTTAAGACTTACACACTAAATTTTTGCAGTTATATTCACATTGTATGCTTTCGTTAAACTGCTCAGGATGCCACAACAAAATACTACTCAAACAACAGAATTTACTTATCTCATGGTTCTTGAGCCTGGAAGTCCATGATCAAGGTACTGGAAAATGTAGTTTCTCTTAAGAGCTCTCTTCCTGGCTTGCAGAAAACCACCTTCTCTATGCGCCTTCAATGCTCTTTCCTCTGTATGCCAATATCATTGGACCAAAGCCACATTCTCATGACTTAACCCAACCCTAATTGCTTCCCAGAGGCCCCATCTCCAAATACCATCACACTGGGGGGACAGGGCTTCAATAATGAATTTGGGTTAGAGACAATTCATTCCATCACAATCCTTATGCACAACTTACGCACGTGACTCTACCTTTCTCTCTCCTGTCCTATAAAACATCTTAAAGAACAAAAGTCAGTAGAAGATATCTGTGTAATTGAGTTACAGCAAAAACAGATAAATAAAACAAAAACATAAGATCCATCAAAATAAAAACTTGCTACACAATAAGCATGGACACTCAAGAATTCTCCAGCAGGAAAAGAGGTATCCAGCTGCAACAGATCCCTCGATGTTTATGATAAAATATTTGACACGAAAGAAAAAAAAACAAAACAAAACAAAAAAACTAAGGAACACTTTTAAAACAATTGCTAAATGGTAAATTTTGAATGTAATAACCATATCAAACTATGCTTGGGACTTTAAAAATCCAAATTAGTAAATCCCTACTTGTGCTTTGGGGTGAAGTTCTGAACAAAATAAAATAAGCTCCAGCAGGATTCCAGGGCAGTTTTTTTTTTTAATATTTTATTTATTTCTAGGAGAGAGAGAGATAGCGTGAGCAGGGGAGAGTCAGAGAGAGAGGGAGATACAGACTCTGAAACAGGCTCCAGGCTCTGAGCTGGCAGTCAGCACAGAGCCCGACGCGGGGCTCGAACCCACGAACCGCGAGATCATGACCTAAGCGAAAGTTGGACGCTTAACCGACTAAGCCACCCAGGCGCCCCTCCAGGGCAGTTTTAAGACGTTTTCATTTTCAAGAAGTAATGAGAAAAGGAAAGTATAGATTATTTTTGAAGGCTCAAAGAAAAAGAGATATACTTCATCCAGAATGATGAATGATGTAACTGAAAGCTTTGTTTCAGATTCTCCCAGAAACAGCAAAATGCTTCTTTCAAACAACAAAGAACTGGCAATGCTGACTATGGCTACAGAAGTAAGGAGATTGAAGGTTTCCTAAAGTAGGAATTCATGGAATTAATGTGGGATGTCCAATTAGAAATGGCTAAAATTTTTACAGTTGGTTTTCACTCTCTTTTTGTAGTAAGTGATTAATTGAAGATTAACAATCTAAGATGGCTATTTTAAATAGGTGAGTTCTTTACATATGTTTTAATAACTTTCTGTCTATCATTCCTCCATGTCTTACTTATTCCTAAGGTTCACACCTAAACTGCTGTGCTGACCCTGCAATTCTAATAAGCAACATTTGATCCTGACAACAGTCAGAAGAAACAGTATATCCTAGAGAAAAAGATACATTTAGGTTACTCAACAACTTTCAATCAAGTGTGCCTTACAGAGAATGCTATAGCCAATTCAGGAAAGAAGCATACTTGTAAAAAGTTTTATTAGCATGATGAAAACATTTTGTGTAAGTAATATGATGAGTTAGATGACATAGCTGGTATTTCAATACCCACCCACCCCCCCCCCAGGCTGCCTTCCCATTCAGACAATTCAATTATGCTCTAAAAAATTCAGAAGCCTTATGGTAAAAAATCTCCATGGTCTTCTTTATGAGTGTGACCTTCAAAATTAAAATGCTAAATTGAAAAAGTGTCAATTTGCATAAGTATTGCAGTCTTGCTATTTTACACGAAACTCAGCTATAGGCAATATCCTATGCTATAACAGTGACCTTCCACCTATAAAATGGGAGAGAATAGCATTTAAGCTCAATGAATTACTCACATTTGGAAGATACTAAAAACAGCCTAGGTCTGTAAACATGGTAGCTATATAACTTTCTGCTAATGAGGTTGTAACTGAAAAGCTTTTAAAGTAAGGATGTTGTTAGCTGAATCCTTATTAAAGCAAACTGAAGTGTCAGATCTCATTATGTAACAAAAAATAAAATATTATGTACATATATATGTATGTACACATATATATGCACACACATATACTTGTATATATATATTTCAATAATATAAATATATTTATATTGGCCTATATACTAATTTACCTAGTTATTTCTAGTTGCATTGCTGAAGCAAGAGTACAGAAAGTGAAATGAATCCACATTTCAATAAATACTAAAAAAATTTAAAAGGCAAGCCATTTCAGCAACAGATCTACTATAGGAAACATTTATTTTATTTTTTATGTGTATTTATTTTGAGAGAGAGAGAGAGAGGCAGAAAGAAAGGGAGAGAGAGAATCCCAATCAGACTCCACACTGTTGGTGCAGAGCACAATGTAGGGCTCGATCTCATGAACTGTGAGATCATGACCTGAACCCAAATCAAGAGTTGGATGTTTAACCAACTGAGCCACACACACATGACATGAAATAATTTTGAAGAAAAAATTCAGCTGTTTGCTTAATGGCAACTGCTTTAAATCAAAACAAAATGAATAGTTAGGGGGATAAAGATATATAACATAAGTAATAACTCTTTAACCCCTTCTTGTTCTGTATGTGGAATGTTCACCATTGCTTGTACCTCTTTTATATATTAATATATATATATGTATATGTATATATATATATATTATGTATGTGTATATACATATGTGTTTATCTTTTGTCTTCCTATTAAAAGTACTTTAAATATACAACATTACACCATGTATTCGGTATTTGCAACAAAGTGAAATAAAGTTGTGTAAATAGTTTCACTAAACATGGATACTTGGTGGTTAAGGTATTAATACTCCATGAGCTTATTTCTCACTTTGTATTATGCTCCACTGAGTCTACTTGGATAAAGAGCAAATGAAGAAAATTTTAAAACATATGGCCTTCTTTTCTTCTTGGGTCCAATTCTCCTTTTATAATATGGCATATTGACAGAGCATATTTAATGATTTCATTAAAAAACAATTCACTATGAAAGCAAACTACAGATTTTATATTGATTCCCACCACATCCTTTATGCTTTATTGACAGAGAAAATCTCCCTCTGCTCATGGATGAAATATCCAGCATGATTCCTGAAGTTTCTTCTCACTCATGGATAACAGACATTCATGGGTCACTCTCTCAACTTCTTAAGAATGGTAAGTCTAATATACTAATCAAGAGCTACACTTGATTTAGTGTTAAGTTACCAAGTTCCTCGATTCAGACCTGTTTCAAGCTGGAATTTCTTCAGTGGGACATGAAGGAGTGATTAGTTTCTCTCTAATTATAGTTTCTCTGGTTGATAGTCTTCATTTTCCTCCCACTCTCCCTTAAGAACCTTTGACTCAACTCTGGCAGTGAGGTGCCACTCTTGAGAACCTTTGTCTGATTCAGCCTTGGCAGGGAAGTAGATTGTGGAGAGGAGTAACAATGAGAAAAGAAACTCTTAAGGAACCATTTTTTAAAAATGTATTTGATGTTTAATAATTTTTGAGAGAGACAGAGCATGAGTAGCGGAGGGGCAGAGAAAGAGGGAGGCACAGAATCTGAAGCAGGCTCCAGGCTCTGAGCTGTCAGCACAGAGCCCAATGCAGGGCTCGAACCCATGAACTGCAAGATCATGACCCATGCCAAAGTCCCCTCAAGGGATTACTTTTAACTTAGCTTACCCTCTCTATATCTAGCAAGTGGTTATGAGTCAACAGGGAATGGTGCTATAAGGATGAAATTTTAAGTTAATTTTTAAAAAGTTAAATCAGAAATGTTTTTTGAAAAGGTGATATATTGGGGTGTCTGAGTGGTTCAGGCGGTTAAGTGTCCAATTCTTGATTTCAGTTCAGGTAATGATCCGGATCATGACAGTCAATGTTGAATGTTTTGGAGATGATGTCTGGACATATGTGGTGATTATGAAGTCACCATTGTTACCTGAGAGAACAATTTCAAAACAAGGCAGGAGTCTCTCGATAAGGAGTGATAAGAAAACTCTGGAAAAAAAACATGGAGTATTTTACCAAGGATATTTAAAGTGAAGGAAAAATCAATGGAAAAATAAAAATGTTAGGGACCAGCAGAGTCCCTTAGGATGTGGAAAACTTGAAGATTATTTCTAAACATGGAGATATAATACACAGGTAATGATGACAGAGGAGGATTAAGGCACAAATGAAGTTATGGATAGGACAAAACAAAGTAGAGGGGCACTTGGGTGGCTCAGTTAGCTAAGCATCTAGTTCTTGGTTTCACCTGAGGTCAGTTTGTGAGTTCGAGCCCGTGACAGTGCAGAACTTGCTTGGGATTCTCTCTCTCTCTCCTTCTCGCTCTGCCCCTCACATGCACGCTTGTTCTCTCTCTCTCTGTTTCATAGGTAAGAAAATGGGAAGTTCATATTAAAGGACTTTAAGTTAGTAGAGAAAATTTATTTCATATCTGAAAAGATATGAACTGAGACTAAAAGAGTTTTGGAAATGTTGACGGAAAACAAAATGGAAGATTCATAAAAGATGCCAGATGACAGTTCAATGCAAGTTAGAACTTGCATACAACTAGAGATAAATATAAATCTGTCCTTGAAAAATAGGATCAAAACTTAATTTTTGGACAGGAAAAAATGGGTTACAAGTTTTCTAAAGTTATTGCATTTGCTTGAAGAAAATGTAAAGATCAAAACTTAATTTTTGGACAGGAAAAAATGGGTTACAAGTTTTCTAAAGTTATTGCATTTGCTTGAAGAAAATGTAAAGATAAGTACTAGCTAATACACTGAGTTTAAGCTATAAGAAAGCAATGATAGTAAAGTCAAATACATTTAAGAAAGGCAACCACAGCACACAGTAAAAAAGACATTACTTATAAATAATATCAGAAACTTACTAGAGAAAAGGAACAAGAGTTTGAACTCAGTGTAGATTTGAAAATTCACAGCTAACTTTCTCTGCTACACTATTTTGTAGGCTGAAAAACTGAGATGCATTGGAGCACTCCAATTCAATTTGAGGAAGCAGTGACCCAGGCATACGCAATGTGAAAATTTCACTGTCCACTTCCCCAAAGTTCTTTGCTCATAGGCATGCCTCATTATGTAGGAAAAGTTCAGTAGATATTGCTAACTATGTTAGTTTAAGTTACTCATATTAAATTTCAGATATTAGTTCTCAATCCCAACTATGAAATGGGGAAGCAGAAAAAGAAAAAAATTGACTTAAATAATAAGGTTTTGATTTCTAGGATGATTGGACTTAGCCTCTAAAATGACAGGTTATAAATTTCTTCCCATTGCATTGAATGGAAAACTAAAATAAAAATATGACTAAGGAAGACAGCAATGTATTTAGAATAAGAAACTCATCAAACTTTTCGACAAAGAAGGATTGAATGACCGAGAGCAATGGTAGTAGAGATTAATTTACTACTCTCTGAGTAGTAATACTGGATAAATCTTTAGACACAATTGAGAATGAAGTATCTATTAGGATTCAGTATTATCAGTGTTTCCTCTCTATCAAAATAAAAATGTCATTAAAGTATAGCTATAAATAAAGGTTTAGATATATGAAACTTTCTTGTTTCCTGTCATGGTAAAAGATATTCAGCTGCTTTGTAACAACCCAGGAAAATTCAAATTATAAAAGGTTTAAGCTTGATTTATACAGCTTCTTCAATAAACCATTTTTCAGATAAGAAAATTTCTCTTCTTATTAAGTCTATATACAATGATTTGAATGGAATATCACTAAGGTGGGAAATAATCACACATCTTAAAAGTAGGTTACAATGAATCAACTGATTGCAGAACTGCTTTGCAATGATAGCATAGGAAGGAAATTAACTTACATTAAGAATATGATAAATTTTATTATATGAAATTACCACACTAAAGATTTGCAGAACCATACTTATAAATAGAATAATATACTCCAAAAAAAATGTGTCTTATGTATATTTTAGCATCTCTAACCAGAAGAGCACAAAGCTTTGCTTTGGGAAACAAAACAAAACAAAATATGAAAAAAATGGTCTGAGAAAAGAATGGTAGATGAATGAGTGCAACTCTTTTAAAGAAACTTTTTACATTAAATTTTAAAATATGTTAAACACTTTTTAAATTTAGCATTTTTTAGGCAAAAGATGTCATATCTATTGTGCTTTGGACTTAAAAATATTTACTTATTCATAGCATCTCTAAAACTTCCTTCTCTAAAGCTACTTTGCTTTGTTTATTTAAATACATAATTATATCAACAGAATCTTCAATCACACACACACACACACACACACACATACACAAATACACACACATGAATATCGGTTCATCTGATGTCTGTCTCATTCTACACATACCATCTTTCTTCAAATCTAGCAAATATATTGGGCTGCGTCTTTATCCTATTTCGTCTTTTTTTTTAAATCAAGTTCAGTCTGCTATTAGAAGTCCAATGATTTTTCTTAGATGCAACAGAGATTTCTAGAAAAGGGTGAATAATTTTAAGTAAAGACCAAAATTGAGGGACGAAAAATGAAATTTATAGCCAAACAATTGTTAGGACATCTTAATGAGTAAGTTAAAAAACTGAATGGATTATTAAAAATAATAATTTCTAAATCACCTTGTATTTCCATTTCATGCATTCTCACACCCATAAGATTAGAAACTTGTTACAAGGAGATTCCAAAAGATTTTCTCCTTTTTAAATTAATTATTGTGTTCATTCTTATGTTCTAAATGACTATGTTGACATTCTCACCTAAATTCATCAGAGGCATCCTCAGTCAGACCCTCCTTCTAGTTGTAATTTTCCATATTTTGTCTTACAGTTGATTATTTTCAGATGGATACCATTACACAGGCAAATATGACCTATGTGCAATGTGCTTAACCATGCTCAGTGCAGATAAAGAATACATTATAATTTATAAGACTAGAGTCTGAGGGTATATCAAAACAATTCAATAGGATTCATTTCAACTTATAAGTTCCAGTGAAAGGAATCTATCATATCATCGCAATGATGTGAGTCTTGCTTATAATAAGAAATAGATGGTAATTTAGAGAAAATGCTTTATACACTTAAGGAATACCTGGAGTTATATGCCAAAGAAAACATAACTGTAGGACATTAGAACTAGAATAGATTTAAAAAAAAATAGATATTGCAACCTCCTTAGGAATTCTGAGAGCTGTCCAAAAACTCACAGAGGCAGATAACGGCAAAACTGAGACCATGAACCAAGCCTCCTAATTCTTAATGAACTGCCCTTCTCTGTGTCTCCTTCTGGCCTTCTATGTTGGGTATTAAATTTAATACAGTGTATGTCTTAGTTAAGCAGCTGTATCTAGCCTTTTTTTTTTATATCACTTTTTCTTCCCGCTGAAAACACAACTATACTTAACAGATTCTAATGTTGAAGCCTTCTTTCCCCTGCTTGCCATGAACTGATAACTTCCCAGGTAAGCAAGCAAAGTTATCAGAGAAGGTTATCATGCCTGGGAAACAGGTGTCATTCAATTATTTTAATCTCATTTTCACATAATCACATTTTCAACTAAACAAAGTACAGAGTAATTTAATAACCTGATTGGACAATTTCTTTAATATCATAACAGCAAGCCTGAAATAACAAGCTTACATAAAAGTAGTAATGATTTTAAATATTTAAAATTGTGCTAAATATTAAAATGCTATTCCAAGAAAAAATTCACAATCTATGTTATTATTTCACTCTGCTTTCTCTGAATCTTATATTTTATTCCAAGTAACACTGAAGTTAATGATTCAGAGGAAAAGAAAGAAGAACCATACGTAGAAATATTTCATCTAAATTTCAACATGTGATAAGCATAATGGATTTATAACCCATTATGTTTAACACCTACAGAAATAAGTATTATTATTTTAAAAAAATCTCCTTGAAAAGTGGCTGTAGAAACATACCAACATTCAACGGATTCTATGGAGTCTTTCTGAAACAAATATAGTTACTGCTTTTCTTGCAGATTCCTTTTATCTTCCAAAACTATAAATGTATGTTATTACTTCTTCATCTCTCTACTTGCTTTAGAAATGTCATTGTTTTTCATTGTATGAAGACAGCAACTTGAGAATTGTCTTTAATTCCTTCCTAAGATTAGGACACACTAGGAGAAAATCAAAACTCACTAACTTCAATCGCCAGGTCCTAACTAACTTAACAATATACCCAAAATTACCACTGAGAAAGAACATGTTTATTTTCATGATTTTAAAATAAGATAACGTGGCAAGTATGACAATGAGAAAAAATATGGACTGCTCTATGCCTGTTTGTAAAAGCCTATATTATTAGAAAGCCCTTTTTTTCAAACTATCAAGCTTATAGATAACAAAATTAAAATATTGGTTTAATTGCTTAGGAGTTCACAACACAAAATTTCCATTATGTACACCAATAGAAATCAAAAGTTTAAAATGAATACTTCTAGAACGTGCCCATTCTCCAGCTTGGGAAACATGTGAGATATTGCAACTCTAAAACAACAGGAGATTAATTTTCAGTTTGGTGTTAGAATAAAAAGGAGGTATTTTACACTTTAATTTCCACCAGTATTTTTAAGGTCCATGTACAAAAATAATATACAACGCACCAGAATCTTGTTTCCTATGGTGAGAAAAATTCTACATGCCTACATTATGACGCTAATGAATAATTCTTTCAATTAGAGATGTGTGTCTAGTCCCTAAAGTAAACATACTTGATAAAAGTTACAAACAAAATCTAAAAGGATGAACAAGTAGGAAAAACTCTTTCTCAGATTTGTTTAACTTTTAATTTATTATTGTAGCCATGGTAATTAACTGTTCTTTATGGAAGGACATTCTTTTTCAGCAGTTGCCATTTTTTGATTTGGAATTCTTTTTTTTTTAAAATTCAGTTTATGCACAACTTAAAAATACTGTAAACTAGTGCTCATCCCAACAAGAGCATTGGGTGTTATATGTAAACCAACTTGACAATAAACTATTTAAGGAATAAATAAATAAATAAATAAATAAATAAATAAATAAATAAAAATACTGTAAACCTGCAAAATAGCTTTTTTCCCCTCTAATCTAAAGCTATATACTCAAGTCTTAATTACTTCAAAAAAGCTGTCTATTAATTTTGATACTTAAAGGTCCTGTTTAACTTATGATTAAGTATATGTAGAAATAGCAAAATGTGAAGAACCCTGCATACCTGGTTTTCACAACTTTACACCCCGTTTTACTTTATATGGCAAATATTAGATCTATGATTTTTAATACGTATGTTAATTCCAATAATTTATTATTCATGTGTAGAAAGCTATTTTCAAAATCATGATATAGTCAGTAAAAATATAAGTATTATCTTTGAGAATATGAACATAAAAAGAAACACAATATATAAACTAGTTACCCCACCCTGTTACATACTCTATTTGGTTTTTTGGATTTAGTTTTCACTTAATGAGCAGAAGTCAAAGGGAGTTCCACAAATTTGGTAATTGTATGGAACAGCATGCAGATCTCTCAGTCGTCAGTGTGTACTGAACATGAGTTACATGACCTTGAGCTGGTTATTCAATGTTTCTAATGCTTTAGCTTTATCATCTGTACAATGCATGCCTATCTCACTAAGTTGTTGTGAGGATTAAGTAAGATAGCCCATGAAAAGCAGGTAGCAGTGTCTGGGATATAACTGGAGCTAAGTGCATTTATTATTATATTTATAATTATTAGATTTATTTTGCCTCTTATACTAGGTTTTATAGAAATTAACATACGGCTTCATTTCTTTTCTCTCTTCTCAAAGCTAGCAGAATATGAACTTAATATCATAAGAAAAATTATTCATTAGCATAATTATACCAACATGCATAAAGTACTCTTATTAAGTCAATTTGTCTGAAATTTTAATAAGTATTAGGCACACCGTTAGAAATAGAATGGTATGAAAGGATGAGTAAGATCCAACATGAGTACACAAAGACATTAGAGTTTAATGGTGACTGACAGTTACAGAACATTCATGACAAATAGATAATGATAAATATTTAAAAATTCATTTTATTTTGTAATCCAAATTATGGAAGTTCTCATAGTTCTGCAGTCACAGAAATAGTTTCATTCCACAAGATCCCTAATTGATATGACCGGGGGAATTACCAATTTTACAACAGAGCTTCTGAGAGTCAAGCAAAGAAGAATGCAGAAATGGTAGGATTATTGTCCAATTTCCTGTAATGTTTGTGGCAGGAATTTGCACATACATACATCCCTGTGCTTCCTGTAAGAGATAAGTGGTGAAAAGGTAACTGATTTTTCCTGACCACTTACCATGTGCTAGGTTGTTTTCATTTTGGTGATGATCAAGTCTTCAGAGTAAATCACTGTAATTCTGTGAAGAGGAATTATTTTACAGGCAGAAAATACGGAATTCAGAGTTGCCAATATGAAATTACAGAGAGACTTAGTAGCACAGCGGAATTTTAAATTTATTTGCTTTATTCCATATCCCATGGTCTCCATCACACAAAGCAGCCTAATTCATTCTCAAACTTGAGCATTACCGAAATAAACTTATTTTTTTATATATTTTTTTCAGTATTTACTTATGGTGAATATTGATGGATCTGAGTCTTATTATTTTTCTTTTTGTCTACCTCTTTGTTTATGTTTTTCTAAAATAATTATTTAAAAATGCAAAGTGATCATCAAAATTCTATCCTCGGTATATCTTCATTATAGTTTATATCTTCATTACCTTTTCCATAATACACTTCATTCCATAAAATATTCACTGTTCTGAAACTAATATAACCTATTCACTGTTTTCATGTTTTATTTCTAGCAGCCCAGTTTTTTTTTTCCTTCTAAAGTCCCACCAAGTTTTCTAATCATCAATTGAATCTGAGTTGACATATTATTTGTATGTCTTGGCTTGGCTAGTATTTGACACATTAATAATGACTTATTTCCTTCCTTCTTATATTGAAATAAATATCTAAGTTCATGACCCTTGATTCAAAGGAACATGGGCCTTGGTCACTAACATTAAAGGAGACAAGTTTTTCAGACCAAAAATAATTCCCCCCACATTTCCAGCTACAAGATAAAACTTCCTGGGGATCTAAGGTACAGCATGGTGACTATAATTAACAGTACCATATTATATTCTTGAAAGTTATCCAGAGAGATCTTAAATGTTATTGCCACACACACAAAAGGTAATTATGTGAAGGAGTGGAGATGTTAACTAACCTCACTGTGGTAATCATTCAGCAATATGTATGTATATCAAATCATCACACTGTACACTTTAAACTTACATATGTTATAGGTCAACAATATCTCAATAGAGCTAGAAAAAAACCATTGTAACCTATTTTTAAAGACATTATTTCATTAAATAATTTAAAACCTGAACTACGGTGGTGACAAAGATAATGGAAAAAATTGTGTAACTATAAAAGACAATCACAATAACACATCTATATATGAATATGGAATAACAAGAGCTCAACCACCACAATTATACAGGTCCAATATAGTCCTTCTTTTGAGCAATATCTAAATCTGTCACTTAAATGAGCAAAGGGCTTGGGCACCTGGGTGGCTCAGTCGGTTGAGCATCTGACTTCGGCTCAGGTCATGATCTCACGGTTCATGGGTTGGAGCCCCGCATCGGGCTCTGTGCTGACCACTCAGAGTCTGGAGCCTGTTTCAGATTCTGTGTCTCCCTCTCTCTCTGACCCTCCCGAACTCAGGCTGTCTCTCTCTCTCAGAAATAAATAAAACATTAAAAATATTATAAAATAAATTTTTAAGAAAATAAATGAGCAAAGGGTAGCTGCAAATAGAACAGTGCCCAGAAAACACTGGTTTTAGAAGGTCTAATCTGTATCTGGACAGAGATGATTAGTAACAATTTTGAGGCCTACCTAGTTAATAATTCAGTAGGAATGGCTCACATACACAAAGTGACATACATAGGTGAAGTTACAGGTCAGACGATGAAAAATATAGAGATAAAAAGGAATAATTTCCCCAGATGAGAGACAGGTGGGGAGAGAAGATAAAGAGAAAGTAGTGTGTAGGTTGCTAAAGAAAATGAATCTACTCCATCTTCCCAAAAGTAAGAAAATGGCAGCATGTAATGCCCCAACTGTGTGTGTGTGTGTGTGTGTGTGTGTGTGTGTGCGCCTGTATATACTTTATTCTCAATTTACTGCTAATTTCACTGCTGGGACCTCTGCAGTTCAACCTTCATTCCTTTGCTTTCTCTGGTCTCCACCTGAAAAAGCCCTACAATTAGAAGTGATTTGAAGATGTCATGCTTTTAGATCTCACCTTTTTGGAACTCTTCCAGTCAGCATGGCTAATACATCTGTACTCCTGTTTCTTTTTATGACTCATATGATGCACTCAATGAAA
Source organism: Proteles cristata cristata (assembly GCA_017311185.1). Classification (NCBI taxonomy): domain Eukaryota; kingdom Metazoa; phylum Chordata; class Mammalia; order Carnivora; family Hyaenidae; genus Proteles; species Proteles cristata. Next base: position 795,734 of record JAESUZ010003447.1, on the reverse strand, counting down.
ATCTTCTTCCTTTCCCCACCTTCCTCATTGATTACCACCCTTGGCAGAGGCAGAGCTTGCAACCCTTTCAGCTCTCCTCTCAAATAGGTCCTTGGCAAGGAGTTTGAGTTTCCTCCAAAATCCCTCTTCCTCTACTCTTCCTAGTGTTACTTTCTTTTATTTTCCCCTTTTCTTGAGTTCCTTCTTTTAGATTATTACCATGGCTACACACCAACATTTTCTCTATGCATCCTTCTTTTTGGTTGGCAAGAAGCCATCTGAGGGAATGACTCAAAATGAGTCTCTGATCTACTTCACTTAGAGTTTGAATTTTAATGTATTTATTCCCCAGGAACCTAGGAAGTCAGAATTCCATACTCATCCTTGCCGCATGATGCAATGAGGAAGATGGGGCCTGAGAAGGCATAAAGTCAAGAGTGCTGACTTAGCACAGAGAGTCATCAAGAGCCACTGGACCCAAAGATTTCATGATGTCCAGGATTATGGATTTATCATTACTAACAAACTCTGTGTGAACCAATCCCCTAAACCATGGGACTACATAAAGCTCTGAAATCGCGAGTCAACTTTGGAGTTGCAGAAGGCCAAAAAAAACAAACCAAAACAAAACATAATTGAGCTTATAGCCAACCTAAATGAATGGTGCCTCAAAACCATTAATATGGTACAAATAAAGAATATAAACAAGGTTAGAAAAGCTTAATTATTGCACATTTGAGTTGGTGGAGTAAGATTTATACCTCATATCCTTGGTGGCCAGAGTTAGGAGTGGGACCAGGTTTTTACAGGAAATGTTTGTGTGAGCACACACACATGGATGTTGGGTGTTTGTGTGTGTGTGTGTGTGCGTGTGTATTTAGAAAAGAAACAATATGAGAAGCAACATCAAAAAAAAAAATGGAAACTAGAAGGTAAATGGAAAAGTAGGTAAGAACATGGAGAATGTGTGGTGAAGGATGAGTAAACTGAGGAATTGTCCCCACAATAGTAAAGGTATTTGGAATTACTCTTTCTAAGCAGATTCAGATTGCGGTCTTTGTCTCCTCAATCCTGGATTTCCTGTAAAACTTGTCCTCTCAAAGTTACGTGGCTTTCATTTTCTGCAAATGTTATCAGGCTGTCAATACAAAGACTAGATTTCACTCCTGTGCACCACACAGACTGTTTGTTCAATAAGGATGCCATCACTGTCACCTGGTGCTTATACTTTTATCTTAGAGCCCATTGAACCATATCCTCTATTTTTCTATGCACAAATATTTGTATAATGCCATGTTATCATCTACCAATCATAAAATAATTTTAGTAATTGTATACATGAAGATGGCAGAATTGACCAACTTGTTGAGTGTGGTGGTTAGTTTTTTATGTATTAATATGTCTGGGCTGGATGCAGTATCCAGATATTTGGTTCAGTATTATTCTAGAATTATCTGTGAAGACGTGTTTTTAGATGAGATTATCATTTACATCAGTAGACTCTGAGTAAAACGTTACCCTCCATAATGTGAATGGGCTTCATCCAGTAATTTGAAAGCCTTAACAGAACAAAAACCAAGAAGAAATTCTGCTATCAAACTGATTCTGGACTCAAACTGCAACTTTTCCCTGGGTCTACCCTGGAGATATGAGTCCTGCCACGCCTTCACAATCATGTGAGATAATTCTTTAAAATAAGTCTCTCTGTTTCTCTTTCATTTATCTAACAAGAAAATATTATTTATTTGAAATATGGTCCAGTCCCCATCATGACTGAACAATTTAGCATAGGAATAGAAAAGTCATTTATGCCATAGCGGAGTGTCATACCTCTTCTCCCCCAGAGTCCCATGCCCAGAACCAAACGAACACACAAACAGGCAAGCCCAGGATGAAGTCCACCCCTTAGCATATCTCACCCTTCCCCCTACTGCCTTCAAGCTCTCTAACTGCAGTCTTCTACCCTTTCCACTACCAATCAGCAACAGAACAACAGAATATAAAGAATTCTATAGATAGATGTACAGTGTACAGACATAGATAGAGATCTATATACCTCCTATTGGGTCTGTTTCTATCCATAATCCTGATTAAGACATTGAACATTAAAATCAGTACTTGAAATGATGACATAAGCAAAAATAGATTCTTTGGAGAAAGGATTTTCACTTCTTTGTAGTATTTTAAATTATAAGAAAGCATTCTAGAAGACCCTGGTTTCATGTTTTTACAGAGAACAAAACAAGAAAGGCTGGAAAACAAACTTTATTCTATTGATTCTATTTCCCATCTTCCACAGATACAAAAGCACATCTTACTTTTGAGCAAACTGATCACACAGGACAGTTTCATTTTTAGTTCACTGTACTTACAGTTCATTAGTAAAGAGAACTTGATAAGCTTATGAAAAGTTTCAGTTTTGACTAAGTTCAATCTTATAAAAAGATACATTGTTATATATGTCACTGTTGTTTTTGATGCCAATGAGATCAACAGAATCTTGAGAAAGCTGGCTTTTTAAACATGGGAAATGTCGGTGAGAGGCAGAAGACCTCAAGAAGCTGTAAACAATGTATTGATTTTGGCCTTTTATATCTTTATATGATTTTCCCATTGAACATGTAAAATAATGTCACATCACTCTTGATTGAGACGAATATTTCCTTGAAAAGAATAGGGGGGAGAGAGAGAGAGAGAGAGAGAGAATGTGTGGGGAAGGAGCAGAGAGAGAGGGAGAGAGAATCCCAAGCAGGTGATGCAGGGTTCCAAATCATCAACCATGAGATCATGGCCTGAGAGAATATCAAGTCAAGATTCTTAACTGACAAGCCACAAGCCAGAGAGGCAGCCCCGTCCTGTTTTGATTTTTTAACTTCTGCACATTAAAAGATATTTAGAAAAAAAGTAAAGCCACAAACTTTAAGTTAAAATGTATCTATCTATCCATCAAATCTCTTTGAAAAGTAACTATGAACTGTAAAGCAGCAAATGCATTAGAGATAGTATTTTAAGAGAATTGCTTTGCAAAGCATAGATCCCTTTGAATTGTGAATAACATCCAATTTACAACTTCAGACTTAGTAATTTGGATTTCATTAAAGTTATATTCAGACCTAATGATTTAACTATATAATCATTAGCAAATTGTTATACATATAGAAAATAATCAATAAATATCTATTGAATGAAAGTAGTCAGAAGTGTTTTTAACTACCTCATAAAAATAAATATCCCAATATGATTTCCACCTTCTTGACACGCAAACACTTGTTAATGATGTCTATTAACAATAGAAAATACATTTTTATCTGCTTTAAGTAGGCTATTTATACTGACTTTCAGATAACATTTTAATACTTAAAAATACATTATAATTATAAAATAGAGATTAGCATTTAAATCTTCAAATCACTGGTCTATGAAAATGTTTATATTATTTATTTTCACATAGTTCTTTTGAAACCATTTGCTAACACTAAAATAGTCTCCAATATCCACATCTACAGAAATTTTTAATAAAGCTTTTTTCTGATCTCGATAACAAGAATATTAATTGAAATATTTTATTAAGTCACACTAAAATAGTTCACTCATAACTTACTATTATTTGACTCTGAGAAAGCATTTTATTTGAGCTTAGAGCTGCTAGTCTGAAAGCTCAAGTGAAAGCTTTATAAAGTTTTCTATGGGCTTTGATTTTAAAAACTAGTGATAGTATTGTAAACCATGTTCAGTTGAATCCATTTTTTCCTTCTCTCTTCTGAGCTTCATCTCTACTTGATGAGTTTTACTTACAAATATCATGATACAGTAGAACAATGAAAGTCCATTGTTTTCACATGCATTACAGCACATGTGAATGCTAAAATGTTCCTGGAACATTTTATGTTGGTTTATATAGATGTGCCTAATCAATTGGTTACTTTGATTAGAGATAGAGATATTTTGCATGGGTTCTTTTTGTCCTCAATGATCCTTTAAAAAAACCTTAGTGGTTACTTTTGTTACTCTATCATTTATATTAGCCTCACTCTAAAAATAACTCAGCTATTTTACCTGTGTAAAAATACAGCTTTAACAGATATCAGCAATTAGTGGCACCTGGGTGGCTCAGTCAGTTAAGCGTCCAACTTTGACTCAGGTCACGATCTCACGGTTCGTGGGTTCGAGTCCCACACCGGGCTCTATGCTGACAGCTAGCTCAGAGCCTGGAGCCGGTTTTGGATTCTGTGTCTCCCTCTCTCTCTGACCCTCCCCTGCTCATGCTGTCTCTCCCACAGAAATAAATAAAAAACATTTTAAAAAGCAATCAAAAATTAGTCACACTGACACTGATTTCTGTGCTTTAACCTTCCAGTATTCTAGGTACAAAGCAAGCATCTGCAAAGAAATTTCTAAGCATGTTCTCTGGGACCACAGAAAGAAAGGAAAGGAAAATCTTATGGTGCTTAGACAGATACCATCTCTACAGTATCTACAGTAGGACAGTGGAATTTGGGACAGCCTATCCACCTGCGCATGCTATGTTCCTAACAGTGCTAATATTTTACGGAATTTCTTCTGTTCTCCAATCCTTCAAAGCCTGAAATATATTCCCAATGGAAAAGAAATCTCTTTTTGGTTTGTGGACAGAATGCTTCTGGGGGTGCACACCTGCTAGTTTAACAATCTTTATATAGGCCAGACTGTAAGCAGAGGGATGTTCACTTGCCTCAAGGTATTTTTGATTCTCAAGTGCCACCTGCTCTAGAAACCGCAGCCAAATGTTATCTAAGAGAAGTGGTATAAAGTATCACAAAGAAATCCTGTGACAATAGAGAACTATCTATCTAAACACTGTAGCTACATACTCTACAGAGTCACCTGCATCAGCATACTGGAGATGGAATGGAAGGAAGTCATGGAGCACTACTGAGAATTCTCTTAAGGCAACAAACTAGCTCCTCTTTCTCAAAGCTGGATACAACTTTTGATAGCATGGACTTACTCTTAGAAGTGCCCCAAGACTTGTGTCCCTATAGCACTACGTTCAGTGACTTGTGCTTCACAGTCTTGATTAAGGAAAACACAGCATAGTCTTTTAAATCCTCTTCGTTGGTTGAGCTGTAATACCCTGGCCGTGAAATCACACTATTTGTGGGCAAATTCTGCCTCTACCATTTACAAATTGTAGTGGATCCAGACTGGATTCTTCAGTTTTCTAATCTCCTTTTTATACCATTTTGTACAGCTGAAGATACAGAATTAAAAACATTTCCCAGATTCCCTTGCAGTTAAGTCTCCAGCAGTGACTCGGGTGCTGCCAGTCAGAATTAAGAGGTGTAAAGAAAGATGGAGGGCCATACTGTATTCATCCTGATAGTGAGAATCACACAGATATTTTGTGGCTCGGTTGACAATAATTCTGGAAGTAGCTTAGGGTGCTGTGTTCTTGGAGTAAGTGTCCCAGAAAGCTGTATCCTTAATTCCCTACTTTCTAATTATGGTAAAATGGCAGTTCTAACAGTATTGCTCTAGAAGTCTGCTGGGTGCCTAGCCTGCAGCCGGGTGCTCCAGCCATTCCAGCAACTTTACCCAATTTCCTACATCAGATTCATCACTTACATACAACACTCAGTGCTCGTCCCAAGTGCCCTCCTTAATGCCCATCACCCATTTAACCTATTCCCCCACACAGCACCCCTCCAGCAACCTTCAGTTTGTTCTCTGCATTTAAGAGTCTCTTATGGTTTGCCTTCTTCTTTGTTTTTATGTTACTTTTCCTTCCCTTCCCTTAGGTTCACCTGTTGTTTCTTAAATTCCACATATGAATGAAATCATATATTTGTCTTTCTCTGACTTATTTCACTTAGTATAATACACTCTTATTCCATCCATGTTGTTGTAATGGCAAGATTTCAATCTCTTTGACCACAAAGTAGTATTCCATTGTGTGTGTGTGTGTGTGTGTGTGTGTGTGTGTGTGTGTGTGTATCACATCTTCTTTATCCATTCATCAGTTGACCGACATTTGGGCTTTTTCCACAATTTGGCTATTGTTGATAGTGCCCCTAAAAACATTGGAGTCTATATATCCAAGGAAATTTTAAATACATGCAGTTTTGATGATTATATATTTTATTTCTTTGCAAATTTTGTTAAATTCAAGCCAATGAATTATATACAAAAAAGATCTTGAGTTTTCTAGGATCATGGTGAAATGTTTTAGTTCTGAGTTTATATGCTAGGATCTAATTGCTTTTTATTATAGCTAATCTATTTGGATTTTCAAACAGTACTAAGGGGATAAAAAGAATGGTTATTTTATTTTTTTTCTGATTGTCTTGTCCATCACATTTAATACTTTAAATTTGGCACTGACATTTCTGTCAAAATTGCTGTGTTGGGCATTAAGTTAGACATTTGATGCTTGACAGTATTTAATCCTCATTTGGAGAGTAAACATTAATATATTAATAACAGATTATTAAATAGATAATTGATTAAGAGTTACTTCATTGTAGAATATGATGTTATAGTCACCTAACAGTAAGCAGTACATTATAATGAAGTGTGGTAAGAGCAATTATAAATGTCTGAACCAAGCATCTGGAGGTAGTAAGGGGGTAATCTCCTTATCTTTAAAATTGGCTTGTGGAAATCTTCATTAAAGGAGTAGCAATTGGGTCTTGAAAGATGAATAGGGGTTTGACACATGGAGAAAGAACATACAAATGTAAATGTTAATTTAAATAAAGAGAATAACATCATATACTATAATTTTGCAGTGTAATGAATGAGAAACTAACGGAAATAGGTAAGTATCAATAAATTAATGCTCTCAGTAAGTCCAAGGTACTTTGAAATGAAAATCATAAATAGCATTTCTTGTTTTGGTAAGAACAAAATATCTAAATTTGTTAAATAGGAAAAATATGTAAACATATTTAGATTAAAATATGAATATATTCCATGATTGTCCTATAAGAAGTCATGAGGCTTCCACTCACCCCTGAAATATAAGACATATGAAAATATTGTAAGACTTGAATGCCTTGGTATTAAATAAAAAGGGGCAACAGTGATGAAGATAAAAAAAAAAAAAAGCCTGAAGTAGAAGCAAATCATGTTGTTTGAGTGATATAAAAATTGCTCAGGTTACCATATTGAGATAAATAAGACACAAGCTAATATTTGTATTGTTATGAATATCAAAATGTCTCAAGTGGTTCTCAAAGGGGGTGATTTTATCCTCTCTGTCCCCCCATAGGGAACACTTATCAATACCTGGATATATTTCTGGTTGTCAAAACGAGCAAAGAATTAGTCTTAGCATATAATAGGTGAAATAGACTTTTGGGGTATCCACCCAGAAGGTCAATAGAGCTATGTTGAAAAACCATGGAATATCTTCGAAGAGAGCTTTTCGTAGTGATTTGTAGACACATCTCTCCATTGGCATCTTCTAAAATACTTGGATATGTTACAGGAGAATAATTTCACTTAACTGGATCTTATGATGAGTTTAAAATAAAGTGTGTATAAATGATTAATTAAGAAGAATAATTCAAATGAATATGAAGTCTTGAGCCATAACCTGATAAGGCAAGAACCTTTTGGGTTATACATAATTTTAATGAAAATTCTTCAGATTCTCTCATGGCTAACCTACTTCCAGAATAGTATTGATGACAAACACAGAGACTGGATTGGTGACCTTAAAGAAAATATAAGACTTTGAAAATGTTGTGACTCTATAGTATATTTGAAAGTTGCTAATAAAGTACATCTTAGTTCTCATCAGCATGTGAAGTGATGGATATTACCTGAATTTGTTGTGGTAACAATTTTTACAATATATACATGTATCAATTCATTATGTTGTATAACTTAAACTAATACAGTGTTAAATATCAATTCTATCTCAATAAAACTGGGGGATAAGCTATTACAAAAATGAAAAGGAAAAAAAACACAGCTGACATGTTTAATGGTAAAATACTGAGTACTGTCCCTTTGAGGTGCCAATACAATGCTGTAGAAGAAAATATGTGATTGTTTTCAACATAAGAGGCTAAAACTATTGCACATCTATATGGGAAGAAATCTCACAATCTTGACTCTTATACTGTACACAAAAATTCATTAGAAATGGCTCATAAATATAAATGTCAAATTAAAATTATCAAACTTCTAGATTAACGATAGCAGAATGACTTTATAAACTGAGAGTAGGCAAAGATTTCTTAAACATGGTACAAAAGATGATAACCATAAAGGAATAAGAACATAACTGGACTTCACTGAATTTTAGAATTTTGATTATTTAAAAATATCATTAGGAGAGTAAAGAGGCAGGTGATAGACAAAGATAATATTTTCATTGTCTGTTTATCTATCTATCCATCTGTCTGTCTATCTATCCATCTAGCTATCTATTTATCTATCTGGTTATATGCATACCATATTAAAAACAGTAAAAAAACAAAAAAGTTAAATAACAGACAGAAATCTTGAATAAGTACTACAGACAACAGGCCATCCAGACGGCCAATAAGCATATGTAAAGATGGTCAGCATCATTATTTATCAGGGAAATGAAAATTAAAACTACAAGATAATATTATACATCCACCAGAAAGTCTAAACGTTAAGAGACTGAAAACACAAAGTATTAGGAAGAATGTGAAGCAACTGAAACTCTCACACAACTGCTGATAGAGATGTAAGCTTGGAAACTATGAGGCATGATCTACTAAAGATGAACATAAACCTGCTCTATGACTCCACAGTTTTATTTCTGGTATATGAATGAAATGAGCATATATGCTCAACAAAGAACATATACAAGTATGTTGATAGCAGATTTATTCAATATGCTCAAACACTAGGGACGCCTGAGTGGCTCAGTAAGTTAAGCATCTGACTCTTGATCTCAGCTCAGGTCTTGATCTCAGGGTCATGAGTTCAAGCCCTGCATTAAACTCCATGCTGGGCGTGGAGACATCTTTGAAAAAGACGAAAAACATGGTCAAAAACTAGAAACAATTCAAATGCCTACTCTCAGGAGAATGGATTACTAATCTATTCTGTTTTCCCTTAATGGAACACAAAATAAAAATTTAAACAGAATGAACTACTGATAAACACAACAGCATGGACAAGTCCCACAGATGTTAGGTTGAACAAAGGAAGACATCATAAAACTGCCTGATTTCTATTTCTATTATATTCAAGAGCAAGCAAAATAAATCGATGTATATAGAAGTCAGAAGTGATTACCACTGCATAGGTGGGTACAGTGACAAGACAGAACTTTCTGAGTGATAGAAATATTTTATATCTCAATCTGCATGGTGTTTACTCAGATATACATATATGTAATAAGTTATTGAGCTGTATATTTCAAATTTGTTCACTTTTCAATCTCATTATGTCTATTTCACACATAATTTTTAAAAAGCTAAATCTCAGAAAAAGAAGAAATTTTGCATAATTTCTTATGCATAATTATGTTAAAAATATTAGAAAAGGAAAGTTAAACATGTTTCTTTATATCCCAAAAATATTTTGAATGCACTGCAAAAAGGAAAAGGTCAATCTGCAAAATATATTTTATGAAAAGAAAGAGTGATTTGCTAATGACATTGAATCCTTTAGGAAAAGTATATAAGTAATTAAAGAGTATAACTGAAAAGACAGGAAACTGGAATAGTACCATCTATCCTGTAAATAAAATCAGCAATTAAGGAGGAAATTACCTACCCAATATAAATATCCTATTAATGTTTTATATATCTATACATAATTTAACACTTCTTAAGACGCTTGTTTAACAAACGCTATTTTTTAAAAGATGAAATTAAGGTCCTTTAGAAACCCAATCCATTTCACTTACCCTTGCAATTTGCAGTGAACTATGTATTGTTTTGAAGGTGTATGACTTAAAATATTTTTATTGCTCATTTTAACTTCTGATATTGTGATACAAGACTTTGTTTTAAAAAATGATTAGTAATGCAGGTAACTACACTTGTTGAAATATAATTCATTACAAAAGGACAGAACAAATTTTTGCACATTTATATGTACTAAGATTGCATTTAAATTTTAAATTCTGGGGTGTACAGAGAGGTAATTTTGCATTCACATTATAGTTAGTCATTTTCTTATATTTCTATTATGTACTTTTAACATAAAACAACTTTCATTATGAAACAGAAGAGAATATACCACCCCAAAATATGCCTCTTTAGCATAAGGATTATTTTAGGCTGATTATTTTTAAGGAACATCATACATAGGAAAAGCTCCAAACACTGAGTAGAAGTTACCCTTTTATAAAAAACAGTTTATATTTACAAGGGAAATCTCCATTTGTAAGTGTCTCCCTCTCCATACCAAGAAGAGAAGGATCACTCTAAATCTCTAAAAACTCTTATCTAGAAGGCAGTGACTTAAATATTCATAACAACCTTCCCCTTGTTTACTGTGCTTTTCCTGGTAACTTCTCATAACCACCCCTTCCACCTCCCAACATCATTTTATTTTATTTTATTTTTTGTCTTTAGCTGGAAATATGATTTAGGATGGTGGGTTAGGTCATTCTGAGGAGTTAGTTTTCTAGGGTATCTCTTCATGTATACAGGAGGCACACATGTTATCAGACTTCCAGTTTTCTCCTGTTAATCTGTTTCTTCATTACAGGGGACCTCCGCCAAGAACACAGAAGAGTGCAAGGACAATTATTATTCTTCCCTCACAATTACAGCCTGCTATAATTTATGATAAATCAACTCTTTGTCTCACTTACAAATGCATATACTTAGGCTTGTACTGACATATCCAAAATTTTACTATTATACCGTGATACACCTCTTACATTGGCATTTGCACACACAATGCTTACACCCACATCCACACACACTTGAAGTTAAGAACAAATCTCTTCAAATGTGCCACTTTGCATGTGGATGATTTTGGACTAAAGCCAATTAAGACCTCAGGGTCTCTAGACAAATTTTTGCTCTTCCCGTAACTACCTAGAAGATTCTAAATTGGAGATATTACCAAGAATAAGAGAGATTACCAGGGAAAATTTTTATCCTACTTGTCTGTCTGTATGGCAGGGCAAACATCTAATTACCAAACATCCACTCTTCTTTTTGTTGCTCTGTGAATTGCCCTCCTCCCCTTTGAAGTCCTGGGACTCTCTCCCACTCTCTCCCATTCCTTAGCTCCTGATGGCTTATCTACCTCACTTTACCTTTCTGTCTTTGATTCTTTCCTGTGTGTGAGGTTCTCCTCAGTATGATGCTAAATTAGACTTTCTCCTAGTAATGTGTCATGTCAATTTAATTCTTAAATGAGCTAGAAGAACCTTAGAAAGGGGGAGAACAATTGCTCTTCCAACACACCAAAAAGCAAAGGTCGATCTTTGGCTCACCGATCAAATATCTAAACTTCTCTTGCTTTAAAATTGCTGAAAATTAAAATAAAATAAAATAAAATAAATTATCATATTAGAGTTCTAAGCCCAAATTATTAAAAAAAAATACTGTAAGTCTAATAAGAATGCCATTGGACATTCAAGATTCTACTCCAGATTAAGTACTAAAATTATAATAAATGCATCATATCAAGCATCCAGGTTATCTTTACCTATATATGAGAAATGGAACCTAAGCTGTAACTCAACTCTTTTAAGGTGTTAGTAAATACCTCTCAAAAAGCAGAAGTGTAGGTTACAATCGTTAAATAATAAGCAAAATAAATAAGCAAAAATGTAAAGGTCCAGAAAGCAAAATACGTGGCAAGCAATTTACGGTAGATTTTCTTTTATCCTCCTCCTTCTTTTCAGGAAAAATGATAATTATCTAGATATTATGCAAAATCCATTAAGATAGATATAGGAATAAGGATTATTTACCAATTAACCTATAATAACTAAAAATTATTTGTACTCTAACTTCTTTTGGTGGGGCAATGCACAGAAATGATAAGGTTCATATACACATAAGTTTTTGTATTTGAATATAAATATCATTTCCTTAAATACCAAACTGTATATCAATTGTTTTCCTAAAAGGAGGTTAACTCTAAAGCATACATAATTAGTGTCTTAATGAAGAATTTGTAATCATCAATGATACCACTACAAGAACATATTTCCTATGCTGGTTCAAAAAAAAATTCCCTGTACTCAATAAACTCCTAACTGGATTTTGCTACAAATATCTCAGAACATGTTGTCTTCATCTATTTCCAGAAAACATTAAACCACCGCTCTCAACAAGCTGTTCTCATTTATACTACAATGCATTTGTAGTGTTGGCAAATGGGAAATCCCAGAGCGGATGAATAAACAGGAAGCTTCATCTAGTGTTAATAATCCCCTAGGACCGTATTTGTAAAGAAATGGCCTTTGCAAGAACATGCACAAATGTGCAGTTTCATACTTGGCAGAAAACCCGTGAATTTTATTCCCAATTCATTTAGTAACTTTATGCTTTTTCACATACACAAACATATACAAACTTGTGACCTTGGGCATGTTTATGAAGACCACATATATATTTATATGTGTATATATGTACATATATGCATATATATGATCATATATCATTTTATATGTAGAACAAATGAATCATATGTATGGTTTAACAGCAGGTTCTTGTGCAACGAATTCTAATTACAGAAAATATTAGCATGATATGAAATAGAGTGAAACTAAGCTGGATAGAGTGGTCTATTCCCACTGAAGCAACTTTTAAAGTATACTGTAATTTAAACTATTATAGTAGGGGCGCCTGGGTGGCTCAGTTGGTTAAGCGGCTGACTTTGGCTCACGTCATGATCTCGAGGTTCGTGGTTCGAGCCCCACCTTGGGCTCTGTGCTGACAGGGCCTGGAGCCTGTTTTAGATTCTGTATCTCCCTCTTTCTCTGACCCTCCCCTGCTCGCTCTCTCTTTCTCTCTCAGAAATAAATAAAACATTTAAAACATTTTAAAAAAGAAATGAAATACTATAGTAAATATCAGAAAATATTTAAAACAGCAGATGTCATTAGCCCTTAACCAACTGGCATGCAGTTCTCTGTGATCCCTAAACCACATTAACACAAAGCAGGGAGGTCCAGCAGGAATATTATACTGCAATTACACTGAAACACATTATTTTCAAAATACAAAATAAACAAATTCTGTATTCCAAAATGAAAATTTTTAGGTTCTAGAATACTCTGAATAGGTCTAAATAATGCACAACATACTTTGAGAACATATAACACCTCTTGGAATACTCTTTAAAAAGATCTGTTATTTGTTGTACATGGTATGAAATGAGTTTCGTGTCAGAAATTGACTTGGGAGCACAATTCAATCTCCATGCAAAGTTCTTGAAATTGATAACCATTCCCTTAACCGAAAACACAGATCCTAAATTCTTCTGTTGCAACTGCTTCTATCTATGAGTATTCACTTTCATGCATCTTTAGCTGTAGTGAAAGTGTATTTTACAAGTTGATTTTGGCCATATAAGCAAAAAAAAATCATGAATAAAATTATTGCTACAAATGTTTAAGTTTATATTATATAACCCTGAGATTATGTTAGCATAATTCACGTAGGTGTATATGATAAGTAGAAAGGCAAAATTCCAGGGCGCCTGGGTGGCTTAGTCGGTTAAGCGTCCGACTTTCGCTTGGGCCATGATCTTGCGGTTCATGGGTTCGAGGCCCGCATAGGGCTCTGTGCTGACTGCCAGCTCAGAGCCTGGAGCCTGTTTCAGAGTCTGTCACTCCCTCTCTCTCTGACCCTCTCCTGCTCACACTGTCTCTCTCTGTCTCTCCTAGAAATAAATAAAAACATTTAAAAAAAGAAAGGCAAAATTCCCCTAGAAGCATGTGAGGGGGCCCAGAAATATCTTTTGCTTAGTATCACATTACATGAAGTGCTTTAAAATGCTCTAGGATCATAGCAATAATAAATTCTACCTATATGTGGTCATTTGTGAGAGAAAAAGGCAAATGTGTTGGCATGAATGAAGAATTCAACACTAAACAATACACCGAGTTTCTAAAGTTTATGAAGAAAGGTAAAATTTAAGAAGTATAAAGAGCTTGTCACAGCTTTCAAGCAATAGGAAAAGTTCGATGTAGGCAAAGAAACCAAACCTCTTTTGTAAAATTCTCACCCTAGAAAACTATTTTTAAATGTGAACCAATCATCATCCAAGAGGGGGTAACAACAAATTCCATTATGTAATTGATTTAAAAGATGGGATTTTTTAATACTCTTTATTATAACTGTTTGAGGTTGTAAGCATTGGAATACATACAAAAGCAGAAAGGGAACAGAGATTTATTTGGTATTATCTGCACATGCAAAAAGTATAAAACAAACACTGGCCCAGGGGAATGATTCAGCCCCTGTTAGTACTGTTGCTGCTTCAACCACTTTAAGAAATATTCTTTTAACGTTATGTATAAATCATCTTTTTTGAAACCAGACATTTATCATTTATAGAGTTTATGTAATCTGAGATGTAATGTTTGAGGAAGTGGAAAAAGAATGATAAAAGATTTTCTCCCTTCAACCACAGAAGCTGCTGGCTTGCAAATGTTTTGCCTTGAGATCTGCTGATGAGTAAAAAAAAAAAAAAGTATTTACAAGCCATCACCAAGGTGGATTTTAGTTCTCCCATAATGTCCAGGACCGAAGTTCCCACTCCTGTATGAACACACATTAGGTAAAAACAATGTGCTTTCCATGACAACTTTAGGTTCAATGTCAGCTCTCTAGGTTACCTCCTCTAGCAAGAATGGGCATCCTTCCTTCCCCATGTGCATTCAGAGAATTTCAAGGAACCCCTGGATACACTTAAAGAGAATTGAAAAACACAGCAGCCCAGAGAAAAACGTAAGCCTTTAAAGTTGGCTTACAAATTCAAATTGGTTTATAAGAAATAAAGGACAAAACAAACAAAGCAAAACAGTAAAAACAACAAAACTTGAGCAATGTGTCAGATAAATAAAGTTAACAGGAAATCCAGGCACACATAGCTACCTCTGAGTGGAAAGTAAAGACCAAGTGGCTCACAGATTTGAGATTAATTTAACTAAAAGAAATCTGGTTGCCTGTAAAGACATACAAGATGACAGAAATCTAACTCTACTGTCCTACTTTGTTGTATTAATAGCTGCCTTTAAGTATGTTAGTAATAAACGTGATAGATGCTAGCTCATTCTTGACACTAAATATGTCTCATTTGTGGAATTAGATCAGCTTTTGCAGAAAATTACTAACAAGTGTATGAGATTTGATGTGGAATTAATCTTAAACTAGTACTTTCACCAATAAAAATATTGATACAAGCAATCTGTCTTGAAAATATAGTATCATACAATACAAAATGGCTAAGACACTATAATTTTCTTATTGACTAACACAGAAGTTAAATTTTAGAATGAGTACTAATTTTTACTTAACCAAAATATTTATTAAAAATGACAAAATATTTAAGATTTATATTAAAGTCAGAAGTTAGTTCTTATATAAAAAAAAAGAAGTTAGTTCTTATATATCACTAAATAACCCCAGTAAACACACTGTTAAGAGGAGTAACATCTATATAAAAATTATATTGCTAAATGAAATCATATGATCACATCTCATTCAAATTTTATATTATATCTAACCAAAACAACGAGAAATAATGTGCAAGAAATGTAGTATCAGGGCACCTGGGTGGTTCAATGGGTTAAGCATCTGACTCTGGCTCAGGTCATGATCTTGTGGTCATGGGTTCAAGCCCCGCGTCGGGCTCTGCTGAGAGCTCAGAGCCTGGAGCCTGCTTCAGATTCTGTGTTTCCCTCTCTGTCCCTCCTCTGCTCACATTCTTTCTCTCTCTCAAAAATGAACAACAACAAAAAAAAGGTAATAGTTTTCATCCTTAAAATGAACAACTGAGTGTCCCAATAAAGGGCCACATGAACACATAAGCAGTGGCATATTTATTTCAGTTACCTTCACATTTTTAAGACTAAAACAATTTTCTTTTTAAAATTTATTCAGTTTCCAAAATAGCTATAATAGTAAAAAAAAAATCACAATTTTCATAGCACTATTATTACTATAGTATGCCAAGGGAAGTGCTAAGGTACAAAGGACAATATAAAGTGTAGCCAAATAAAATATTAAAATTTAATCCATAAACTATATATTGAATTATACATATCTCCTATCTATGAGTTATTTATAAATAAGAATATGAAATTCCAATACAAAGGTACAATGGCAATTTCATTATATCTTATGAAAACCGTAAGAAAAGAGTATTATAATTATGAATATATGTAAAGTGCAATAGTATATTAAATAGGCCAAATATAGCAGTTAATGCTTATTGCGTTCAAAGGATGTATGAACTAATATAATAGGTTAGTGAGACATATGTTACAATTGTTTGGTTTTTATATTTCTTCCACAGAATCAAAAAACTTTCACTGTTAGGAGACAGGCCATTTAAAATGACTGAAAGTAATCAAATTATTTTCACAGAACAAGAAGGTAAAAAGCACCAAGTGATAAGCCAATGGTCATACAGCTAGTGACACAGGTAAGAATAGAGTTCATTGTTCAGACCCTCAAGCCAGAATTATTATTACCTATTGGTGTTCCTCAAAGAAAATTTCCCAACAATGAAATAATTCTACTTTATAATAGTAATAATATGAAATGCTTAACAAAATACTGGAGACAGTCTACCATGTGATGTAATTCATTCCTGAAAGTCATCAGAAAATGCAAGTATGTGTGTGTGTGTGTGTGTGTGTGTGTGTGTTTTAGAGAGAAGGAGAGGGAGAGGAGGAAAGAGAGATGGGGGGATGGACTGAGAAAGCTTTTTGTGAGAAAAAGTCAATGATGGAAATGAGAGTTTTTAACCACTATCTCCAAATTATTCCCAGATCTTAGCAAATTCCAGGAACATCTTTTTAAAATCAAACTACAATTTTAAAACTGGAGCTATACAAATCTAGAATAATAATTACAATAGTTTTTAAATGCCCCTTTTTTGTAAGATGTGACTGAATCTTAATGAATAGATATTATTTGTTATGCTTGATTAAATCTTGACGACTAAAATGAGCTGCCAGAAAGATTCCTGCCTGTGTTTAACTTCAGTGACTTCCCTGAAGAGAATAAATTTAACATTGTGGGCTGAAAGTCCTCTACCTGGATATAGCATTGTACTATAACATATCTAAGACTACAGTTCAAGTTGTACCTGTCACTAATGGTTTCTAGGACCTTGAACTAGTTGGTTTTTGATTTTGGGGTTTTGGTTTTGTCTTTGTTTTTGTTAGTTTGTTTGTTTGTTTCCTGCCTGAGCCTCTTATGTCTTCTGCAAAATGATGGTACGGTCAAGACCTGTCAAGGGTCAAAGATTTTATCCTACTTGCTATCTACTCTCTCAGCCCACAACACCTTCATGAAAAGTGGCAGTAGACAGGAGACTCTTGGAGGCATAGACAAAGAATTTTACCACTTATGTCATGAGTTTTATATTAAGTAAGACAAAATAAATTCCATCTAGGTGGGGTCAGGCTTTCTAAACAATGATGCCCCAGGGTATAATATTCACATGAATATTTTGTTCTCAAATAAACTACTTCTATATTTTGGTGTAACTTGAAGACTAAAAGTAACTGTAGAAATAGAACAACTTAATTTTTATGAATTCAGGAAGAGATATTGTGAGAATTTTTAGTGGTCCCTTTCCTAGATAAAATGGTTTAAATAAAACAACATCAACAACTAAAACACCATATCTATAATATTTTTAAAAATTTTTTAAAACAACCTTATAATATTAATGTACTTAGGTGATAAGTGTAGGAATATATCACATGTACTTTTCATTGCTTATGCCTGCATTAGTGAATGCACCGTATAGTAGATTAAGTAATCTTTAGTGTTATTTTGCTCCTATTGTCCATGAATATAAATTGGATACAAAAGATATGTGAGCTCATGAGATCGCCTCAATATTTTATCCAAGTAATTATGGAATTAAGAGACTCAAATTTATTTACTTTCTTTATAGAGGTTTAAATTTTATTTCTTAGATCATTTTCTCTGAAATATCATGAAGTGGCTATGTTTAGAAGACAGCAAACTTGAGGTTAGAAGAAAAAGGGAGGAGAAAAGAGTACTTTATAATAAGAACCTGAGCCTTGAAAAAATAAACTTACAGTAAAAATGTTAAGACTAGAATCTTTACAGAGTTGTTGCAACTAAGCTTGCAAACCATTCAGAGAATAACCACGGTTTAGAAAAGAAATTTAAAGGTTAAAATGTTGTAGTAAGTTTCTGAAATGCCACTTCCTTAATTAATATGATCCCACTACTCATGCACTTTATTATTAACATAGGGCAACTTGTAACTTCAATAAGTGAGCAAAAGAAGAATCATGTACTCTCAACGAATTTTATAATAATCGAGAATGAATATATATACACATATGTATACACATATGTACACACATATATGTATATGTGTATATATATGTACATATACATACAGATACATACATACACATATACTTTCAAAGGCAATTGTCAACTTCTATTAAAGTAATAGTGACTATAAAATTGAAAGATGATTTTAAAACTGAAAACAGAATCTAAAGTACATAGTACAAGGGCCAGAGAATTACAAAGATCTATTTATTTAGGGAAGTACAAAAACAACAACAAAAAACAAACAAAAGAAACACTAGTCAAGAGTGGAGCAGAGTGACCAATTTTTTCTATTCCCCTCAGTAAACTGTCATGACTTATTCTTCAAAGATTTTTTGAAATGTTATTTATTAGAAGAAAAAAATCTTCCTGGCTAGTTTCTCTTTTAGATTTATTCTTATATTCTTTTTTCCTTGAAAAATTAAAGCTTTTTTTGGCATTAACTTTAAAAATACCATTCTTTTAAAATTCAACAATTATATTGTCATGACTGTATTCATTTGTGAGTAAAGACCTATATCCAGTGTTGCTAATCAATCCATACCTTTAAATTATCTGGTTTGGAACTTTTGTGGATATGTAGGGAAATATCTACCATAAATTTGATTAGCTTTAAATACAGAGCTCCTATGG
The DNA here is from genome assembly GCA_017311185.1 of Proteles cristata cristata. Classification (NCBI taxonomy): domain Eukaryota; kingdom Metazoa; phylum Chordata; class Mammalia; order Carnivora; family Hyaenidae; genus Proteles; species Proteles cristata. The sequence goes on along the minus strand of JAESUZ010003447.1, from coordinate 776,622 downwards.
CTTAAATTACTGCTTGTATGTGAATTCTTTTGATATGCATTGATAAATAAAAAAACTTCTTTCATATATGAAAAATGTACATTTTGACATTAACTATACGTTTTTTAGAGAGCATAGTAATGCAATGGGAAATGTTTGTTTTCCATAAAGAATTATTATTTTATGTAGGTAAGGAAAAGGGAGGAAACTGTGTATTCCTTTTTTTGCATTGTATAATACAATATGTTTTTCCCAACTTTATTGAACTATAATTGACATATAATATTGTATAAGTTTAAATTGTACAATGTGTTGCTTTGATACACATATACTGCAAAATGATTATCATCATAGCATTAGGAAACACCTCTATCTCTATCACATTACATAATTACCATGCCTTTTTTGTGATGAGGACATTTCACAGCCACTTAGCAAATTTCTTTTGTTTTTTAATTTTTTTAATGTTTTATTTACTTTTGAGAGAGAGACACAGCATGACCAGGGGAGGGTCAGAGAGAGAGGGAGACACAGAATCCAAAGACAGGTTCCAGGCTCTGAACTAGTTGCCAGCACAGAATTCAACGCAGGGCTTGAACCCACGAACCGTGAGACCATGACCTGAGCTGAAGTTGGATGCTCAACCAACTGAGCCACCCAGGCGCCCCGCAAATTTCAAGTTTCTAATATACTATTATTAACTATAACCACCACAATATATATTAGATATCCAGAACTAATTCACATTATAACTGGGAATTTGTAAACTGTGATCCAATTCTCCCCATTTCCTGCACCGCTCAGTCCCTGGTAACCACCATTCCATTCTTTCTCTGATTCTCCAAGTCCAATGTTTTTAAAATCCACATATAAATGAGATCATACAGCATTTCTCTCTCTCTCCCCCTCCCTCTCTCCCTTACTCACTATCTCTCTGATTTATTTCCATTATCAATAACACACTCAGGGTCCATCTATGTTGTTGCAAGTGAAAGGATTTTCTTCTTTTTCATGGCTGAATAAATTTCTGTATATTTCTATGTCTATCTTTATCTCTATCTCTATCCTTATAACTCCCATATTCTCTACCCATTCCTCTGTTGATGGACATTTAGGCTATTTCCATATCTTGGCAATTATTAATAAAAGTACAATGAATATGGGGGTGCATATATCTCTTTGAGATCTCATTTTCATTTCCTGTGGATATATAGCCAGAAAACGTACAAATGGCCAACAGGTACATGAAAAGGTGCTTGACATCACTAATGATAGGGGGAATGCAAATTTTAAAAAATCACAATGAGATATCACCTTATACTTGTCAGAATGTCTATCATTAAATAGCTAAGAGATAACAAGTGTTGGTGAGGATGTGGTGAAAAGGGGACACTGTACACTGTTAGTTAGGAATGTAAACTGATACAGTCACTATAGAGAAAAGTATGTAGTTTTCTCAAAAAAAATCACATTAGGGGAGAGGGCAAGATGGTGGAGAAGTAAGGAGCTCCGTACTTGCACTCGCACCCATACATCACACAGAAAAGATCTGAAGCCATTGAAAACCTTACAAAACCTGAGAGATTGGGAGAAAAAGGACGCAGAATCCACTGAGAGAGCCTTCTAACATTGAGTGCGAACCGGATAAGATAAAATAGGGCCGGGATCGGAGACTCCAGGGTGGGAGGCGATCCCCCTCTACCCTCTACGGGGAGTGAGAGGAGAAAAGGAGAGAGTCCGAAACAGAAAAACCTCCGCCCGGGGGGGAAAAAACCTCCGCTCGGTACATAGAAAGACCATACTTGCCAAATACCTGCACACCAGGTCCCCTCGCGTGAACTGGTTCTAGGGGGTGCTGAGCATACAAACTGCTTCTTTGTGCCGCTCCTGGAGGTTGGATTTCAGAGCAGCGGCGCGCCTGCCGCCATTGTAGCTCCAGGGCGGCTGGGACCCCTGAAAGAGCTGCGCTGACACCGGGCGTCCGCGCTCCTGGCTGGCTGGAACTCGAGAGGGAAGGCAAAGAGATAAAAACTGGGAAATCTGCCTGTGAGTTCGTGTTTCGGGTGACGAGCCATAGAGGGACCTGGTTTTCTCACTCCAGCGGGCTCGGGCTACGCGGACCCGACAGGCAAGCCCCCGCGCATGCGCGCCAGCCGGACCCAGAGAAGGAAGCAGCGATTCTGACTCCGCCCCCAGAGCTCAGCAGGGAGCCTGGAACAGCCCGAGGGGGTTGTCTGGGAAGCTGTGTCTAAGGCAACTTCAGAGGGGCGCGCGGACTGGGATTTGGAGATTGGAACTGGCCTGGGTTGAAGAGTGCAAACAATTTCGGCTGCGTCCCCGGAACGGGGAGTTGACACGCCCAAGAAAGCGAGTTGCGGTACGGGGTTCAAGAAGGGACTGGAGCACCGTCACTCTCCTCCCCACAACCGCCAGGGAAGAACCCCCGCCTGAGGCATCGGATCACGCCACGCCCATCCCTGCCTGAGAGGTGCCCTCCTCCCTTTTTTTTTCTCTTTCTTTGTTCCTTTTTTTCCCTTTTTTTTGTTTTTTTCCTTTTTTTTCTTCTTTCTTTTTTTCCCCTTTCTTTTCTCTTTCTTTTTTTCTACTTCTTTCTCTTTTCTCGCTTTTTTCCCCAAAACACTGACCTGATTAACTCTGGTCGCCAGCTTGCTTAAACAATCACAAGTCCATTCTGTAAATGTAAATTCTACACCTACCGACATTTTCATCTCTTTCTCTCAGGAGTAATTAGACTATATAGTTTCTCTGGATAATTCCAGCATCCTTCTCTCACCTATCCAACCATATTCTACCCTTTACTTCTTTGAAAAAAGCTTCTTATCCCTTCTGCCTGTTCATTCTATTTCAAATTCTGCCTCGTCTCGCCCTGCCTTCTCTCTTTTTCTCTATGCTCTTCAACCAGCACTGCATACACACGGCTATTTAACTGTAGCTGGGAAATCCAGGTATATGCTTTAAACCGTTCTTTGTCCATCGGTTTTCTTCTTTTTTCCTTTTCTTTTCACTTTTTGACCCTTTTATGTATTTTATAAATCCTATTATTCGCCCTCCCTCCTCCGTCTTTTCTCTTGACTTTTTCGTTTTCCCTCTTGCTTGCATGTTAGTTGAATTAGCCTGTGCGTTTGTGTGCTCCTGCTCCCTGTGTGTTTGTCTGTCTGTTTTCTTTTCCAGGGCTACCTCAAGAAACAAGCTAGAGTACACAAGGTGAAGAGTCCCAAATATCACTACGAATAGGAAAATAAAATAATGAAGGTCCCAACAAGAGAGATCGAGGTATACCATTCAAAAAACAATCTCTGAAGGATAGGCCCTGGAAAGTCAAAGAGTCTTCTTGGATATAGCAGCGCTCATAGAAACAGAGAGCATAACAGGTCTTTAAAACCAACAAGAGCCGGAAAGCTAACTAAAATGACAAAATGAAAGAGCTCTCCTCCAAAGAAACTCCAAGAAGAAATGACAGCTAATGAACTGCTCAAAACAGATATCAGCAGCATAACTGAACAAGATTTTAGAATAATAATGGTAAAATTAATAGCTGGGCTTGAAAAAAGCATAGGGGACATCAAAGAAACTATGGCTACAGACAGATGGAAAATAAAAATAGGCATGAAGAATTAAAAAATGCGATAAATGAGATCCATAATAAATTAGAGGCCTCCAATGCACGGCTTGAAGAGGCAGAAAGGAGAATAAGTGATTTAGAAGACACCATTCTAGAAAAACAAGAAGCTGACAAAAAGAGACAAACTGATCCAGGAACAGGAAAGAAGAATTCGAGAGCTCAGCGATACAGTCAAATGCAACCATATCCGTATCATAGGAATCCCAGAAGAGGAAGAGAGAGGGAAAGGTGCTGAAGGAGTCCTGGAACAAATTATAGCAGAGAACTTCCCCGACCTGGGGAAGGAAGTAAATGTGGAAACACAAGAGGCTCAGAGGACTCCCCTCAGACGTAACTGGAATCGATCTTCTGCACGACATATCATCATAAAAATGGCAAAATACAAGGACAAAGAGAAAATTTTGAAAGCAGCTAGGGAGAAAAGGGCCCACACATACAAATGGAAACCTATCAGAGTGGTGACAGACCTATCTACTGAAACGTGGCAGGCCAGAAAGGAATGGCAGGAGATCTTCAATGTGATGAACAGTAAAAATATGCAGCCAAGAATCCTCTATCCAGCAAGCCTGTCATTCAAAATAGAAGGAGAGGTAAAAACCTTTCTAAATAAGCAGAAATTGAAAGAATTTGTCACCACGAAGCCAGCCCAACAAGAAATCCTGAGGGGGATGCTCTGAAGGAAAGGTTGCAAGGAACAAAGATTCCAGAGACACCACCACAAACATGAACCCTACAAAAGATACAAAGACTCTAAACCCACATATTTCAATAATAACACTGAATGTAAATGGACTGAATGCTCCAATCAAAAGACATACGGTAGCAGAATGGATTAAAAAACAAAATCCATCTATATGCTGTCTACAAGAAACTCCTTTTAGACGGGAAGATACCTTCAGATTAAAAGTAAGGGGATGGAGAAATAGATATCATGCTACAGGAAATCAAAAGAAAGCCGGAGTAGCGATACTTATATCAGACAAACTGGACTTTAAATTAAAGACAATCACAAGAGATGAAGAAGGGCACTACATAATAATGACAGGGTCCATCCATCAGGAAGAACTAACAATCATAAATGTCTACGCACCGAATATGGGAGCACCTAAATATCTAAAACAATTAATCACAAACAGAAACAAGCTTCTAGATAAGAATGTGCTAATAGCAGGGGACTTTAATACTCCGCTTACAGCAATGGATAGGTCAACCAGACAGAAAATCACTAAAGAAATAATGAACTTGAAAGACACATTGGACCAGATGGACCTGACGGATATATTTAGAACTTTACATCCTGAGGCCAGGGAATTTACTTTCTTCTCAAGTGCGCATGGCACATTCTCCAAGATAGATCACATACTGGGACATAAAACAGCCCTCAATAAATATAAAAGAATAGAGATCATACCATGCACACTGTCAGATCACAGTGCTTTGAAACTTGAAATCAATTACAGGAAGAAGTATGGAAAACTTCCAAAAACATGGAGGTTAAAGAACACCCTTCTAAAGAATGGATGGGCCAATCAGGCAATTAGAGATGAAATTAAAAAATATATGGAAACAAATGAAAATGAAAACACAACAATCCAAAATCTATGGGATGCGGCAAAGGCAGTCCTAAGAGGAAAGTACATTGCTCTCCAGGCCTATTTCAAGAGATTAGAAAAAGCGCAAGTCCAAAATCTAACAGCTCACCTAAAGGAACTAGAGGCAGAGCAACAAGAACGCCCTAAACCCAGTAGAAGAAGAGAAATAGTAAAAATTAGAGCAGAAATAAACAACATAGAGACCAAAGAAACAATTGAACAGATCAATGAAACCAAGAGTTGGTTTTTTGAAAAAGTAAACAAAATTGACAAACCTCTAGCCAGACTTATCCAAAAGAAAAGAGAGAGCACCCAAATAGACAAAATTATGAATGAAAATGGACTTATGACAACCAACCCCTCAGAAATACAAGCAATTACCAGGGAATACTATGAAAAATTATATGCCAACAGATTGGACAACTTAGAAGAAATGGACAAATTCCTAAACACACACTCACTACCAAAATTCACACGGGAAGAAATAGAAAACCTGAACAGACCCATAACGAGTGAAGAAATTGAATCAGTGATCAAAAATCTCCCAACAAATAAGAGCCCTGGACCTGATGGCTTCCCTGGGGAATTCTGCCAGACATTTAAAACAGAATTAATCCCAATTCTTCTCAAGCTATTCCAAAAAATAGAAAGCGAAGGAAAACTCCCAGACTCATTTTATGAAGCCAGCATCACACTGATTCCCAAGCCAGACAGAGATCCAGCAAAAAAGAGAACTACAGGCCAATATCCTTGATGAATACGGATGCAAAAATTCTCAACAAGATCCTTGCAAATCGAATCCAGCAGCATATAAAAAGAATCAACCACCAAGATCAAGTGGGATTCATTCCTGGGTTACAGGGCTGGTTCAACATTCGCAAATCAATCAACGTGATACATCATATCAATAAAAGAAAAGATAAAAACCATATGATCCTGTCAATAGATGCAGAAAAAGCATTTGACAAAATACAGCATCCCTTCTTAATAAAGACTCTCGAGAAAGTTGGGATAGTAGGAATCTACTTAAACATCATCAAAGCCATCTATGAGAAGCCTTCAGCTAACATCATCCTCAACGGGGAAAAACTGAGAGCTTTCCCCCTGAGATCAGGAACACGACAGGGATGCCCACTCTGACCACTGTTGTTTAACATAGTGCTGGAAGTCCTAGCATCAGTCATCAGGCAACAAAAGGAAATCAAATGCATCAGAATTGGCAAAGAGGAAGTCAAACTTTCACTCTTCGCAGATGACATGATACTCGATATAGAAAACCCAACAGACTCCACCAGAAGCCTACTAGACCTGATCCAAGAATTCAGCCAAGTTGCAGGGTACAAAATCAACGTAGAGATATCAGTTGCATTTTTATACACCAACAATGAAGCAACGGAAAGAGAAATCAAGAAACTGATTCCATTCACAATTGCACAAAAAACCGTGAAATACCTCAGAATAAACCTAACCAAGGATACAAGAGATCTGTATGATGAAAACTATAGAAAACTTGTGAAGGAAATTGAAGAAGACACAAAGAAATGGAAAAACATTCCATGCTCATGGATAGGAAGAATAAATATAGTTAAGATGTCATTACTACCTAAGGCACTCTACACATTCAATGCAATTCCAATCAAAATTGCACCAGCATACTTCTCAAAACTAGAACAAACTATCCAAAAATTTGTATGGAACCACAAAAGACCCCGAATAGCCAAAGTAATCCTGAAAAATAAAACCAAAACGGGAGGGATCACCATCCCAGACTTTAGCCTCTACTACAAAGCTGTCATCATCAAGACAGTATGGTATTGGCACAAAAACAGACACATAGACCAATGGAACAGAACTGAGAACTCAGAAGTGGACCCAAAAGTATACAGCCAACTAATCTTTGACAAAGCAGGAAAGAATATCCAATGGAAAAAAGACAGCCTTTTTAATAGATGGTGTTGGGAGAACTGGACAGCAACATGCAGAAGAATGAAACTAGACATTTTCTCACACCATGCACAAAAATAAACTCAAAATGGATAAAGGACCTGAACGTGAGACAGGAAACTATCAACACCCTAGAGGAGAAAGCAGGAAACAACCTCCTTGACCTCCACCGCAGCAACTTCTTACTTGACACATCCCCAAAAGCAAGGGAATCAAGAGCAAACATAAACTGTTGGGACCTCATCAAGATTAAAAGCTTCTGCACAGCCAAGGAAACAACCCACAAAACTAATAGGCAACCAACGTAATGGGAAAAGATAGTTGCAAATGACATATCAGATAAAGGGTTGATATCCAGAATCTGCAAGGAACTCACCAAACTACATGCCCGAAAAACAAACAACCCAGTGAAGAAATGGGCAGAAGATATGAACACACACTTCTCCAAAGAGGACATCCAGATGGCCAACAGACACATGAAACGATGCTCAGCATCCCTCCTCATCAGGGAAATACAAATCAAAACCACACTGAGATACCACCTCACGCCAGTCAGAGTGGCTAAAATGAGCCAATCAGAGAACTCTAGATGCTGGCGAGGATGTGGAGAAACGGGCACCCTCCTACACTGTTGGTGGGAATGTAAACTGGTACAGCCCCTCTGGAAAACAGTGTGGAGGTTCCTCAGGAAACTAACAATAGAACTCCCCTATGACCCAGCAATAGCACTGCTAGGAATTTACCCAAGGGATACAGAAATGATGATGCATAGGAGCACATGTACCCCAATGTTCATAGCAGCACTCTCCACAATAGCTAAAACATGGTAAGAGCCTAAGTGTCCATCAACAGATGAATGGATCAAGAAGATGGGGTTTATCTATACCATGGAATACTACATGGCAATGAGAAACAATGAAATCTGGCGATGTGTAGCAACATGGATGGACCTTGAGGGTGTTATGCTGAGCGAAATGTCAGGCAGAGAAGGACAAATATCATATGTGTGCACGTATAGGAGGATTAGGAGGAACTGAACAGAGGTCCAAGGGGGAGAAGAAGGGAGGAAATGGTGGGGGAAAGGGAGAGTGGCAAACCATGAGAGACTCTTGAATGCTGACAAAAACTGAGGACTGATGGATGTGGGGTGGAGGAGGGATGGGCATGGAGGAGGATACTTGCGGGGATGAGCACTGGGTGTTATGTGGAAACTAATTTGACAATAAACTATTTGTGAAAAAATAAAATAAAATAAAATAAAAGCAACAGAAATACAGATGTAAGATAAGGGTGATGACACCCTCAATATTTGTATCACAAAGTAAAATACCTTGCCATTAAATAATGTTTTTTTACAATTTTTCAAAAAAAAAAATCACATTAGTTTGTATCAAACAGTAGAGTTCCTCTTCCACTCAAATCTATTTACTCAAAGTTGTAGCAAATATATTATTATGTTTTGGTACTCAATAGTATTCTGTTTCTTTAAAAAGTGACATAATTAAAATTTTGTAACTGAACTAACATTCTAATAAGTTAATATTTTAATAGGCAAAGAAATATACTAGAATTTTAGGAAAACGCTGAAATATTTTACCAGACAATTATCAGAACATAAATAACAGAATGAAGAATGACTTCTGCTTTGACTTTTGTAGTTAATAGTTTAAAAGGGCAGTAACTTCAGTATAGCACACCTGACCCATTTGAGTAAAATAACTTCTGAAAGTAAATTTCGTATCAATTTTATAGAATTTTTATTTTTTTAAATTATTAAGTAATGCTTACATATTTCCAAATAATTCCAAAAAATGTCATAATGGTTTTCCTTAATAAAAAGACTATATGTCTTATAAAACTGATTTGTTTAAGAAATACATTCAAATGTCATCTTAAAAATTAATATCGTATTATGGCACTATATATACTAAATTATTATTAGCACAAAAATTATAAATTATCTTTAAGTACTTTTATATTAATCACTTATTTTTCATCACTGGTTATATACTTTTTTAATGTTTATTTATTTTTGAGAGACAGAGAGACAGCATGAGCACGGGAAGGGCAGAGAGAGAGAGGGAGACACAGAATCTAAAGGAGGCTCCAGGCTCTGAGATATCAGCACAGAGCCCAACACAGGGCTCAAACCCACAAACCAATGAGATCATGTCCTGAACCAAAATTGGACGCCCAACCAACTGAACCGCCAAGGCATCCCTCTTCACTGGTTATATTTAAGTTTTACTGAAAACCATGACAAAAAAAGAAGAGAAAATCAGATCCAAAGTAATGAGAATAAAGGTGATGATACAGAACACAGTAGAAACTGAAGAGCTAGAAAAATAAACAGATAAGCCAAAAGCTGGTTATGTAAAAAAAAAAAAAGAAAAAGAAAGAAACTGCACAGCCTCTGGTCATCTTAATCAAAAAATAAGAGAGAGGAAACAGTTTATTATTAGCAAGAATGAACATGGTAACATGACTACAAATTCTACACATATTAAACATATAAGAAGACAGTATTAACAACAATTTTATGTCAACAAATTGAGCAAGTTTGATAAACTCTTTGAAAGATACTAATAACCAGCATTTACTAACAAATAGATAATCTGGATATCCCTATATAGTAAAACACATACTGCAAGATAGCATTTATGTAATATTCCAGAAAAAGGCAAGCTATTCTATAAACAGAAAGCAGATTAGTGTTTGGCTGGCGACTAGCTGGGCATAGCAGTAAAAGATGAGAGGGAAAGATTAGCAGGGAGCATAAGGAAAGTCTGGGGGGTGAAGTATAGGTTTATTGTTTTAATTGTGGAGATGGTTTCATTTGTATATATTCACACAAATATAAACAACTCCACATTTTAAAAATGAGCAGTTTATTGTACATCAGTATGTCTCAAAAAAACAAAATCCTCAAAAAAACTAAACAAATAAAAAAAAGAAGATGAAATGACTACCAAGTTTCATTAATAGTTAAAACCAGAGCTGAAGCATTTAGTCCACCTCCAAAACATTTTACTGTAAGTATTTCACAAAGTAATTCAAAATTTTCCCAATACATAATAAAACACATTAAAGGAGAAAAATCAAAGTACAATTCTACCCATATCCTTTTTTTCCAAGTCATAATTACATTTCAGTATAATTGAATATTTGGAAAATGTTTCTAATAGCTTATATCTAGTCATAAAGTGTTTATATTGATATAAGATTTAATGAATGACCTGAATTAAATATTTGTTTAAATACCTACTGGAAAAAAGAATACCCAAAATTCACCATCCTAAACATATACATACACACAAACACATGAATACTATGAATACTCATGCACACATTAGTGTGACATAATGATTCTTATTGGTCAGGATGACACATGCATGTCCCCTACTACAGTAACAATAATTTTAGTCAATGACATGGAAGTGATTATAAGAATTAAGTATGTGGGGCGCCCGGGTGGCTTAGTCGGTTAAGCGTCCGACTTTCGCTCAGGTCATGATCTCGCGGTTCGTGGGTTCGAGCCCCGCGTCGGGCTCTGTGCTGACTGCCAGCTCGGAGCCTGGAGCCTGTTTCAGTCTGTGACTCCCTCTCTCTCTGACCCTCCCCTGCTCATGCTGTCTCTCTCTCTCTCTCTCTCTCTCTCTCTCTCTCTCTCTCTCTCTTTCCTAGAAATAAATAAATAAAACATTAAAAAAAAAAGAATTAAGTATGTAATGTGGTGCATCTGATAACAAAAAGCCTTAGCCAATACAAAGCCCTATCGTATAACAAAAACCTAGAAATGTTGAATTACATATTTTATAAACAACTTAGGAATATTCACGTTTTAGAAGTTCCAAAATTGAGACATAAAGAATCACCTGAAAGGGTAAAGAACATTAAGGATCTACTCCTGAAATCATTGTTGCACTATATGCTAACTAACTTGGATGTAAATTTTAAAAATAAATTAAATAATAAAAAAAAAAGAATTATTGGATGTCAGATACAGAATTTAGAGCCAGATTTAAATAATAATGTTTAGCCTGCAGAGGTTGAGGGAGTACTGGACCTGGATAGAGAATCTAAGGATGGACTATGGAGGTAAAGTTACCATATTAGGAGGGCAAACAAGCACTTCGGGTGGCATAGTGTGTTGACTTTGAAGGGAGACACCTGCCTTAAGATGGCTGGGTTAGAATACTATTCCATTTGTGAAGAAAAGCAACAGGGAAGGATCCTCCCACCTACCCAGGGAAGAGTTTATGACACTTTCTTCTACTTAGGCTCTGTGAAGAATATTACATTGTAAATTAAATATATGTCAAAAGTCCATGATGCATGTTCCATACAAAGGAACAAAGAGAACAAATGGAAAGAGAAGTAAACACCTAGTCAAGATGCACTTAACACTGTAAAATTACAAACCTGATGAAGCAATGGATTAGTATGAGGAAGAAACAACAGATACAGCAAATAGAACTGGTGCTTCTGTCCAAAACAATAGAACAATCTGATAGGTGTTATGTTTACAATGATTAAGTAGGTACAGAAAACAACATCTAGTCTAAAAACAGAGGAGATGTTAGGATACTTACATAAAAGAACAACAATTAGTAGTCTAAAAACAGAGGAGATGTTAGGATACTTACATAAAGGAACAACAACTAGATTAATAGGTGACTTTTAACCAATAACATTAATAAACAGTGTAATATAACGTTTATAAGATTCTTAAGGAAAATATCTATACTTCTTGAAGTCTAGACCCAACTGAACTATCATCATTCAAGAGTTAGGGAAAAATGAAAACATTTTATGATAAAATAGAGTGTTTTTTATGAATTGTTTTGAGTGTCCCATAAAGGATGGAATAGGAAAGGAAAAATGGTATTCAGGAGGAAGGAGTAGGATGTCAAAACCAATGGAAAGCAAAGACATTGATATATTTTGGCAAATCTATGTACACATGATCTGTAAAAACACCAGAGCAATAATTTCCATGGTGAGTTAAAACAAGCAAGAAATAAAACCATGTAGAATAATAATAAAAATTTTATGTGGGGCTAATTGATATTCAGGCATTCTGATATCCTTGAAATATCTGGATGTAACATAAAGCTACTGACCACTTTCATGTATTGTCAAGTTGAAAGTACTTGTTAAAAATCTAAGGATAACTATTATATTATAAAACTAGAAATAATGCACAATTTAAAAATGGTACTGTGAGAAAGAAAAGAAGGATAAGTCATTAAATCAAAGGCACAACAACAAAAATAACATGAAAGTTTTCTTTAAGAAAAGAAAGAATATGTAAAATGTATTCATACAATACTATAAAGCACAGAATATGAATGAACCAGAGTATTATTTTAAATAGGAATAAGGCACCAAAATGGTATGTTAGTGAAATAAAGCAAACGGCCAAAATATAGACAATGTTTCATACAATGTATGCATCTTTTAAGTATACTAAACAGTTCTTATTATATACAGTACAATGTAGAAGGAACAGTCCCATTCTAGCTTCATGCTACTTATGAAATAACTCAAGTTTAGGAGGAGAGGGAATTAGATGGAGTGAAAGGTTCCTAGTTTTGTCTACTATATTTTACTTTTTATAATATTCTTACTTCATTATAATGTTTCATTCCTTTAAAAATAAAGCATATACAATAAATATTGCAAAGTGTCAGTAGTTGTTAAATCTATTCGGTGAGTACAGTGTATGATATTACTTATACTTTTCATTTATTTATTTTATTATCATAAGTAATTTTAATAAAAGGCATTAAAAATTACAAAAGTGGTCTTAGCAGAAATTATAAAACAAGAGCATTCATTTCCATATACCCTATTTGTCTCATATACTACAAGTAACCTCAATTATGTTATTTCTACTCTGTTGCCATGCCTTTTTTGACAACAACTAGGCTTAGACCTAAAGTTTTAACTAACCTGTTTTGGATATTTAGTGTTGGTAGCAACAGCTGATCTACACTTTCCCTAGTATTTGGAGTCCACTCAATAGCTAAGACTATCACATTATTTTTGTTTGCTAATGCTTAGAAGAATCTAATTCAATTATTAAGTTATATCCATAATCAAATATTAAATGGCCAGATTATTTTGAGGGAGACTGCAGTTCTTTTTTTTTATTCATTATTTTCTTTTTTTTTTTTTACAAATAGTTTATTATCAAATTGGTTTCCACATAACACCCAGTGCTCATCCCCACAAGTGTCCTCCTCCATGTCCATCCCTCCTCCCCCCACATCCATCAGTCCTCAGTTTTTGTCAGCATTCAAGAGTCTCTCATGGTTTGCCTCTCTCCCTTTCCCCCACCATTTCCTCCCTTCTTCTCCCCCTTGTTCCTCCATAAGTTCCTCCTAATCCTCCTATACGTGCACACATATGATATTTGTCCTTCTCTGCCTGACTTATTTCGCTCAGCATAACACCCTCAAGGTCCATCCATGTTGCTACACATGGCCAGATTTCATTGTTTCTCATTGCCATGTAGTATTCCATGGTATAGATAAACCCCATCTTCTTGATCCATTCATCTGTTGATGGACACTTAGGCTCTTTCCATGTTTTAGCTATTGTGGAGAGTGCTGCTATGAACATTGGGGTACATGTGCTCCTATGCATCATCATTTCTGTATCCCTTGGGTAAATTCCTAGCAGTGCTATTGCTGGGTCATAGGGGAGTTCTATTGTTAGTTTCCTGAGGAACCTCCACACTGTTTTCCAGAGGGGCTGTACCAGTTTACATTCCCACCAACAGTGTAGGAGGGTGCCCGTTTCTCCACATCCTCACCAGCATCTAGAGTTCTCTGATTGGCTCATTTTAGCCACTTTGACTGGTTGAGGTGGTATCTCAGTGTGGTTTTGATTTGTATTTCCCTGATGAGGAGCGATGCTATGTGTCTGTTGGCCATCTGGATGTCCTCTTTGGAGAAGTGTGTGTTCATATCTTCTGCCCATTTCTTCACTGGGTTATTTGTTTTTCGGGCATGTAGTTTGGTGAGTTCCTTGTAGATTCTGGATATCAACCCTTTATCTGATATGTCATTTGCAACTATCTTTTCCCATTACGTTGGTTGCCTATTAGTTTTGTGGGTTGTTTCCTTTGCTGTGCAGAAGGTGGGAGACTGCAGTTCTTTTTTTTTTTTAATGTTTTATTTATTTTTAGGAGAGAGAGAGAGACAGCGTGAGCAGGGGAGGGTCAGAGAGAGAGGGAGTCACAGACTGAAACAGCCTCCAGGCTCTGAGCCGGCGGTCAGCACAGAGCCCGACGCGGGGCTCGAACCCACAATCCGCAAGATCATGACCTAAGCGAAAGTCGGACGCTCAACCGACTAAGCCACCCAGGTACCCCGGGAGACTGCAGTTCTAAAGAAGTCTAAATGATCTGTATGATCCACATACAGAAATTCATTGTGAATGCAATATTTAATTTCTGAATCTATATGTCATCTAAACAATTTCCCAGCCTAATTTTTTTGCCAAACTCTGAGCCTCAAATGACTTCTAATAACTAGGTATGGAAAAAAAAAATAGAAGGGGGAGTCATTGAACAACACTTTTAGTATTTTTATGCTGAAACTACAAATCTTCCATTTGCTGAAAATTTTCCAATGTTTTAATTATATAAATTTAGGTATATACAAAGGTATATTTTTGCTTAAAGATATTAAGTTTTCTCTTGTTTAAGTTACAGATGTTGTAACTTTTACTTTTGCTTTCAGGAAATTAACAGATGAGTTGAGTAAAGGAAATTAGTTCAATAGTAAGATGATGCTAGAAGTTAATTGGAATAGCAAGATAACTCTAGAAATGATTTCAAATTGAACAAAGACTTCCGTTTTGGGGCAGAGATCTAACCTTCAATCCAAAAGGGCTTTTGTATCTTTAGCAATAAATTTTTAGAGACAGTCTAAAAATATGTGCATATTCAATATAAGGAAATTAATTTTTTACCAAGGAATAGGAGCAATATTAAAACTGATTTTTCTTAGATAGCTTTTTAAATCTAAATTAAAAATTTTCAGGGGCACCTGAGTGGCTCAGCCAGCTGAGTGCCTGACTTGGGTTTAGGTCATAATCTCACAGTTTGTCAGTTCAAGCCCCCAGTGGGGCTCTGTATTGACAGCACAGAGTCACATCCTGCCTTGGATTCTGTGCCTCCCTCTCTCTCTGCCCCTCTGCACCTCTTGCTCTCTCATGCTCAAAAATAAAGAAGCATTAATTTTTTAAAAATATTTATAAATTAAAATTTTTCTTTCATGTAAGCTAAAATATATTGTTAAATTTTACTAAAGAAATAATGTAACCAAATAATTCTGTGTATGCAATGCAATAGACATAAAATAATAATTAATTTTGATCATCATCAATTGGACATGGTATATTATTAATGACTAACACAGTTAGATAAAGGAAGAAAATTTTTACCTATTCACTCTTTCAGCATAACTCTCTAACAGGGACTTATATTTAGATTTGAAAGGGAGTTAAAGTTGTTCATTTGTTTCCAATAAATTATATACTGAACACATAACATGTGCTAGATAATTTGGTACATGCTATGAATACAAAGATTAAAGACAGAGACCTTATATTGTGTACACCAATATTATATGTAATGTTCATCATTGCATAATGGTGAATTTATGCATGAAGTGCTAGGGAACATATTAAATTAGGAATGATATGTTAGAAAAGGGGAAGGGAAAAAGACTCATGTGTACAATCCATATGTAACCCATATGGTAGAATCAGGGAGCCAAGAATTAGTTCAGCATTAGAGAAACTCAGGCCATGAATACCAAAGATGCAATTGAAAACATATGGGCCAGTCCTTTAGAGATGTGAGAAAACTTTGTGAAATAAGCAGTATCTATTCATATCATTTATCATTTCCAAGGAATTATTAAATATAAATGTTATTTTTTATCCAGATTTTCTAGTATTGACATGATATGAATTTATACCACGGAATTAGGTTAAAAGATATTTTTTAAAAAAATCACACATTCAATAAAAAGCTTCATCAATTCACTCTTAAGTTTTGTATTATCTTGAACTTATTTAGAAATTGGTCACTAAAATTTGAATAAACTATTCTCTTGTTAAAATATTCTGCAGTCAATGGGATTATCACTAAATCACTGGAACCTTTTATTAAACTTTATTTTAGTACATCAATTATAATACTATTAGTCAATGGGAGACAACTTAAAGCAACAGAGTTCTCAAGGATCTGATTAATGGAACTCTGCTTAAATGCTGGTAACTACACCCTTTTGACAAAATCTACAGGCCCTCAATAAATAGCTTCCAAATAAACCTGGAAACACACATTCACTTGGGCTGAGGGCCACAAAAAGAGAAAGGGTTTTCTTTAGTTCCCTCTGTCCCTTGGTTTATGGCTGTCTAGTACAGTAGGGGTTTAGCAAAAGTAAATCTCCATAACTGCTAGTCAAACAACGACAGTTAACAGAAGCTTTACCCAGTGCTATCAAGATAATAATTAACAATTTATAACAAAAAGGAAAAGCATGATAATTAAAAAAAATCAGAAGCTAATAAAGAAAAGGAATGAAGTGACTGCATGAACACTACACCCACCCAGTCACCATAAATAAACCAGTAGTATAACTATCTCTTTAACACAGTAACTCTGTATCAGAGAACAAAGCAGCAGAAAGTGAAGGGAACCCATAGTTCATAGTTCATTTTACTTCCCCAGACTCCAGCTCCATGCCCTCCTGACCTAAGAGGTAATTGGTACTTAGATTGTGTAATTTAATTTTTCTTTGGGGAGGTAGTTCCCACTCTGTCAGAGTATGATTTCTTTTGCTTTTGCTTCTATTTTTCTCTGCTTTCTACCAAGTAAAAGGTAATTCTGAGTATTGACACATGGAAGTAGAGATATATGGCCATGGAAAATGTAAGATTTATCTCCAACAATTTTCATCTATTGAATATAATTTCAGTGCATAGTAAAGTCCATGTTACCAAAACATTTGGTCTACAACCTGCTATGATGTTGATGAATCATTGTAAAAGACAGATTTTTCCACCACAAGAGCCACTATAGTTCGGCAGCAAAACAAGCCAATTGCTAATCATCCATAATCTGATAAATAGATGATAGAGAGAGAGAGAGAGAGGAAGAGAGAGAGAGATAAGATTGAAGTTCACTTATAAGATAAGAGAGAGAATACATGTCACTTTATAGTTTAAAAATACCTACATCATAATTTGATATAAACACAATAACCAATTTGTTGAATATCTATTATCTTCCAGGGGACTTTACATAAACAACCTTATTTAATCCTAACACCAACATAACTCAAATACTAAATCAGGCTTAAGCTAGGTGTTTTGGTTCCTGGTCCAATTATGTTTATGTGAAACCACATTCCTTTAGTTAAAATGCATGATACTTAAAAGGAGAGGATCCAGGATGCCTGGGTGGCTCAGTCAATTAAGTGACTGACTCTAGAGTTTAGTTCAGGTCATGATCTCACAGTTTGTGGAATTGAGCCTTTCTTGGGATTTTCTCTCTCCCTCTCTCTCTGTCTCTCTCTGCCCCTCTACCCCCTGAAAATAAATAAAAGAAAAGAAAGGAGAGAATGCAAGATTTCCTATTAGAGTATTTCTCGCTAGAACATTCAAATTAATTACATTGTCTGATTAGCTTACATTTTCCCAAGATATATGGAGTAGTTCATGATCATGGAAGGTGTATGTGTGTGTGCATATGCACATATTTGTATGGCAACTCTGTATATGCTGAATACAATGTAGAAAGTAGCTAAGAGATGTCAGAGGGATGACGGAAGAACAGAGAATAAATGAGTCACAAGTAGTAACAGTGGCTGGTAGGGTTAGACTCAATGAGGGCGGGGAAGAAGTCTATCTTTTATTGTGTTGTTTCATTTCCACATCTGGAATAGTGACTGGAAAGTAGGTGATACATAAATATGTACTTAATGATTGACAGAGAATCAACATGAAGGTCACTTACATCAGAAAAATTCCATAAATGTTACCATATATGGGATGAGACTGCACTTATGGTATTTGTGTTAATTTTGCTTAGCCTTTCATAATATATGAGTAACTAATTTCAGTACATTCCTTAGCCCTTCCTCTCTCTTCAGGTAATCAAACTCAAGCACTCTTCTAGTTCTGAGTAATGCAGAGCATAGAAACTAACACATGAGGGGCACTTGGTGAATGAGATGGTGAAAACTACATAAACAAATACAATCAAGAACATGACTGATGAAACATTAAAATACCATTCATTATTTGGAAACAAATACTTCCTTAGTATCTATTAGGCAATGGGAAAAGGACCACAAATTGACTGGTAAAATGATGGGAATTATCATTCACCAATGATCATGACCATCTATTTACAAAGGGCTTCTCAGAGATCCAGTATTGCAATTTACTAAGATCACAGACTCCAGAGCCACTGTACATGGATTCATAATACAGCCTCAAAGTTTCTGCTGTGTTTTATGAGGCAATTTATTAACCTTTTATGTGGTCTAATTCTCTTGTGGACAATGGGGATTATAATAGTGTCTGTCCCTTAGGGATTGCAGTGAAGATTACAATATTATTATGAATGATTTATATTTAGCCAAATACTTAATCATACTACATACAAAATAAGTCAATTTATGCCCAAAATGTACAAAGTATAGAGTTTTACACGTGGAGCTATTAATCTTCAAGTGGCAAGTGATGAACTTTACATCGTTAAAATGAATTAACAGAAAAATATAAAGCTAATTACAGATCATCATTGTTGTGAACCTTTATGACATTCCTTTTATTTTTGGAAACTTTTTAGTGACATGTAGAATGTTGCCTAACTAAACTTCTGCCAACTTAAATTTAGTAATACATAAACATTGATACAGAAAATAACATAGTACTTGATAATTTTGGAACAAAAGTAAAAATGCAAAACAACTATAGCAACTTCTATTATCTTTGTTTTTACGTTTTTCAAATTGTTAATGAGAGGAGTTTTTTTTTTCATCTCATATCCAAGTATCCATAAAACTTCATAATTTAAAAAAATGTGTTTATTCATTCATTAATTCAGTAAATGTGCATAGAATCTTTTCATGTGTCAGGTACATAGAAGACATTCTGTCAGCATTTCTTAAATATGCTTTCCAAGACTTTTTATCAGCTCTGCCAGACAGTAACACAATGAGAATATAGGTTGTCATGTTTACATGTTTAAATAGTTTACTATTTAAGAAAAAGGGCAGTGGCCTGATGACATGAAAAAAGAGGTCAAAAACAGTTAACTTCATTTGACTGTACAATCCAGTGATGAGCATTCAGCTAGCTAGATGGAATATCTATATCAATACACAGTTTTTAATAATAATATATTATTAACAATATTATCACAAAAACATAATAAGTGGCATATCTATATCTGTATACAATTTTATTTATATACTATATGTTATAAATAATAAAATATAATGTAGCAATAATTATATAATAAATTATTTTTATGGTTTTTTAAAATTTATTTCTGAGAGAGACAGAGAGAGAGACAGCTTGAGCAGGGGAGGATCACAGAGAGAGGGGGACACAGAATCCAAAACAGGCTCCAGGCTCTGAGCTAGCTATCAGTACAGATCCTGATGCCAGGCTCAAACCCACGAACCGTGAGATCATGACCTAAGCCGAAGTCGGATATTTAACCCACTGAGTCACCCAGGCACCCCTATTTTTCTTTAAATCAAAGAAGTTTTTAAAAATATGTTATAATATAATAATAATAATAATAATAATAGGATATATTATTATTTTTCTTGGAAATCAAAGATGTTTTATAAAAATTTGATGAAAATATGTACAAATCTCATCAAAGAAAACTTTGCTAAAATTTGATGACAATGGTGTTCTGACTAAAATATTGAAATAAGAACTTTCTTTTCCCTTTTTAAAAGAAAATTCATTCCTACCTCCTAAGAAAGAAGCTGATGGTCAAATGGTTTCACACATTTAAGAAGAATTAACACTAATCATTAGACTCTTGCAAAAAAGTGGGAAAGAAGAGGACATCTCCTAAGTCATCTTAGGAGGCCAGCATCATTCTCATACCAAATGCAGATAAAAGCAGAAGAACAGAAAACCACAGGTCCAAATTCATGATGAACAGAGATGTAAAAATCCTCAACAAAATACTAGCAAACTCAATTTAACAGTATAATAAAAAGATCATATGCTATAATCCAGTGGGATTTATTCCTGGAAATCAAGGATGGCCCAACATCTACAAATGTATATAATTGCCCATATTAACAGAATAAAGAATAAAAATAATCTCAATAGCATGTAACAGAAAGAGCACCTGACAAAATCAAAATTCAACAAACTTTCATGATAAAAACTTTCAACAAATTCTGTACAAAAGTTATGTACCTCAATATAGTAAAGGCCACATATGACAAGCCCACAGCTAACATCACACTCAACAGTGCAAAACTGAAAGCTTTTTCTCTAAGATCAAGAACAAGACAAAGATGTCCACTTTCTCTATTGCTAGTCATCATAATAAAGAAATTCTTAGCTGGAATAATTTGGCAAACACACAAATTAAAAATAAAAATAAAATAAAATACATCTAAATTGGAAAAGAAGTAAGTTATCTTCATTTGCAGATAAAATGTTCATATGTAGAAAACCTTAAAGATTCCACATACACGAACAGTTAAAGGTAACGAATGAATTCAGTAAAGTTGCAGAATATAACATCAAAACACCCAAA
The DNA here is from genome assembly GCA_017311185.1 of Proteles cristata cristata. Taxonomy (NCBI): domain Eukaryota; kingdom Metazoa; phylum Chordata; class Mammalia; order Carnivora; family Hyaenidae; genus Proteles; species Proteles cristata. Next base: position 755,636 of record JAESUZ010003447.1, on the reverse strand, counting down.
ACAGTCACAGTTCTAGAAACAAACTAATATACAACAAAAGAAAATTAAGAACACAATCTGTTTTACAATAGCATCAAAAGCAGTCAAATACTCAGGAGTAAATTAAATCAAGGAGTTAAAAAAAAAACTTGTACACTGAAAATCACAAAATATTGATGACAGAAATTAAAGACATGGACATATGAAAAGACATCTATGTTCAGGTACTAGATGATTTAATATTGTTAAAATGTCCATACTACCCAAAGCAATGCTATCCCCATCAAAATGCCCATGGAATTTTTCACAGAAAAGGAAAAGTATAATCCCCAAATACATAAATAATCACAAAAGACTCCCAATAGCCTAACAATCTTGAGAAAGCAGAGTGAAACTGTAGGCATCACACTTTCTGATTTGTAAACATATTATAAAGTCAAAGTGATCAAAACAGTATGGTACTGGCATAAAGGCAGACATACATGATCAACAGAACAGAATGGTGTATATAAAAATATACCATGCATATACAGTTAGCTTATCTTCAATAGGGAGCCAAGAATACACAAAGGTTAATGATAGTCTCCTCAATAAATGGTGTGAGAAAACTGATATCCACATGCAAAACAATAAAACTGGACCCTTATCTTAAAACATATACAAAAATCACTCAAAATGGATTAAAGACTTAAATGTAAGATCTAAAACTGTAAAATTCCTAGGAGAAAACAGGAAAAAAATGCTTCTTAACTTTGGTCTTGTCAATGCTTTCTTGGATATGATACCAAAAACACAGGAACAATAGCAAAAATTAACGTATGGAACTACATCAAACTAGAAAGTTTCTGGACAGCAATGGAAACAATGAATAAAATGAAAAGGAAACCTGTAGAATGGGAGAAAATATTTGCCAACTCTCTATCTGGAATAGTTAATATCCAAGACACATAAGAAACTCCTATAACTCAATAGCCAAAACCAACAAAAACTCCTATTAAAAATGGCAAAAGATGGAATAGACATATCCTCAACACAAATGAATGCCCAAAAGACTTTTACAAAAAATAAAACAAAAGTAATAAGAACTGGTGGGTGCATACTATTGGTATGAATGTTAAATGACACAGCTTCTAAGAAAAACTGTGGAGGTTCCTCCAAAAATCAAAATAGAACAATCATAAAATCCAGCAATTCCACTTCTAGATACATATCTCCCCAAATTAAATCAAAAGGGATACCTGCATTTCTATGTTTATTGCAGCATTAGTCACAATTGCCAAGTTATGGAAACAATGGAAGTGTCCTTTGATGGATACATGGATAAAGAAATTGTGGTACATATAAACAATGGAATATAATTTGAACTTTAAAAAGATGGAACTCTTGCCATATGTGACATGTACAAACTTGTAGTACATGATGCTAAGTGAAATAAGTCAGTCACAGAAGAACAAATAGTGCATGATTCCCCATACCTGAAATATCTAAAATGGTCAAAGCTAAAGAAACAGAATGTAGAATGGCGGGTGTCTGGAGGTTGGGGAAAATAAGGAGTTGTTCATTGGTTATAAGGATTCAGCTCTACAAAATGATTAAGTCCTAAGTTCTTGCTGTACCATATAGGACCTACAGTTAACTATTTTGTACATTAAAACATTTGTTAATTCAAATCTCATGTTAGTGTTCTTAACCCAATAAAAAACAGTTTCTAAGTTTTGGCAGAAAAATTTTTGTTGAAGCTGAGGGACTCAATGGTTATTCTCTCTTTCCTGCTTCATTTCTGAACTACTTGAAAAACAAGGCAAATAAAAATGCAGATGTACATAAACACATATTTTTTTAAGTTTATTTGAGAGAGAGGGAAAGCTTGTGTGCAAACACAAGGGGGAGGGGCAGAAAGAGAGGGAGAGAGAGAATTCTAAGCAGGCTCTGCACATGGGAGTCTAATAGGGCTCCAACTCACAAACCCTGAGATCATGACCTGAGCCGTAATCAAGAGTCGGACTCCACTGACTGAGCCACCCAGGTGCCCCCATTAACATTTTTCGAATGCTGATAAATGGAGAACCTGTCTTACATATGCCATAAATTATGCTTAGTAATTCTGAACCCCAAAAGATGTCAGATTTAGATAAGTAGATTTCCATTGAAAAGTCTGGGTCATACTCTCCCAAATACTATTTCAACATTCAACAATTAAGGCAGTCACGTTGCCCCTAAAAGAGAGTTAAGTGTAAAGATGAGAAGATATAGATACATAAAACAATATACCATCATGCTAGAGAAAACAGCATAAGTGGGAAATAAGGAGTCAATGCAGCTAAACATTACAGGACCTTATACTCCCTGTATAAGGTCTTCACTTCATAATGAAATGAAAATAATTTAGAATTTTCAAATTGGTATAATTTGCAAAAATTATATGTTTTTTTATTAGTTTTTTTTTGTAGAATTTGCATCTAATGATTAAATAACCACTTGTCTGATTCACAAAATCAGCCATTTTTCTATCACATAATGCAGCCATTTTTCTACCAATAGTAAATATATTCTAAATAATTATTTAAAAAAAAAACAGAAAATTCTTGTTCCAGGTACAAATTTTACTCAATTGTTTTAGTATCTCATTATATCATGAATTGTGGTCACTCTGATCTAATTCCAAGAAAAATATACTGATAATAAAGGAAATGATTTTAAATGTACATATTCCGTGCTTTTCAATTCCAAAAGGATTTGTCACAATGACTTGGGACTTTGTCATTACCCTTTCCCCTATGGCATTAATTCCATTTTTGATGGAGTTGTGCTATATTCTTCAGGTGTTCTGGAGTAGGATTTTTTTAAAAATCATTTCCTAAGTGAATAGGATTCTGAAAAATAAAAGCATAACCAATTCTGAGTCAATGTTCTAAATATAAATGTTCTTTCTGCTCGCTCTAAATTATGCAAGACTTATATGACTTACATGTATTCCAAATTATATCTCATTCATTCATTCATTTTTCTTAAATACATATTGTTGAATGGTTAGACCTGTACTGAACCACAGGGATATGTATGGACATAGTGGTGAGGAAAAGACGTAATCATTCAAAATTATCTTATATTTTTCAATACTATTTGTATTTGAAATACTAATTAACACATTTACTAATGTGAAGAGAATATAATCACAACACTGTAAGAAACACTGTTAAAATGTATCCATAATAAACCATATATAAGCACATAAACTGTTAATTGCCCTAGGAAATGAATTGGAAATTCAGAACATAGAATTTACATGTGCATGGGACATACACTTTTGTAATCAGGTATCCATGTGTTTCACACACGAAAGAAGCAAAGCAAAAAAATGTTAGTGTTTTACCACAATTGGTATTCCTTAATAGTATTCTATTTATAACCAAACTATGCAGGTTGGAACACTTTTTCCCAGACAGTTTCTCACCACTCTCATGAGAATACCCAAATTATAGAGACAAGATATTGCTGAACAGGGGCCTATTGATCTCTACATTAGAAGGAAGGAATCTGTATTCTTTTGAAATATCTTCTTGTTTCTCTCATTGCTCCTCCACACCCCCTAGAACCAATACCTTTGCTTTCTGATTTCTTTATAATTTCCCTTACCTTAGAAAATTAAACGAGAAGACTTGATCTTGGTCTTTCATTCAAATCTAAATATGCAGCTCAACCCCAGGGCTTATATTGTCCTCTTATAATCTGCATATATTATGCTACAAAAGGAACCCTTGATAAAAGCATGTCAGAGTCATGCAGTTGTCAGTTTCAACAAAGAACTGTATGGAAGACATTGGAATTCACAATAGAGAATCTAGGGTTTTATAAAGAGTAAGTCTCCATGGTCTTCAATGAAAGTGAAAAAAGAAACTTTCTGAGAAATAACTTATGCTAAGAACTTCTTTAAATATCAAGGATAAGATAATGCTAACACATCTCAAGTATGCTGAATAGTAAGTAGAAACAAATGCTCAAAAACAGTACACTCAGAGTCAACTACTTAAAATTTATATGGTGTGTGTTCTTCTGCCTTCATTAAGGTATGCCCTGTAGTTTTATTTTTATTCCAGATGCATTAATCACTGGGAGTTCATTTCAAGTGAATTGAGTTGTTGAACAGCATTTTTCTTAGCTGTGAACACTAAATGTGAAAGCAGAAAATAGATTTTGCAAGGTGGTATGAAGCAGGGAGTTTCGCTGGGCGCGCTGAAGCAGCCATGTGTAAACTTTAAGTTGACAGGTGAGTATGCATGTATCATACTTTTCTAAAATAAATGTTGTTTTTGCCTGCTCTATGAAGTGGGACATTTTGGTGTTAAGTTTGATGGGCTAGTGTGATACAAATTTAGCTTTTGCCTCTCCAAGTGGGCATTTTGTGTTTTCTGTGTGATCTCATTACAATCTTTACTCTCCATATTCATTATCCTCCCCCTCTTTTATTCTTACTCAGAATTGTCATAAAACAACACTCTTAATATATCACTTTACTTATTCTTTTAAAGGATTTTTCCCTTAATGATTGTCACTCCAATTAGGGCTTCCTTTTACTAATTCCACCCACTTTTCATGCCTAATTTTATTTTCTACTTAACTATGAAGAATTTTATCTGCTATGATTTGTATTATCATTCCAGAAATGAATTATTGAATTACTTTCATCTTTTTTTCTGAAAGCTTAAGGATATCATTGTTCAGTATATATATATACATATATATGTGTGTATATATGTATATATATACACATACATGCAATATGATATACAATTATATATATGTGTATATTATATTTATTATATATGTATACAATTATATATATATGCAATGTAATCTCTGGCATTTCTTTTTCCAGCCGGTTGTGTTGGTAAGAAATGGGGTTATATGACTATACAAAATTATATTTTATTTAATTCATGGCACAGCAAATTTTCTTACAGTGTCAATAGCAATACTATATCTGTAAAGTCGTTTTAATTTTCACTTTAAAACTGGTGGGTAGACGGCATAAGTGCACATAGCATGTCATTTGTGTGCATTCATATAATTCAGAGACTACATTTATAAGTAGAATCTGTGGGGGCGCCTGGGTGGCTTAGTCGGTTAAGCGTCCGACTTTCGCTTAGGTCATGATCTCGCGGTTCGTGGGTTCGAGCCCCGTGTCGGGCTCTGTGCTGACTGCCAGCTCGGAGCCTGGAGCCAGTTTCGGTCTGTGACTCCCTCTCTCTCTGACCCTCCCCTGTTCACACTGTCTATCTCTCTGCTAGAAATAAAAAATAAAAAATAAAAAAAAAAAACATTTAAAAAAAATAAGTAGAATCTGTGGTGGAATTTTGAGAAAAATGGAACTTCCTAATATATGATCATGTGCAATTTCTTTCCAGTCCATGGGGACTTATTATACTCTCTTCATTAACCTATACTTCCAATTAATGCATTTTGGTCATGGCTGACTTAGTTAATCTCTCTTAGCAATAGAAACAGCACAGTGTGTGTGTGTGTGCGTGCGTGTGTGTGTGTGTGTGTGTGTGTGTGTGCATAAGTCATATTTAGGCAATAAAAACTTTAAGAGTATACATTTATTTTTTTATGTTTTTATTTTAGAGAGAGAGAGAATAAGAAAACAAGAGTCCCAACCAGGCTCCACACTTATCCATGCAGAGCACAATATGGGGCTTGAATCCACAAAGTGAGATTATGACCTGAGCTGAAGCCAAGAGTCTGATGGACGCTCAACAAGCTAAGCTGCCCAGGGGCCCCTAAAACTGTACATTTAGACATATATGAGTTCTTCAAAAATAATCATCATTGATACAATATTTCCTAAAGGATTTGTGATTTTTTTTAAGGCAAATGCAGAAAGTTCTTAATATCTTCAGGCTTTTTTTTTTTTTAATGTTTTTTTATTTCTTTCTAGGAGAGAGAGAGACAGCGTGAGCAGGGGAGGGTCAGAGAGAGAGGGAGTCACAGACTGAAACAGGCTCCAGGCTCCGAGCTGGCAGTCAGCACAGAGCCCGACGCAGGGCTCGAACCCTCGAACCGCGAGATCGTGACCTAAGCGAAAGTCGGACGCTTAACCGACTAAGCCACCCAGGCGCCCCATGTTATTTATATACTAAATTTAAATAAATGTTGAAAAATAAAATATTTTGACATATAACCTTGTTCAGAAAAACTGAGACACAAAACACTTAAACTTACCTACAAAGCTGGTATTTTAAGTCTACCAAAAACTAATATCCTTATATGATAAGATCAGTTTATAACTTGAGTTTTCAAAAAGACTGTCACACTTATCTTTGTGTTTTTCTCTTCATATATTACTACTTTGAACTCTCCTATATTTTGTGTAGTAGCAATTCATTTTCATGGATGTTAAAGTCCCAAAGCTGAATGTTTCAGAGAAGATTTTGCAAGTTTTCTCTACCATTCATTTATTATTCTTCAATATTAATTTGAATCACCACCAGACCTGACATCTGTCATGAAGCACAAGCCTTTCAATCTCCAAAGGTACTATGAATTTGTAACTGACACACATTGACTTGAGAAGAAAAGCCATTCATTACTTCATTTAAAAAGAATGTATAATAAAGGAGGAAATGTGGCTGAGATTTCTTAAGAATGTCAAGTTTAAGCGGCTGTGATAGGAAATTTTGCTTCTACAACGCACAAATATAACCATTGCAAAAATGAACTAAAATAAATTTAAAGAGAGTCCTATTTCTTTTTTTGTTTAAATTTATTTATTTTGAGAGGCAGGAAGGGCAGAGAGAGAGAGAAGAGAGAGAGAGAGAGAGAGAGAGAGAGAGAGAGAGAGAATTCCAAGCAAGCTCCTTACTGTCAGTGCAGAGGCTGGAGCAGGGCTCAAACTCATGAACCACGAGATCATCACCTGAGCTGAAATCAAGTCAGATGTTCAACTGACTGAGCCACCCAGGTGCCCCAGCTGAATTCTATTTCTAATAGCTCTTTGATGACTGTCAAATAAAACAAAACTAAATAAGTATACTAGGTACCTTAGCAAAGGTCAAAGACAACATAACATATTTTATTATGTCTATTTTGAATCTTAAATTTTTGAATAGAGATATTTTTGGTGGTACTTGGCTAGCAGTCACTTTCTAAAGTGAATGGGTTTGTAACATGGTTGATTAGAATTCATGGAAAAACCTGGATTCAACAGCCACATTTGGCTAGAAAACTGTAAAAAGTTAAGATTTGCTGATGATTTTCAGTTCTTTAAAATATGCACATTCACATTACTGTCTGCACAATATAATGAAATTATATAAGCTGTATAAAGCCTAAAATAATTTTAATTATTCACATAATTTTTGCAACCCCATTCCATAAGCTGAACAATAAAAACATAAAAACACAAAGCTTACATAATCACCACTGTCATGACCCACTTGTCCTTTTTAAAAAAAAAAAAATAATGTTTTATTTATTTCTGAGAGAGAGAGAGAGAGAGAGCAGAGGAGGATCAGAGAGAGAGAGAGGGAGATACAGATTCTGAAGCAGGCTCCAGGCTCTGAACTAGCCATCAGCACAGAGACTGACGCAGGGATCGACCCCACAAACCATGTGGTCAAACCATGTGATCGTGACCTGAGCCGAAGTCGGGCTCAACCCACTGAGCCACCCAGGCACCCCCCAAGTCATCCTTTTTTACTTGGTTTATTTCTTGGTCCATCAATAACTCCTCTGACTTTTAGCAAGTATAATGAGAGAGAGAGAGAGAACCAGCCAACTAAACAAACATCTCCCTCATAAAATACAAATTCAGATAAATAATTTGTTCAAATAAAAGCATACACACAAGACCCCAAAGAATAATGATCAACGATTTGTGCAATGGTTCTCTCACTACTTATTCTCCAGTGAATAGACACTTGCTTCTAATGTAATATTTTTTTCATTTATTCATCTTTTATTTAATAAATACTTATTTCATATGGGGCATGTGTTAGGCAGTATGTTAGCCAATGGAGACACACTGGCTAAAAGAGAGAGAGGAAAAAAAGGTGATTTCCCCTTAAGGAATTTAGAGCTGAAAAGGATGCTAGACAGATAAATAGGAAATGAAAATACAATAGTTAATAAAATTATACGTCTACACACATATACATATTCACATACACATGATATTTGTAAACTGTTAAAAATATAATTAATGTTAAACACTTTTAAAGACTAAGGTCACTTACTATCATTATTACTATGAAAAGTGCACTCAAAGTCACAGTCAATGCAATAAGACAAGAGAAACAAATGGGAGCAAAATAGTTATAAAATAAAATTAAATAACATTTGCCACTATCTCAGAAAAAAACAAAAAATATATCTATGACCTCAGAGTTGATTTCTTTAATAATACAAAAATCAGGCAAATCATAAAAATTTTATGTTGGTATATAATAAATATCAAATGATAAAAGTGTCGATTCAGTCAGAAGATATCATAATCTCCAAAATGTATATACCTAATAAAATAGCTTAACTTTTAAATACAGGAATTAATATAACCAGAAAAAAATTATATGGGAGATTTCAGCATGTTTCTATCAATATTCATAGCCAATGTAGACAAAAGAAAACAAAACAAAAACAGTAATGATACAGAATATTTAAAAAAAACACAAGAACATAAATTTAATGGACATATGTGAAACACACAGAGACTACTCATCCTTGTCAAGCTTATATAAAGCAGTGACTGGGTGGCTCAGCTGGTTGTGTGGCTTGATTTTGGCTCAGGTTATAATCTCTTGGTTCATGAGTTTAAGCCCCACATCAGGCATCGGGCTCTGCGCTGACAGTTTGGAACCTGTATGGGATTTTCTCTATCTCTCTCTCTCTCTCTCTCTCTCTGTGTGTGCCCCCTCCCCAACTTGCATTCTCACTCTCTCACTCTCAAAATAAATAAATAAATTTTAAAAAAAGATAATGACAAAAATGTTCATATACTAGGACTTAAGCATAGAAATGATGTAAAGAGATGGCCAAAAATATTCTATAACAATAATCCAATTACTTTCTTGAAAAGAAATAACAAAAGAATACTAAAATAATACATTTGGAAATTTTAAAACATATAAACAATGCATAATCAAATAAACCATAACGAGTCTTTTCATGTTCTTAGAATTGAATAACAAAAATATTACGTAACAAATGTTCAAGACTGCAGTAGAAACAGAACTTAAAGGGATATTCATAGCTTTAAGTAAATATATTTAAAAATAGAAAGGCAAACATAAAATGCTAGTATCCACCTTAAAAATGAGAAAACCTAAAAGTATCTACCTAAGGACACAAGAAAGATGGGAAAAGTGAGACTATGGACAAAAAATAATGAAATTGGCAACAAAGACACAAGGATGATGACAATATATGATCTAAAAAAGTGTAAACACCTTTGAAGATGTGTAGACAAAGGTTACATAGTGCCTGGGATAGATCTGGACCAAGAGAAGATTGGTGAGTGAATTTGGTTGTTTCTAGCTTTTGGCAAGAGGTGAGCACGTATATACATGCCAATGAGTATGGCAATAAAGATGGACAGTTAAGACAACTGTCTCTAAGTCCCTAAGGTGAAAACCCTAAGAATCCAAGACTTTGTTTTGACTAAATTCACTGACACTTAAATCAGTACCTAAATAATTTTTCTGACCTCTAGTTCATTATTGTCAAAGCCAGCCTTTCCAGAGTTTATTTCTGTCATCGAGGTAATTCAGAAGCTCATTTCCTTTCAGTCAAATTTTTAAAGTAGAAGCATGACATACATCCTACTAGGAAAAAAATCCAGAAATGCCCAACTCAAAAAATTCACCGAATTTGAAATAATTTTGGACTAGTGCAAACATTTACAAAATTCATCTACAAAATGAATTGTGAAATTCATGGAAAAACTTGTGTCATTGAGGATATGAAAATGTATACAGAAGTTTATGATGACATCTCAGAGTCATATCTTAAGATCATACATAACTTTAGGTTAGTATGACTCACAGGGCAATTCTGAGCCCTGCTGTTTTGGCAGTTATTAGATGTCCACAGGTCACTGGGTACATTAATGCATTAATAAATTATCCTTCAGAATGAATGTCAGTATGCCATATTTCAACCGGATAAATGAAAGATGAGTCTATTATTAGAAAAATGGATATGAAAAACCTTATTGTTTGAGTATAATAAAAAATATAAAATGTAATATTCACAATGATAAATATTAGAGAATAATTACACAAGCCTGTCCCTAAGAAAAAAATATATATGATAGAAACTAACAATTCTCAAATGAACCTTATGATTTAAAATTAGATCGTGCTTTGATTTTTTTAATTCTACATTTTCTCCAATTTTTTAAAACTGTTTCATAACGTACCAGAAATTCATACATCTCCATAACGCCATAAGCACTTTCTAATTATTCTAACCTTTTTCGTTATTGCTAAAACCACTACAACGCTTATTCCAGTAGTGGTTCCAAGAGTATGTCTCTTTAGTAATAAAAATGCTCTCTGCAAGTGTTAGCAGTTAAAGGACCCTGAAAAATTAACTGTTAACTTCAGCATAAGAAGCTCATCCTTCATAATATTTCCATTCACAATTTAAAGGAAGACATGTGTCATGAGTAGCCCAAATCACATAACCTAGTGACCTAGTCAATTATCCTAACAATTAGATCTCCATTTTTAAATAAGCAAGGATGGCATCTCTTTATAGCAGGTCATTTTATCATAATCCACATTTTTCAAAAACTATATATTAACTATACTGTGATTCATAAAAGGTTTGTGTATTTTCACCTACTGAAATTATTAATTGAAAATAAATTGTCTATTTTCATTGTCCTTCGGTATAAAATATTTTTAATACATTTGTGAGACAAGAAATAATCTATTCCAATATTCATAGAGTTAGTTTGCGCTTTCACACACTTCACAGGCAAAATGACATTGGATTAAATGCACAGAACTTGGACAAATAATTTATTTATTTAATCTAAGCTTCAGTTTTGTTTTCTGTAAAATGGGGATAATAACAAGTACTTCACAGACACTCTATGACATAATGAAAGTAATCTAACATTGGCACCTGACACAGAGAAAATGTTCAATAGTGTGTAGCTATTAACATGAAACATCAAAGATTAAATTGAAAGGAAAGATGTAGAAAAAGTGAGGAAGCAGGTCTAAATGAAGTGTCACATTTGATTTATCCAGGAAATAAGAAGGCCTGCAGCAAAATTTGGAAGTAGATAAAGCATACTTTTGATACTTCTACATGTCACATTTAAGTTCTTCTAGGGACTCCTGGTCATTGTGATATACCTTGGACACTTAACTAAATCATTTTCAGCTCTCCCCCTCACCAAATTTAATGAGGACACAGGAACTAACTCTTATTTACAAATAGACTTCAAATACCTGCTTAGTGCCAAACCTATGGTTCTAGTTGTCACTGACATACACATAGTCCTTGCCCCTACGCATCTTATAACTTTAAGTAATAAATACTTTGTTAATGCTAAGTCATTTAAATATCCTCTCCAAACCAAACCAATATAACCACACCAAACGAAGCCAGACTAAGCAAATCAAAGTAAAGCAAAAGAAAACAAAAAGCGTTTGCAGAGTATCTTAGTATAAGGATATTCCTGTTTATAAAGGAGTTTCACATACAACAAAATTATCTTGGAAAAGACCTGCCACTCTTATAAGAAGTTCACATGAATCTTCTGGGAGAAAAGTACTATACTATAAATATATGTATTAATATAGGTCTGAAAGACTGAGAAACTTTCATAGATGTGATATATTATGCCTTTACCTGTTACAATCATTTTTACATTTATATATTATAAACAATATTTCAGATCCTGCTGTAAACCTTCAATTAATATAAAAATTACTTTTTAGCACTTTGCACCGTTTTGGGGTTTGAGAGTCAATAAAACTACCTAGTACCTTTTCTCAAGGTTTCAGAGGAATTATTCAGCATAGGCTATGAACCAAACAACATGTTTTGGGAAGCAGTGGAAACAATTTTCATCTCATTTCTTGTAAATAAATTGCTTTACCTTTTAAATGCATTTTTCTATTATGTAAACTATTTCCCCTTTCCCACAGTGAGAGACTGACTTTTCTTGATGGAACTGTACTGTGTCTGTGGCAGATTCTCTACACATGGTCTATTTCTTTAATAAATGCAAGTTACATTTTAATTTTTTGCCTTGCTTTATTACCATAGTCTCTTTTCCTTTCTTTTATCTTTTCTTTTTTTTTTCAACCAAAGCACAACATTGTTTCTGAGATGGTCTTGCTTTCATCTCATAAATTCTATATAATATGAACCAGTTAGCAGCATTAATAGTCTAGAACAAATGGAAGAGGATAAAGCTTCACACGAATAAACGCAATGACAAATATTTCCTTTTTTATTTTGAACATAAAAATTTTGTTTTGCATTGCTGTCTGCTTTCTAAAAATTTGATGATAACAAATAAATTATTTATATCTTGTTTGACGTCAAATGTCCTACACTTTCAGATTATGTGCTGAACTCCAAATAACGCAGAGCTCGTGTTTTCTTTTTTTTATGTTGTATAGATTAGTAGAAATGCCTCACACTTCTAAAATATATTTTCATTCAGACATCAGTAATATACATCATGATAAAGACATTTAATGCAAATATTAATCCAATCCCTAATTTCAGCATTTTACCCACTTTCTTTTATGACAGTGAGATCCAAATTCTGCATGTTGTGACTTTCAAGTAGACTTGAGATATATACAGGTATATTTGTAAGTTTAGCCACGGTACTCTTCACACTGACAGCTGGTGCATCATTATAAAAAAGTATGAAAAGAGTATTTGTTAAATCTGAGCCAGGCTAGGTTAAACATTCTATTTGACTGGAACAAGGGAACTGGACTATCATGATGAAGACATTGACAGAAGGAACTTAGTGGGGCCCTAATCATAGATACCGCTTGCTACCAATCCAAGGCAGCATTGACTCATCATGTGCTATTATTCATGAGGACTGTCATTCATCAACACTGACACATGCTATTTGATTCCCTTTGAAGATGTGTCCACTCCTTGTTCAAGCCAAGAACAGAAGTCAGCCTGGCAAAATTATCCCTGCCAGATACCTATTTAAAAAGAAAGCTACACATATGATGGCCTGCTTAAAGAATAGAAAGTAGCTGGTAGATTTGCTTGAGCAAATCTCCACGTTGTCACCATGAGATCCAGGGAAGTACTAGAAGAGAGAGCAAGGGGTCCTCAAAACCAGAATGTAGGCCCATAGAGAAAAAAAGCATGTGGAGATTGGTCATGGAAAGGGTTCAGGATTCTGGAATGTTTCTCCAGTAGCACATCTGAAAAGCTCTATATCCGGCTCAGGTAGTCTTTACCACCTGATAGAGTGTGTACACTGTCATTCGTGAAAGAGGGGCACAGCACTTAAAGTTTTTGAAGCTTTGGCTCAGGGTCAAAAGACATCCTGAGGAAATATTCTATGAATATAATATTTTGTAATATTGGCAGGATGTAAAAATCTCTTAGATGATGTAGTATGGGAACAGGATATTCAGCAGAAAATGTTCCCTTTAGTGCAGTTCTCAAGTGCTGGTATGGTTCTTACCCAGCTGCCCTATGGGCAGGCTCAGGCAACAGGGCCCACTTTGCCACCAATATAGTTAAAAGGCTGGTGGTACAGGATACTTTTATACATTGTATGTGGCACAGTGGTCCAGCTCACCTGACCAGCTGACGTCCAATACACTCAATGATTCCTGCACCTTCTGTTTCCCATTCCCCTCTTTGACCCTGTGACATGCATTTACTTCTAAAATTTTGGAAGCAGTTTTAAGGTGGAGAGAATTGGAATATAACTATTTATATAGAAATAAAAGGGAAGCCTTTTTCTAAGTCACCACATTCCAGATTGGAAGACCATTCATGCAATACACTGAGCTATCATGAAAATGAATAATAAAAACTTACGATCTACAGTACACATTAGTTGATCAAGTTTCCCAAGGTCATTACTTTAGTTAAGTTTTAAAATACGATGACCATAATTGCAATGAGATATTGCTGGGTGTTTTAAAATGATAAATACTCTGTGGCATGAATTTAGTCTAAGAATTTAGTCAATAAAGATGAGACCTAAGAGGATCTAATTCAACATGTTAAACTGAACCTGAAATAAAATCAAACACAGGTGTAAGGCTCTTATGAGACTGGGAAATACATCTGCTGAGGCTGCAGGTGGTGAGTACTTCACCTAGATAATGTGAAATTAGTATAATAGATCCTAAATGTCTACTAAAGGTTAGACATAAGCATTTTCTTCTGGGCTTGTAGGTGTCTATAGCCTTCTCAATTTTGATACTTTGGTTTAAAATTCTACTTACAGTATATTCTCAGCTGTAAACTTTTATTTCTGGCAGAGAATCAGACTATTTAAGATGAGGAGGAGTTTTTCAAATAGTCTTCTTACTTTTCTATAACCTCTGTCCTTCATAAGAAACTCTTATCTCTAAGAAAATGATAGGCCAAACCGTATGGGTCTTGGTTGATTAAATGCAACACCTTGAATATCACTCAGAGGCAAAACAGGCACTGCAGAACACAGGTGCAATATTGGGTTCACATCCGTAAAGTAAATGGGTCACTGAATTCTGCACAACACAAAACCTCCCCATGGTCTTCAAGGACAACTCCAAGTATAAAAGGATTACAGGACTTCAGTAAGAAGGGCAATTGCTGGCTAACTTCAAACGCTAAACACTGCAAGTAGTGTCACATACCCATTCTCCACAAATCATATATTTGGTCTCAATGAATTTAAAGAAAGTGGCAGAATGTAGAGCTTTGCTTAGGCAATATGTATTTCAATTTTCTTTGTGTTGATGCCCCATAATTTATTTGAATATATTTTGATAAAAGATGCAATAGTTATTTTCTAAAAACTTTAAAGTATTTGGAGGAAGAGTTGAATCACTATATTGTACACCTGAAACTAATACTATACTGTATGTTAAATAACTGGAATTTAAATAACCTTAGAAAAATATTTGGAGAGGACATTACTATTCATATGTAAATGAGATACTGTAAGAAAGATAAGACCGGCAAATACACAAATCTTATGGATGCAATACCATTTTAGACTTTATATTTTTGAATTAATTTAGCTTTTGAATAAAAACAAACAACTCAAAACCATAAACCATCCATACCATTAACCAAGCTAAAATTAAGGTGTACTGTAACTACCAAAAGCATTGCCTGCTTCTTTGACACTAAGATAAAGTGTAACCATGGTTAAATCATTTTATACATTTGTCAATTTAATATGTATTTTGAAAAACTTATCTTCATATTTTTGTAACTATTCATTTCTGAATGAATAATCAAAGATTGTATGATCAATGTCTCTTTCCTCCAAAAGACAAGATGGATTTTCAGAAGCTGGCTCAACTCATTGTGCAGTAGTACTGAGTGTGAAACTATCAAGCTTTCATTCCTTTTTCCAACTCAAACAGCTGCTACCATCTCAGAAGAAGCAGGTGTTGATGCGTGAACAATATTAGCACTAAAAAGAACAGACCGTTTGGTGATGACTTTTCTCACTGGAATATTATATCAAAATACTTTTAAATTCACTAAAGTGCCCAGGTGGGAAGGCAAATTAAACTTTAAAAAGTCTAAAAATATTTCAATAGTTTCATTAGTTCTCTTTCCTCTTACAAATTCAATATGCAATTATAAGAATTACAACTTCAAAAAGGATATTACATTTCAGAGATTTTGTTGTTTATACAACTCTATATGAAAATATTTTAAAATTAAAAATGTATTTCAATAGGAGACATGCCAGATAAACAGTAGAAATAAATCAAATAGTCTAAGCATTAAAATCCAAATTTGGGGGGCTCCTGGGTCACTCAGTCGGTTAAGCGTCTGACTTCTGTTCAGATCATGAGCTCACGGATCGTGAGTTTCAGCCCTGCATCAGGCTGTCTGCTGTCAGCGCAGAGCCTGCTTTAGATCCTATGTCCCCCTATCTTTCCCTCTCACTCCCCTCCCTCCCTCTCTCTCTCTCTCTCTCTCTCAAAAATAATTTTTAAAAACATCTAAATTTGGAACTTTAAAACAAACTCAAATTCTAATAACACACACGTAGATTATATCTTGACACTATCATGTCACTGAAAATACTTAACAATGGAGATTTTACTTGTGTGTGTGTGTGTGTGTGTGTTTTCCAGAAAAGTCATTAGAAAGTTTTGTATATGAATGGATATTTCTTAGAATGTTTAAAAAAATGGCATTATGTAACCAAGCATTTGTTTTGGGACTAGAATTTATTAGTACATGAAGGTAGGAGAATGGCATATAAAAATGTACAAGCTTCTGCATTTGAAGGCTAAGACTTGGGGTTTTGTTGTTATGGTCAGTCCTCTGGTTCTCAGGAAACAAACAAACACTCCACGGAGAAACTATTATTTAAGTAGCTCCATAACAAGTATCTACGGAGACTTATCTATGGCAGAGTGAATTCTGTGAAAGAAACAGAAAACTACTCTTTAGTAATGTTCAATTAACATGGATACTTTCATTACATGTTTAGTGAGTTGTTACTTTAAGCACTTGTTTCTGAATATCTAGAAACTTGGATGGAACAAATTACCACCAGAAAGAATCTGCAGCTCTAAGAGTTTCTTCATCATGGTCTGAGATCAATTTTGAAAAGAGATGGACTTGGAGGGCACAAGGATCCATGCTTTAGAAAGAGGCTATTCCTGGGGCAGCAAAGAAGATACTGCCCTTAGAAGTGATGATGGCCCTTAGAAGGAGAATGAACTGGATTTTTGCGTTTGTGGAAATTTGGATCTGGATTCTTAGGTACATCATGACTTGGAATATTACAAGGATTAGAAGTAAACTGGTTCTTGTCTTCCAATTAGTGGATCTCAACTGGGGGTTGTGCAGGAGGCATCTGGCAATGTCTGAAGACATTTTTGATTGTTGTGACTTGGAACTATGTCACCGGCAGCTAAGCCAGGGATGCTGCTAAATGTCCCACAATGCATAGGGTAGTCACCAATTCTAAGAATACCTAGCCCAAAATATCAATACTAGAGCTGTTGTGAAACCAAGTCCTAGATGCAGGACAGGCATTATGTCTCTGTGTGTTTTCCACTGACTCTGTATGATCTGTAAATATTTGTCTACCTAGAGTTAAAAGATACAATTTAGACTTATTGTGCTGATAGAAATTAAAGAAAAAGTAGTAACTATAACCAGCTTTAGATAATAGAGTAAAATTAAACTAGATATCAACAGAGTATACAAGAAAAGTGGTAGAGAATCTGCTCCAATGTCCCAAGTCTAGAGTGACAGTCATCAATGAAAACTGTTCAGCAATGATAGCTTATGTGATGTGAGCATCAAACACAGCAGTATGGCCAAAAAAATAGGAGGCCAGAGTAAAAAAAACAGGAGAATTTTTTTTTTCTTAGAACACTGGAAACACGGGGCTCCTGGGTGGCTCAGTCAGTTAAGCATCCGACTTTGGCTCAGTTATGATCTCATGGTTCGTGGGTTCAAGCCCCGTGTCGGGCTTTGTGCTGACAGCTCAGAGGCTGGAGACTGTTTCAGATTCTGTATCTGCCTCTCTCTCTGATCCTCTCCTACTCATGCTCTCGCTCTCTCTCTCAATCTCCCTCTCAGAAATAAATAAAACATTAAATTTTTTTTAAAAAAAGAACACAGGAAACAAGCTCTAGAACATGCCAGAAATCATCAGGAGAAATATTCAAGCAATTAGACCAACAGAGGCTTGAACATGAATAATTTGGAAGCTAACAGTCTTCGTGATCTCACACTGTGTGACCTCATATAGGCTATAAGTGCTAGAATAAATTTAAAATAATGTACCCCTCTGATTATCATATTGAATTAAAATACAACCAATGAAAATTATATATTTCTCAAGAGAGATATAGTTTGCTGATAAAATAGGAATGCCATGTTTTAGACATTCTTCCAGGAATGTTATAGATCGCTGTTCTGTAGAATATAGGTTTAGGGGCACCTGGGTGGCTCTGTCA
Organism: Proteles cristata cristata; assembly: GCA_017311185.1. NCBI lineage: Eukaryota > Metazoa > Chordata > Mammalia > Carnivora > Hyaenidae > Proteles > Proteles cristata. The sequence continues at coordinate 737,490 of JAESUZ010003447.1, read as the reverse complement.
GTTAAGTGTCTGGCTTCGGCTCAGTCATGATCTCAGAGTTTGTGGGTTTGAGCCCCACGTTGGGCTCTGTGCTCACAGCTCGGAGCCTAGAGCCTGCTTCAGATTCCTGTCTCCCTCTCTCTCTGTCCCTCCCTGCTTGTGCTCTGTCTCTTTATCTCTCAAAAATAAACAATTTTTTAAGAAAATACAGCCTTATATTAGCTCTCATTTATTTTGCATTTGTGAAATAAAGCCACATAATACAGTTTTATAAAAGCCAGGTTTTTTTTTTGAAAACAGAAAATTATTGTGAGATTTACCAGAAATGTGTAATGCACTTATTCATCAGTATTCTATAGCACTGCCATCGTGAATTTCAGCATGCTATTTAGTTTTCCAGATTATGTTTTTTTTACAATAAGCATATGAGGATGATTACACATATTAAATTGTCACTTAATCCTTGTGACAGATACTATTTTGTTCCTGCTTTACATATAAAGAAACTCAGTATGTATGACCTGCCTAAGGTCATTTTTGGTAAACAGTGAGTACTGGACCCTAATCTAGCCTCCACAGCCTATATTGCTAATCTGTGACATGAAGTTAAGCACTAGCAGTAAAGTCTATGGTTAAAAACTATATGCTTTAAAAGACTTCCTGTTGCAATTTTATGCTTGTTTTTCCTTTACGTGTTTTCTTTCTACCATGCTCATGGCACAAATATTACGAGGATTAGCTATGGAAAATATTAAAGCTAGAAGTGAGAAAAACATATAAAACATAGACATAAGAATGTTCTTTCAGAACACTTTAGTTGCTAAAGTAGGCTTGGAGTAGAGGTAGTCCTCTTTATCTGATTTATTAAATTTTCTGAAGGTGCTACTGTATAAAAGTTAAGTTGAAACTTCTAAACATGAATCCTGTCCTTCTCTTAAACAGTGTCAAGGCAAATGATAACACTATACTCCTTGGGTCCAATATGCACATATAGGGGCATCTGGGTGGCTCAGCTAGTTGAGCATCTGACTATTGATTTCAGCTCAGGTCATGATCCCAGGGTTGTGGGACTGAACCCTGCATCAGACTCCATGCTATGTGTGAAGCCTGCTTCAGATTCTCTCCCTCCCTCTCTCTTTCTAAAAAAAAAAAAAATGTTAATTAAAAATGCACATGTATATATGCTTTTTCTTTATTTTTTATTCTTAACATAAGAACGTAAAAGTATAGTGTGTTATTTGATATTTGCTTCCTGGGTCATATTTTCTACTATGAAATGAAAAATAATTACAAAAACAAAAGAAAAACAGCACTGTAGACAGTGAACATTTTCTTGTAAGTACACGTTTGAGCTTGACATTCAGAGATACCACAGGAGTAAATACTCCCAGGATACAAGGCATAACGTTATTCTCCTTACATAAATCTTCAGACAGGCATTTTTTTAATTAAGTAAAAATAAAGTGATTTAAAAATCAGGTGGATATGAAGGTAGGCTTTCATCAGGTTCAGCAAGTGTGCAGTCCACTGAAAGAAATGTCCCTTGAGCCTTGCTTGGAGCCTATTATTTCCTTCAAACTAAAGCTTACCTTGTGTTAACTGCTGCTCTGAGATCCTAAATGACCATTTAGAGGACCTAATGCATTTCTAAAAGAATGTAGCTTACATTCAGAATTTACCCAGTTGACTTGAAAAGTTTTTTGGTGTTAGAGGCAGGAATCTGCTTGAGTGGTCTAAGACCAGGTATTACTACCTGTTTATTTTCCCTACTTATTGTCTCCACCTGGTGTCTGCACTCTTAGGCTCAACTTACCTCAAGTGTTTTCTCATAAGCATCTGAGACCAGCTCTGATATTTCCCCAATATTCCTCTGGAATTTTGTGTCCCCACTTCAAATTATATCCAATCATTTTTCAGCTTCCAAATATCTATCATTTTACTTGTACAAATGCCTTAAGATCCAACTGAAAATCTCATGAAATGTGTGCTATTTAAGTGTTTTCTTTGCCATTAGAATTTACACTTTTTGCTTACCATTTGTGGTCCATCAGGGTCTCAAATACTTACATTTATGGCTCAGTGTTATTGCTTTACTATTTCTTCCTTGTATTCTTACTTTTTTTAAACCAGTAGATAAAGAAATCACAGCAGGGAAAACCAAATAAAGTATATCAATTTGGGATATTAAACTAACTTAGTTTAGACTAATGCGTAGAACACTGAAAATTCTGACAGGAAAGAGAAAAGTTTTTTAAATGTTATATGCTTACGCTAAGCATCACTGTAAATAACTTCCCAATCAAAAGTAAATAAGATGCTTTCTCTCTGTTCTTACAACCTTTTTTAAAATTTATTTAAAGTTAAGTTAATTTATTTTCAGAGAGGAGAGGCAGAGAGAGGGAGAGACAGAATCCCATGCAGGCTCTGTGCTATCAGAGAGAGCTCAACACAGGGCTTGATCCCATGAACCATGACAACATGACCCAAGTCGAAATCAAGAGTCAGACGCTTAACCAACTCTGACATCCAGATGCCCTTTACAAACACCATTTAAAATCTGATTCTTGGTAATCTTTTTTAAGTCAACTAACATGACCATTCCCTTGTCTATAAGATTGCTGGTGTAGAAAGTGTGAGCCTTAACATAGTTCATGATACTAGGTTTATCATTATTGGTATTCTATTAAACAATTATGATTTATCAGAAGAATATCTGCTGGAAAATGATCACTAACAACTAAAAATATTGAAAATGAAGAAGCAAAACACCAACAACAATTGTCTTCAACTGATTTATGAATCATTACATTAGAAATCTTAATTTAAAAAGTCACTTATGTTTAGAAAATAGTTTTGTGGTGAAACATTTTGATAAACAAAGATATATTGTTCTGGTAATGAAACAGTGGGTCAAAACAACATTAAATAAATATGTTTATATTAATAAAATATGAGTTCATAAAGACAAGTGAGGAAGCAAGGATATACACAGATTGCCTTGAGCAATTTAAGGAGAAATGACTACTATAGCTATGACTCCAGGTTTTCTGGGTTATTAATTCAATAGCATATCCAGGGAATTCTGGACAAAGCATTACCAGTTTCCTTTAGGTACAATCTATCTTTTCCTGCATCATGACATGGAGCACTTCCTACTCTGCTTTCTTTCATGATTACATTCTTCCCTAGTTAACTCTTTTCTATCGCTTTCATTCTTTTCTTAGGTAACTGCCTTTTCTCTGCCAAGTCTGACTTTTTTTTTTAATGTATATTTTATTTATTTTTGAGAGAGAAAGAGAGGGAGAGCAAGAAAGAGACAGAGAGGGAATCCCAAGTAGGCTCCATGCTGTCAGTGTAGAGTTCAATACGGGCCTCGATCTCATGAACCAATGAGATCATGACCTGAGCCAAACTGCAATGTTTATTCGACTGAGCCACCCAGGAGCCCCACCAAGTCTGACTTTTGAAAAGCTTAAGGTAGATTTGCAGCAAGGCATGGCATCCATTCTTGGTACTAAACATTTGTAAAACTGGCAATGAAGCCATGGTTTTTGAATAAAATATCTTTTTTTAATGTTTATTTTTGAGACAGAGAGAGACAGAGCAAGAGTGACAGAGGAACGGGGGGGCGGGGGGAGGAGGGACACACAGAATCCGAAGCAGGTTCCAGACTCTGAGCTGTCAGCAAAGAGCCTGATGCAGGGCTTGAACTCACAGACTGCGAGACCACGACCTGAGCTGAAGTCAGATGCCCAACTAACTGAGCTACCCAGGCACCCCTAAAATATCTTTCTTGATTTAAGAAGTATCTCCTCCACTATTCTCAAATTTTAGGTGTTGCTAGTTTGTAAGATAGGTAGCAAAAAGTAAAGGTGAACTGTGGCTAATTTCTAACTAAGTATCTACCTCCCCTTCCAACTATCCTGCTAGTTTTTGATTAGGTATGAGTGAACACAGAATATTTTTGTTTGGTAAACTGTCTTATTAAGAACTAGTTTGTTTTCCAATGTCAGAAATTCAACTTACAGTAGACAAAAGGTTCTGTATAATTAGGAAGGACAATCATAGAGGTAGGGTTGATGGAATTAGAGACCAGGCACTTTTTCCTCTATTTCCCTACCTATTCGCCATGTTCCTTGTTCTCCTAACAAGAAATCTCAAAACAGAGATTTCTCTTCAAATTTGGAGCCAGGGAAGTTTTTGACTAACACCTTTAATTTTATCACTGGAAAGAAACTCTTACTGCTAAGCATCAGTTTGAAAAAGAAAACCCCACATAACAATTGAATAATCTGGTTCAAATGACCGTCTCCTGAATTAATATTTACGGGCCAAAAATGGTCAACTGCTATAACTGACCCACTTTGAGTTAGAATCTAATGCTTAGCCAACCCCTGGAGGTCGAGAAATGAAATTGTGTCAACATGGGCACTACCACTGAGATAATATACCTAGCTTGATGTGTGAAACAGTTCCTCAAAACCAGACTATTTCAAGGGGAAAAATGGAATTCTATCTAGCCAAATCACAATGTTCCCCCATATTACCTGTATCACACACAAAGCCTCCTCTAGTCTTTTCTTTGAATTGATTTCTTTAGCTTTCGCCCTTTACGAAAGGGAGACAAAAATCTCACAGAATAAAGAGAAACGCTTTAAAAAATTACTCAGCTATTTATACTAGAGAGAAGTTAAAAAACAAAATATTCCAGAAATATAATTTAAAAATTACTGAACTATGAGTAAATAAGCAATTGATAATTGAATAATTTCACACAGTATTACTGTATTTCCTAAGTAGACATTTTTTCATAAATGAAATAGAATAAACCAAATAGAAAAAATTCAGTAAACTAAAGAGAATAAATAGGTTAAATACACCATATACAGTGGTATTCCATTTGTGAGACTTTATACAAATTAAAATGATTAAATTAATATATCTAAAACAAAAGAGGAAAAGTTAAATGATATATATTGTTTTCTTTCTAGTGCTTCTTCTTGTCACTGTAAAATCAATTACCCTCCAATTTGAGGTTTCTTGCATCATTTCAATAAAAACTTTTGTTGGCCAAGGACACAGTTTACTTTAACTAGCCTCTTTAAAAATGAAATTTAAATAAACCTTGAAAGAGTTTCACTTAATATCCTTGTATGAATTTTGAGGATCACATTGTCATTCACACTTTTGAATTAATTGTTTTCCTTCAAACTAATGTGTCTCTGTATATTTATTGATGTATACAAATGTATTTCTAATCTATTATTTGTTCCAAACTTACATAGTAGGCTCTTTACAAATTTTGCAGTAACTTCTATACCAAAAATAGAAAAAACAGGGCCACTATGTAGAAGGTGTTTACATTAGGTCTTAGAGAGAAACTACTGACTTGAAAGAAAGAAAAGTGAGTCTCTCCTTTCTTGTCCTTTCAAACCCCCCTCTAACTGGACACACACACAAGTAAACATACAGGAACAAATCTGAAGAGAGGAAAATAAAAATGTTCTGTCTCTGTCTGTCTCTCTCTCTCTCTCTTTTAAACTTTTGGACCGGCAGTATGGTTGAAGAAAGGAAAGAAAGGAAAGAAAGGAAAGAAAGGAAAGGAAGGAAAGGAAGGAAGGAAGGAAGGAAGGAAGGAAGGAAGGAAGGAAGGAAGGAAGGAAGGAAGGAAGGAAGGAAGGAAGAAAGAGAAAGAAAGAAAGAAAGAAAGAAAGAAAGAAAGAAAGAAAGAAAGAAAGAAAGAAAGAAAGAGAAAGGAAAGAAAGAAAGGAAGGAAGAAGAAGGAAGGAAGGAAGGAAGGAAGGAAGGAAGGAAGGAAGGAAGGAAGGAAGGAAGAGAAAGAAAGAAAGAAAGAAGGAAAGAAAGAAAGAAAGAAAGAAAAAAAGAAAGAAAGAAAGAAAGAAAGAGAAAGGAAAGAAAGAAAGGAAGGAAGAAAGAAAGAGAGAGAAAGAAAAAGTTAACACTAATTTAGGTAGAATCAGTGTAATTATATGTTCAGGCCAAAGGAGGAAAATATCCTGCTGTACTAGGTGGTAGAAATGGAGGGGGCTTCAATCTACTGAAACTCTGAGTTGGGAAAAGTAACTATAAAATTGGTGAAGGTTTGGAAACTTAATCAAATGCAAAGTAGCTGAAATAATTAGGGTAAAACAGAATAACTGAAAATACAAAAGAGAGAGAAGAGGACAAGATACTGGTTTTGGAATTTTTTAAAAAAAAGTCTGCCATAAGAAAAATATATTAAACGTATCCGCCCATAATAAAAAAAAGTCAGGATAACTATTAGGAAGTTGCAAGAGGTCACTTAGTCATACATATTCAATAGTTATTATGAAGAAAATATACTAAGTATTATTGTTGAACAAAATTTTATAATATCTATATAAGGAACTATTTATATATCTATAAACCAGACCTTTGAAAATTACATTCAAATTTTTTAATCACCTTTAGACAATTTTCTCCCTGAAAAACAGCAAGCTGAAACTTTCAGGACATTCTATTAAATATTGTCCTACTGGACTTTGAAAAAATTTCAAATGTCCTTAAAAAACAACTTATTATTTTATATACTAATGCAATCATGAATATACAGGTATATGGTATTTTACCTCTGATTTTTAAGTTGATTATCTATTCTAAGATGGTTTGCCTCAGGCCCACACTTAGCATGTAATCTTATAATTTAGGAATTAAGTATATTACCTCTACTGAATTCTTCTTTATGGTTTTTAATATTATTTTTGCTTCTGACCTTTTACAGGATTCAACAGGTTAATGAAGTATAAACTCTCCAATGGTTATCTTTATGCAAATAGTATTTTTCTTCTGCAAGGGTTTTTATGTGACCCACAGTTTAAACCAAAATCTCCATTAAATGGATCTATGTTAATGAAGGCTTTCCTTCTGACCTGTTGTTTTTAACACAGAATTATGTCTGACACTTCCTAATCCTTGAGAATCTTTTCCAAATTTAGTGAACTTTAACAAATGTCAGTTAAAAGTTCACTGACAAATTGGAGGTGAGTAGAAAGACAAGTGAAAGACTTAACACACAAATGTTGAGTAGAAGAGGAGTAAGAGATATCTCTTAAGACCACGGCATTGAAACATAATGTATGAGACCATTAATACTGGTTTTAGGAGTTTACAGTTAATCAGAGAATTCAAATCTGCATGTGCACATACCCTATATAAAATATTTTACTTAGACTTATACAAAATTCCTTTAGTTTTGCCTCTTTTAAAAATCTCTTAGCAAAATTCTAAATATATCCTTTGAAAGGTTATAAGCACTCCAGGGTTTAGAATTTTTTCTCCTGCCTTACATAGTTCTGTGCTCCTTCAAAATACTCAGCGTCCCAAACTCTCTAGGCACTCAAATATTTTTTTAACTACGGAATGAATGTTTGTTTCATCTACATCTTTGTTACTTTTTAATTGACATGAATCTGTATTCCAGACCTGTCTTTAAATATCACCTTTTCAAGACCTTTCTTGACCATCTTCTCTGAAACTGTAAACTCACTATTTTTACCTGTTTTCTTTTTATAGAAGTTACTGCTCTCTAACATACTATAAGTTTTAGTCATTTGTATGTCTACTGCCTGTCTCCTCAGGTAGAATGCAAGCTCCATGAAGAAAGGAATTGGGTTGTGGTGATCTCCAGAGTAATGCCAATGTCTAGCTCATGGTAAGTGTTCAACAGTTGATCTTAGCCAAAAAGCAGAGAAATGATCATAGTAAGTGCTCAAAATGAAATGTGGAATGTGCACTGTCATTCTTGGAAGTCAGAAACATTTAAGGGGGTACTAAGCCAGGAACATACTTAATATTTTAAATGAGAGTCCTTCTAAGACCTCTGTTTATTTTCAAAGAGCAATGGAAAAAAATTCATTTCTCTACAAACTTACACTTATGTATCCAAGTTTGCTAAGTTGCCATACTTAATGTTTGTCATAGCTATAGGTACAAGAGGCTAACATCTCCCTGGTGTCCTTGATTATGTAGGCCCTGTTGTCTTGGGTTTCCATAGAGATTTCTTATTGAATGAGATCTGAGATACGCACTTCTTTCAGTTCTATTCACCTGTTCACCTACTGGAGTTCTATTAATGTGATCCTGAGGTATGGTGAGAAATGAAGAATTATATATTCCTATGATTAGGTTTGTCTTTTAGAGAGTCTGTGCCCTAGGCTATGCCCTTAACAAGTACTTCTTTTCCCCTTCTCCCCAATACCAATCCTTAGATGAGACAGGAAGACTACAGAGGACTGGAGTTGGGTAGTGCCATTTCCCCAGGTCAGTTAGAATCTGGTAAAATCCAACAAGTCAGATTCTGGTAAGGAAGATCTGGATATATTTCAAAATAGCTACTTTTACCCTTCCAGAAGCAAGAGAGAATTTTCCTCCAAGCTCATCTGATAGTGGAAAAATCAAAAATTAAAGAAAAAGTACACATTCAAGAAACAATCCAACAATTGCTACAACTATTAATTCAGTAACAAGAATCTCATTATAAACACATTAGAATGCTTTACTTCTCTAAATTTGAGTGTATATACTGAGCGTCAAAAAGCTGCAATGGTATATAAGAACATGCAAAGTATCCTTCTGCCCTTTCTGAAATCTACTGAGTATTCTTTCAAAGATACACTAAGTAAGGTCAAGTTCAGAAGATGTAGACAAGTAGAAATAGCATTGGTAGATAAATGTTTGGCTGTCAGAAACAAAGGTGTGATTCTAGAGGATTCTGAAATTAATTGTGCCTGTCAATTCTTTATCTGCTGTTAATTCAAGTGATTTCTCTCCAAGTACTCCTTTTGTTTTGTTTTGTTTGACATAGAGAGAATAATGTTGTAATTTACTTGTGAAAAATATCAGTGATACCCTACATATAGAAAGGATGAAAATAAGTTATTTATGAAAATATCAACAGTTGAATGTAGCCAAACTTTTATTTAGAATCAATTCAGCACTCTTAACAGAGAGGAAAATCAATATATTTCCAAGAACTGTTACAAGAATATTAACGTTTTTGTGGAGGTTTTACGGGAAAGTATTAAAAAGTTATGAGAAATGCATATTAAAATATCAAACTATACTTTCAACGACTGAACATTTTTTATCAGGTCACCAAAACCTGATAGGTTGGTCTCCCTGAGACTCCAGTGTTCCCTACAGCTCAACTTCCAATGTCAAGTGACTTCTAGAAAGATAAAGGGACACCATATGATGTGTCAGGCCATTGATTTTAAAGTTGTTTAACAGAAAACTGAAGGGAAAAACTAGTGGATTGAAACAAAGCTATCTTGATATTGTGAAATGATCATTTGCACTGGTGGCAGAATGAAATCACCAGGATTATAGAAGTTAATGCTTTAGGTCTTTGATTTTGTAATTAAACCAATATAATTCTTTTTCAATAAAATGATTATACATAGCATTCTTTCTACATCCACATTATGATGGTAGATGAAATACCTATGCAAGTAGAAAGAAAGAAAGAAAGAAAGAAAGAAAGAAAGAAAGAAAGAAAGAGAGAGAGATAGAGAGAAAGGAAGGGAGAAAGGAAGGGAGAAAGAAAAGAAGGAAGGAGAAAACCTAGGCTAGTTCTTCTATCATTTAAGTAGTTTTGTCATTATAACCAAATATCATTATTGGATCTGCTTCCATTCGCCAAAATATAGTATTTTTCAAAGGAAACGAGATAGCATTAGCATACAAACATAAAACTTTTAGAGACACTTTAAAACAACTTCATATCCAGCTACATATAATTGTTCATATTCAAATAAAATACTATATTAATCGTCATAATGACAGTATGGTTCCTTCTTCATAAATACAAGCCGCAATATCAGACACAACCTGTTCAAACAGGCCTCTACTATGTACATAGGGCTTCAAAATTAGTTTGTCATCATTAAAAAACAAAAGAAAAATATGAAATTATTATAAAAATTGAATTAAAAATATTACATTCTTTCCTTGTAATGCTAAGCATTTGTATTAGTTTCCTATTGCTGTTGTAACAATATACCACAAACCAAACGGCTTAAGACAACACAAAATTATTACACTCGAGGAGGTCAGAAATCTATATTGGGTCTCATGAGGCTAAAACTAAGGTGTTAGTAGAGTTTCATTCCATCTGGATGCTATAAGGGGGACACCTGCTTCCTTACTTTTCCATTTTCTAGAGGCTGCTGACATTCCTACTTCATGGTCTCTTCTGCCATCTCCAAGGCCAGCAATTTGGGGCTGGGTCCTTCCATGTTACCACCTTTCTGTTTCTCTTCCTCTTCCGTCTTCCACTTTTAAGGACACTTGTGATTACAGTAGCCTTGCCTGGATAATCCAGGATAATCTCCCCATTGCAAAAGTAACTGTTTTGAAATCTTAATTCCATCTAATATCTTAACTCCCTTTTGCCAAGTAAATTAACATGTTCACGTGCTCTGGGGATTAATTCATTTCACTGTAATTTAATGCAGTATTAGCTGCCTCCACAGAACTATAATAAACACATTCCTTAAAATATGATTTTAAAACTTTAACTAAAAAAGAGTATTTCTTTAATAATTAATTCATCTTTTTTCTTCTCCCTCATTTTTTAAACTAATTGTAGGCAGTGGTTTCATCTCCAGTTCAAATCTTAGCTACTTATCTCATTATAACTTTTCTAAAAAACATTTTTAATGCTTTACTTATTTCTGAGAGAGACAGTGAGTGTGAGCAGGGGAGGGTCAGAGAGAGAGATACAGAATCTGAAACAAGCTCCAGGCTCTGAGCTGTCAGCACAGAGCCCAATGCGAGGCTCGAACCTACGAACCGCAAGATCATGACCTGAGCCAAATTCGGACGCTTAACCGACTGAGCCACCCAGGAGCCCCTCACTATAACTTTTTGATTGTTATTCTTGTTCCATTAAATAATAAAAATAGATGAAAATAATACAGATATGGGCAATGCTAATAAAATTGTAGCTTTCTGGAGTGCTCTATAATTATCAAAGCATTTTCTCATTCTCTCATTTGATTTCACAACCATTTGACACAGGCACACTTGGGTAGTGGATATTTTTTTTAATTTTCTATTTTAAGGTTTTACATTTACTGGTATAAAGCTGTATAATTTATTGTCCTGATTTTTTTTACTCTGATTTTATTTTCTAGAACAGTTTTAAGCTCACAGTACCTACATTTCTCCTATACCCTCCTACATACAACATCGCCACTATAAAAACCGTGCAGTGACATGGTATATTTGTTGTAACTGATAGCCTGTATTGACCCATAATTAGCACCTGAAATCTATAGTTCACATTAGGATTCACTCTTGGTGTTGTATGTTCTATTAGTTTCAACAAATGTATAATGACATTATAGCATTTTACAAAACAGGTTTTCTGTTCTAAAAATCATCTGTGCTCTGCCTATTAACACCTCCATCCCTTTTTACCCCTGATCTTTTTACTTTCTCCATAGTTTTGCTATCCTGGGCATTTTTTAAATCCTATATTGCAGGTTAGTAAACTGAGGCTTGAGAGGCTCACTGCCATTCCTCAAGCCAGTCAACTATCTGGGTTTGGATTAGAACAAAGATCTTTTAATCCTACCAAGTTAAGTGCATTTATTTTAAAACACATTATTCTTTCCAAATAATGTTATAAGTTTGAATCTTAATGTTGTTGGATCATAAAACCAAGAAGTTTTTTTTTGGTAACAATTAAAAAAATGAAAAGAACATTTTTTCCATAGCTTTCATATCCGTTTTACCGCATTACCACAGTGCAAGAGAGGCAGTATGGGATACTGGGGGGATATAAAAAGGTATAGACTTAGAAGGCGAGAGTTCACTCAGCTTTGGCAAATTGTCTAAACTTTGTGAGACTTCAGCTGCAATGTGTGGATAATGTTTCAGGTACTAAGAACTGTGTCAAGTACTAAGAACTGTGTACTAAGTCCAGATGAGGTGCATTTGAAATCACTTTGTATATTATAAAGCTCTTTTAAATATAATGGAATATTGGGTCATCTGGATGGCTCAGTCGGTTAAGCACCCAACTTCAGCTCAGGTCCTGGTCGTCACGGTTCATGGGTTTGAGCCCCACATCAGGCTCTCTGCCAGCACCTCAGACACTGGAGCCTGATTCAGATTCTGTGTCTCCCTCTCTCTCTGCCTCTCCCCTGCTCAGGCTCTGTCTCTCTCTGTCTCTCAAAAATGAATAAATGTAAAAATAAATTTTCAATAAATAAATATAATGGAACATAGTAATTACTACGTGTGTTTGTCCAACTATCAACAAAGGGAGAAGACAGTATATGAGTTGATTCAAGCAATGCTCACAGATCGATCAGAAGCTACTTATTATTCAAAATTAACCTCCAGGAAGGGGAATCATATCTAGAAGTTACCAATAGCCTCCTGATTCCAGTCAGTACTCTGTCCATTCTGTCCTTTTCTCTAATTATAACAGTGACAAGTTAAATAATCTAATTAGGCTTTCAGAAATGGTTTCCAAAAGCCACCTAAATGAAAAAAATGCTCACTCTCCTTCTGTTTAAATATCTAATATTGCTACTGAGGTGATAGCACCAGACTGGTTGGAGTTTTCTAGGAAAAATGATGAGATAAAAAATGTTGGAGAATAAACTAGGGGTTTGTTTCAAATAAGTGTGTACACTGGGGGTAAACCTAAGAAGCATGTAAATATAAATGGTGATATTCTCTAACTATAATGGCTGACTACAATTTTTTGAAATATTATAAAACAAAGGCATTGGAATTTGGGACTATGGCTGTTTTTCTAAAACTTGATTCTTGAATGCTTTTTTCCAAGGTTTTTGTCCTTTTTAAATTGAGAGATTCCATACCCTTCACCTCTTAAACCAACCTTGGGCTGAGGCCTGGGCACTGTGACTACAACTCTTATATGTCATTAGTTTGAATGGAACTATGTCATCCTACGTACATAACAACAGGAAGTGAGGTTTTTTGAATATTGCAAGACACATTATGGGCCTTAGAAGACCATAAACAATTAGAAGAAGACTAAATATTTTTGGAAGATTTTCTTAGTTACATTGGTTGCACTAATACTGAAATATATATTAAATGTTTTCTTGGTAATTAATTAGAAAATCAATTTTAATGATAGGCCAATGATGTTTTCCCCTTCCAATTTTTACACAGTTCTAACAATGATATTTAAAATCTAAACAGAATTTTGCCTCTTGCTTTATTTCACTTTCCAAAATATCACACATATTTCCCTTTGGCCATATAACTTTTCATAAGTACATTCACAATTTTCACAGCAATTATATCAACTCCACACCCATTAAAATGTGTGCAGAGCAGCTACTATGCTCTGAGCACTGCCAGTCACTAGAAATCCATACTCCTAAGAATTTGCCATTAATGAATCCAAACTCTATTGTGAAGGACACCAGATAATTAAAATATAAGGTAGTAGCTGTGGTGGCTTAAGACACATAACATCGTAAGAATTCAGAAAAGGGACACTTAACTAAGCATAGCTCCAGAAGAATGTCAAATTCATTGAGCTAACTATTAATGAGTGAGTAGAAGTTAACCAGTCAACATTGGATACGGGTCAGTATTCCCAGACAATGGAGACACGGATAAAGGCAGGAGCTTAAGAAAAACAGCTTGGCATTCTACAAGAGAAAGAATAAACACTTTAAGAAGGTTAGGACATGAAATAGAAGGCAGTGGTAGTAATGAGCTTGCAATTATAAGAAGGGAAAATCATGAGAGGCCCTACATGTGTGACATACATACCAGGGTAGATCACTGAATTTTTTTTTCTCGTATCTTTTTTAAGTTTATTTATTTTGAGATAGAGAGAGAGAGAGAGAGTGGGTGAGGGGCAGAGAGAGAGGAGGAGAGAGAGAGAGAAAGAAGGAGAGAGAGACACAGAGAGAGAGACAGAAAGAGAGAGACAGAGAAAGAGAGAGAATCTCAAGCAGGCTCTGCACTGTCAGCACTGAGCCTAACACAGGGCGCAAACCCACAAACCATGAGAACATGACCTGAGCTGAAATCAAGAGTCAGACACTTAACTGAGTCTGAGAGAGTCAGTCTTACCACTGAGAGGGTTTTAAGCAGAGGAATGAAATGGCCAAACAGATAGACCATATTAGTGGCTACAATGTAAGTGTTGGATTTCAACCGGAAAAGAATCAAAGTTTGGGAACAATTAAAAGTCAGTTTCTAGATGGAGTCAAGGAACATTCTACATGGAATAACTAAAGAAATGATTATACCATCATTTTAACAACAGTGATAACTAGTATTCTTTGAGAATCTGTTACCTATCAGACATTGAAGTGGCAGTTATATGATCTTAGTAACCTAACAAGTTATTCTTAGTAATGAAGAAACTGGGGCATGGAGAATGTAAGAAATGTCACCCATGGTGCATAGTTAACAACTGGCAAAGTTAAGATTTAAACCCAGGCAGGTATGATGTAATATGATGAGTAAATAAACAGGAACAGTTAAAGACGATACCTAGTTTCTAGCTAAATTTACTAGAATGCTAGCCTCTGAGGTTAAGAGACTAAATCTAGTGGTATAGTGTATACCACAGTTCAGCAATTTTCCTATTATTGATATTTATTTTATTTATTTCCAATATTTATTATTACCACCAATACTAAATTGAATGCCATTATGCATATATAATTCTGTTTTGAATTATTCTTTTTATAGAAATTGATACATGTAAATTTAATCTGTATACCAATAATATGTGAAAATAAAATTTTCTTTAAAATCTTACTCATATTGGCTATTTTTCTCCTTCCTAAAGTATTAATATTTCAACTTTCTGGATAAAAAAACAAACAATTCCTTTCCCAAAAAAATGAAAACAAAAAGACAATACTTTATGTAATTATAGAACACATTCCTTTTTTTCGGGGGGGAGACTATGTCTTCTGAAAATTTCACTCTATTCACAGGTCACTTTTATAATCATGATGGAATACCCATAATGTATACGGTATGAGGAAAGCCAAGAGGACCTCTGTGGGGAAGTGCAGGCAATGACAGTGAGATGAAGCATAGCTTGCTATTTTCATATCCTAATGATGGGCACTGGAAAAGTCTTCCCTTTCTAGAAACTCAAGACCTTAAAAAAAGTTAAAAAGATAGTATTAACCTAGTTCTCCAAAGTCTTTAGAAGGATACTTTATTAATGATATGGAAAAAATTTATTTGACACAGTGAGAATGGAAGTCAAGTTATTGCACAAGTATTTTTGTTTTTGTTCATCTTTTAGAAGGAGGGGTTTAGACTCATGAGAACAGTTTGTCAAGTTCAACTGAAACAATGACTACTCTTTTTTTTGCTCTCTTCTTTCATCCTCAACAGTTAATTTTACTTTAAAATCACAGATGTGAATTTGTGATCAATGGTCAATTGTATTTTCTGACTTTCATGGTCAGTCCCCAAAGACAAGGTATTTCATTAGGTGGTCTCCTTCTCTGAACTCACGCAGCCGCTGGGTTGCAGAATCCCAATTAGTTCTCTCCATGGCACCTTGTCATAGCTCTTCCCTTGCCCTCTACCAACTCTACTTGACAGCTTGCAAGAACAAGAGGCTAAATCAGGACACCAATGACTCACAGAGGCTTCAGACCTCTTAAAGCTCTTCTTGCTTAGATTGTGTCTTGCAACATCGTAATGCTTCTTCTTCCCCTCTATTAAGAGAATCCCTAGCTCTGAAAATTATCTGCTTATCAGATGTGTTCATTCCTTTTTTATTATCCTGCCAGGTACATTCTAATACTGAGACTCTGCACAGGATTTCCTCAGCTACCTGATGAAATAGAGAACAGAATCAGATATAGAATTTCATGAAAGTTTCCAGCATTGCATATTATTATTATTATCTCAAGTGCATTGGCTCAAAAAAGAAAAGGTAGAAAGTCTACATACTAATGATTCAGGATCTAAGTTAAGAGCATTTCCTATTTGAAATAACTGTCAACTGCTGCATAATTTAAAATCTATCAAGAATGAGGGGCACGTGGGTGGCACAGTCGGTTAAGCATCCAACTTCAGCTCAGGTCATGATCTAGTGGTTTGTGGGTTTGAGCCCCGCAACTGACTCTGTGCTTCTGTGCTCTGTGCTTCAGATTCTGTGTCTCCCTCTCTCTACCCCTCCCCTGCTTACGCTCTGTCTCTTTATCAAAAATAAAAATAAAAAAAGAATGAAATGAAAAAGTATACACAGAAGATTTAAAGGGCACATCTTCTGTAAGTACCGATCTACTTCAAAAATATTCTAGTGTGTGCATCCAATGAAATAGTATGCCTGTCATTCAGTGACTTAAATTATAGGCAGTATTAATTAAACAAAGTACTGTATCATTTTTGTATCTATTTGTATCTGTTTGTGCATACATAAAACATGTATTTTACATACATAATAATTATGGAGAAGTGACAGTTTGTACACAGTTTTCTTTCCAGCACCTACCCCAGAATTGACAATATTTATTGATTTAATTATGTAAAGAATTACAGAAAGACAAACTAATAGGGATTGCAGCATATTTGCATAATTTTTTCTTTTGGTTGTTTTAGATATAGTTTAAATAATCTTGACTTACAACATTCTTAAAATATTTACATTAAATCATCTATTATTATCAGTAGTATATTTGAAGTTTTTGATAGGATAATGAACTTGATATAAAATATAATCTATTTAAAATTAAGCATACATTCTGTTATACTGTGATGATACACATTGTTTCAAGATAACATTTCTTTTGCAAAACCTAATAATGAACAAACTTGGATACTGGTGACATACATGAGCATGTATCTTACTCTTCAAAAGTAATGTCATAGAGGTGTAAAAGCAGGACAAAAGCTCAAATGCCCCTTCTAAGTCTATCCTCAGAGACTTATGCCTTCTTCTCCCCTTGAGACACACTAGTGACCCTACTCTGCTCACTGGTAACCACTGTGCTGCCTTTATGCATTTCTGAACTTCTGAGTTGGTCTCTTTTGTTTTCCTTTATATCCTCTCAAGCCACTGATTTTTTCTTTCAAATTAAACACCTAGAATTTATTGGAGTACCTTCAGGTCAACAATTTATTGATTATTTTCAAAAAATCAAGTCAAATAATTTTTTGGTATATTCATGTGAAGCATGTGAGGCAAATTACACATTTAAAAACTGTATCTGCTCTTAGTTTCCATTCCCTGTACCATCTGCTTCTGGTGCCCTGATCATCAAACTTCTGCTCCTTTTAGGGTCATCCTTTTCATTTGTCTCATTTTCCCCAATGTCGGTGTTCCTCCAGGCTTAGATCCCGACTCTCAGAGCTCTTTCCAACATACCGTCTGATATTTATCTCAGAACTTTAACTCTCACCTCACGGTAAATGATGTCTGAATATTCCCCTCCTCTCTTTATGAATGCCAGCTCCTAATTTCTAATTCTCTGCTGGAAAATTGTATTTTTATATTACCTCATTATTATCTAAAACTCAGCATATGCAAAACCAAACTCAGCATCTTATTCCCCACCAGCCCAGACTCCCTTCCTAATATTCTTGTTTTGGTGCATAGTTTCATTAAGCTCATGCTCAAAACCGTGTGGTTAAATTTAACAATTCCCAGGCATCTTCCTACTATGGGATAAGTTAGCAAGCCTATTTACTCTTCACTCTCAATGTGTCCCGCAACAGCTCTTTCATTTCTTATAACACCTAAATTTGGGTTTCTTACTATTATACTTATGCAACATAATAACCAGCAAGTTGGTTTCTCAGCACAGCCCCACAACAATCAATTCTTCCCAAGAGGCAAATTTAATCACTGATCTTGGTTTCTAAACCAAATATCTTCTTTCTCCTTTTTCAAACATTTCATTGGCTCCATTCTACTCATTGCCCACAAACACATGGACATAATGCCTGCTTGTATCCCATTATTCTACATCAATGCCATCTTTCTTCTCTCTGATTATTCAAATTCCATCCATGTTTCATGGTCAGCTTGAAGTTCTACATTTCACAACGGTGACTATTTTTCTATGCTGCAATAGCAAGAAAAATTCTATTTTTCTTTAAATCATATACTACTTCAATGATCTCTTTATGTTAAAGTTATATTTTTGTCACATCTTCAACCAGATGTAAGCTTCCTAAAATCTGGGTAAGGTTTTTAACCTTTATGTGTGTACCTCAGTTTCCTCATCTATAAAATAGGAATGAGAAAATGACTTGGCTCCTAGCATATGTGTCAATACACTCTCAATAAGTCGCCTCTCCCATAGTCACACACTCTACCCTATAACTTTGCTGACCACTCTCACTGTGAACACAGCTTCCTTCCTTGTGCCTTGACTGCTTTAAGCTTGCACTGACCAATAAAATGAGGTTGACAGTGTGGTATTTCTGAGCTTAGACTTTAAAAAATGTCTTCAGTATTTTTTTTAGCTACTTGTACTTTTGACATACCCAAGAAAAGCTCTTGCCCAGGGCAGCCCATGATCCCACAGTGAGATGAAAGGCACAAATCACAGGCACCCCCCGGACAGCCATAGATCTGTGAATTACCCAAACTGAAACCAGAACAATGTTTCAGGTAGAGCAAGACTCCTTAGTCAATATGAAAAACTATTCTACATATTTGTAACCTAAATACACACTTATTTTTTAATGCTGCTGAGATTTCTGTAATTATTTTTTACACATAGCATTTTTTGAGGGCAATAATCAACACAGCATTCTTAGGAGTGAAATACCTGTCAAATGCTCAGAATAGTGCCTAGTATGTTTGTTTGTTCTCTCTGTTTCTGTCTGTCTCCCTCTCTTTCTCTCTCTCTCTCTCTATAGATAGATAGATAGATAGATAGATAGATAGATAGATAGATAGATAGATAGATGCAGTTAATTTAAAAGCAAAAAAGGGCTAATAGAAGGATTGCTTTGTGGCCTGGAAGAATAGTCCTCTTTACAGCACTATATCTCCTTTAAAATGTAAATGTGAAATGCAAACATTTTCATAAAATGTTATACAGAAGAAAATTCAGGCATACAAGGATACATGGACATGCAAATATCATACAACTAAGTACTAAAAGCAAGACCAAAATCTAGGTCTCCTGCTTCCTAATTTACTATTACTGGCATATGGCTTTAAAGGTAAGTGCCCCTTCTGCTAATATATTAGCCTAATGAGACAGAAGTTTAATAGTCCCGTCAAAGCACTAAACGGAGGGGGAAAGGGCGAGCCCCTCAAACCTTCCTTTAACGGATCCTGCTGTAGGGACTATAGTTGATTGGCCCTTCCAGAGATGCCACTTTCAGATCCACCAAGGCATTTATGCCAAGCCCAAGCCTTGCTAAACTTCTCGTCAATGACCGAGCATGAGGGCACAAAAGCTAAGACATTTCTTACGTTGGGAGTCGCTTCTGACTGTGGCTCAGGGGACATCACATCAGCAAGGCCAAGATGGTTTCAGAACTATGCTGCATTCTGAGGCCCTTCTTCCTGAGTCCTTCTTCCTGCCCCTTCCTCTGACATAAGCGTCAGGCCCGTGTCCGTGTCTGCAGGCTCTCCCTCTCTACTTCCACCTCATCCCCTTGGCCTTACTGTGGTAGTCACTACACATCCAACCCTGGGGTGATGGCTGCCTCCCAAGGTATCTGAATTAACACACTATAAATCAATAATCGAGGGGCACCTTAGTGGCTCAGTCGATTAAGCATCCAACTTTTGATTCTGGCTCAGGTCATGCTCTCACAGTTCGTGAACTCAAGCCCTACATCAGGCTCTCTGCTGTCAACACAGAGCCTGCTTTAGACCCTCTGTCTCCCTCTCCCTCTGCTCCTCCCCCACTTGTGCTCTCTCACTCTCAAGAATAAAAATAAAACAGGTGCGCCTGGGTGGCTTAGTCGGTTAAGCGTCCGACTTTCGCTTAGGTCATGATCTCGCGGTTGGTGGGTTCGAGCCCCGCGACGGGCTCTGTGCTGACTGCCAGCTCAGAGCCTGGAGCCTGTTTCAGTCTGTGACTCCCTCTCTCTCTGACCCTCCCCTGCTTACGCTCTCTCTCTCTCTCTCCTAGAAATAAAAAATAAAAAAAAAATATTTAAAAAAAAAGAATAAAAATAAAACATTTATAAATAAATAGACAGATAAATAAATAAGTAAATAAATAAATAATTGAAACATCTGTTGATCACCAACTGTGTCAGTATGTCAGGGAGTAAGAACTGCCTTAACTTATGGAGCTCAAAATTTAGTATCAGTGGTAGCTATCTGTACTTCATTCAATAACATGTAATAAATCTTATAATCCAGAGGTCTACAAAACGCATAAGAACTTGAGGCGATGTTACTTCTTCTGCCAAGTGAGCTGACATTTGAAACTGGCCTTCAAGTACAAATATTCTCTTAAATGGAAACAGTCATGGGGAAGAAGGTTGGAAGAGGGAATCCCAAAAAGAAGGACCAGCATGAATACAGATAAAGCTCTGTGAAAGTACATGACATGTTTAAAGGGACATTCAACAACGTTAACATCTTGTTGAATTATAATGAAAAGCCAAATATAAGATGTTTCTGAAGGCAAATTTTTATGGATTTACATTCTTTAATTTTTTTCTTAGCTGTCTTAACAGATAAATGTTCTTTTTGTCCACAGAACTAGTTAAGAAAAGCAAACAACAATTAACAACAACAAAACAATGCTCTATACAAGGACAGGTTTTGTGCTGAGGTTGGATGGAGCTTTGAGGGAAAGTCAGAAGCAAGAATGAAAAAAACTAATGGAGTGAGTTCAGTATAGGGATTAATCTCTGTGCTCATTTGGGTCAGTAGTCGCAGTGGCAACACGATCGGGAACATAGAGGGTGTTTTGATCTGCAGGACCACAGGATATTTGCAAGAAAGCAGCAGAAAGATATTTAGCAAAAGAAATTAAAAAAAAAATAGAACTAGAGAGAAAGATGGCACGGCCAAATAAACAATGTGCAAAAGATTGGAACAAAGAGCACAGGAGAAAAAGAACTCAAGAAAGAATAAACTCAATGAACTGAAAGAGAGAATATAACAAATAATAGTTTGGAAAAGGAAATCATGAATGAGAGAAATAACAATGGTTCTTCCTAAGTAACTAAAGAGGTAATTAGTGAGCTTCATGCAATGCACAGAACAAGAGGACAGGACTGGATGGATGAAAATCTAGATAATAAGCCTAAATCAGTAGCATTGGCTTTCCTGCCAAAAGTTTCAATTTTCCTTTCATGTGATTTAAGCATAGCTAAATCCACATGCTAATTACACAAAATTAACTCATAATATTTAGATCATAATATTATCATTTTTTAAAAAAAATATTTATTTAAATTCAAGTTAGTTAACATATAGTATGAACCCAGTGATTCATTACTTACATACAACACCCAGGGCTCATCCCAACAAGTTCCCTCCTTAATGCCAGTCACCCATTTAACCCATCTCCTCACCCAAATCTCCTGCAAACCTCAGTTAGTTCTCTGTATTTAAGAACCTCTGTCTTTTTTTTTAAGTTTATTTATTTTGAGAGAGACAGAGACAGCACAAGTGGAGGAGGGGCAGAAGGGGGCGAGGAGACTCCCAAGCAGGCTCCAAGCTGCCAACTGTGGAGCCCAAAATGTGGCTCAAACTCATGAACCATGAGATAACCTGAGCCGAAACCAATACTTGGACCCTTAACCAACAAAGTCACCCAGGCACCCCCTCTCTCTGTTTTTATCTTATTTTTCTTTCCTTTCCCCTATATTCATCTGTTTTGTTTCTAAAGTTCCACATATGAGTGAAATCATGTAGTATCTGTCTCTCTCTGACTGACTTATTCGCTTAGCATAATACACTCGTTTTATCCACTTTATTACAAATAGCAAGATTTCATTCTTTTTGATCACTGAATAGTATTCAATCATATATGCCACATCTTTATCTATTCATCACGTGAAGGACATTTGGGCTCTTTCCATATCTGACTATTGGTTTTTTTTTTCCTTTTTTTCTTCTTTTTTTTTTAATTTTTAATGTTTTTTTATTTATTTCTAGGAGAGAGAGAGAGAGAGAGAGAGAGAGAGACAGTGAGCAGAGGAGGGTCAGAGAGAGAGGGAGTCACAGACTGAAACAGGCTCCAGGCTCTGAGCTGGCAGTCAGCACAGAGCCCGTCGCGGGGTCCGAACCCACGAACCGCGAGATCATGACCCAAGCGAAAGTTGGACGCTTAACCGACTAAGCCACCCAGGCGCCCCTGACTATTGTTGATAGTGCTGCTATAAACATTGGGGTGCATGTCCCCTTTCAGATTAGCATTTTTGTATCATTTGGATAAATACCTAGTAGTTCAATGCCCAGATCATAGGGTAGTTTTCTATTTTTAATTTTTTTGAGTAACCTCCATACTGCTTTCCAGAGTGGCTGCACCAGTTTGCATTTCCACCAACAGTGCAAAAGTGTTCCCCTTTCTCTACATCCTCACCAACATCTATTGTTTCCTGAGTTGTTCAATTTAGCCACTCTGACAGGTGTGAGGTGGTATCTCATTATGCTTTTGGTATGTATTTCTCTGATGATGAGTGATGTTGAGCATCTTTTCATGTGCCTATTAGTCATCTGGATGTCTTCTTTGGAAAAGTGTCTATTCATGTCTTCTGCCCATTTCTTCACTGGATTATTTGTTTTGGGGTTGTTGAGTTTTATAGATTTTGGATACTAACCCTTATCTGATATGTCATTTGCAAATATCTTCTTCCATTTCATCAGTTGCCTTTTAGTTCTTTTGAACGTTTCCTTCGCTTTGCAGAAGATTTTTATCTTGATGAGGTCCCAATAGTTCATTTTTGTTTTTGTTTCCCTTGCCTCCAGAGGCATGTCTACTAAGAAGTTGCTGCAGCCAGGTCAAAAAGGTTGCTGCCTGTTTCTCCTGTAGGATTCTGATGATTTACTGTCTCACATTTAGGTCTTTGATCCATGTTGAATTTATTTTTGTGTATGGCTTCAGAAAGTGGCGCAGTTTTATCAGGCAAACTCCAGCAAGTATCTAAAATGTTTGGCTGATCATTATGGACCATCTAGCTTGAGTACTAGTTACTGAGCTCTGAATCACCATTAAGCAACTTTACATGTCAAATCAGGCAATTATTTAACTTCTTTATGTCGAAGTTTCTTCACCTGCATAGGTGAAAAAAAATCAACCCAATCTGAAAATGTTATTCTGAGAATTAAATGGGGAAGGGCTTAGCTCAGTTATAGTAAATGGGATGTTCGCAACAAAAGCTATTATTACTAGTTTAATTGTCTTTGGCAAGGTATTTAACCTCTCTGAACACTGACTATCTTATTTTTAAAGTGAGGATGACAATACTTAGTGTTGTAAAGATCAGCAACAATGAATACAGAGCAACTGGCATGGTGCCTGGCACATGGCAGGCCTGTAATGCATACTTTTTTTCCCCTCATTTTTCCTCTCTTTCACTCTTCCTATCCCTCTTTTATTACTAATATTATTATCATTATTTTGTCACTGATTACATAAATCTTAGGACCTACCCAATCATTAAAGGAAAAGACCATAATTTAAATAGTGTTTGGAGTAACAGCAATTATGTTATGCAGTTATTTGCTGTTATTCCTTCCCCTCAAAGAACTATGTGTACAGGGAAGACTGCATAATAGTTCAACAAAATATGATAGAACCCAAGAGCCGAACTCTCCAAAGCAATCAATCTCATACCTCTTGTGCCTGACTTCATAAACTTAGCAATTACTTATGCAGGGCCTGAGAAGTGAGAAACAATAGAGCTGCTTTCTCCCAGGAGAGCTGCAGAATGGCTGAGTGATAAGTAGGAGAAAAACTGAACAAATGGAAACGGAATGCATTGCGATGTTTCCATGGATTAAATAGGGCTTCCTAACATTAACACTATATTTCCTGCTTGAGGTCACCAACATGGTAGGTGGAGGAGACCAGATGAAAAAACTTGAAATCCAACCTACTATTTTATTGGGTCAAAACTTGAGGAGAAAGGTAGTATCTGGTGTGAATTATTCTTAAATTACTATTTGGATATTTCTTAATGTATTGTTCAGCTGCATTGTAAATGTAGAAATGCTGAAGATATACATTTATGGGAAGTCACGCATCCAAAGCAACGAATCAATCATGAAACAAGATGATTCAAAAAACCTTTTATCACTGGGTCAACTTGAAAGTCATACAAACACTATATTCAACCTAAGAGAGGAAAAATAAATGCTCTATTTTGGTATTATATGTTTTTACTCTCTAGATCTGATTTAATGTGAAATAGAGAAGATCATATATAATGAGGTTTTACATTTAAAAATGTACTAAATGCTAGTTGCAACCTTCAAAATCAAAAGTGGTTAGTTATTATTTATTCCGTAGTCAGCCAAGAAATTTCACTCAGTGAGAAAACAACTCTCTGATAGAAGCAGCTCTTCTCCACATCTAACTGGGAATACGCCATCTAACAAAGTTTAGCTCATTCTGCCACCTGTTGATTTGTTGCAGGCTAGCTCAAGTTTACCATAACATTATGCCAACTTCCTGCATGATTTGCAATATCTTAACTATAATCAGGTTTCACAACTTTTTCTCTACTCACAGAAATGTATTTGTTAAGTGCTTCTCAAGAAAACAGGTGGTTCTTGAACATCCATTGTCTGTGTCCCATTCATTCTGTTCTTCTCCCTACTCAATTTAAGTGGCTTTTATTGGAGAGTTTGTATCCTTAAGAATAGTTGATCTTGCATATTGCATTAATTCCTGCCTAAGACGGCATATATCCTAAGCCAGTCAACAGGGACAGCAACAGGGGGAAAAAGACTGGCCTAGGTGACATTCTACCAATACTGAAATCTCACTTTAGCTCCTTACTAGACAAGACTGGGTCAAGTTGAGGTCATTTTAACATTGTAATGGATGTTAAGATGCTACTAAGGCTATTCTTCATTTACATAACCTCAAGCAATAAAAAAGCTAATTAGTACTGAAATCTGGTCTTAATCTGAGGCTTTCAAATTTATAATTTATTACTCTTACAGTGGCATCCTATCCTAAGAATCCTCGTCTTTAAAGTAGGAACAATAAACCCTCAGGGAGTTCTTTTAGAAGTCAATGAGATAAAACATAAGGAAGAACTCTAAAAACAATAGATGTTCTGCAAAAGACCAGCATCAGTCTTCTGATAGTTTAATTCTTGATGTGCTTTGTGGGGTCTTCACTCACCATTAGAGGGAAGTGATACCCATATTTGTTTTTCTCTTCCTTTCTTTTGAAAGTCAAGTGCTTGCCAACTTTCCTTTTCAACTGGAAAAAAAATCTGGGTCAATCTTCCTTTCTTTTGCTGCTTTAAAGGTAACCAATATTGTGACTTAATGCTTTGAACTTGGGACACTGTCTTTTTAGGTGGCCAATCTCAATGCACCAAAAATATATTTTCTCGTTTCACCAGAGAAATGATGTTCTGGTTTTCAATGCTTTTCTCTTCAACTAGAGGAGGGCTTTCTTTATTAGGGGTTTATCCTCACCCATAGCAACTGAGCAGTTGAGATTTCAACCCCTCTATAGACTTCAACCTTTAACAGTAAAATTTCATAACCTTCAAAAGTTTATAAGCTCTGTCAGTCTTTGTCACCAAAGGAACACTTATTTGATTTGTATTAGGCTTTTCCTAATTAAAAAAACATATTGGGGCACCTGGGTGGCTCACTGGTTTGAGCATACAACATCAACTCAAGTCATGATCTCACAATCTGTGAGTTTGAGCCCTACATGGGAGTCTGTGCTGACAGCTCAGAGCATGGAACATGCTTTGGATTATCCACTCCTCCCTCCCCTGTTCATGCTCTGTCTCTGTCTCTCTCTCTCTCTAAAATAAATAAATATTTTAAAATTTAAAAAGTAACTTATGAAAATCATATAAGCCAAAGACATGGCCTCAAGACCTTATCGAACATAAGGCTGTAAGATTTTGAGACACTTCTATTCTTTATTCTTCCCTGTTGAATGTCCAGGACAAAATACTTTATAGATGTTATTTTTTTTCAAACATTCCATACAACACACAATTGAAAGCTAGTATATTTGAAAGGAATAATAACAATAGTAACATTTACTGAGCCACAGACAGGACAGGACAGAACAGGTACAGTGCTAACAGCTTTCCATGCATGACTTTATTTATAATCTTCACCAAGATCCTGTTAAATTGGGTGCTATTTTCAACTCATTTTGAGTAAAAGGTAACTGACGGTTATGAGTGGTGATATAGCCACTATTCAAATTCAGGCACATCTCGCCATCTAGTAAAAGATTGTAATTGCTATGCTGTACTTCCTAACTTACATCTATGATTCATGTAATGTTTCTTCTGACCACTCAAGTCTGGTAAATTTAATCAATGCATAAGGAAGAGTTTAATACTATGAAAACTATTCAAATCGTTGTAAGTCTTGGGATAGTTTTGGTTCTTTAAGCCAAAGCAATGTTAAATTGATGTTAAATGCTGATCTCTTTACTCTCATGACATGAATAGGAAGAGACTTGCACTAGCTGCCCTATGCCATTCCCTAGCTGTATCTGTGCTTGAAAATGGCATAATTATGTTTCAAAGTCAAACTATTTTAGAAAGATGAACCTTTCAAAAGGTTCAGTTTTATCAGTAAATTATGAACTTCTAGAGATCAAGAAAGTTGGGATTTTTCTCAGTAACTATGCACATAAATTTCTCTTTCAATATGACTATCAATGGCAAATATCCTTTTAAATTTTCACATCCTTTATATTTAATACTTTAGTTTCTTGTTACTTCCCTTATGGGATTGGCGTTGTTTAATTCTTGGCAATAGTTCATTAATTGAAGTAAAATTAATCATATTCTTCCTTTTACTGTCTGTACTTCTAAAAATGAATTTCTTCAGTGACTTTTATTTAACGTCAATGGAATTGATTTTTATTGAACATCTCAGATAGTGTTTTTAGCCTTCTGCTTAAACAAGCGTCCTACACCATTATTACTACTCATATTAGCAAATGTTTGAAAATTTACATTACTTACACATGTTACACAAAAAGCTTAGGGAACAACTGTTGGCATGTTAATTTCAACTGTCACCCTGCTATGCCATAGTGATGTGAAATTTGGATTTATAAACAACTTTCTGAGTTCTACATTACTCTTCTAATAAGAATTAAATGATTATTTTGACTTTATTTAAACAATAGTTAGGCCAGGAAGTCAAAATTGGCACTTCAATTTTGAATGCCTTAATGCCAGCTCTGGATAGCAATTCAAAACAAAACAAAGAAATTAATTCTTAACACTACTCTTTCTTTGGTGTCTGCTCTTAGATCCATAAATGTGTGTTCATTAGGCACTGAGTCCCTTCTTCATAGCCTGACATGAATATATGTTATTTTATAAATATAACACATTGGACAATTCACTTTCAATAGTTTGCCAACATCCAGTTCGATGTCCACTATCTCATTTTTTAGCTCCAGGAAAATAGCTTCTCTATTCAAATGATAAATTGTACTTTTTACCACATTGTAGAATCTATTACTGTATCATCCTTTTAAGTATGTAATTGTGTTTTTGACTATGTGCTCATTTTTGTAATGTTCTCTTCCAAAAGCAGCACAATGTAGCAACTCTTCCTTTTTCTGTTCTCTACACTCCATTTACTATAAACTACCACAGATGTGCTTAAAATTTCACACTATTTCCCACCTCTTTCTGGTTACTCACAGTAAGCTCTCAACTGTCCCCTCAGGATCTAGAAAACTCCAATTTATTTTTTAAGGCTCAACTCAGGGATCTGATTTTTAAAGTCTTGTTGGCGTCCCCATTCTGCGGTCTGTATGTACCTCGTTCTCGACTTCCAAACTAGTGTTGCCTTATAATTCCTTCTGACTGTATGTTTTTCATTCTTGACAATGACTCTATAATGCTTAGATGCAGTTTAATCATCTTTCGATCCTGAGCAACTAGTCTTATGGCGGTGCAAAGCAGGTCTCACAGAAATGGTGTTTGTTCAATGGTTGGATTATTGAAATTGTACATTATAACCGGCATAAGAAGGTAGAGGTTACATTGCTTAAGGAATAATATTTTTCATGTTTTACACATTTTTCTTCATTCAAGCAGATAAGTATAATAATGAGAGACATATAATAAGAACTGGCATTATGTTGTTCATGATACGAAACTATATTCCTCAAATCATTTGCTAAGAAGTATATAGTTTTTAAAGAGTAGAAAAAGAATTCAAAGGAAGGTCTGTCTCATCTAAAGACCTTATCTGTGTCTTCACTATCAGATGGTGAAGTGTACAAAGTAGGTCTTTTCATTTTTCTCTTTTTTCTCTTTTCTTCTCATCTCCCTTTATTTCTTTCATTTGTAGCATTAAGAAGCCATTGCCTTAGAATTTTTGCCTCCATAAATTTTTTTAAAATGCTTAAATATGCTATTAATAAAGACAAACGCTGGTACATTGCCAATATAAATTACACATGAATGGGAAATTTGAATTCCATTGATCAAAGGTAGCTATGTTAAGTACAAATTAATGAGTAGAGTCAGAATAAATGGATGTATGTTGCAACTGTACAAAATATCATGTGTATTTTTTGGGAAAGTTCATTTAGGCCTTCTAATCCTCAGCTCTGTATGTTTATAGGGTGTATGTGTGTGTGTGTGTGTGTGTGTGTGTGTGTGTGTGTGTTGTGTGTGTGTGTTTATACAGAAAATAGCTAACGTAATAACTGTAATGGGTAAATCTAAAACTGCAGGTTTCCTTGAGAGTCTAAGATATAATTTACATGAAATGACTTGATAAATGCTAAATATATGAAAATGTTTTCTGATAATTACCAATGAATTACCTTTAACTGAGCAACTTGAATAGAAACATGGCTTCATATATCTGAATATTTATTCAGATATTTATTATTCCATTAAATTTGGAAAAGTCATTTTGTTAATCCACAATGCAGATAATCACATGTTTTTATTTCTTGCCAACAAAAATAGTTTTTCTAAACATTCAATTTAATTTTGTTTTCTATTATGTTAGTATAACATAATCAAAGTTATGTCTATAAAATTAACATTTTGGTTAAATTTTATATAAAGGCAAAAAAGCATATGTCTGTTAATGTAAACAGATAGATAATTAATAGTGATGCATGATGAAAATACCTAGACACTTAATCGTTCTTTGGAAATAAATTACCTGCCACTCCCATGATGTGGAATGTAACTACTGAATTATTGTTTTATATTTTCATGATAATCCATTAAAAATATTGATATATGGGGCACGTGGGTGGCTCAGTCAGTTGAGCATCCTACTCTTGATTTTGGCTCAAATCATGACCTCAAAGTTTGTGAGATCAAGCTCCGAGTCAGGCTCTGTGCTGACCATGCGGAGCCTGCTTTGGATTCTCACTCTCCCCCTCTTTCTCTGTGCCCCATCCTACTCATATGCATGTAGGAGCGCATTCACATTCGTTCTCAATAAATAAACATTTCAAAGACATAAAATAAAATATTGATATATGAGAACACATGCTAGCCAATAATTCAAACACTTCAACTCATTAAATTATTTTTTAGTCTTTCTGTTCTACAGATCCCGCTACCTATTTTTATGTCATTTTGATGGCTTTTGATACTCTCCACTATGTGTAAACAAGGGCTCACTTCATTTTATATTTTTTCCATGTTTGTGAAAGTCTTATCTAGAGTAAAAGTTTACACGATGTCTGAGTACTATGAACTCCTATGCATACAGATGACTTAATGTGATTCCCTAAAGCTCCCCAACATGCATAATATGTCCCTATATGCACAATATTTTACTAGTATTCTCCTAATGGATATCACACTGTCCTCCACTGATTCATAAAATATTATTATTGTGCACACACATCAGTACAGACTTAAAATATTAGGTTCATTTTGATCCTGTCATTGCTACTATATGGTCAAAAATTCTATGAATAATTCCTGAAGTAAAGTTATTTTTATCATTATGAGGCATCATCTGATGGATTAAGTTCAGACTAGGAAACACACACGTGCACACACACACACACACACACACACACACATACGAGAAACTTGCAGCATCAGATGCCTATTTCAAGTGGTTTTAATGAGCACATAAATGTCTAACGTGCTTCCTTAGACTTCAGGATATGTTTCTTTATAATAAAATCCATCCACATGGTATGTGTATGTATCACAGTAAATAGTTCCCTAGTGGGAACTCTCTTTGTACATTCTCAAATTCCATTTTTTCTTATTTATCCTTATCAAACTCACACATATGATAAATCATATTATGAACAAACTTTATCAAAAAGCATATCAAAGACATTTAACCTGTGATCGAAAAGGGGACAGCATGCAGTCTACACAGAGCATTGCAGGGAAGGGTAACTGCTGGCTGGGCCGTCCACATCAATTGTTGTTCTGCTGCTTTGGCCATAGAGACGGAACCAGGGTGGGCTGGTCCAGCACTTCAAGTAACATGTGGCCCAGCTGGCAGTGCCCTTTTCCTCTTTCAAAAATCAATATTCAGACACAAATGTCTACTAGTCCCTAAGATAACTCAGGTAATCCTCCCTGAAGATCTTCTGCTTATCACTGAGTATACTGTTTTATCTCATTTGAAATTACAGTGTTTGCTTACTTCGTTTTAAGGAGCTGCATTTATAAAATAGTTTTGGAATATTACAAACATTTTATTTAAATGGGTGACTCAAGCATGTTGGTTTAAATTAAACCACATGCTTGGGATATTCATGGAGCTATGTAAGGACTATATTTTATGAAAATGCAGGGTGCTGAGCAGCAAAATTTAATCTGGAGGGCACTTGTCCTCAGTCATGCGAGACAAGATGTATTAGCCATGAATGGATTGCAGCAGTGCTACTTGAGTTTCTTTAATTTTCT
The DNA here is from genome assembly GCA_017311185.1 of Proteles cristata cristata. Lineage (NCBI taxonomy): Eukaryota > Metazoa > Chordata > Mammalia > Carnivora > Hyaenidae > Proteles > Proteles cristata. The sequence continues at coordinate 706,464 of JAESUZ010003447.1, read as the reverse complement.
AAACCAAGATTGTAAAAAGAATCAGCGGTATTGAATCCCACTGGCTATGGCAAAAAGGCACTGCTCAGAGATAAAGAACAATTTATCTTCTGCTATAAAAGAGAGCAGTTTTGGCAGATAGTAAAATACATCACAGGATAATATACTCTAGGAAGAACATTACAAACTATGGATTTTTTTTCTCTTCAAATTTTAAGAGTACTGATTCGGTATGCTTTCCCAAATAAAAGGCAAGTGATAGTGTTAATTGCAAATTACAAATATTAAAAATGTAAATTATAGTCTAGGAGGGCATATGCACATGTCTTTATGAGACATATTCTTAGCAATGATTCAGTAAAAAGAATAATATTTCACTTATGTAACTAAAAACCTAATTAAGCTTTAAATATTCCACAAATTACCACTATTACATCAAACTGGGTATTGCCAAATTAGAATGGTGGGTTTTTCTGGATGTTACTTTTGATTTACCAGATTATAGTTTGATTTATGGATTACAGGGCTTATCTTCTCCAGAAGTTTATAAATGGCCAGAGACTCTTAGCATTTGATTGTAGGATATTTCTCCTCAGTTCGAGATCCTACTTTTTATAGTTTTCTCTATGTGTAAGGTTATTGACGGCCTGATTACATCTTTCTTGTTTATTATTCCAATGTAGTACACCAATAAAATTTCATACATTTTTTAAGAAAAAGAATATTCATTTCCAGTCTGTATCTTTGGATTTTATGAGGAAGGAACTCTATGAGAAATGTGACAGAAACACTAACTTTGAGCTTTAAGAATATACTTAGCATTTCTGTGTTTCACATAAGAGAAGTAAGTAGGAGCACCTGGTTGGCTCAGTCAGTTAAGCATCTGAGTCTTGATTTCAGCTTAGGTCATGATCTCTCAATTGTGAGATCACGGCCTGCATTGGGTTCTGCATCAATTGGATGGGATTCTCTCTCTCCCTCTCCTTCTGCCCTGGACACATGTTCTCTCTCTCTTTCTTCTCTTTCTCTCTCTCTCTCTCTCACTACAAAAAAAAAAAGGAACAAGTATTTTAAGACAATAGAAATATTAATTTTCCAGACAACTGAATGTGTATTATTTTTATTTTGTCCCTTTCACAAAGGTAACACTGATAGTAGGATTCTTCATAATTGAAAAACAAAACGAAACTAGTTTTTCCTTGTCTATCATTTCAATAATTTCATAAAGAATAGTCAAGAAAGTTTTAGTACATAAAATTTTTGATTATCAGAGCACCTGTGTGGGTTAGTCAGTTAAGCACCCGACTATTGATTTTGGTCAGGTCATGATCTCACATCTATCACTGACAGCATGGAGCCTACTTGGGATTCTCTCTCCCTCTCTTTCTACCCCTTCCCTGAATGCATTGGTGTACACATGCACATACACACACTCTCTCTAAATAAATAAAAATTGATAATCAATCCAAACACAATGCAACATAAAATGTCAGTAAAACAGAAACACAAACCACAATATGACTTTAATATTGATATCTTTTTAATTTTAATTTTTATTTATTTTTTGAGAGAGAAAAAAAGTGACCAAATGGGGGAGTGTCAGAGAGAGAGGGAGAGAGAGAATCCCAAGCAGACTTCACACTTAGCGTGGTGTCCAAAATGAAAATCGATCTCACCACCATAACATCATGACCTGAGCTGAACAAGACTCTGCTGCTCCACCAGCTGAGCCACCCAGGCACCCCTAATGTGGATATCTTCGAGGAAATTTAGGAACTACATTGTTCTGTCACTCCTAAGCACCCATATTGCTGAGATTTTTGGCATCAAAGAATTGCGTATACAGGATTCTTTAGAGGTAAAACTAAGGAAGCCTGGCTGACTCAGTCGGTAGAGTATGGGACTCTTGATCTAGAGTTCATGTTTAAGCCCCATGTTGGGTGTAGAGCCTACGGGGGGGGAAAAAGGTAAAACTTTATTTTAAGGCTGGAAATGTAATTTAATTCTTCTTATAACTCAGAATCAGGGATATTACATTTTCATGTAATATATTTATTTATTCTTAGATTATGCGGTATTCTTTTTTTATGTTTTATTCATTTCTAGGAGAGAGAGAGAGAGAGACAGCGTGAGCAGGGGAGGATCAGAGAGAGAGGGAGACACAGATTCTGAAACAGGCTCCAGGCTCTGAGCTAGCTGTCAGCACACAGACCGACGCAGGGCTCGAACTCACAAACCGTGAGATCATGACCTAAGCGAAAGTCGGACGCTTAACCGACTAAACCACCCAGGCGCCCCATATACGGTATTCTTTTGGCTTTAAAAAACTGTATGTATGTTTTGTTAAAATAGTTTATTTTTATTTATTTTTGTTTTTTTTAATAGTTTATTTTTAAACATTTGGACACATATTTATTTTCAACCACATATAGAATCCAAGGTCAAATTATGACCCTGAAAACATATCTACCATATACCATTTTAATTCTATGCAACTCAGCTCTAAACATCAACTCTAAGAGTTTACCATCATAATAAGAAGGCATACTTAGGGAATACAAAATTTAGTGGTAATATCAAAATTATTGGTCTAAGGTATTATTTCATTACTTTAATTCAATGAGCATCATCTCTATAAAACAGAAAGAAAATAATACATCAAGTAAATAGTTTAATAACACTGTGAAAATTTGAAAAGAGTGTAGAACTTAAAAATCCACTAAAATCATGAGGAAAATCAATCCATCACCTGAAACTGCATAAAGAAATATTTGAACACAATAAATGTCATTAATATGTGTCCAAATGTTTATCTCTCTTACAACTTCTCTATACGTATGAAAACATGGGCCCATTTCTTTACTAAACAAAGATAAATGTTACAGAGCTACAAAGCCTAGCTCTCTCCAAACAGTCACATTATCAGATGGTGAAGGGTAGAGAGCTAGTATCCGTGGATAAAGTAGTAAAAACAAGATAAAAGAAATGACAAGTTTTTATTCTTAGTGGTAAAATGCTGTTCTAAATAAATACTTTATTGGCTATCTAACTTTGAGTCTCAAAAGTAGGAAACTTATCAGTGAGTAATCCCTGGTAGACTCAAAGTCCAGAACAAACATATTCAAGGAAGTTGCCAAGATTCCTTAGCTGGTTCTCTCAAAAACATGAAAATCAATTCTATCACTTAGAGATGGAGTATAAGCAGGATTACACATTCATCCTTCCAGGGAAATAGTAAACAGGGAAGTTGACCATGAACTCCCCAACCTCGTGGTAAAGATTGCTTATTTCGGCATATGGAAGGTACTGGTATCATGAAAACATCTGAAGAACATGGTTAGGATTTGGGAAAGTTTGATTTGCCTTTAAGACAGTAGTTTTTAAGTTGCTCTTATTTCTCTCTTTGGTTCCGAAGATTCTGGTTTCTGACTATATGCTATGTGAATGGCAAAAAAGATCTCAGAGTTCCTAACTGGATTTTCATGGATCTTTTTTTTTTTTTTCATATGTTTTCAATTCCTTCCCATGCACAGGCAGGCCATGCAAATGAATCCCAAATAGGGAGAATGATTGCTATAGCATCTATTGTATGCAATGACCAACATGCACCCAACATGAGTGTAGGACCTATACAGTATATTGTATCTTGCACATTAAACGGACTTCTCTCTCATGCACATATCTGATGGCATCTGTCAACATGTCACTGTATCATCATGACACTGGGGCACACCGATTTATCAAAAACACACAGCACTGCATTCAGTAACCAAGCTTAACTACTGTAATAAGCTAATGGCCTAATTGAAGGCCGCTCATTATTATGACATTGTTAAACCACCACCACCAAAGTACTTTAGAAAAGTGAGAATTTTTCTTTGAGGGTAAAAAATCACTGCTCTTAGTATTGTTTATTCAATAAATGAGATAATTATATAATTAATAATTTCAAATTATACCACCAGTGGCTCTAGCAGCCAATTCCTAATTTACAGTACACAATTCAGATAAATTTGTTTCCTAAGGGGTGACAGACTTAAAATGCTTCCACATTTTTAGTTGCCACACAAAAATTTCTTTTAAAAAGTCTGTTATATTTTTAAATCTATGTTAGTTAACATTATTCTTCTAATATCTATGTAATAACTCAGATTATTTTTCTTGCTAAGTAATGTAATATGTTGGTTTACATAAATGTAACTAACAATGTGACAAAAAGGAACCAAAATTTAAGTCTAGGATGTAAAAATGATGTATTTTTATAGAAACATGAAAAAAGATAAAATATCTGAAAAGCTGTACAAAATATAGTCACAGATTTTTATTTTGTGGGGAGGGGGAGGAAGGCTTAACATCTACACAACTTTATTACTCTGAATCATAATATCCAGGGACCATATCCTCTGAAATTCCTAAAAAATGCAAATAGAATTAAGAATATCTGATACCTTTCATAACTGCATACATTATAAAATACTGCATGCTGATGTAGGCATTGAATTATAAGGTGTTCTTTGTCTTAAAGACCAACATGAAGTTGCAATTTTTTTCATTGTTTCTGTTGTGATGGTGGTAAATTAACTTCGAGGAAAGCTGAGGGCAATTACATAAAGTAGGCATAACCCAAAGGTATTTCCAGCATTTGCATTCAGTAAATTTGTTAGCACCTTCTGTCTCCCTCAGGTTCACCTGTTCCTGCCTTTTGGATGCACTTTGAGGAGGCATGAAGAGTATTTTAGGAAATTCTTAATAATGTTGTACTTGCTTTGAGTTCATTTTAACATTTATTTATTTTCACCTTAATACATGCTGAAATACTGACAAAAATATGCATTTATGTGAAAATTACAGGGAAAATTCAATTCTTTACTTAGACAAATAATCACTGAAGAAGAGAAAATGACATACATGTAACTATAATAAGAATTTCTGGAAAATTGAAAAAATAAGACATAGTCCCACAAGAAGTCATTTTAATAACTGAGACTAAAGTTAAAATTTTAATAACCTTTTTTTCTCATTTTCCTGTGTTAAATATAACAGTGGCAAGGAGACTTGAGACAATTTATCCTATAATTTGGGACAATCAGAAAACATAGCTAACATCAAATTTCTATTACAGTAGAATACTACAAAACCTTGTTTAGACTACATAGTTAAAATTGCCTAAAAAATTTTTTATATAACCTGGGTGATAGGAGATTGAGGAAAGTACAAAGAGCTATATAATATGGGTCTTCTATGTTCCACTGAAAGTGAATGTTTTACTTTTCCTTCTCTCAAAATGATATGATGTGAAGATAGAAGGAAATGAGTGCTCAAATAAGTTTAATCATTATAGTGATAAAACTACCAACAAAAGATTAGAAAACCCTATTCCTTAGTACTTAAGAAACAGTACCAAAAATTGCATATAATACCTTAATTTATTTGGTCTTATTTTGCAAAGTAGCATGGGTGAAAATAAAACCTTAATCAAAAGAAGTACTACTTCCACTACCTTGCTTTTAGATTTCAAAGTAGTGTATTTTACATATTGAACTTTGCAATAATAATTGTTTTGATCAACCACTTAACTCTGCTATCTCTTTGGCAGAAGAAGTAGATTACTCTAGATTAAAGATTAAATACTTAAAAATGATCTTTTTAAAAGCAATTATTCATATGCTAATTAACAACATGGAGTTAAACACCTGCCACTTCATTCATTAACACAGGGCCAGTACATAGGTCAACAGTGACAGTATGAACTTTTAAATGCTGACATTTTCTCTACTTTCATCTATAAGAAAAATTGTCTACTTACTACATAGTATTCAAACAAGGAAAAGCACTTGGATTCCCACCCTACGTATCTAAGAATAAAAGACCACAGCAAAGGAGTAAATTAAAATTTATTGCTCCAAAGTGGAGCAAGACACTTCTATGGTTGGTTTATTCTAAGATATGAAAACAAAATAAGACTTTTCCATAGAGACAGCTTAGCAAGCAGTTAATTCATATTATTTGTACCAAAATTAGAGTTTGATGAAACCAGTTAAAAGTCAGTTAAGTATAGGTTGGTTTTTTCAAAGTGCCAGGGCCACTGCAACGCACAACCCCATGAGGACCACCATATTCCATCTGAATGGTAATCCTGTTCCAAGAAGTGGTACTTTAAGTACCAAGCACAAAATTCATAATAAATCAATAAATATTTATTACATGAAATGGACATAAAGACATGTAAGAAATAACTAAGCTCTGGTGATAAATGAATATTGTATTTATCTCCAACATTTTAAGTGAAATAAGGAAAAATGTCTCTCTTTTTATTTTTTAATGTTTTTTTCATAGTTTATTGTCAAGGTGGTTTCCCTATAAAAAAAATCTCTCTTTCAAGAGTATAATATGCCATTGCTCTCCTTCCTGGTGGCCAAAATATCTACGATTGGTAGAAGGACGAGGCAAAGGCTGCTGGCAATTCTCCATCCAGTTGCCTCCTTAGGCTACAAAAGTATCTCTACTTTTTAGATGGCTGCTCAAAATAAGGACCCCCATTTCCCAGCCTCCTTCATAGCTAGGGGCATACAGAGGACTAAATTTTGGTCTGAGGATTGGAGATGCAGGAAAAGAAAAAGACAATTCAGGAACCCTGGAGAGCGCATGACTTTAGCCTTTCCTGTCCTCTTTCCTACTGGCCAGAAAAAGGTGTGATATTGGATCTGGAGGCACCTGAGGCCATGATTTGACTTTGCAGACAGAGAAGATGATTTAAACCCTACCAACTGGATGGAAGGAGCCTGGTTCTGTGATAGTCAGGAATACCACATTAGCCCTGGACCACCTACCTCTGCAAAAAATATCTGTCACAAAAATCAGTTTCTATCTGGTTTAACATCTGCTATTTACTGCTATCACTGTAGCCAAATCAAGTGCTGATATAAAAGTGAATACCGAATTTGATTGTTTTGAAAGATATTATAGTTTGTGGTTTATCATTTTATTCTTTTGCTTTTTTCTACTTTATATTGTCTTTGACTAAAGAATAACTAGAAAAAGTTAAATAGATCGTGCCAGCTTGGAAAATTATTTGACAAATTTGGTGAAATTGCTGATCAGAAAATGAAACAAAGGTGATGAATGACATCACTTACTTATACAGAAATACAATATAAAATACAAAACTAAAAATCACCCCAAATGTTTGGAAATTAAAGGCAGCTAAAGAATTTTATACCAGTATAAGATTGAGTGGATACTACACTGAGTTATAATGGTCTTTCAACCTAATGTTTCAATAAAGAATTAATTCAAATAAAGTGGATTTTACATATTCTACCGTTTCTATGTTGTATTTAATTGTAAGATGCATGCTTCCTTTATGAAGTAGCAGTGACAAAAATTCATACTATATACACTATTATAAAATGACCTAGCAATAGTTATATCTGATATATGGGTGGTGAATACCAGCTCTACACTGAAATTCCTTTCACTTAGTTCAAAGGATGTGCCAATGTCTACTGCCTTCATTTACATTATGTGGAAATGACATAAAATTATATTATAGACATTTCAGCAACAAACAATGTATTTCAATTAACTGTATCTTGTTTTGTTAGGTATTATACAGTTCTTGGTTATAGCTTTGAGAAAAAAAGTATATTAATTCTTCCAATAGTGAACATTTGTCCCACAAATATCAAATGTATACCTTTTTATCATGACTTTTGGGAACACAATACTCATAATTTCACTTTAATATCACATAATAGGACAATAGTTGAAGACATTTTAATGGCTACTAAACTCCACTCTTATCATTTTAACAATGAACATAATTCAAGTGAAGAGAAAAAAAACATGAATAACTTGGATGAGGCTCGTACATGCACATGCAAGGACAACTATGCCATTACTACTGCCTGACTGATGACAAGTGTACGAGTCCATGGATTTTAAGATGCATCATGATTTTAAAGATGTTAAAACATGAAAAGGGTGAACAAGTGTTTTAGAATAAATAAAATGTAGGGTACATGTATATATTTATTAGTTTTTTTATGCTTAAAGGTTGATTAAATTCATATTAATGGAACATCTAATTTTAATAGAAAAGTATAAGATATTAAAACTAGAAGGGTCATAATCACCATATCTTCCAACTTAACATGACTCTGGCTTAATTCTACCAAAGATCCACAGAGTGAAATAGCAGGATAAGATACTAAAAATGCTATAAGGGTAAAACTGCATAAAACAAAGTTACATAGTGATAACTGATGGCTGTGATAACAGCTGGAATTATGTAAATGACTACAATGTTTTTCTTAACTATAATCAAAGAGACTATCCAATAGGAAGGATCCTTGTGAGTCTTTAGATCTTCTGAAGTCCCAAATTAATGAGAAAAATAATTCATCATTTCCTCCTTCCTCACCATTTTCCCTTTTTTCCCCTTTCTAGCACACGAGCTCCAAATAAGATCAAAATTGATTTTAAGAATAAAAGACTCTTTGAAGAAGTAAGCCATAAGCCAATAAATGTTAACCAGTGCAGCCATTTCAGTCAATAGTCATCATATCAGTAGAACCTCTGTGTTTTTCAGTTCTTTAAGCAGTGATGTGTGAAAAGTCAACAATGTTGAGATTTAAGGGGGGAAAACTGTTGATGCTTTCTATCTTTCACAGCATTGTGGATCACTCACAGTTCACAGCATGTGAAACAGTGCAATCTGTTTTTCATATATCCAAACTAATTACATGCTGACTTCTTTCCAGTATTGTCCCAGTTTGGGTTACAAGGACAAAAAAATGTATAAAAATAATCAGGCATTGTCAATGAACTATATTATCTATACATATATGCATGCATGCATACATACATACATACATTCTCATTTCCACTTTAAAGCCATTATATAAAATGAGACTCATGTTTAATTTCAAAATGAAAACATAATATTGTGCAATTAAAGATGTTCATAGACTATAACCCTCAATTCTGATTTGTGACAAACACTAAAAAATATTTCCAATCTCTCTTGTACAAGGTTTCTGGCAAATTTAAATCAAACAGTCAGATCTGTAGGGACACATAACAGTGCTTAAAAATAAAAGTATATGCCCTTGTGGAATACAATATAAAACAATAAGCAAATGTGTGACTATATTAATGACTGTCAAAGCTAAGTGGTTGGAGTATAAAACTGCTATTATACTGCAAGTGTAGGATTTTTCTGTCATAGGATCATAACTGGGAAGAAAACAGAAACACAATTTTCTTTAGCAAAAAAATAAAAACAAAGCAATCACCAAATTACATTCTTAACATGTAATTTGAAAGTGATTTTGAGTTAAAATACCAAGGCTCAACTTGCAGTGACCACATTGTTTGTTTGTTTTATAAGTTTTTATTTAAGTTGCAGTCAGTTAACATACAGTGTAATATGTGTTTCAGGTGTACAACAGAGTGATTCAACGCATCCATACAGCACCCACTGCTCATCACAGCAAATGCACTCTCTAATCCCCATCACCTATTTCACCAATCTCCCTACCTTCCTCCCCTCTGGTAACCATCAGTTTGTTCTCTATAGTTTGGAGTCTGTTTGGGGCACCTGGACGGCTCAGTCGGTTAAGTGTAAGACTTTGGCTCAAGTCATATCAGGGTTCATGGTTTCAAGCCCCGCATCAGGCTCTCTGCTGACAGCTCAGAGCCTGCAGCCTGCTTCAGATTCTGCCACTGGGTCTCTCTGCCCCTCCCCTGCTTGTGCTCTATCTGTCTCTAAAAAACACAAAGATTATTTTTTTCATTTTTTTATAGTTTTTGTTTATTTTTGAGACAGAGAGGGACAGAGCATGAGTGGGGGAGGGTCAGAGAGAGATGAAGACACAGAATCTGAAACAGGCTCCAGGCTCTGAGCTGCCAGCACAGAACCTGATGTGGGGCTCAAAACCAAGAACCCTGAGATCATGACCTGAGCCAAAGTCAGACACTTAGCCAACTGAGCCATCCATGTACCCCTAAAAAATTTTTTAAAGAGCCTGTTTCTTGGTTTGCTTCCCTCTCTTCTTTTTTACCCTTTGCTCATTTCTTTGACTTTTTATTATTTCTCCATTTTTACCCAACCCACAGACTGATATCAGAAAGTCTCCTTAATCCACAGTCACAACCTACTTGAATTTCCAGATATGGGAGAAACAGATAGCACTGACACCCACAGGAAGACTCTTAACTAAGAGTTAGAAGAGAGAGGGACTACTTAGACATTGCCTTAACACTGGATCAAGAAAATGCTAAACTGCATGCTCCAGCCTATTTATATTTCTATTGAACAGGAATTTGAACTCGAATTCTGTTAGTCTTCTAATATTTTTTTAAACTCACAATCCTTTGCTACTTTTTAAAAATAACTTAAGCTTCATAGTGATACATAACTGGTGATTTTTTTAATTAAAAAAAAAAAGGTACTTCCATTCATTTGCTTGATTGCTTATGAAAACAATACAGATACTATCCCACTGAATGTCTAGTATGTGTCAGATGCTGGGATATAGAGATGAATGAGATGTCTCTACTCTCATGGGCCCAGGGTTTGGGGAAAAAAGACAAAGAGATACACAACTAGCTCTAATATAGTGTGATCTGATAAATGTTATACTAAAAGTATGATTAAATACAATGTGAGCACAGATGGCATGATTAATTCCATGAAAGAGGAAGGTCAGGAAATTTGATGATATATATGGGAAATGCTATTTTTAAAAGCCTCAAATACATATTATTACCAGATGATTATACTAAAGTCTTGGCACAAACCTATATTTGGGAAATGCAGCATACTATAAGAAGAAAACAAAAATAACTTCAACATTTATGAAAATATCTAAACCAACAGCAACACTGAATATTCAAGAAAAACCAGTGTCCTAAAAGTTCATTGCATGCAAGTATCCGGTGATATTAATTTTGTATGGGGTGTTAAAGTGCCTCCTAATTTGATGCAGCTATTTACATAACATGCTATCTTTCTACATTTACAATTCTGACCTTATTTAATGGCCACATCTCATGATGAACTAACCTTGCCATTTTACTTTGTTCTCACCCTGCAAGTTGAATTTTTTTTCAGTACGTGGGGATGACTAGTGATTTAGAGACCAAAGAGGATGGGTCCTCATAGTCAAAACAACCATTAAAAGAGGGGAAACAAGTCATATAACATTTTATTACATCAAACCTCATTTTCATTTTCATCCATCGGAGCATAATGCTACAGCTAGCATCTTAAAGTGACTTATCTTTATTTTGTTGTCAGTGCAAAGAACTTATAAAAATGGCTTCTGAGTTTGTCTCCCTTTTAGTTGCTTAAAGACTTCAAGATACATCACATTTTACCTCTTTCCTGAATATGTAGTGTCCTCACCAACTTCCAAGTACTTAAGGAGATATGTATTGGATTAAGAATAACAATGGGCATGTATAATATAATGTAAAGTAAGCTTCACACAAGCATAAAATGAAAAGCACATTATATTTATGGTAACACTATATGTTCATTATTAAAAATGCTAACTATATGAGAAAAATAAAAGAAATATTTTAAGACATTAAATGTTTTAATAAAAATATATAACTAAAATATTTCAAAAATTAAAAAGTAACATAAATGGACCCCTTTTATCTGAATCAGAAGTTGAAAAGCCAAGATAAATAATTCCAAAAGATATATAACTGTATATATTTCTGAATTAATGTGCCTAATTAATTCCTCACAAAAAAATGTTTAAATGTTGTGTCACTCTTGAGGCTGTACATATATAGTACTGGAGTTATGCAAAATTTGCACTTATATTAATTTTCTTCCATGATTTTTAAAGAAATGTTTTATATTAGCTTTCATATAAATCTTTAAGTCTTTAGTAAGCAATTAAGTACTTTCATTAGGAAGTCAGGACCTCTTTTTGAATAATAGCAAAATGTTTAACCTTTTTAATCATCTGTGGACATCTTATCTGAGTGTACCACAGCATGATTAAAGCCCAAAACAACATGTTTTATTTATGATGCTTCATAGGACTTTATCCATTTCTTTAAATACTTCAGATATTGTTTGTATGAAGCAGAATGGGAAGATATAGTATACAACATTTAGGAGAAAGTACTTTGGAATTGAGCAAGGATATAGTGATGGCTGATATGAGCATCTCCATTTAAGATGATAGGATACCATTCTCTTGGAATTGAGCATTTGCATCCCAGGAAGATTATGGCTAGAGGCAAAGATCTGCTGAAACGTCTATACAAATGCAAACTTTACTGAGGCTAAAATTGCTGAAAAGCCAAAATAAGGCTAAGGATGGGCTCTGGGGATGTATTTAGTTTTATAGTTTTACAAGAAGGAATATAACAACAACCACCAAAACCAAAAAATGAACAACAGCAGCAAGGGATGAGAACTAGAAGAACCAGAAAAACGAATCATAAAGACTAACAAAGGACACATGGAGATAGATTTTAAAAAGAGGGTTAGTTTTCAAAAGTATAGATGTTACAGGAATATATTAGGGTAGGAGGAATTAGTTATTCCTAGGAAATGTTAAGTCAATGGGGAACTGAAGGCACATGTTGGACCAAAAGATGAAGAATCAAAGGCAAAAGAAAGGAAGAAAAAAAAAAGACAAAAACAAAACAAAACAAAACAAAACCCCATAGGCAATGGACGAAAAAGTAATATATTATATAACAGGCTGTAAAAAAAGAAGAAAGATGATATAAGTTTGAGAAGAAGAGTTAACCAAAACTAACTGAACTACACAAAACTAAAAGCCAATATATCGACTTGTAAACATATTTATATAATAAAGTAGATAAGGAAACTGAATGCAAGTATTAGATAAGAAAAATATGGAATAAAATATACACTTATAAAGTGTAATACCAGAAAATAAAAGAAAAAGGCTAAGAGGGAAATAGAACATATAGTAAAAAAGGCTAGGGACATTGTCTCTGCTCTCATAGAGCTTAATAGTTTTGATTAAGGTAAAAATTGAAGTTATTCTTTTTAGACAGAAGAAATAGAAAAAGGGAAAGTGTCAAATTAGATTTATAAGAACTTTTGTGGATAAAACAATTAGAAACAGTAAATACATCTTTTTCATGAAACCAAATCACTGTTAAACTATGCCTACTAAGAATTCATCTATATTAAGTTGATATCCTATTTACAATTTTTTTAAATATTTTATAAGTATTTACATACATTACAAATAAATGGGTCCAAGTTCTACAAAATACTAACCTTATGCTTTGTTCAGGAAAGTTGGTCATTGGGAAAATGCTGAGATATAATGGATTTGACATGCCATTCTGCTCAGTGTCAGGCTATGGTCATTTCTTGAAAAATACTTATTAAATGATCATCAATCAAAATCTCAGTTTTAAAAAAATCTCATTTGTTGGAAAATATGGCTAAGTACTTTTTAACCAATAATTTAGATATGCATATATTTTAGACAAATGTTTGTTATATTGACTTAATGTAATTAAGAGAGAAAACTGAATTGTCCTTTTTATAAAAATACGTTTCAAACATTTAATTGATTGTACTGTTAAGTAAAATGTGAAAATTCAATAATAATCAAAAGAAAACAACTAAGAATTTTCAGAGAATTGCATTTGATTATAAGACTAAGTCTGTATGATCTGGGAAACTGTTGATACCTCTTTCTTCATCTGTAAAATTGCGATCATAACTCTCATCTAGGCATATATTCCACATTAGAGAAGGTACTATCTAGCTGTAACAGAATGGGATGGAGATACATACTTGTGTGTGTGTGTGTGTGTGTGTGTGTGTGTCTGTGTGTGTGTGTGTGTGTCTGTGTGTGTGTGTAGGCAAACTATGAAACACTGATACAAATTTCAAATATTACTTTATATAATTTTACATGTCAAAGTACAGATAAAGCAAGTATAGCTTTAGTTTTATTTCAACATATTTATGTTACATTGTGATAAAATTTTATTAACTCTGAATAGGAATGGGATTTTGTTTTATTTTACATTTACTCATTCAAATAATGAACTAGTTACATATTTTCAGGTCTCCACAGAAATCTGCAGATTTTTCCCTCCCATATAATTTGTATGTAAAAGTATTTGAATACCTAGAACAAAACTTCTAATAAACTTTAAGAAGATAAGGATTGGCATTTTTAAAAGATAGGCATATTAAAATAAATTGTAATTAATTAAAGAGGATTGCCTACAAAACATGGCTTACTTCAGAAATGAGAAAACATTTTTTTCATCGTAGTCTATGTCAGCCTCTTGAGGCAATCTCATTTCAAATAGAAATGTATCATTATTTTCTTTTGATAATTATGCAATGATTTAAAGAGTTTCTTTGGTTAGAATATTTTAATTGTTTAAATATTCTAACAAAGTGCTAGCTATTTTATATTCAATGCCATTAGAAAACAATTTGATACGTATGATTACAAGATACGAAATTAGGCAGTTAAGTACTGTCTTACTTTGACTAAGTATACTGCCAGAATTTAAAAACAATGGATGCTTCATCAATTTAAAATACTCATTAGCAAAACAAAATGAAACAAAACATAAAACAGTGTAAGTTGCTTGTTGGTTTCTTCCCCCTCAATGTAATAATTAATATAGTCATTTCTGAAGTTTTTGAAAATTTTACCTTTGGATTTATCTTGTGAAGCTATAAAATCAAATAAAAAATAGTTATACTTATTTTAGTCTAATTGGGCACTATTATTTTCAGCCAAGTGTGTGGAGATAAACTTCTTCAAAAGAGATTTAGAATTATTTTTCTTCTTATTTCCCTATTTTTATTTTTTCTACACCTATTTAAAATTTTTTTAATGTTTATTTATATTTGAGAGAGGGAGAGATAGAGAGACAGAGCATAAGCAGGGGAGGGGCAGAGAGGGAGGGAGACAGAATCTGAAGCAGGCTCCAGGCTCTGAGCTGCCAGCACAGGCGCCCCTTTTGAGACTTTTTAAAGTAAATATTGAGGAGCACCTGGGTGGCTCAGTCAGTTAAGCATCTGACTTCAGCTCAGGTCATGATCACACGGTTTATGGGTTCGAGCCCCCCTTCAGAATCTGTATCTCCCTCTCTCTCTGACCCTCCACTGCTCATGCTCTCTCGCTCTCTCTCTTTCTCTCAGAAATAAATTAAAAGCATTTTAAAAGAATTCAAAGTAAATATTGAAAGCATGGACTCTGCAGTTAAAGGCAAATTTCTTAATTCTCTACATCAAGTTTTCTTATCCATAAAAGGACAGATTATTACAAGGTACTTAGTACCAGTAGGTCTATGTGTCAGACACATACTAAGTACTCAGTAAATGGTAGTTATAATTACAATAATAACAATTATTGTTTCAGGACATTTCCTTGTCCTAACCAAACCACAGAAATTTAATACTTACTGAATTGCAATTGATATTTTAAGTCCATTATTCATTTTTATGCATTAACTTTATGTGAGTGAGGAATGCACTAGACTTTGGAAGACATTCCTAAACCTACAGTAACAGCTAAGGTTACTTTTTCTTCTCTGGTGTAGGAGTTCGCAAACTGTGGTCCACAAACACCTGGAAGTCCCTTAGTCTCATTTATTCCATAAGTAAAACCTATTTGCACATTATCACTATGAGATACTGTCGTTCACTATGTTGACATTTGCAATGATACTGCAAAAATAATGGTAGAGAAAACACCTAGAATGTAGCAAGTCAACTTTGTGACAGAGTGTGTGGCATTAATTTCGGAAAGAATAAATAAATAAAATAATAAAACTTTGAGAACACACATGTTTCATATCCTATGTGATGAAGTGGAATGTACATATAAAGGTCTTCTGTTGCTTTTCAAATTATAGTGGTTGTCTTGAAGAAAGCACTTCGGTTGGAGATATAAGCTAAATTACTCACATTTTTCATGAAGCATCATTTTTACTTGAAGGAATGGACAAAATCAAAGTTATACAAAGTAAAGTTTCAGACAGACATGTGCTTGGAAATAAAGCACTGTTCTTAATGACAGTTTTGGTTGAAAATTTGCAAACCAGCAAAATTAAAATTTCTGATGTCTTAATTCCACCACCATGAGTTTGAGAGCTTTTATCATTCTCATATTTTTACTCATATTATTTTAGATGTTATCAGTGGTGATATTAACAAATGTGATTATTTTTATAAAATTCTTTAATGTAATTGTAGGATATGTGCACAATTCAGTCCACCAATATTTTCTATGTAACAAAGATATGTTCAGGGGTGCCTGTGTGGCTCAGCCGGTTAAGCTCACGACATTGGCTCAGGTCATGATCTCACAGCTTATGGGTTCAAGCCCCACGTAGGGCTCTGTGCTGACAGCCAGCTCAGAGCCTGGCGCCTGTTTCAGATTCTGTGTCTTCCTCTCTATCTGACCCTCCCCTGCTCATGCTGTCTCTCTGTCTCTCTGTCTCTCTCTCCCTCTCTCTCTCAGAAATAAATAAAACATTTTTAAAAATTTAAAAGGAGCACCTGGGTGGCTCAGTCAGCTAAGGGTCCGACTTCGGCTAAGGCCATGATCTCACAGTTCGTGGGTTGGAGCCCCGAGTCAGGCTCTGTGCCAACAGCTAGCTCAGAGCCTGGAGCCTGCTTTAGATTCTCTATTTCCCTCTCTCTCTGACCCTTCCTTGCTCATGCTGTCTCTCTCTCTCTCTCTCAGAAATAAATAAAACATTAAATAAATTAAAAACAAGAAAGATGTGTTCAAAGTGCAGGATATGCTGATGGCTTTTAAAGTAACACAGCACACAAAGTTCACTGATATGGTTTGAGATTCTACTTTGCAATTAATCATTTTGAAAACACCACTTGTCGAGTTTTGGTGTAGTATAAAAGAAGATAACAAGTTTCTTAAGAAGCTATCCTTTCTAAATCTATATTTGTAAGGCAAAATTTTCTTTCTATATGCGATCAAGTATCATATTGTCACAATTTAAATGCAGAATCAGAAAGATAATCCAGCTGTTTTCTATTAAACCAGACATTAAAGAAACATATGAAGAAGGTAAGACAATACCATTCATCTCATTTAAAATGTATATATAAATTTATAACGTTACTTATATTAATTTGTAACAGGTTTGTTTTTTAATTTATAAATGAATTGATATTTTTAAATTTCTGCATTTTAATTTATATGCTAAATATTGATAGTCATAACCTATATGCACAGAATCTCCTTAGCGTTCTATGTACTTTTTTTAATGAAAGCAATTTTATTGTATCTTAGACTTAATAAAATTTAGATTATAATGAAACCTCTAAGCTAATTTCTAGAATAAACATTTTTTTTGGAAAAATTGTAAACCATAAATAACTTTATCCTTGATGTATGCAGCAGAATCATAGAGACTTTTTTCCCCAAAAATATTTTTAACTCTATTCAATGATAATTTTTTTTGCCCAAATGAAAATGAACAAGCTTTGTTTGTCTATTATGCTGTGCTTTGAAATAATTTTTTTCTCAGTAATTCTCATATCCAGGGTGGCAGATGGCTCATAGGTTAGGTGCCTGAAATGGACAGGACCAAATTAAAACATTTGGCTGGGAATTATCTCAGGAAGCCAAGCTTGGTGGTGGGCAGCTGGACACCAAATTTATCAAAAATTCAACAATGAGGAAAGCCAAGATTAATCTCTAAAGACACAAATGTTCAATTTTTGAAGAGATTCTTATAATCCAGATCAATACTTAATATTTACCCCTAATTATCACTTCTGAGCATTTAACTGTTATAAACCTAACTAAGCACATAGAAAAAAAAGATCGAATTGATAATCAAAGTAGTATCCACATGGAAATTATGTGGAAGTGAATTAATATGGAAATAGAAAAGATCAGATAAGAATTTTAAAAATCCTTCCACCCATACAACAAAAATTAATGAATACAAGATGGAGAACCTGAACTGGCTATGAGTAGGATAAAAAGAAATATAAAATACCCCCACTTTCTGGGGCACTTGGGTGGCTCAGTTTATTAAGCATCTGACTTCAGCTCAGGTCATGAGCTCATGGTTCATGAGTTAGAGCCCCGCATCGGGCTCTGAGCCGACTTCTCAGAGACTGGAGCCTGCTTGGCTTCTGTGTCTCCCTCTCTCTCTGCTACTCCCCAGCTCATGCACTCACTCTCTCTCTCTCTCTCTCTCTCAAAAATAAATAAGAACATTTTTTAAAAATTAAAAAAATATCCACTTTCTGAAATTTACATTTTAATGTGAGTAAAACTTACTAAGTTGTCATAAAAAGTACAAGAGTTTTTAAAGGCCTTGCTATGTATCAGGCATATTGTAGAACTACGTACAGATATGGAACAACAGAGAAGACTGGATAAGACAAAACAACTGAGGTAGGCAACCAGGGAAGCAATGAAGCAGTGGAAATAAGGAAGGGTGGGAGGGCATTTGAGGTGAGTGTGCAGGGCCAAAGACATAGAAACAAGAATATTTCTGATGGAGAGGAATAAATCTTGCATCTCTGTGATCACATTGTTGAAGAAGTCAATGGCATTGAAAAATTCTTTAAAGCTGTAAGTTTCAGGTAAATGTTTACATTTTTTTCCAGTAATTTTACTCAGGGAGCAAAACACAGGGTGAGCATATTGTGAAAACAAGGTATAACTCACAAGAATGCATGAAGACAAATTCAGTATTTATGGAGCAGATATATTTTTGTCCTGTTGAGTTTTGTAAATCTTTCCATATGCTTAGATAATTTTTTATCTTTGTTCTTTCCAAAAACAACAAATACACATGGATTTGATATGGTGATTAATTATGCAGCTTATAAAAACCTTAATAAAACATTTCATATTAGGTATTATGAAGACTCATGCATGTAAGCACAAAAGAAATAATCCTTATGATCACATCTTCAGTTAGTACCAACTGTTACCTTCATTACCTTACTATGAGAAAGCATCCAGCTATATTTCATTACAGGGAGAAATGGAATATTGAAAATGAAATATTCTAAACACCAATAAATATGGTCAGTGCAAAAGTTTAAAAATTGCTCATATAATTGTGTGCTTTCTTTACTGAAAATATAAAAAGATATATAATGTCATATTATGTTATGAATATTTATTTTCAAAGAGACAATTATTTCCTTTTTTTAATTTTTTTTTAATTTATTTCTAGGAAAGAGAGAGAGAGAGAGACAGCATGAGCAGGGGAGGGTCAGAGAGGGAGAACAGAATTCTTTCTATGTTCTTCCAGTGTTAATTCAAGTTGACATTTATTGAAATTGCCATATTATACAATGTTTATATTTAATTCCTCATATGTAACAATAATGTAATATATACTGTTATTTTCTTTATAGTACCAAGGCAATCTTGGCATTTCAAAACTCTTTAAATTGAAATTTATTTAACTAATCTTATTGTGGATTATATCTATAGATTCTATAGGAAGAAAATACTATGTGATAATTTATATTTAAGGAAATTAAACTATTTAGAGTTCTTTACTTATATCTGATATATAATTTAATACATGTCACTCTTACCTCTGAACACCATAGTTGTATAAATAATAGGCATGCTTATAATTACATGAAAATGATCCCTATGGCTACAATATTCTCAACCCCAAATTTTAGTTCTGTCACAATTACATTAATACTGACAAATAGTACATGAATATAACAAAGATCTTTAATCTTCAAATTTAAAACCCATTTAATCAGTTTTTAGATAGTGAAAATTTATTCATTAGTCCACCATGTATACAATTTGTAACAAATTACTTCTTTTGGTTGTACTAATAGAAATGGCATCAGTAATAAGTTACCTACATTCCTTTACTTTAAAGACAAACTAGCCTTATGATTTCCTCATGCAAATTCTACCTACCTATTGCTTTAGGCCCAAAATGCTATTGACTGTATTCATACTGAAGCCCTTCTATGTAAAGTGATTTATATTAACTACCATTCCCATATTAACATTAATAATCAGTTTCACTATCTACCATTTGAATAATCCCACATTGTTTGAAAATATGTAAAAACCGCCTATAGTTACTTATGATTTACAATTAAATCTTATAAAAATGAATAAAATAAATAAAATAAAATTGAATTGAATAAAAAAATCTTTACTTTTGGAAGAATTTATTTTCTTAAGAGAAGAAAAAATTGACTACCCCACCTAGTTTAATAAAGTAGGATTCAAATAACAGAAATGATAGGCTTTTTCAGGAAACAAGGACAATATAATAGAATCACAAAATTATAGAATATAAAGAAAACTCAGCACAGCATTTTCCAATTTTTTTCTTTTGTGGAACTAAGACATTAACAAATGTGAATGAGTACTAATTTCATATACTATACCTTGAGAAAACACAGTTGGTAAACATGGCATGCAATGCCACCTTGGAAATTAATCCTGAACATTAGCATACTAAAACCCACCAAAATCCTGAAGTGTTAAATTTTGTTTACATGAGGTTTTTTTAATTTGATCTGAGCCCTTTCCCATCAGGTCTATAAATAACCTAGTCTGCCAATGCATCACTTGTGAAACAAAGATTTAGTCCATGATGTTTCTAAAACACAGCCTCTAATTCTTTAACATTCCTCCTACGAAGAAGTAGCATCCATATCCCCATACTTAAGGATTGGGTGGGTTAATTATTTGTTCAGTAAAGTAACAGTGTGATATCTTATGTGACTTCCGGAGCTAAGTCCTAAAACACCACATAGGTGCAGCCTGGTTCAAATGTGTGCACCTGAGAAGCTCTCAGAACTCAGCTGCCATGCTCCAAGAACCCCAATGAAAATTCTGCATCTATGCACTTGAGTCAACATTCTCAGCTGTTCTCAATCTTTGAGTCATCCCAGGCCAGGTCGTAGGCATATGAGGGAAAATGCCTCTAGATTGGTACTGTCCAAGAGAACATTCTGTGAGGATGGAAATGTTCTATATGTACACACAGTCCAACAGGGTAGCCACTGGCCACATGTGGATAGTGAACATTTAAAATATGGCTAGTGTGACTAAGGAGAAAATTATGAATTATATTTACTTGTAATTGATGTAAATTTAAATAAATAGTGGCACTCCATTGGACAGCAGGCGGATAATTTTCATCCCCAGACATTTGCATCAGGCTCTGCTGACTCCCCAGAGATCATGGGGCAAAAACAAGTCATCCTGCTTTATCTTGTCCAAATTCATAACCTACAGATCCCATGAGCATTTCTATGCTACTCCACAAAGTTAGAGTAATATGTCATGCAGCGATACCTGAAGCAGAAGACAATCTCTTGAAAATATTAGAGATAAACAAACTGAGGTCCAAAAATTGTTTTGCATAAAATTCTGTGACTGGTTTGCTGAAAAACTTAAAATATAACACAAGAAAGAGAGTTTTGAAAATCCTATCAGAAATGGTTTTTCAATAATAAGTTATTAAACTCTTAAACCTATGAGGAGTGACAGGCAGTCCTCTTTTATATGATGCATTCCTGAAACATGCTGTATAAGGGGCCATAAAAATGACTAAAATTCATTAGCCAAACAAAGATCTTTCCTACTTTATAATATCAAATTCCCTTTAAAATGCAAAAATTTGAAAACAAAATTACTTGCATACAAATGATAACACTAAATAGCAAATGATGCATATATGGTAAACAATGACCCCCCCCAAACTGCATTACAATAATTCTGAAGCTTCTCCCACCCCTCAAAAATGTGATTAGTTTATCACTTAAGGTTCAATAGTTTATTAAGTGAGATATCTTTTTCCCTTTCTGATGTATTCAGTATACAAGTTAAAAGTATCAGAGAATAAATTAGCAACACAAATCAGCAACATCCCCATCTCTCCGCAACTTGACAGCTTTGTTATGGTTCCAATTCCCCGAGGAGAGTCTCAGTACCAAGATAGTGGTTTGCACCACTGCACTTTTCTGACTAATTATTGCCAATGCAGACCCTCCAGTTAATCAGTTCATTCTCAAAGCAAGAGTGGCCTTCAGTTTAAATTCATTATGCTGACAAATTACAACATTACAGCTGCATAACAATTGGTTTAATTGAAAATATTTTTGACAATGGTTAGAAGACTATTGCATGCTTTTAAGTACACTCAACCTTTCATTGATGTATGCATTCAACATTTTCTAAATTTTGGAAAGGGAGCTCCTCTTTAATAACATTTACCTTGAGAACTATGTCAATATAAATGACCCTAAGGAAAACTGGTTAGGAAAGCTGTCAGATTCATTGACCTTTTCTTCTAATTTATGACCAGGTTATTTGAGATCTAATGACAGAAAGTGGGAAAGTGGAGGACGCTATTTAAGATGGGGATAGGAAAATTCTCTCTTATGAAATGCCTTGATTACTCCAAGAGAAGCCCCATGCAGAGAATACAGAAATGCAAAAACACTGAATTTTGTGCTC
Organism: Proteles cristata cristata; assembly: GCA_017311185.1. NCBI lineage: Eukaryota > Metazoa > Chordata > Mammalia > Carnivora > Hyaenidae > Proteles > Proteles cristata. The sequence continues at coordinate 683,989 of JAESUZ010003447.1, read as the reverse complement.
TTTACATGTAATATGTGATATAATTCTCATAACTTCCCCATTAGGTACGTCATACTATTCTTATTCACTGTATGAATAAATCCAAACTTATACCATTAAGTAACTTTGCAACTTGCCCACTTCTAAGTTGTAATAGATACTTGTACTTTTAATAGGTACTTGTACTTGAACTTGTAATAGGTAGTGTATTACAATTTGAATTAAAAGATGTTTCTTTTTACAGAGCTTATGCTATTAACTGCAAAATGATGCTCCCTCTAATACTTGAGAGAGAGAGGCAGTATGGAGAGATACAAAGAGACAGAGACTTGAGTACATTTGAAATATACTTGATAATTTGTTTTCATCTAGTCTTCACCAGAGTTATACTAGTTACTTAACAGGGGGCTAAAATATAAGGAAAATATATAATTAAGAAACTTAATAATTCTTATGTCTTAATAGGCTTATAAAAAAGACTTTCTAAATACTTACCATTTATATACTATGCATATATTCAATGTCAATAATAGCCACCTAGTATTTTTTTTACTAAGAGGTTATGGCTAAGTTTTAATAGATGGCTTATCTGGGTTAGTAATTTTTACTTCCTTTTCTGAACTGATCATTTCTCAAATAGTGTCATGTAGTTAGTTACTGTATGACAGACAGAAGAAGATCAAATTTTGGACATGACAAATACTCTTCACAATAATTTAATCCAGGTTACTCCCAGTTTTTAATAAAAATGATTGATTTTTAATGATTTTGAAAATGTGCAAGTATTTAAGGATTTATAGTTACATTAAGATGTAAATATATGTGAAGAACTGACTTAGCAAGGAAACATATACTGTCAAATAAAAGACCAAAGAAGGTAAGATTCAGAAAAAAAACTAATTTATGTAGTAAATATGTTATAATTTAAATAGCTATAAATATTGTGTAAGTGAAAGAATAACAAATCTTCAAAATATTTGCTGGCTTAGTTAGGATCTAAGCTTTTATGGAAATAGATATTTATGTTATATATCACTAAAATACAATTACAAACTATATGCAATTTCTAATAAGGAAATTTGTTAGAAGCAAAATGTTGTAGACATATTACAAAGTGTTATCTTACTATTACAGATCTTTCAAAAAATAAGAATATCAAGAATCTCTATAAAAATGAAAGATCAATCAGAAACCTAAGTATCAAAAATTATATTTTACAAATGACACATGTACCCTCTTAGTCTTCAAAGCCAATACTTCATACTGGGCTTTCATTTGCTTTCTGAAACATCAGTGTTCACAGGGCATAGATGTTATTAAATAGTTAGAGAATAATTATCTTCCCAAATGGCAAATGTTATAACCTTCAATTTATCTAGGGAGATTTTACATTTGACTCCATACATAAATTCATACATTCAGAATTCATAAGTTGTATTAAATTGCACTTTTAGTTATAACCAACTATATCACTTACATATATCACTTAAACTAAATATTTACCAGTATATTCACAATATATTCTTCATATGCTATTTTTTGATAAAATGATGGTATTCCCATTCATAATGTATTCTGAAGTTCAGAAAATAAAGTGATTTAGAAATTATCTTTTCCATGTATATTTACTTTTAAATTTCTTTACAGAAAGAAAACAAAACAAAGCATCCTCTCTGTCATACTTCTATAAATTTAAAAATGGTACCAAGAGCTATAAGTCCTCAATTACTGTTATATTAGAGTATGCAAAATGGCCACCCATTCCATTTTTACAGAGCAGCTACCAAAGTGAGCTCTTTCAGAGTCAACTGGAACCTATATGCATGTAAAGCATTTAGTCACAAAATATGTAGGTTAAATGATGCATTAAAGTATTCATGACCTAAATGAGAAGACACCACTGGAAAGAGTCTGGACTTTAGAATCTGACCTGGGATGTGCACTGTTGCACTTACTGGTTTTGAAACCTTGGACAAAGGAATTAATTTTCTTGGACCTTAGTTTCCTCATTTCTAAAATGAGCATAATAAAAACGTAACTCATGGGAAAACCAGGAGAATGAGAAGCCATGTTATAAAGCACAGTGCTTCAGAGAAGAAAGGAAGGAAGGAAGGAGGGAAGGAAGGAAGGAAGGAAGGAAGGAAGGAAGGAAGGAAGGAAGGAAGGAAGGAAGGAAGACAGTGCCTCATAAATAATAAGTACCTAATAAATGGTAGTGAAAGTTGTTTAAAATTGTATCATCCTGACTGCTATTCCAAGAGTCTTTGGCTAAGTGTGTGAAGTGCTGACCTGGGAGAGTACGCTCAAGTAGATGGATTGAATAAAAGGTGCAATGAAGGCAAAGTTTGGGAAGAGACTGCTGTGCATGGAACAAGAAGAATTATTCTGTTCCCAAGAGCTGAGAAGTACGAAAACCAGGATGATGTTACAAGGTTGGAAGGGAACCTGCAGGGGAATCTGTGTAGGGAGCTGGAGCCGGGCATTGTGTTGGAATGAAGGAGCTAAAAAATATTCTGAGAATGTAAATGCTTATGTTACATTTGAAGTGTTTGGCTTTGCTACACTAAGTTTAGAATTTTCCTTTACCACAACAAACTTTTTGTTATGAATAGGGATTATTCCCTTGTGGAAATCAAGCAAGAAACACTGGTTGATGTGGTAGGGTAATTGCATATCTGTAAATAAACAGAAGTGCTCAGTAAGAAAAGGAAGAAGACGACAAAAGAAAGAAAAAAGAACATTACAGTGAATTCACAAAGTATTGTTGAATACTTTGAATTTCATAGGATGTGGACCTCTAATTTTAGCTGGTGTTATCCAGAGTACAAGTGAATAAAATTCTAGACAGTGGAGCAGACTGCTTGAGTTAGAAGAATATTGGTTTCTCACTATTATGTGTTCTTGGGCAAACTACTTAACCTCTCTGTGTCTCACTTTCCTCGCTGCAATGGCAGCAATTACAGCGGTATCTGACTTGATAATGTCTTCGGCATTAAATGTAATACTCATAGCCGATGTCTGGCACATGCAAAGAGTTTTAAATAAAGGCTACTATTATTAGGAAAGCCCTGGCTGACCTTACATCAATAGCTATTATTACTATGTAAAATATACTAGGTTGCCTAGAGAACGGAAAGGGAGTCTTGAGATACCTCTAAAACCAAAGAATGATCAGAGATTCTTGAATGGTAAAGCTTTCATGTCTTCATTCAGATATATTTCTTTGAGAAAAATGAAACACAGTCTAATCCTAAGGTATTTTAATAAAGTTTTGTTCCTCACAATTTAGCTTAAGGTAGAAGTCATAATTAGGGTGATGGAAAATAGAGTAAGGAAATTATCACAGAAATTTACTTTGATAAGTATACTGCTTCTTTAGAGAAGAAGAAGCGGCAGAAGAAGAAGAAAATTCAAAGAGTCTGAGTACTGTTCAACTTTAATCTACCCTCCTCCACCTCTCTTCCTCTTCCCAAATACAGTGTAGACATTTAATAAGATTTGAGCCCTAATGTAATAAATACTCAAGTTTACATTTCTATATGTGGAGGTCATTAAATCATTTATACTTTTGAAAACTATTGCATTAAAACACTATTTTCCCAATTCCACTTGTAGAAAATCCCATAGAGTCGACATAAGTAGTATCATCCTATGATACTGCAATGGTTATGCAAGTTGACACTGGAATCTATATTATTAGTTCTTTTTTGATATTTTTAGCTTATAGTTAGAAAATTACATACACACATAGATAGGCCCATATATAATATTTTAATTATAAATGTTATTTTAGTTATCAAGAGTCAATTCTATCATTTAATTTTTTAAACAGGCCATAATTATGTAATAAATTTCATATTTTTGAACACAAATGATCTATATATCCTATATTTCCACAAAGATAACATTTATCAATTGAGAGTTTTTCATCTTTATTGCAAAAGCAGCATTCACATCTGGGAAAAGGAGTTTAGAATATGGAGGATATACTTAAACTATTTGTTAAATACTTTGGTGTTATATTTTTGCTAATCAACATATCCTTTTATTGTTTAAGTTTATTTTAATGAGAGCTAATAATCACAGTTTCTAACATATTCTAAAATGCCTGTAAATTAAAATTTGTTTAGAGATTTAGATTCACCCTCTGATTTAAAAGATGTTTTCCCAAATAAGAAAATCTGTTCCAACATGTAATGAAAATTACATTTCTAAATTCCACATTCTTCTAAGACATCCTTCTTTTATCAAAAAGTAGATTTTGTACAATGAACAGTACACTGTGTAATTTTTCCACTCAATTCCTTTAAGAAGTTAGTAAAATGAACAATCAATCCACATGATCTTTACACAGTTGCTCAGTACATTAGCGTATATCATACAGATAATCACTAGTTCAGTGGGAGTGCTCTGATTGCAGAGGATTTAACTGTTTAAGCAACCACACTGGGTTGTACACTTAGCAGACTCTCTGCTGGAAATATCACATGAATCTTTTGCCAAGCTAATTCTAACAAAGCAAGCAGTCCAAAGTTGACACCAAAAGGTAAAATCTGTTCTTTAAGAATGAAGTTACTTACTTCCCTCACAAAATTCTCTTTGGTATAACGATATAATAATTGATTTCAAAAATTATTTGTACCTAATACCTAACTTTAAAAAATGTACTGTTGATTGGTACAAATTGCACTTAAGACATTATTTTTGAAGCTTTATTGTTAGAAAATGATTTGTTGATATCAGATAATCCCAAATAGGGCTCATATACATTTCACAAGTCATGAAATATATAAATCAGATAATGGTGATCTTCATTCCAAACAAAAATCTAGACTTGTGCTGAATTAACATAAACAAAGCAATAATGACCTTTAGCTAGTCCTTGAAGCTCAGATACTTTCTAAAATACAACTCTTAGCTAGTCAGTTTCCATCTTTTCATCTATGCTATGCCCAAAATACACTCTGAATTGATCCTATTCATCTACTATAAAGCTGAATATTTCTCTAATCTGTCAAAGTTAATTTGAATTCTAATCTTATAGTATCCATTTTTTTTTCTTTTGGTCTCAAAGATTCTATCAACTGTAAACAACTTCCTACCATCCAAAACTTAGTAAGCATTGCTCCTGTTCCATCCTCCCAAATAGTGAATTAAATGAAATAATACTGATCCTGTAACTACATCTTGCTTTTAGGTCAACATTGAGTCATTCATAACTATACATTATTAAGCTATTCTAATAACCTGTGCACTTTACTAATAATTATTACTATCTCTAAAACTTTTCACTGCCATATCTAAATGTTATGGAAGAATTAATTATAAAAGTATCCAGAAGGATCTACATCATGTTTCATGCTTTGCCCGGAATAATACTGCAAGTTCAAAATAAACAAATGCATGAAACTTATTGACTACAGGAGCAACCAAGGAGAGCAGAGAAATAGAAGAAAGTGATAGATTGTCACTGTATTTATATCCATTTCATATCCACTCCTTCAAACTAACTCTGGAAGACTGCCCAGATAAAAACTTTCATAGCTTCTTTTCACTGTTACCTTTCCATGTTTCTTTACTTTCTTTTTGTGAAATGATCTTCTCTTTTACTATCTGTTGAAATACTGTCTCCTCCATAAATTATTTTAACTACAAGCACAAATCCTAAATCATGATTGCTTGGAAATGATTCCTTGCTTTTCCATTTAAGATTGAAATCTGGGAGAAGTACATGACCTCATTTGGCATGGGAATAATAATAGTACCTACCTCAGGACTGTACTAAAGATTAAACTGCAGTGTCTGGGTGCCTCAGTCATTTACAGGAGTAACTCCTGATTTCAACTCAGGTCATGATCTTATGGTTCATGGGATCAAGACCGCAACCAGCGCTGTGCTGACAGCGCAGAGCCTGCTTGGGCTTCTCTCTTTCCCTTTCTCTCTGCCCCTCCCCTGCTCACACATTCTATCTCCCTCTCCCTCTCTTTCAAAAATAAGTAAATAAATATTAAATAAACTAATGTATTAAAAGAACTTATAACACATATTTGCTATCATTATAATTATTGATTTTATGTGAGATTTTTGTCTACCATGAAGAATTTATTACTTTATTATTATTTCTTTCCAAATGACTTTGTATATATATTCCAGAACATATAACATTGTAATAATTTTGTTAATTTGTTTATTTCTTAATAAATAAATTGTTTAATTTAGGTGCTTCTCTACCTATACTGTGAACAGGTAAAGAGCAGGAGCCATGTCACATTAAACACATGATCTTCTGAATATAGATAGCCCCTAATTAATAAATTTTATTTTTAGGAAGAATGGCAAATAAAAGGAACAGAAGACTTAACAGGGTAGAGCTTTGTAAAAAAGTAGAACTTTAGTCTTGCTTTATAGCATTTGGTAAGCATTTGGTGAATTGATAATTCACCAATACACAATCTCACTCATACAGATGCAAAATGATTCTACTAAGTTCCGGTCCATGAGTTGCCTGCATCTGGGTCACGTGGGGGATGGGCATTTCGAAAACAATACACAGGACATACACCTACTGAATCAGCATCTCTTAGAGTGGCCTGAGAGTCTATATTTCAACAAGCTTCAAGGTAACTCTAATGTACAACTAAGCTCATAAACATGTTTGTGCTGCATTTTAATTTATTCAAGTAAGGATATTTAGCCTCCTCAGAGACAAAGTAAGACCAAAAAAATCTCCTTAGGTAGCTGAATGTTACCAACCATTACCGTGGCCATAAGTGTGTTACAGCTTAGCCTTGAAAAACAAAGTCTAGTAAACCATGTACTGTGACAGAATTTTAAGTAATAATTTTTTCCCTTAAAATAATAGAAAATGGTTGTGATTTCATCATAGGACTCTTTTATTTTACTTGTATCAAAGAATTTTTGTATATCTGAAGGGATAAGGAAAATACATTCCATTCTCTAGAGCTGGGCAGGGAAGAAGCAAGATAAAAACAGATGACTAAAAAATATAGGTCATTACCTATCCTTTATATTCCCAGGAATTGCATCCTGTTACCACTCTTGCATGAAGATATTTAACCTCCTCAGAGCCTCTTTTTTAGCCTTCTAAAGAACACAACAGAAGAACATGAGGCATCTCAAAGGCAGGAAGATGAAATGAATTAAAAGTCTTGAAAAGTAGCCAGTTGACTCCACAGCTAGGTTTTCACTTCTCAATCCAGAGATTTAGGAGTACAGATATCTCTATCAACTGTTTGTTTTCACTATTTTAACAAGCATTTATCATCTGACTATATACAGAAGAATGCAAATATACTGAAATACAAAGAAATGTAATAGCTCTATCCTCAAGGAATTGAAAATCTACAGGGATGTTGAGACATATGTGCATATATACCAAGGTGCAGTTCCTGTTAAAAGCAAAGTGTAAAAGCCAAGATAGTCTTGAGGAGGGAGTAGCAATCCATGACGGCTGCCCTTATCAAGAAAAATTTTACACAGGAGATCATGTTTCCTTCTGGCCTAGAAGAATGTATTGAATATGAAGAGCATGGGAAGAGGATGGAGGGAAAAAGGTATCAGTGTTCATTTCATTAGAAGATTGTGAGCTAAGGTGCAGAAATGGGAAAGCATAGAATGTACTTGGAGTATATCAACATAAACTGTGGCTGGAATATTGAGTGTCTGTGAAGGCTGATGTGTGAAGGACAAACTGGAGGAAAGAAAGGCAATACAAAATAAAATTATATTTGTAAAAGCATTTTGTAAAATATGAAATACAAAGCATATGTACAATCATCCTACTATTTTCAGAAAGGAGGAAAAAGGTAGTGAGACCTGGAGGCAGGACATATTGTACAGTGTTCTTTTTTTAACAAAAGAGAATTACTTATGGAGACTAGAATAGACTTAATAAGGAATAATGGGAGAGGTAATTACAGTGAATTGTGAGGAGCTCACTACTAATTTTATTGATAATAGGAAGCCACATTAGGTTCTGCACATGAAGTAATATGATTAAGATTATGTGTTGAGACATAACACTTGAAGCAGTTAAGAACTGACAATAAGCTAAGGATAACATATTTATGGGTCCAATCTTTCATAGTGAGGTCATGGAGATTAAAAAATCAAACATGAAGACTTCAAATACAATACAATTTTGACATATCTATACTGATACTTAGTCCACCATTGGAAACAATCAATAATAGATTCTCTTTTGTATGTTCAATTGTACATGAAAATTACGATTTTTATCATTTCAATATTAATTATTGATTATGGGCTATTTATCTCTGAAAAGGTATTTTTATGCTGTAAAAGACAATGGAGGGGAATGAAGGGTATTAACAAATTTATCTTTCAGTTCTCCTCCGACTGAGATCCCTGAATTTGTCTAAATACACTATTTTCACTTTACCTAGGCCTTTTCTGACATGATAAGATTCATTTTTTTAATATTTCAGAGTACAATTTCAGGTTAGATATACAAAATAATCCAGAGAGATTGCTGCCACAAGGAAAGAGCTGTTAAGATTCAAGTGCCACTCTGTGCTATGCAGCTGAGGCTTCTGACCCAGAGTTAAAATACTTTGCTACAATCCCAGTTTCTGTTGGCTCAGGATAGTTAAAAACTGTTTTCTATACTATGTTTATTTTTCTAATAAAACATATATTTCTGGTTTGAATTAGAAAATCTAAAAATTCTTTAAGAAACAAAACAGATGAACATAGGGGAAAGAAAAAAGGGAGAATGAGGCAAACCGTAAAATAGACTCTTCATAATAGAGAACAAACTGAGGGTCACATAGAGGGGAGGTGGGTAGGGGGATGGGCTAAATGAATGAGGAGTATTAACAAGGGCACTTGCTGTGATGACCACTGAGTGTTATATGTAAGTGATGAACCACTACTCCTGAAAGTAATATTACACTATATTTTAACTAACCAGAATTTAAATAAAAACTTGAAACAAAAAGTAAAGAAAATCCAAAAATTTAACCATTATTATTCATATTTTATTTCTTATTTAATGTATCATCTTTCAGGAACTTTTCTAAGTGTTTATACAAGTTATAAATATTAAAATTGGGTCATGTAACACATAGATTTCATGAGAGTCCTATGCCACACCAGTAACAAAAGCATGTTAGAATATAAGAGCCATATAAGAATGTTCAAAGAAAGTTATTACATATACCTTACGTTTTCACAGATAAGACCTGCATATAAAAAACCATGGTTAAATCCTGAATTACAAATCATTTAAGGCAAGTGTGATTTTAGAGTTTACTGTGGGATTCACACTTCCTCTAAATAGTATTCTATTACATGAGAAGATCTGTTTATAGATTAGCCATGACCTAATGGGGACTCTAAAACCAGAGAAACAAATATCTAAAATCAATACCAATTAAGTATCAATCACACTAACTTAATTTGAACTTTTTGTTCCAGGATATTTTAAAATGAGAGGCATTATTTTCAGTTTTGAAATATTAAAAGTGTGAAAGTGAAATGTCTGTAATTTTATGTTAGACCTTTTCTTTCCAGAGTATTTCATCAGGAAGGCTGGGTGGCATAGGTACATTTGGGAGGCCTAAAATCCTGGGTTCTCATTTTGGTTTTGATAAATAGTAGTCACATGACCTGAGGCAAGTTACATACAAATAATACATATATACAGTAATAGTTTCCTTATGTGGGATTGCTGTAAACATTAGAGATAATTTAGTAAAGTTCCAGTACAGATAAGAGGCATACAATAATTGTTTTCTTTACTTTCTTCTCTCTCTCCCACATATTTCATTTCCTGCCTTACTATCTATAGTTAGTTTTTTATTTAGGATTTAAATGTATGATAGTCTGTAATTGGTTAATTTTCACCAGTTGCTCTGACAAATGTCAAATCCCTACCTTTACCACTCAACCCATTCAGTAAGATACTGTGAGGAATCTCTTATATCTTCCTTTCCTCCTTCATCAATCAACAGCCATTTCTTTAGCACTGTGTCAAATATCAACAATGCTAAGATATGGTCCCAGTCCTTAAGAAACAGCCTCCAGTAGGAGAGATATGTAAACAAATAATTAAGATATAATTGGATAAATGATCATTTAAACACATGCTGAATTTTTTTTAATCCCTTAATTTTACACTATTCTCTATAAGCCATGCTAAGTATCTGTATCAAACTGATTTGGTAAATATTTGCTTATTACCTGCTATATATTAGGTCAATGGAATTTCAAAAAAATAGTCTCCAAAGGACATAAAGTTTCAGAGACCATAATGAAAGTCAAAAAGTACTTTATTCAGGAATGTTAGCATATGCCTCCTGAGGCACCAATGTCACCTTCCATCTATGCCAGCAGTTCAGCAATGTGACTTACGATAGGGACCCTTATACTCTACATTCTTTTGGTCGTGCAATCTCATGGCACTTCATCTGAAATAATCACTTACAGTTTTAGTGTTCTCTCCTCAGTCTCTTCATAAAGTGCTTCATGCTAGTACAATCCAGCAAGGTACTTGTCTTCTCAAAGCTTACACAAAACACAGAGTGAGTAAGAGAAGGTTTTAAAGTGCTGAAAATGGACAAGATAGATCTGTGCGGTGGAGGAACTATTCAGTGTACCTAATATCATGTAGCCTAGTGACCAGACTGAGTTATAGAAAACAAAAGGAAGACAATTTACAGTAAAATACCTTTCCTGAAAGGACTACATGGCATGATGTTTCCTAACAATGTTTATTAGCCTCACTTCCCACATTAGTAAGTCTTCCAAACTGTTGAGAGAAATCTTGCTTCACATGAACTTTCAGGTCTAAAAATAGCCTTTCCTTTCCAAAATACCCTATTTCTCAACTAAGAAAAAGGCAAATAAAAAATTGAAAGATGGCAAGGTCAATCGATCACTATTTGGCACGGAAACTTCATTCTGATAAGAGAAAAATATATTCCCAGTCTTTGTTCCTTTACCATGATAATGATCTTTCATCCATAAGCATATAAAACCACAAATGAAAGTACTCAACACTCTGCACTCATGGAAATAAGACATAATATTCCATAATTAATCATTAACTTATTTTCAGTCAAATTTCTTTCCTAAAATTTATCCTGAAAAAAGTTAACTGTTGTATTTATTTTGTTTGTACTTTTGTTTATTTGTTCATCTGCATTTAGAAAAAACTTTCGAGATATATAACATTTTAAGTATTTCAACAGTGATTTATTGATCACTCTTTCTATGCTACTTAATTTTGTTGTTCATATAAATTTCTCTGTTTGGAGTAGCTGAATACTATTCTAAAATTAAAATCTACAAAGGTAATCTGAATTGAAGCTATATAACTTTTATTCAATAAGAATTACAAACACAATAACAAAAATATATTAAAGGAGGCAATATTAAAATTAGGAATCGAATTTACCTAAACATTGCCCTACATCCTTCTGTCACTTTGTGTTGGAAGTAATACCAAAAAGGGATTCAAATTGACTGCTATATTCAGTAAAATTGGAAAACAGAAATCTAGGTGACCGGGGTGGCTCAGTCAGTTAAGTGGCTGACTATCAATTTACACCCAGGTCATAATCTCACAGTTCAGGAGTTCAAGCCCCATGTTAGGCTCTGCAGTGACAGTGTGGAACCTGCTTGGGATTCTCTCCCTCTCTTTCTGCCCCTCCCCAGTTTGTTCTCTCTCTCTCTCAAAATAAATAAATAAGCTTAAATATAAATATATGTGTGTGTGTATGTTTGTGTAACATGCATATATATATATATATATATATAATAAAGTGAAGAAAAGGCCAATGACAGCACAAATCTAATGTGACTTCATAGACATATTAGTTACTATGTAAACAAACAAACATTCTTATCTTTGGTGAGCTCTTATAGTTAAGGCTTATTTTTATTTTTAGTATTATTTTTTTCCATCCCCATTTTAAACCAGAATGGGAGGGGCAATTTTGTGTCTTATAATGTAAAACATTAATACCAAGATGATGACACAGAAAGTAATGGTAACATCATAATGTCATCATCATAAAATATATTTGATGTTAAATTATTATTCTTGATAGGTTATGCATTTATCATTCAAAATGAAGTACAACTTAAATGATTATCCTCTTGAATATTAAACCTTTACAAACAAGCGGTTTCTACATATTTCCGGTTGCAGTATGAGTTGAAGCTACACAATGGGAAAAAATTAAAGTACAAAGCATAGATTAATAGTCATATACCATAAATAGATATTATATATAAATGAGTGCATACACATGTATACATCTCATTTTATTTTCACTATTAGAATTTAAGTAGCATGATGGCAAATATCAGATCTGTTCTGTTTTTAGCACCATTTTCAGTGCTCAAGCACACGTAGTTACTTACTAGATATCTCTTGACTGATTTAGGTCCCTATGATAAGTATGAGCCTTCATTCATTTATTCACCAGCTCTTTACTGAACCTCTGATGGTTTACTAGTTGCTGTTACTATGAGCTTATAATTTGCTCAAGATAAGGCATATAAAATATAATCATTTTAATAAAAACTGCTAACACTTATCAGGTACTTATATGCCAGACTGTCTTAATACATTATAAACATATTATTTAATTTAATCCCCACAAAAAAACTATAAAATACTTTATTTCCATTTGTCTGATGAAAAAAAAAAAAAATCAAAGCACAGATAGGCTAATTGTACTGCCCAAGTTTCGTATATCAGTAAACGGTAAGGCTGACATTCAAACTCTTGTCTCATTCCTGCATATGCCCTCCATGACTGCAGCATTATTTTTCTTTAACGACTGCAGCATTACAGCTCCAGAGAAAGGGGGCACTAACTCTGCCTGGAGGCAAATTAAATTTTTATGTAAATATTCCTAGAGCATATTGTTATTAAATTCCCAGAGTATGATATTATGCTTCTATAATGTAAGATAATACATTTCTCCAAGCACAAAAGATAGCTTTATATTAATAATATATTTTAAAACCATTATGTAATATAATTACTAAAAGCAATGTAAATATACTAATATTAATCATGCCATTATAACAGATCAGTATATTAAGATACAATTAAAGATAAAGTAAAAATGAATAAGTTAAATATTCCTTTTTTCATACTTATATATCTTAAAATATATTTCAATAATATACTCTATACTGCTTTAACTATGACTCTGAATATATTAACGATTACATAGAATGATTCAGTTGTATTAATCAAGATAGGTCATATAAATCAAATCAAATTATTTGTACATCATAAAGAGACACTTCTAGCCTCAATTAAAATCACTGAACTTGTCCTGACAAACACTAAACTTAAACAGTTAGTCAACTCTTGAGAAAGATAAGTCTCTTAGATAGGTAGATGGATTAGCTTTAACTTAGTGGGGAAACATAGTATCTATCTCATACTGTTGTTATGAGGATGATATAGTAAATAACCTGGAACTTTAAGAATGCTGTACGTGTCTGTTTTCACCATCAGACTTTGAGGCAGACTTTATTCATAGCCAGGTTTCTTGTTACCATACAAGTACTCTTGATACTAGGTAAATTTCTTAAGTACATTTAAAAATTATTTTACTTACAAATAATACAAAAACAAAAAAAGGCAGTTTGACTGTAATTACAATGATGTAGAATAATAAGATCTGTTATGTGTGTAAATTTACTGGCTTATGTATAATTATTATCTCTCATTATCTAATTATATGCATTAAGAATCTCAAATATTGCATTACTTATAGTGCTATTTTGTGCCACTTCAAATTATTTCTAAAAATAAGTATTTCAATTTCTGTATGATGGAAGCTGGAAAAATATCATGCTATTAGTATATTCTTGATTAAGGTTTTTAATTTAAATTTGAATTGGAAATTAAATTCTCTTTGTTTTAGGTTAATAGGAGATTTATAGAGAAAGCTAGATTTATCCTTTCAGATTTATCTAAGTATAGCATCTTAATCTGATTTTCCAGTACACCATATTTAGTCCTTGATCCCAAGTTAATTCTGTCTCATTCATAATTTATTTTATTCAACATTTTTGTTTTGTTTTGTTAATATGTGGTAAAGGACTTTTTCCATATACATGTGAATTCTTTTTATTCATATTCAAAACATATATTCTGGGATACAAAAGAGGATTATTGCATCTAAGCTGCTAAAAATGCCTTGGTTTTATTGATTATTAATTTTAAGATATACACCTTTTAGATCTTTGTCTTTCTTTTTTTTTAATTTTTTTTATTCATTTTTTTTCACAGAGACAGAGACAAAGTGCAAGTGGGGGAGGACTAGAGAAAAAGAAAGACAGAATCTGAAGCAGGCTGCAGGCTCTGATCTGTCAGCACAGAGCAGATGCAGGGCTGCAACTCAGGAATTGTGAGATCAAGACCTGAGCTGAAATTAGAAGCTTAACCAAATGAGCCACCCAGGCACCTCTAGATCTTTGTCTTTCTGACATAACCCATCTTATTTTCACTATCCAAGAGATTGAGAAATTTTAGAACTGGTAGATTTTGTAAACCTGTTCTTTCCACTTTACATAGCATGACACATGATTCAGAAGTTTTCTGCCCAACAGTATGAAATTATATATTTTCAATTTTGCTTAACAAACACACACATACACACACACACACACGTGGATGAAAGCAAAACATCTTATATCACATTGCCAAAGTTACCAGCTGGGAATTGTAAATACGTCAATTTGTATTATCCACGGTAGTTATATTCTGTTGCTCTTAGGGGAAATACAATGTTAGATTCCTGGGAGACTCTAGTCACAATATTTTCATCACATAATCAATACATAACCTTGTTGTGTATGTGTTTCTGTATAAACATCCTTTAACATTTTAAGGTGTTGACACTCACAGCCTTAATAAGAGTTAAAGCTACATTAACTCTTTGAATTCACGACAAACAGCACTATATAACTCATGCCTGAATGAAACTTACCTAAAACATGGATTTCTCCATAAGACACATCACAGCTTTGTGTACTTCAGCCTTATGTTTGGGGGCTATCTTAATCAGTGAAATCATAAACAAAAAGCAAATATTGTGAAAAATGTGCCCCTAAACAGACCACAAAAAGGGTATCTGTTTATAGTATGAGAGGCAAAACAAGAGCATATCCTTGTTTGACCTCACCTGGGAATGCGTGCATTCGTCAACTCAAATTCTTCACTGCTCTGTGCTTGTCTACAAATGACTCTGAATGGCCCCAGTATTGTTTTGGGGATTAGAAATAAATTATAGCAAACTCACAAATATGGAATCCACAAATAATAAATTCTGTATTTTGTCAGAAATCCCATGCTGGGTCATCCAGACCAATAAAAATTCTTTTTTAATTTGTTAAGAAGTAATTAGGAAGGATTTTAAATAAAATACTCAGTGTTTAAACTAAAATTTATTAAGGAAATGTACAGGACTAAAAGGCTTATAATGTAGGGTGCCTGGGTGGCACCTGACTCTTGATCTCAGCTCAGGTCATGATCTCACAGTATGTGGACTCCGCCCCACAATGGGCTCTGTGCTGATGATGCAGAGCCTGCTTGGGATTCTGTCTCTCCTTCTCTCTACCACTTCCCAGCTTCTCTCTCTCTCTCTCTCCCTCTCTCTCTCTCAAAATAAATAAATAAACTTTAAAATTTCTAAAAAATAAATAAAAGTCTTATACTGCTAAATCTATTGGAATAATCTGAACTCACTCAGTTAAGGAGATTCTTCTACATCACAAGTTGTACTTAACTCTTAAAAGACTATACAGTACATTTAAATGTAATATAGCATCAATTTATATTTTAATAATTCAGACAGATTTTGCAAATAGTCACCTAGGCATCCACTATGAAATCATGGCATTTCAAAATAATACAGAATGACCCCTGTGTATAAGAAAATAAAATGTATTTTGCTATTCAGTTAGAAGATGAAAATATTAATTTAAATTGTAGGGGAAATGAACTTAGATGAGAAAACATTTTAAGTAGGCATATTTTCTGCATATACGATGATGAAATATGACATTCACATTTCAACAAAATTACTAAGTAAATATTACATTAATCTAAAAGCAACTCTAATTCTGGACTTCTAATACATATAAGTTTTGGAACCTAACACTCTCAACCTAAGGATCAAAAAATTATTGAAGTAATATTCTGTTATAAAAAATCAAATCCTAAGTGGGGGCAAATTAATATATGAAGCAAATTAAACACAAGTCTTAAAACAAGAAATCAAAATATTAATTATTTACTACCTTACTAATATTCTTACCAGTATGTGTCATAAAGTGCTCGCTCTCTTGAAATACTAATTTCCATTTTTACAATGAGATGAATTACAATTATCTTATCAAGGAAAGTGTTTTATCCCATTCAGTAAAATCAAATTGCCTTTATCTGCCCAGTGCCTATTTGCAATAACCTAAACTAATAATATTTCTTCCAGTCTTACTCACTTTATTTCCATCAATTGCTTTTCTAAAATATAGTCCTGACAAGACCATGCTGATGCTTGAAACAATTCACAGCCAACAAAATAAAATGCAAGCTATTGGCAGTCTTAAATATCTCTTATGACCGTGTCCCTTGTGTAGTTCTCAAGTCTTACCTCTTGCCATGCTTCCTCCGTGCATTACAGCCTGACAAGAACAGAAAACTTTAATTCACTCCAAATCATGCTACTGTTTAATACCTCTGTGCTTTGCACTCCTATCTTTGAATTCCTTTTACTTTAGCCTGCCTCAAGAATTCTCACCTATTTAACAATCAATTCCAGCATTACCTTCTCTATGAAGCTCTGCCTGACTGCTTTGAGAAATACCTGGATCATTTTTCACTTTGGAACTATTCACATCCATGTGTTGTTGCCTTTATCCTTCAGGAGTAGGTTTCCAAAAGACTTAGAATGTCATTATTTATTAATATTTTTAATCATTTTATAATCCAAATACTAGCACAGTGCTCATCTAGAAATGATCAATGAATGTGGGCTGAGCAACAAAATGAAATTGAAAGGACTCTTTGTCCACTCCACACTCACTACCAGTTTTGCTTAATGTAGAACACAACAGTAGTGTGTTCTCAATAAAGATACTCAATAAAGTATACATTAGTAGCAATAAGAGAAAATAGTGAAAATATTTTCCTTCTACATATTAACAAAACTCAGATTAAAAATACTAAGCATTTGATGAGTTCAACAAATATCACTAAATGAACTATTTCAAGTTTTATCTTTTATCTTAGATTTACAAACTACTTTCAAAAGACTTGATGTATTTTGTAAGAGCAGAAATGAAATGCAAAATAATATAGGGCATACAACAGCAAACAAATAATGTTTTTATAAGCTGGGCACTCTTCTTAGTATTTTTATCTATTCATAATTTATTCATTTAATCTTCATGGCACAAAATGACATAGGTGTTACATACTTCATCCCATACTACAAAAAGAAAAAATAAACTGAGGACACAGAAGTTTAAAAATATATCAATATAGGGGCGCCTGGGTGGCTTAGTCGGTTAAGCATCCGACTTTCGCTTGGGTCATGATCTCGTGCTTCGTGGGTTCGAGCCCCGCGTCAGGCTCTGTGCTGACTGCCAGCTCAGAGCCTGGAGCCTGTTTCAGTCTGTGACTCCCTCTCTGACCCTCCCCTGCTCACGCTGTCTCTCTCCTAGAAATAAATAAAACATTAAAAAAAATTTTTTTTTAAATATATCAATATAATTGCTTCAAAGTACTCATTCAGTGGGGGCAAGAGCCAGAATCAAATTGAGTAGGACCACTTTAGAGTTTATGGTCCCAGTCATACTAGATGCCCCTCTACCTCAGGTAAGAGAAAGATGCAGCCGATGTCAGTAGACCCTGGCCATGAAATAACATCTAGGCTTGAACAGTAAATTATAGTCTACCATGTCTTTGACTCTTTGCATATACAAATAATTTGTGATGATGGATACTTTATTCTAGACCGAGTATTTTACCCACTATTCTTTTTTTTAAGTTTACTTATTTATCTTGAGAGAACGCACAAGCAGGGGAGGGGCAGAGAGAGGGAAAGAGAATTACAAGCGGGCTCTAAGCTGTCAGCACAGAGCCCGACGTGGGGCTCGAACTCACGAACCGCAAGATCATGACCTGAGCTGAAGTCGGACGCTTAACCAACTGAGACACCCAGGTTACCCTTTACATATTATTTTATAAAACAATTCTGTGAAATACTATTTTAGTACCTGGCCATGTAGTAGTATCTTAGTAAATAGACTTTGTTGACTAACTGGATAAGAGACATGGTGCTGAAAATACTTTTAGTACTTTTTTTTTTTTTTTTGGAGGAAAGAGAGTTAGCAAATTTAGGTAACTTGCTCACTGTCAGTGATTGTGTCTGGATGTAAATTTGGGTGTTTCTAAGACATAATGTCTTATTTGGTATAAAAGTTACACATTAAACTGAGATTTAGTGTTTATATTTCTGCAGGTAATTAAGCTTAAAGGCCCCAACAACTTTGAGTTGTGATGTTATAATTTACTATGAGGAATATACTTCGAAGTGTCTAGAGGAAAGAAAACAGAGCACACGTATTAAATCCTCTCTCCAGTACCCATTCATTTCTCCAACAGATATCTACTGCATGTTTTGTATCAGATGTCTTTCTAAATGCCCAAAATACAGCAGCAAACAAATCAAAATTCTTCCCCTCATGAATTTATATCCTACATCCAACAGTAAACAAATAAATATTGAAATAGAGTATGTCAAGTGATGATAAGCACTGGTCAGAAAAGCCTAATTGATAAGACAAACCTTGATTAGATACCAAAAGAAAGGAAGGAGGCAAGCCATGAGGGTGACCAGGGAAACAATGTTTCAAAATTAAGTAACACACCCAAAGGTCTTGAAGCAGGAGCATGACTGGCTCGGACAACGAAAGTAAGAGGAAGAGCCGTAGAAGGTGAAATCAAAGAAACAGTGGGCAGTCATATTATACATGGCCTTGTCAGCCATTTGAAGGTCTTTGGACTTCAGATCTGATGACATGGAAAGTAATCATAACATTTTGAGCAGAGAACTGACTTTTTCTGACTTACACATTTAAGAATTGTTCAACATCTTGCTGCTGTGTTGAGAAAAGATTGTTGGATGGCTAGGGAAGGGGCACGGTAACAAGAAAAACAGAAAGCAGATATTAGAGGTCTTAAGCAAATGTGGATACCTGGTGAAAGCACTGTCATGTAGAGTCTACAGGAAAATATCTTTTCTCTTGCTCTTCTATTTTATTAACAACTATAAGTCTTTTTCAGGGATAGCTTCAGAATCATTAGCCCAGTAATGAATTGTAAAACTTTTTATCCCGGGTATATACTGTTTAGTAAAATATTTGGTTAAACAAATGACAATCAGCAGGACATGGTCCAAAAAATTATACACTTTGCAGCCAATCATACAGGAATCCAATCTCTTCCACTTCCTAGTTCTACGGATGTCATTAAATTAATTTACTCCTCTTGTATTTGCTCTGTAAATCTCTAACACAAGCATAAGCCATTTATAATTTTTAAATTTTTAACGTTTATTTGTTTTTGAGAGAGAGAGAGAAAGAGAACACTCAAGCAGTGGAGGGGCAGACTGAGAGGGGGACATAGAATCCCAAGCAGGCTCCAGGTTCTGAGCTGTCAGCACAGAACCTGATGTGGGGCTCAAACCCAGGAACTATGAGATTCATGAGCGGAGCCAAAGTCAGATGCTTAACTGAATGAGTTTCCCAGGCACCTGCCATTTACAAATTTATTGAAATAAGAGTAACTGAAAGTGTACTTATGTACTGGACCTTATACTAGGTGTTAAGTGTATACTGACAAATAAGACATGTCACTTGCTCAATGGAAGTCTAATTGCTGAGACTGGTGTGAGTTATATATTCACACAAATGTCTAATTTAAACTATGACAAATAGAGGAAAAATATACAAAATTTCTTGTGAGAAGAAAGCTAAGAAATATAATTAATGATCATATTAATAATGTCCATTGAATGCTTTATAGAGTACTGATGTAAACCATAAGTGCCTTATGTTATGGATGGATCCAAGTATTTTATGTAACAAAGAGATTGATATTACTTGGAAAACTTATATCATTTCTGAACCTATACTTAAAAAAAAAAAACAAAGAAGTTCCTGAGTATCTCAGAAATTTTCATCTTCCCAAGGAAAGCACATGAGAATGTTTATACAGCAATAAGAAATTTTAGTTACTTTAAGCAACTTTTAAAGTATTCACGCATTATTTGTAAAATAACATTTTACATTTGTAAATTTTTCATTTGTAAAACATTTAACGCGCTTTCCTAAACATTCCTAAAGTATTCCTAAATATTCCAAAAATATTTCCTATTTTACATTTATAAATATTTTAATTTGTAAAACATTTAATGGACTTTCCTAAAAATATTCCTGATACATTACTGTTAAAATTCTCCACATAAAAAATATATATCTGTTGAAAAAATGAATTAGTGATTAATCTAGTATTTAAACTCATAATGAAAGATTCATAGATTAGACAATGACTCTGTTAATAGAAGAATTAGGAACATATTTTAAACACAATATCAAATATACAATATATGCTGCATATTATATGCTATATATCATATAAATGGTATTTAATATTAAATACTGTATTATATAAATAATATATATTATATATTTTATTATATATATTATATATCATATATGCATTATTATATATTATTATTATATATATAATATATATTATTATATAAAATAACATATATAGAATTCCCTGCATGTTCTATAATGTTGCTTTTGGATATTTATTCAAGGGATAGATACATGAACACAGGAAATAAACTCACAAAAAGGAATTTTTATTTTTCTTCTTAAAAGAATAAAAGCTATTTTTGTCTTTAAAAAATGAACATAGGGCAAAAATAGCCACAAGTCAGGTTCTATTTATATATATTTATTATATATACTTATATATTTATTAGATATATTCTGTTTATCATGTATTTATTATAAGTATATGGATTATAGATCCATGTTAACATATTACTTTTATAGATTATTAATAGCTACTTTAAGACTTCTGAATAATATGCAATACTATGCTAACTGTATATAACAAATAAATTGTTAATTTTAATTTTTTTAAAAGTCATACCTTTCTCTACTGATTAAATAATATTTTTGTTGGAACACAAAATCTAAACTTCTGAGTGGAACACTAGTCATAATTCATAATGATATTAATAACCAAACCTATAAATTTTTAAAAATATATAAACTATAAAACTTTCTGTAGACAAAAATTATATTATGATGACAAATATAAATTCAAAAAAAATTGGACTCTTTATTTATTTTAATTTTTAAAGTTATTTGTCTTTTGAGGAAGAGAGAGTACATGCATGTGATCAAGGAAGTGGCAGAGACGGGGGTGGGAAAGAGAATCCTAAGCAGCCTCTGTGCTGTCTGTGCACAGCCTGACATGAGGGTCAATCTCATGCATCATGAGATCATAACCTGAACTGATTAAGAGTCAGAAGCTTAACCAACTGAGCCACCCAGGTGCCCCTAAGAGGACTTTTTAAAAGTTAAATAAAAATGAATAAATAAATAAAAATAAAATAAAAATAAAAGTTAAATAATAGTTCATATTCAATATTTCAAGCACTTCAAAATACATGTATACACATGTTTTGTTGGAATGAAGATCCACACAAGCTCACACACTGCCTTTGTTCATAATATCTATTACTTTTAATATATAAAAGTTACTGCCTTCTGCCCCTTTTCATGCCCCTAGCAACATTTTTCTGGATATGTCCCTTCAGATGAGGCAAACAAAAGTAAAGGCAAACTACTGAGACTACCAACTAAAAAGATTTGACATAGTGAAGGAAACCATCAGTAAAACAAAAAGGGAGATGATACTTGCACATATCCAATGAGGGATTAATATCCAAAATATAAAGGGAACTCATACAACAGCAGCAAAACAAACAAACAAACAAAAATATGTAAAACAAGTAATACAATTAAAACGTGGGCAGAGGACCTGAATAGACATTTTCCCAAAGACATACAGATGACCACTAGACACATGAAAAGCTGTGTGGCATCACTAAATGCAAATGAAAACCACAGTGAGATATCACCTCACACTTTTCAGAATGGCAAGTGTCAAAAAGACAAGAAATAACAAGTGTTGGTGAGGATGTGGAAAAAAGATATCCCTCGTATACTTTTGGTAGGAATATAACCTGGGGCACCCAGTGTGGAAAACAGTATGGAGGTTCCTCAAAAGAAATAAAATGAAAATATTTTAGTAAAAATACAATCCAGTAAGTCCACTGCTGGGTATTTACCGAAAGAAAATGAGAACTAATTTGAAAAAAATATGCACCTCTATGTTTATTTTGGCATTAATTACAACTGCAAAACTATACAAGCAACATAAATACCTATCAATAGATAAATGGATAAAGCAGATGTAGTATATTTATAATGGAATATTACTCAGCCTTAAAAAAGAATAAAATCTTACCATTTGTGACAACATGGATGGAACTAAAGGGTATCATGCTGAATGAAATAAGTCAGACAATGAAGGACAAGTATCATATCATTACATTTCTATGTGGAATCTTAAAAATAAAATAAATGAACAGATAAATAAATAAAAACAGACTCATAAATACAGAGAACAGACTGGTGGTTGCCAGAGGGAAGAGGAGTAGGAAGATGGATGAAATAGGTGAAGGGAATTAAGAGTAACAAACTTTCCATTGTAGAATAAGTAAGTCATGAGAATGAAAGGTATACCACAGGGAATAGAGTCCAAATATTATAATGATGTTGGATGGTGGCAGATAGTAACTACCTTTACTGAGGTGATACTGCATAATGTATAGAATTATTGATTCACCATGTTGCACATCTGAAACCAATATAACATTGTACGTTAACTATACTTCAGTTTAAAAAAAAAAGTTACCTCTGCTTGCCCCTTTTCATGCCATTTGGAAGATCTATATTAATATTAGAGATGATAAAAGGTTGTATTTCACCACATGTGTTGGTTAATTTTATATCTATTCGGCTAGGCTATGGTGCCCTGCTGTTTGGTCAAACACCTCTCTAAGATTTTGCTATGAAGGTTCTTTTCAGGTGTGATTAACATTTAAATCTGTAGACTCTGAGGAAAGCAGATTGGCCTCCATAACTTAGGTGGGCCTCATCTGATCTGCTGAAGGCATTGTGAACAAAGATTGAGGTTCTCAAAGATAAAAGAATTCACCTCAAGACTGTAACATAGAAACTATACCTGAGTCTCCAACCTGTTAGCCTATGCTACAAATTTCTGACTTACCAGCTCCAGCTCTCAAAGTCCCATAAGACAATTCCTTAAAATCAATCTGTCTCTCCCCATAGATACGTACATACATACACATACAGGATATATACATAGATTCTATTTCTCTGCATAATACACTACCACTAAACTTTAACTATTAATTTTCTCTCTAATTAGTAAGAAAAAAATTTTTAGTCTTAACATATACATGCATATTATGACATTCAGACAAAAGGGAAATGATAACTTGATAGAAAAAAATTACTGCTTGGAAATGAAGCTGCAATTTTGTTAAATTAGGGACAATGAAATACATCTACCTTCAAATAATAATCAAATCTAAAAAAATATGGAAAACCAGTCAATGAAGACTATCTACTTTCTTGTTTGCCATTGTGTCTAAAAATACAACATACATAGCATAAAATATTCTTTAATAATCTTAGAATCCTGTAATACCTTCATATATTAAAGAGCTTTTATCAGAGAATGATAATTTTAACTGAAATTCTTTTCTTTTGTCCATTTTTATCAGAGTCTTTAGTGATTACATGTGCTCTTTTTGACATAATTAAAGTCTCAGCCACCAAAATATATTTAAAGCAATATGGAAAACAAGAAGAATGTGATTCTCTCTGCCAACAGCAATCTGCAATAGGGCCATATCTGCACCGTCTAAACAGCTCACTCCCACTGGGAAATAGCAAACTCCCCATTATGGAGATCGCATTATTTTTCAAGATGATCTGCTCCATGTACTGCTACCCAGCATGCTATCCATAACTCTCCAGATAAATTGAAGGGGCTGAAAGATTTATGAACTCATGAATTCTTTTCTTGTGGGGAACCCCAGCCGAATTCACCAGAGGACTTCTTATGCATAAGTGAGATCCTTTGGCAAAATAGGATATGTGTGGAAAGAGTAATGGGACATTAAAATTGACTCCTATTTACGAGAAATTATCTTGTGAAGGAGAAGATTAGGGCCATATTATGTCTTGCTAGGTTTTACAGTGCTATATCTTAAAAGGGACATATGTATTGCTGACTACCTTAACTTTTCTTTATAAGTTTTACATTTTTTTTGAAGAAGGGATTATTTTAAACAAAAGAAGTTTATACATTATGTAGATTTTACTCTTTCTATGAAGTACACATATCATTAAGATTAGTTAGCTATCTATTAATAGATAATACTAGAATAATAGATAATTAATAGATAAAATTAAATAGATAATTCCAAAATATTTACTTCACAAAATATATATAATAAAAAAGACACAAAAATATAGGACAAAAAGAACAAACAAAAATACACACTATTTTGAATGATTTAATATCCTTACAATGAAACATTTTCTTATAATATTTCTTCAAACCTCTTTTCCTTCGTATTAAAAAATAAAGTCCAGCTAAACCTAATAAATTACTTCCTCAAAAAGATGATTAATCAGAGAAGAGAGTTTTATTTAGAAAAAGCTCAGCACCTTACTTTAGAATTTGTAGCTATCATAGTATTTTGGCTACAAATAATTAAATTATAAAACCAAATTTCCTAATTAACCACATTTTATTTTGAATCTTCTCAGAGTATGTATTTATGAATTTTTACATCAAAATGATACAATCTAAAATTTTAGGGATTTGTCTAGGGAAACAAATTAAGTTATTCAAGAATTCTATTACCACTGGGGTCTTATGTCAAGTTTTTCTCAGTTCTCAAAAACCATTTTGAACATAATGTACCAAATCCTAGAACCATGACTTGGGTTTAACGAACTCACTTCTTACTTAGCAATTCTCGTCCATGTCTGTAAACACATTTGTTGATTTCTCCTCTTCCATAACTAAGTTCTGTTGCTTAGTTCTTATATAGAATGGACTCTATAGATTATGCATTAATTTACTTTTAAAAATTTGTAGACTGGGGAGGAATGTGTGTCTGTGTGTGTGCGTGAGACAAAGACAAAGTCAGAGAAACACAGAAACACAAAGAGAGGATAGTTTTAACATAGGGTTTCTTTGGGCACTCTAAATTAATCAGGACGAGTACTCATTTGGGGATCTACAGATATAGCTTACCAACATGATGTATAGTGTACAGGTTTATAGAGCTAACAGTATATGACGTAACCTAACACCATCTATTTCAGACCTATGATTATAAATGGTCACATTTAGGGAAAAGTGAAAATGTTCTAGGTTTAGAATGCAATTAAATTGCTAAGAAACAATGGATTGGTGATCCTAGCCAAGAGGGCTATACACTTGCAGCTTGGTCTGTTGATGCTGATGTGCTTGTTTCTTGTTTTAATTAAGTGATCTTTTTTTTACTCCAAAGTATAGTTTGACAAGTGTAAATACTGCAGATGTTTTGTGTAGTTGGATGCATTGATTCTTACTGGCCCAAAGATGTGGAGGTTTTTCAAATTATTTGATAATGTAACTTCAGAATTTATACTTAGTTCATTGGGTAGTGTGCTTTGTTTAAGACATTAAGTTATAATTCTCCATTGCCTCATCCATCATCTCTTCCTTCTTGTCAACAAAGCATATGTAATAGTTCCATTTCCTCATTTGAAAATACTTGAAGAATTAAAAGTTCATGTTAGGATGCTTTGGGGACTCTCTAGGAAATCCTTCCATCTCATTAGGCTACATGCCCAGAAGTTTAGGCAGGGAAGTCATACCATGAATTTGAGATCAAGTCACAGAATCAGAATACTTCTATGGAGTGACAATAAGCCTGAAGAGGGAATAAATAATAAATCAACACTCATCTTCACTTAAATACATTATGCTTTCTGCCATATCTTGGGACAAATCCAAGTATAGATCTTTGCCACTCAACTACAGAAAGAGCATGGAGACAGAAAAACAAGCTAAGAATGAATGTTAATACAGGAAGTAGTTAAGTGTTCACACTAGAAGAGATGCATACCAGAATACTGGGTTACCAACAGAAATGAAAATAAACTATTTATAATAGATTTTAAAGTCACTCCTAACTAAACAGATATAAATAAGACAGGAAAAAATAATATTTAACTGGAATCAATAGCAATATTATTTGGATATCAGTATATTGGAAATAGACTCAATATCAAGCATTACAAATATGTACTGAATCCATAACGTTAAAATGGAATCTTTAGTAAACTGAGCCTTGTCTTAGATAAGTTGTTGGAAGAAAAAGTAAAGCAAAGAGACACTAGCTAAAGCTGAAATGAAAGACTAATTCAACATGAAAGTCTTGAATGATGGACTTTTTAAACTCCGTCATTTGGCACATGAAAAACTGAAACCTGAAATGGTTACAGATAATTTTCATAAGGCCAAAGGAATCAATTTCCCAAGACAGAGTTGGATGACATTCTCTAATGGAACAAAGACTAACCCATATTCTCTCCTAACCCAAATTTTACACATACTCCAAAGTCCATTTCAAATCTCACCTCATTTCTGTTTCTATATCACATGTACTCTCTCTTCTCTATATTTAAGTATCATGTATATTCTTTATATTGCATTTGATATGTAATACACTGATAACTTGGATGGGCTTCTTACTGCTGCAATGAACAACATCTTTATAACTTTCTCTCAATACTTAGTAAAATTGTATGTATTTAAAGAGGCACTCCAAGAATGCTTGCAGCTTGGATGAAATGAATGTAAGAGGAACACTGCTGTCTCTCAAGCCATCAAGTTAAAGTTCTAAAAGCTTTTGTGTTTTCAAAAACAACACCTTGGCTCCCACTTCATGTATACATCAAGAAAAAAGCATTTTATTCAACATACAGTTAAACATGTTACAAACCAGTAAAATGAGACATTTTATATAAAGTGTCTTATCCTTTTCTTTCCATTAAACTATATTTGTTCTTTCTTTAAAAACTTATATTTTTCATTTTCTTTCCAGAGAATTTTCCAGAAACTTGACCACCATTCTTACTTTTTCAGATAGCCCCTTGGAAGATTTATATATCCAAATCTACAGAGGTAGTTAAATGAATATATTTCTATCTACACTTTAATATATTTTGTGGGTTTTTTTTTTTTTGCCTCATTCACAGGTTTTCTATTTTCTCAAATGCTCAATCTTTCATTATGTCAGTCTGTCAACTAGGTTTATGGCAATTAGTATGGTCTGAAATGAGATTGAAGCCTTATGAAAAATAAACCCGTGATCAGGTCCATTTTTGAGTGGAAAGTACAGGTAAGTTAAATACTACCTCTTCTGTACTAATCTAACATGAACACCAATATTAATAAAATTTTGTTTGCTGTTGAACTGATTTCACTTACAAATAATTTGAATAATAGCATGAATGAGAGATAATTCAGATCAAATTTATGAAAATCAATTATTTTATTTCCAGAAACAAGAAATAATAGATAAATATCTGGTATATATTAGGTACTAAATAGATATTAAATGAACAAATGAGTAAATGAAATTGTACCCAGAATAAAATTTTTAAAAATACACTATCTTAAAAATACCAAACCAAATCAAACCAAACAGAAGGACACCATCTTAACTTACTCTCACTGTTAATGTACTCTATCTCATGTATGGTACTTAATATTTCTTATTTTAAAATGTCTACTATATCATCAGAAATATGTATTAATTTTAAATCACTAAAATTTGTGAAATATAACGCATATATGATTCATTTTTTTCTCCAATTTAAATGATAACTGAAATTCATACAGTAAAGCAATCTTGAAATTTGTACGTTGAGTTTTAGATGGTGATTGCAAAATAACATAAACTGCAAGAAACAGAATTAAACTATTTGACCCACTCATTAACACAAATAATAGAATTTGGAATCCAATCATTGGGAAATGTATATTTTACAGAACAATGCACAAAACTGTTTTGTTCACACCTAAAAACTATCACCAAAACATTAAGTCATTGTAGCTTGCAGTTTAGATTAACAATTGAATTGTGCATGCATTGCACATACTGAATAGATTTTCACCTTTTCATCTGAAGAGTGTTCACCAGATGATACTTAGTGTCTGCTAAGTGCTCTTCAGACTAACATGATATCATCAAGAAATATCACAAAAGTGTTGACACAATGCTCATCCAGCTGGAGATTCCAAACAAGTCTGTTTTCACTGCCATTTACTGTAAATTTTAACTCTGCACCAGCTGGCCAGATCATTTCCCTTTACCCCACTCATTACAGAAAAGAAGAAGAATGTGCTTTTTGTTTGTTTATATACTTTATCTGGCTTAAGCTGATGAGGAGGTAGAAAATATGTATTTGAAATTGAAATTGAATTATGAATTATAATTACTCTAACATGTAACTTCAGTACTGTATACATATCAAAGATAATTTGTTTCCTAAAATCTATTACATCACTGCAATTTACAGAAGGAAGAGAAAAATTAATGAGCTAAAATTTATGTAAAAACTATATATTCTGTGCATAAAAAATGTTTTAAGTTTTATTTACTGTTTTTAATCAAATTTTGTTTACCTGATTAGAGAAATAATACAGCTTAACTCTGAAATCTGAATCTTTTTTAAAAGATAAATAAAAATGCAATATGCACACAAAATCCATGAATTTGAGTAGTTAACCAAATATATTCTAGGTCAAAGCCTGATTTAAGCCCAAATTAAGACCTGTGGTTTAATTCCTTTACGTGTATTTTTTTTAGCCAAACAGATAAGAATAGCTCATAATAACATTTTTTACTTTATAAAGTTGATTAAGTACTGAATGAAAAAATAAATACATGTGTAAGTTAATTTATATAGTTCCTGTCAGATAGTAAGCACTTAATAAGGGGTAATTATTAGCATCATCATTGTTTTTATAGAAATATTAACATTAGTATACGTAAGTGATGCCATATTGATCTATGTATCCAAATTCCATGTCCTTCCTCCACATATTTTGAGACTTATTTATATTCCCATACTTTTTATTTAAGTAACAGTTTTTTAATTTTTTTTAATGTTTTATTTATTTCTAGGAGAGAGAGAGAGAGAGAGAGAGAGACAGCGCGAGCAGGGGAGGGCCAGAGAGACAGGGAGTCACAGACTGAAACAGGCTCCAGGCTCCGAGTTGGCAGTCAGCACAGAGCCCGACGCGGGGCTCGAACCCACGAACCGCGAGATCATGACCTAAGCGAAAGTCAGACACTTAACCGACTAAGCCACCCAGGCGCTCCTTTAAGTAACAGTTTTTTGATCAGGAACAAACTGAAAGGGAAAAAGGGGAAAGCAACCTAATAGACACTACCACAAAATACCTATGGAAGCAACCCTTTCTTGCTCACTAGTTTGGGGATGAATATCTGTTTTGTGCTCTATTTTATGTCCTAAGTCCAGAGATATTAACTGTAACCTGAGGCCACAACAGTTGACTGATCAGTCTTTCTTTGAAACCAAAGCTGGTGAAGACTAGATATTTTCTATTTGTAAAGAATAAAAACCTAAAGGTGACATATTTAGGAATCATTTTCCCAGATAAATAACTAAACTCTTTTGACAGAGTAACCACGTTTAAAATTCTCTTATGTATAAAGAGATAAAGATGATAGTGTCAAGGATTCTGGGCACCTGAATGACTCAATCATTTGAGCCCCAGACTTTATTTCAGCTCAAGTCATGATCCCAGGGTTGTGGGATCTAGCCCCATATCAGGCTCCACACTGGGCATGGAGCTTGCTTAAGATTCTTTCTGTCTCTCCCTCTGTCCCTCTTCCCCACTCACTCACTCTCTCTCTAAAATATAAAACAATAAATTAAAAAGTAAATTTAAAAATTAAAAAAAAACAATATACCACAACCAGATATCTCCTAATATTCCCAGCCATTCTCAAATCTGCATTCATGCAAGTTTTATTAACTGTGGGCCAATGAATCAAGGGCCGTTGGGCTATGGCTCAATGGTTCTCCACCAGAGGTGATTTTGCCTACCAGGAGACATTTGACAATACATGGTGACATTTTTGGTTGTCATAAATCAGGGGTTTGGATGCCACTGGTATCCAATGGATAGAGGCCAAGGATATTGCTAAAAATCCTCAATGCACAGGACATCTCCCACAGCAAAGGATTAACTGGCCCACAATATCAGTAGTGTCAAAATTAAGAAACTCTGGAATGGGCTTTTAGAGGTATATAATGGCCATGTGTGTGTGTGTTTGAACATTTGCTCACCCCCACCCCAGGTCCTCTGGTTTCATTAAAATTTTCAAGAGTAAGTATGACCTCAAAAGACAGATTAATTATACATATATATACTATAGGCATTTATGAAATAAAATAAGCTATTACTATGAAGCCCATAGTGTATTATGACTAAATTATCATATAATTTAGTAATGTACATTTGTAATAAACATGATGCAAATATATAACAGAATGTAGGTTCTTAGTTATTTGCAACTAACTTAAAAAAATTAAAAAGGGTAATGACTACTGAGAAAATAGCTTGTAAGTGCAAAATAATCTAATATTTTAAATTCTAAAAGCACCAACAAATTTTTATGCACTAAAATTCACCTGTCACGTTTTTAGTTTCATGAGAATAACAGATTAGCAGCCAGAGTATCTCGTTTAGGTTGTTTTCTAAATAGCTACATGACTTTGGTTATTTTCTCTCTTTTACAATTCTCTCCTCATTGAGTCTTTCTGAGGACCATAAGGAAGAGTAAGTAATGGAGGCTCCCTAAAGAGTGTATCTCAGTATAAAGTATGATAAAGTTTTTCTTCTTGATTCTAAGCTTTTTATTATCATATATTTCAATTTGTTTTGGTTTTGCTGTCTGTACCATGTAACCTCAAATATGACAAGAACAGATAAACGGCTTTATGACTAATCCTAATCAAGTCAAAGTTTGCAGTGTGAATATGTCAGTATGGTATGTACATGAGATCAGCATTAGAAAACTGCATTTACGGTGCCTGGGCTCAGCCAGTTAAACGTCTGACTCTTATTTTTGGCTCAGATCATGATCTCATGTTTTGTGAGTGTCATATCAGTGCAGAGCCTGCTTGGGATTCTCCCCCTTCCTCTCTTTGTTCCTCCCCTGCTTGTGTGTTCTTACTCTGTCTCTTGAAATAAATAAACTTTAAAAAATTAAACTACATTGAAAACAAGGAGCCATTCATAGAAACTCCTTTCATTTCAATACAATAAATTTAATTAAGGCACTCTGTTAGGTGCTGAGGATATAAAGGGACGGCAAGCTTCCTAAAGAAATGGTTAACAGATGAAGAAAAAGAGTTTGAGTCTAGATAGCATCTAAAGGTCCCCCCCATACTATTTTCTCTCCTCTTCTCCTTTAATACATTGACATGTATTTATTATTTAATCCTCAAATCCCCTTTTTCCTGTGCACACTCAGTCAAATCCTGATACCTTGTAGTAACTGAACAAATGTTTTATAGCTCATGAAGACATCACCCAAATTGTAGTACTGGACTTCAGTATTTAAAGTCTACTTCTCAAAACCAGATGGAGAGTTTTTATCTCATCTATAACGAGAGGAGACTTTTTTATTATATTCCACAACAACAGTAGTTTTCCAATACATCAAACCTAGTACATAGGAAGATAGTTTATACACAGAAAGAAAACATTTCATTACATCCTCCTAAAGAGTTAGTGTCATGTCTATTTAATGGACCCTTACGAGAGCATGAACATGGGTAAGCCTAATAAATGTTCATGATAATAATGAGGGACAAATAAAAACTGTTCTTGTATGTAGTTTTGTCTTAGGCAAAATTGCAATGCAGGCAAAATTTATCTTTTGTTATCACTCACCTGTTTTATTGTTCTTATTACTCGGTTCTCAGTAATTCTGATTTTTATCATGAAATTTTTGTGTTTGTAGATTTTTTTTTCATTTAAAGTGATTTTTCTGAAATAATTAGCTATACCATAAACACAACAATAATAATAGTAATAGCAAAAAGTTAACCATTGCATACTATATCTGGCAACATACTAAGTGTTTCATGTAAATTTCCTTCTTTCATCTTCCTTGCAACTCTATGGAGCACAGATTCGTCCCTTTATATAGGTAACAAAACCATGGCTTTGAGAGGTTAAGTAAGCTTCCTGAACACATAACAGCTAGGAAGTAAAAGAATCAACACTGCTCCTACTTTGAGATCTGAGGACTTAAAAATAATACTTCCCCAAAGGGTGTTTATACAGTATAAACAGTGAAATATGCTGTAGATAAAATATTCTTAAATAGCTGCTCAAACTGGAAAATATCAATTCCAGTTGGAATTCAACAAAACTCAACACTTGATTCAGTATTTTTTCATAAAGTAAAGCAGTCAACGTTCTTAATAGTTGACATTTACATGCATATTGGGTAAATACATTCCTTTCTAATAAGTTAAAATATTATTTTTAAAAATATAGATGCAAAATATAATTAAAACATTTTTGTGGATTTAAAAATAATAAAATTTAGGCACAGTTTACATAAGAAATATTTAACCATGTCAACATACTCTATCTGAAAGATTCTAGATATAGTTACAAGATTATGACTTTTGTTTGTTTATACACTGAGATGTATTTTAAAAGGGTCACGAATAAGCATGTTATGAAAATATCATTTGAACATTTTTACTCAAGGAAGAAAAATGTATTATAGTAACGTCAAAAGTAAACAAGGAACTCTAAAAATTAATAAGCCTAAATAAGTGGCTATAGAAATACATAACTTTTTTCATTACTATTTTACAAATTTGTATTTGTTGACATTTAAGTTCATAACCAACTTGGAGATAAGTTTTAATTTTAGCACCTAGAATGATATGTTAAAAATATTCTTGATCACTTTAAAACAATAATTGCATAAAAGCCTTCTAATGTATGTGTATGTTTTCCAAACTATGCTATGCAGAACAAAGATCTGAAAAGATACTTCTCAGAAAAAAATATCCAAAATAAAACAGTTTTGGTATAACTACATATTTGGTAATATTAACTGTTAACATTGTCACATTAAATAGTGAGGAATTTGCAGTTTAAAAAAAATTCTTGTTTCTAAAACTTAGGTTTTACTGTCAACAAAACCTTACTGAGCACCAACTGTGGGTTGGGCACGACTTCAGCCCTGGAGCTAAAGCTTCACAGAAAGCATGCAAGGTCCCCTCTCTTACATAAAAGTAGAAGGAAACAGACAATTAACACAACATATGATAGAGCATATCACACTGGGGGAATAGGCATGTCATGTTATGTAATGTCGAAAGTCAGTCATGTTTGACCAGAGGTCTAATCCAGGTTGGGACGCAGGGCAAGCTCTTAAGAGGTGTCTTTTAAAATGAGACCTGAATCACAAGACAGATGTTAGAATACTATTTCCCAAACCAATAAGAAAGGGAGGAAATAAAGGTAATACTGTATGTGAAAATAAGGGGGTCTGTAAAGAGCAAGATGGTGAAGATTGGGGAGATGAGGTTATGACCCACCTTAAATCCTGGTAGTGCTGAAAGTTCTCCTTAAGGGAAAAAATTTACTTTTTTTGTTTTTTAAATAGCCTGAGGAGACACCCAAGTTGAACATCCTAGAAGAATACTAAGTGTCCATTACTTTCCTCCTTATTAGTAATGCTGTTTTCTTCTCTAGTCGTTTCCCTATCAGTTAGTTTACCTGTCAGATTACAAAATCCTTGAGGACAGGATTTTTTTTTTTGTCTTAATGAATCCCAGGAACCTAGAATGATGCTGTCATATACTGAGTGCTCAAGAAAAATATTAGTTGTATTAATAAATAAATCATGACCATGAATCTCCCCAAAGAGCAAGAGGCACATAGTTTCTTCTATTCTTTATAAATATAAATTTAAAATGTCACTTTAATCCCCCTCCAAGAATATGGAGTAATGTGGTATGTGCTTCATTTCACAGCTAAGGGCACATTATTTGAAGATACTAATTTTCTAAAGTTTTTCTTCATAGCATAATCTTTAGGAACATCTTATACACTTAGATTAAGATTATGTTAATAATATTTATCATATACATACCCTAAATATCTTGTTTTCATTAAAATGTATATTCATATGCCAGTCTTATAAGATTGAGTAAATCTCTTCTAACAAAAATGACTACTAAAATTCCACACTATGTCTTGTACCACATAATGCTTCAATGAAGATGATCAGACTTTTA
The DNA here is from genome assembly GCA_017311185.1 of Proteles cristata cristata. Classification (NCBI taxonomy): domain Eukaryota; kingdom Metazoa; phylum Chordata; class Mammalia; order Carnivora; family Hyaenidae; genus Proteles; species Proteles cristata. Next base: position 649,375 of record JAESUZ010003447.1, on the reverse strand, counting down.
GTTTCTGGTTCTTCGAAGTGTTAGGAGAATTTAAAGACAGTTGTGAAGTGTTCTCAATGTAGACTGCATCTAAATTTTAATTATTTTCTTACAAATATTTTACAGTTACTTTACCTACAACCAGTTAAACATAATTATTTTCAACGATTGCCTGTGTTTGCAAAGCATTTAACATTGTGTTTGTAGAAACAAATTCTTTTATAACACATATTTTAACTGATTCTACCAACCTCAGAATTCAGCTAACAGAAAGAAGTGTTTGCGTACACATTAACAAGAAGTTCATGGCATGATGTGGGCACCAGTTCCAATTATTTGGAGGAAACAAAAACTGTTGATCAAATATAGGTCAACTAAAAGAACTATTTTTTTTTTTTTAGCATTGAATATATTAGCTTTCCCCATGACACTACTTGGTGAAATTCTGATAAAAATTGATCAAAGTTGTCTATTATCTTATTATTAGAAATTGTCTATACAAATTGGATGTTTTATTTCCCCAAAAGGAATGTTCCATGCTGTCTATATATAAGTAGTTTGGCTTTGTGTTTGACTTTAAAAGGAAAGGCAAACCTACTGTTAAAGTTAAATATATGCTTAATAAAAACAACCTTAAATAATACATTTCTTAAAAACTTATGATGAATGTTTCTTGTAAAAACAAAATAAAACAGACAAAAACCACAAACCCTGCAGAGTTTAAAGTTCTCTTTACTTGAAGTCTGTTCTATCTCTCTTGAACACTGCTATGAAGGCACTTCTTTCTGCAAAGAATTTTCTCCCTCTGAGCTCCTATACTCCAAATTAAGCAAGACTGTAACACAATGTCTCCATTATGCAATTAGCTTAAGAACTGGCATTAATAGATATTAATCATCTCCTGATATTTTCTTCTCTTGGAGTACAGAGTGAAAGGAAAAACGTATCAGTGTAAAAAGAAAAAAAAAGGGTAATGACAAAAGGCAATGGAAATAGTAAAATGGTGGGAAAATACTAAGTAATTTTCTCTCCAGTATTCTTTATTTTCTTCATGTGATTTTATTTCTTCTTAGATGTTTCCATTATTTACTCAACATACAGTTATTTTGTGGAATAGGGTAAAATATGAAAAAAAAAACAGAGCACAAAGTAATGGAATTTAGAGATACAACTACTCATGATAGATATATTCAATACGGAGGCCAAAATGAAATGTTCTGGAGCCACCATGAAAAACAAAGATAAAATTGTAACACCGAGTAGTTCATATAATCAGTAGTATGAAGAAAAATGTATTGAGCAAGAAGAACTGAGTTTCAGTTTGAAAAAAATGTAACTATTCATAACCAAGAAGTCATTAAACATCTAAACCTGTACTTTTCCCTTTGTAAAATTAGAATGTTAACACTGGTCCTTCTTCCCTCATAAGGAGGTTGTGATGTTTAATTAAGATAACACATAAACAATACAACATTTTAAATTACAATTATTTTCAAGTATAAAATAAATGTTTAAATTTTTTTTTTACCAATAGTTTATTGTCCAATTAGTTTCCACATAACACCCAGTGCTCATCCCCACAAGTGTCCTCCTCCATGCCCATCCCTCCTCCCCCCCACATCCATCAGTCCTCAGTTTTTGTCAGCATTCAAGAGTCTCTCATGGTTTGCCTCTCTCCCTTTCCCCCACCATTTCCCCCTTCTTCTCCCCCTTGGTCCTCTGTTAAATTCCTCCTAATCCTCCTATACGTGCAAACATATGATATTTGTCCTTCTCTGCCTGACTTATTTCGCTCAGCATAACACCCTCAAGGTCCATCCATGTTGCTACACATGGCCAGATTTCATTGTTTCTCATTGCCATGTAGTATTCCATGGTATAGATAAACCACATCTTCCTGATCCATTCATCTGTTGATGGACACTTAGGCTCTTTCCAGGTTTTAGCTATTGTGGAGAGTGCTGCTATGAACATTGGGGTACATGGGCTCCTATGCATCAACATTTCTGTATCCCTTGGGTAAATTCCTAGCAGTGCTATTGCTGGGTCATAGGGGAGTTCTATTGTTAGTTTCCTTAGGAACCTCCACACTGTTTTCCAGAGGGGCTGTACCAGTTTACATTCCCACCAACAGTGGAGGGTGCCCGTTTCTCCACATCCTCGCCAGCATCTAGAGTTCTCTGATTGGCTCACTTTAGCCACTCTGACCGGCGTGAGGTGGTATCTCAGTGTGGTTATGATTTGTATTTCCCTGATGAGGAGCGATGCTGAGCATCGTTTCATGTGTCTGTTGGCCATCTGGATGTCCTCTTTGGAGAAGTGTCTCTTCATATCTTCTGCCCATTTCTTCACCGGGTTGTTTGTTTTTCGGGCGTGTAGTTTGGTGAGTTCCTTATAGATTCTTGATATTAACCCTTTATCTGATATGTCATTTGCAACTATCTTTTCCCATTCCGTTGGTTGCCTATTAATTTTCTGGAAATGTTTAAATTTTATTTCAAAATTTATAAGATATATCTACAATCATATCTTGATTTTTACTTTATTGGAATTACAGTCTATTAATAAATCCAGAGATTCTATATTAAAGGCTTTTAAATACAGAAAATCGACACTACTGATTGAACATATTTGAGGTATTATGTCATTTTTGTTTTCTGATATCTATTGTCTTACAATATCTTTTATTGTTTATTATTCAAAGTAAAATAATATATGGAGGACAGATTTATAATAATAATTAACAATTTTAAGTTATTTTAGTATTTAGAAAATTATATTTTTATATTCACATAGATCAATTATTTTTAATGACAGTAAATACAGTCCCTAACCCCATAAAATGTTTACTAATATACAGACCTTTTTGGTACTGAAAGAATCACCATTAAAAATACCAGTATTTTATTTCTTAAGAAACTCTTATTGAACACAAAGAAAAATTTGAAAAACTGTAACAAAGTCTAATTTTTATATAGATAAAAGATCATTAGCAAGAACTTATATGTTTGTGTTTTAAAATTTTTTTTTAATGTTTTATTTATTTTTAGGGGAGAGAGAGAGACAGCGTGAGCAGGGGAGGGTCAGAGAGAGAGGGAGTCACAGACTGAAACAGGCTCCAGGCTCTGAGCTGGCAGTCAGCACAAAGCCCGACGTGGGGCTCGAACCCACAAACTGCGAGATCATGACCTAAGCGAAAGTCGGGCGCTTAACCGACTAAGCCACCCAGGTGCCCCTATATGTTTGTGTTTTAAAAGTACTTACATTAATACATTAAATTTATAACTCATTATATAAACTACTATGCCAAGTAAATTACATATATAGAAATGTAATTTCTTCATAAAATAGTTCAATAATATACATAATATGTTTTTCTTAATCAGAAATTATATAACTACATATTTACTATAAGTTTATATACACTTTATGTGTCAAATTTTTTCTCCACACTAAATTAAGTATAAGCTCTTGGGCAATATTTTTGTTTTAATTATGCTTGACTAATAATAGGTATTTGCCTATTTGACTACCAACCTATACGTTTATACCAAAAGAGAATAATTTAAAAAAGTTAATAAGTTGACTCTTCCATTAAGAAGATAGTTTTTGGTGGGGCACTGTATGGCTCAGTTGGATAAGTGTCTGACTTCAGCTCAGGTCATGATCTCACGGTTCATGAGTTCAAGCTCCACATCAGGCTCTGGGCCAATAGCTCAGAGCCTGGAGCCTGCTTCAGATTGTCTCCCTCTCTCCCTGCCTTTCTCTCTCTCAAATATAAACATTATTTTTTTTTTTTTAAAGAAGATAGTTTTTGGAGCTCCTGGGTGTCTCAGTCAGCTAACCATCTGACTTTGGCTCACGTCATGATCCTTAGGTTCATGGGTTTGAGCCCTATATTGGACTCTGTGCTGACAGCTCAGAGCCTGGAGCCTGCTTTGGATTCTGTGTCTCCCTCTCTCTCTGTCCCTCCCCAAATAATGCTCTGTCTGTCTCTCTTTCTCTCTCTCTTTCTCTCAAAAATAAATAATAATCATAAAAAAAGATAATTTTTGTTAACCTTTAATTTTAATTAGCTTTTTGGTACTGAAGGCAACGAGCTTCAATATTTCCATTTAAAACATAAAATCCAGCATGAGTGCAAGGTAACGGGGCTTACAAAATCATGAAGTGCAGATACATACATATATGTATATATTTGGATAAATAAATTTGGGGATATATATCCACATGTTTAAATTTTTACTTTCAATGTTTTCATTCTGAGCAACTAATGAAGATTCCATGAAAAAAAGTAGCATTAAGCTAAGTTTAAGAAATGAATAGAACTCAGGAATTATTGAAAATCCATTTTGGAGACTCAACTGATAAGGAAAAGAAAGCCCCAAAAACATGGAGGCAATAGCAAGAAGTCTTATCTGAAATAAAGGATAATTTACGAAGTAAGTCTACAAAGCATACTGGAGCATATAGAAGTAGGTGCATTACCAAAGGATCTTGATTTTGTCTGTTGTCTGCTAATCCCCTAAATTATTAATGATGTTTTATTGTTAACGATATTTATAAAAATCCTAATAGCTACCATTCACTTATGGTTTACTTTGTACCAGGCATGATGTTATGGAGCCTATAAACTTTATCTCAGTTAATTCTTACAACCTATAGTTTAGATAGTGTCATTAACCCATTTTATAGAGAACTCAACTTAAACAGTTTCCTGATTCAATTTTATTTAACGATTCAAAGAAATACACCACTATTTTTTAAGGGCCTAACCTAAATACACTTCTAGAATAGCTCGAAACGGGGGAAAATGAGGATATTGAAAAGTTTAGGACGAATTTGAAAAAGCACAATATTCCGGTATAGGAGGAAAAAAAGTGAATAGAGATTTTAATGTAAATGAAGGAAATTAACAAGAATTTACCTTTTAGAGATTTCCCCATGTAAACATTGTATAATTGTATGTTACTTGCAACTAAGTGATACAGAAAGATCTAGAGATTGCCTGCCAGAAACCAACTAATTATGTATGTCACATATGAAGAGAATTTTTAGAATACTTCAGGAAAAGTCAGAAAATCAGCTCACCAATTGTTGAGATTAGGGAGAAGTGTCATCCATTCCATTAGGGGTAGGAGGCTTAGGATAATTCAAAAAATGAAGTGGCAAAAGTATGGAAGTGCTATTTAATGAAGACTCATTTGCTGAAGAATTCCAAATTATTAATCAGAGGACCAGGTAATAATTATGAAGTGTTCCTTACATATATTACCAATCTATGCAAGAAAAACAAAAATGAAAGTATACTGAGAGAAGTATAGGATTTTAGAAAAAAACACAAAATAATGACATAGAGGCTTTGATGCCAAAAGAAGAAATTGTGAAGAAGAAAACATAATCTTCATGGACATTCAAAATACGTCAAAAACTGAAAAATTTAGGGAGAAATAAATTTACAAAAGTATTCAAAAGAGAGATAGTATGAAGGAGGCAAAACATCCCAGAAGAAAAAAAAAAATGAGTCAAAGAAACAGAAACAAGATGAATGAGATGTTCATCATACGTTCAGGTTAAACCTACTTTTCAAAGTATCAGAAAGATGCCTTGTATTAAAACTAGGTGAGCCTCAGAATTTATTAGGGAACAAAGAGAACGCAGGAAGTGCAATATAACATACAACAATTCTTCCAATTAGACAGTCCTGGCCATAAATTACAGCTGTATTAAAGGAAGATGAAGAAGGGAAAAAGAAAAGACACTGATATCGAGCACCACCAAGTATGTGCAGAATACGGCTTCAGGCAGTATTCACTGGCATTATTACTAGGATCTACAGTATTCACTATGTTGACCAGTATTCACTGGCATTACGACTAGGATTTATAGAACTACAGCTATCAATATTTTCATTTTACAGACAAGAAAATGGAGTCTCAGAAACTATTAATCTCAGAGCTAATTACTGGTGGAGTAGAAAGCCAAACATAAGTACTTTACATAAGTAAACATAAGTACACAACACGGTTTAAGAATACAGGTGGAACTACAATGTAAATTCAAAGCAAGGATTCCTTATCTCTTATCATTATGGCATCTCAAACTTAGAAAAAGTATCTGGTGTCTGATGGGGACTCAATAAATATATGCTGAAAAATAGGTGAATAACTATCTGAAAGAACATGTTCCCTATGCAAAAAAAGTATGAGTAGTGGAAAGAATACAAAACAAATTCCTGAAAGAAGAAAGAAAAAATAATCAATGAAAGTGTATTTAGTAAATGTACTCTGTACAAAAAGCAATGTGCAAAACTCTGTGAAGGATTTGCAAAAATATAAGTAAATGACTATTGTGTGAGATAGAAACTGTTACATTCCTTTCAGAGTCAAACATATAACAGTATACCATAATATAAAATAGATAGAATAAACACTGTAAAATTGAAAGGTGTAGGAACTTGGAATTCAGACATGGAAGAGTTAGAATGGGGCTAGATGGACTGATATATTCTTAAATTATATGAGACAAAAATAGGACTTTATTTTGGGAAAGCCTGGATAGACAAAAAAAAAAAAGTCAACATGAAACCCTTCTTCTGGGTCCACATGTAAAATCTTTGGAAGGTAGATATATAAACACACTAAAGAGGATGTTTAAATTACATATGATCAGATTTAAAAAAACAAGTTTTCACTCAATTAGGCTATAAACTGCATATACTTCTTTTACCAGCTAACAGAAAAGGCAACCTAACTTCAGTCTGTTTCTTTTTAGTCATTGCTTACAGTTAAGCATAAGACTCAAAACCATTATTGACATGTTTAATGAAATTGGAATAAAAGTATCTTTTATAGGTCTTCGAATTTTTTTGATCTTCCCATCTATCTTGGGAAATAATGGTGCTCCTGAGGCTGCCTAACCCTTTTCAAAGGCGGGTTTGAAATCAACTTGGTTCAGCTGTTGAGAGTTATGCCAGAATTAGTATTCAAATGATTTAATTTGGAACTCAGAATACTATAGCAAGCAACACTGCTTTTCCCTTCTGCACAAAATGAGTACACAAAATGCTCCAAGAAATGTTGATTTAAAAAAAAAATGAGGATGGGCCGAGGAGACACACAAACAAGCCTAGGAACAGGCAATGGTTATGCCATTTATTACCTATACTAAAATTGAGAAAGTTATTCATCTGCTATGAGTTTGTTTCTCCAAATCTGAAGTAGGAAAATTGTAGGCTGTTGTAAAAATTCAACAAAGTAGCCAACGGATGCCTAACTATAAATGTATTCAAAAGCCATTCATATTTTTCTCTTGTATTATCAGTAACTTCTAATCATTAGGGATAAAATCATTACTGAATGAGAGATTTTATTTCAGAATATTTATAATTTTAAGAATTCTCTATTCTCCAACCTAGAAAATACTTGACTATGTAAGATATGTGTACACTTAACCTCATTTAAAATAAACTCTCATTTTTCCTCAAACATATAACATACCTTGATTTTTTATCATTGTTGGCCAATCAGTAAATAAAATGCAGCTGGTGCTTAATAAGTGTTTAAAAGGACACCTGGGTGGCTCAGTCGGTTAAGCGTCTGACTTCAACTCAGGTCATGATCTCAGAGTTCCATGAGTTTGAGCCCTGCATCAGGCTCTGTGCAGACAGCTCAGAGCCTGGAGCCTGCTTCAGATTCTGTGTCTCCTTCCCTCTCTGCCCCTCTCCCACTAGTGCTTGCTTGCTCACTCACTCTCTCTTTCTTTTTCTCTCCCTCTCTCTCTCAAAAATAAAACATTTAAAAAAATAAATGTTTAATAGGTGAATAAGCAATAAATTTATTCATTGCTTTCATCTTTTACTTAGTAAGAGACACAAGAGAGTAGAAAGCCATGGGGCTTGGGTTAAAAGGACCTAGATTTGAATTCTGACTCAGCTATCACCCGTTTTACCTGTGACAGGTTAACTTATTTTTCTAAGCCTGAATTTACTTGATTATAAAATCGGAAAAGCAATAACTTATTGCATATTGTTGTGAAAGTATGTCATATATAGTAGGTACACAGTGACTGTTAGTTGAAATCTGAATCATGATAATCATGGCTTCGTCATGATTATGAACTAAATCACTCTGCTATGCATTTGGCAAATCTGCAAAATCAAAGCAAGCATTCATATTTTCTGAGATTCTCCTAAGTTTATTGTCTATGGATAAAATGGCAATACAGATGGGAAGTTCTTGCCCATACAGATTACTTCTGAACTGTACTGCCTTCAGCATAACATACAGATGCCCTAAAGAACCTTAAGGGCATCTCCAATCCTGAATAATTACTTGCTACCCCATCCAGCACACACATTTGGCTTCTTTTTTATTCCCTCCCTCTTATTGACTATTCCAATGTTATCTCCAGTTATCACCTCTTCTCTCCTAAACTGTCACAAATGTTAATCTTCACCCTCTAACTATTCCACTGCCATCACATTGTACTTTCTAATCCCTCTTATTTCTTCTCTTCTGTCTCTTTTCATTTCTTCCTCTGTTCTCAATGTTTCACATGACCACTCAATCACAATGATCTCTTACTTTTTTGTTAGGTGAGTCAAATCACCATATCAGTCTGTTGAGCATAAAATTTGAGGTTCCTGGAGTTATTACATTTGCTTATCAGGCTCAATAACAAAAACACAAGCGTGTCCATTGAACAGAATATTTAAAATGCAAAATGTCAAAGAGTTTAATTAAACTACCCCATGTGATTGCTGCTCAGCAGCACGCAGGGGCCTTCAATGGACTGACACTAGCCCTGTAACTTGTACATCTCCAGAAGAGTCATAAGCAAATCTGAGTTCCTGATACCACTTCCCCAAGGAGTCCTTGTTCCCCAAGGCAACATTCTCTCCTGCCTCTTCTTGTGTACCTTTCCCTTGTGCAAGGCTAAGATAAAACTCTACTCTTTTCTGGTTAGAACTGACCTGGTCTGAACCAAGACCCTAAAACACTCCACCCATCAACCCTCATAAAGGCATATACTCCAGTTCTGGCTGATCTCTTTGCCTGGATTTTCCATGTGGCCCCTGACAGGATGCCATGTGCTTCCTCCAGGACCTGTGAGTAACAGCATCTCTACTTCAGTCTCCCTTGTGGTTATGTTGTTCAATCACAGCTCACTATCTGACACCCTGGGGTTCAAAAATGTTATTTTAACAGAATCACAGAGAAAATAGATGTGCATCTAATATTGTACCATTGATTAACAAATAATTGAAGCAATGATTTAAACAGGGGAATATATACCCGTATCAATAAGTAAATAGTGCCAACAAATTTCAGATCAAGAGTAGAAGAAGCAACATAAAATTATTAGCTAATACAAATTAAGTGCTTACTATGTGGTAGGTACTGTGGTAGCATTTTACATTTATTATCTCATATAACCCATGAGGTTCTGTTAAGGACATACTAAGTGAGGGTAAGCCGTTTATTTGTTCCAAGTCATGTAGCCAGTAAGTAGAGAAATAGGAACTCAAATTCTCATCACTCTCATTCTGGACACCTCAAAGCATGACAGGTTTCCATGTAACTAAACGATACCAAAGGAGATAAATTCTGTGCATAAGCAAAAATAACTTTTTATATCTATTATTCCACATTAATGATGTATAAGCAAAAAAGTATCGGTCAGTGACATATGCTCAATAAGACAGAAGAGCAATTATTCAAAGATTTATATATTATTTCGAGTTGTGAACATATTCCAAAATATTAGCCCCTGACCTCACTGAAGGCCAAGGTATGGAGTTACTAGGTATTTTTTAAAATAAATATAAATGGACTAGTAACTTGGAAGGAAGACATATATCTGAGTGTAAAATATGATTTTAGAACTTCAATTTGTGTAATATACATCACTTCATCATGGGAAGGGTATAGGTTTAGGATTATTCCAATTATTTGATGAATTATATGAAATGAAATTTATTCATTATATGGGAATTATATTACTATAATATATTCTTTTTATTACAAAATAGTGTTTTATTCTTAATTCATTTTTATTGTAATATAGTACAGATTGTGGACTTAATTTTATGTCATCCCAGTGATACAAAGTTTTAGGTAATTTGATCAGAAGTCATTCATATAGCTTAACACACATTGCTTCTGCAGCCCCCCCTTCCTCCCTTGCCCTTTACTCCTTCTCTCCTTCAAGTCCTTCATCAACATTCAGGTTCAGAGCACTAATAATGTGTCAAGCAAGATGTTAAGCAACAGAAATGCCATCAGTTCCGCTGATCAATTACCAAGACATTAACTGAAAACAGGTTACTTACACATCAAATATATCTAAATATGTTCTCCTATTAGAAATCTTTTATCTAAAGATTAGGGAAACGTTGTGATTCCTTTGATTTATTCATTTAATATCCCAATACAATAGTATATAATGTTATTGCAAAGAATATACAAACAATAATCTTGTCTTCCTATTATTGCTCTTATGTTCACAATGTCTCTTAAATCCTTTTAATATCTCTAAATTTAATTTAGCTGAATGAGGGAAGGGGTTTAGAACACATTTTTCCCATGGCCTTTTTAAATCATCCCAAACCTTTCAGTACTTTATTGCAATAGCTTTCGAGAAACCCTATCTTGTAGCATGATCATGGGCACTGGACCTATGTCCAAACAGCTTAGTGAAATTCACTAAAGAACAACTTAGTTCTGGACCAAAAGTGGCTATAAACATTTTCCTTAAATTGAACAAATTGCCAGCTATCTGGAAAGTATAATGCACTGGCTATTGTTCAAAAGAGCAACACTTAATGCTGGCAACACTGCCAAATTCCTCCTTTCCTATATTCCCCTTTTCCTAGAGAAAGTGATTAAAAGACCAATTCCCATGCCAGCTGGATGCTTAAGAGCATCAAAGGTCCTCTGTCAGGATTCAGAACTTGATATGGCTTAGAAACCACTATGCTAATAGATAACCTCTTCAACATTATAAATCAAAGCCATATGACCACATTAAAATTCTATCAGCTAGTATCAATACCCTGCGGTTTATAAAGTACTGTTGACCTGCCTTTGGGAGATGGTTGGAATGATACAAAAGTGCTGCTCTGGTTTGGGGCATATAGCTACTTTTCATAATTGAGAGTTATCAACCAGTTCTCTCTTCCTCTGTATCTTTATTGATTTGATTTAATTGAAACCTTAGGAGCAAGGAAAAGAGGCTCCATGGTTTGAGGTAGTTACAGACAAAAATTAGGAGGTCACAACAGACATTTTGCTACTTTGAACTGTCCCTCTTATCTGATGATTATAATTGCTAATGGCAAAAGCCTTCCTATATAACTTAAAATCCTGGATCTTCTTAAAATTGTAACTACGATTCAAAACCTTACAACCATACCACTGTGTCTCAAACTCTCCCTGCTGAAGCCCTCAGTAATAAATACATTTAAAATTTTGACACAGCATGTGCGTGCGCGTGCGTGCGCGCGCGTGCGCACACACACACACAATAAAGTTTATCAAACAAGACTTACCTTTATTACATATAATGCCTTCCACTCTATTTGGTACATTTAATTTAAAAAAATACCTTTGGTATCCAGTATATTACTTTGAGACCCACTAGTAGGTTGTGTCCTGCAATTAACAGATACTGAATGATTCCAATGTATGTATCTTAACTCACTAGGACTTCTGCAGGAATTACTTAAGGCAGAGACTCTTGATATATGGATCCAAGAAAAAGTATTTAATCACTATAAACATGTAGATCCACCACAATATTAAATATAATACAATCATTAAAATATGAAACAATTGATAAACTAAAGAACAAATAAATTTATCCCTTCATTTCTTCTTCCATGGATTCACTAATTTAGAAAATAGTGGTTGTTAGCCTGATATATGTAAGGTTCTGTGTTAAGGCCCTAGGAATAGATGAACAAGAGTCATAGCACTTAAACACCCAGGTGCTTTGGATATCAAAACTAGCAAAGAACAGAAAGTATATATTAACAAAATATCAAAAAATTTGCTATTAGTAAATTTCTTCAATATCTTGCAAATGATACTCATTTTTTAGATACAAGGGACTAACTAAAATCCAGTTTGATCATGATTATGACCATGCGGGAAAATTCTAAATTTTACTCTCTAATAGTATGATAAGTTCTTATTTCCACTTGTAAATTTGAAATCCATAAAATACCTGACAAAAAAGCATGTGCCCCAATTTAAAATTTCCTCTACAAAAGCCAAAAGGCAGGTAATATGATTCTCCTAGGAAAAAAAGAGCCATAAATTTTGGAATACATAGGAAGTGTCAATGACAATATGTAATGGATCAGCAAAACTTTAAAATGGATGGCAGAGATCACTAAGTCCAAGTTCCCTCCCAATTCAAAAATCCTCTCTTAAGCATCCTTGAGAAAGAGTCAGTTCATCAAGGATCATTTTAAATTAACATCTTTCTTGCAAAAGTATGGATAAAAATATCAAAGGAAGGACTTTATGGTGAGTACTTGTTTTTTATTGGAACCAGATACCTATATCAATGCCTTGCAGAAAGTTACTTTGAAGAAATTAGAGGGGAAGTTGTCACATGATCTAATACTCAATTAAAAAGAGAAATTTTTAAAAGACCTTATTACTGAAGCTTCTCTTAGCTCTTCTATGTAAGTTACATGATGTCTATAATGTCTTAATCTGAATAGGATATGATAGAAAAGTGATTTAATTTCTAATCAAAAGATTCAAATGGCTTGAAACTAATTTCTACAATGGCCAAATACTGTCATCATGTGCAATTTTTGTGAGCATATATTTCATAAGAAACTGGAAATTTTGATTAGTTCCTCAGATATTAAGCTGCATAAAAGAAAACCTTTAATTCTTATTGATTTCAATAGGCAACTCTATAGGAATTATCTCATCATTCTGATCCCATATCCACAGAGTTTAGCCCTCCTCTTTTGCTCAGTCAAAAAAAAAAAAAGAAGAGAGAGAGAGAATTATTGAATCTTGCCAATATATATTCAACTTCCTTATGTTCCCACATATTATGTTTCCATAATATTTACCCAAATATTATTAATCAATGTATATTTAATTAAATATTTATACATTTGGTTTATTATTCTCACCATAATCTGGGTGTAGGAAAATCTTTCTCCTTTGCAATATGCCCCAATGTCATTATGGTTTAAGTTCTATGTATGTCTCCCTAAATGACTTCTATATCTAATGCTAGTAAGCAACATTTATCATGCCAATGGGCAAAGTAGTCATTTAATCAAATATAATTAAAATAACTGAAGCTATCACCTTTTACAATATATCAATCAGGGTTCTACCAGCAAAATTGAAAACATTCAGGTTATTTAAAAACGAGGGATTTAATGAAAGAAACTGATTACAAAGAGTTTGGAAAAGCTGAGAAGCCATATAGGTAATGGTAAGACAACCCAGGAGTTAGAATAGCAGGAAACCTCTACTACTCCAAGATAGAAGAACGAATAGATGAAAGTGTAAACAGAAGCCCAAGAACCAGGTATCCAGTGGAGGATGGAACAAATGAAGAATGAAGAGTCTCTCTCACCATGTCCTCTCCTCTTCCCAAACTCCCCATTGTCCAACCACAAAACCTGAAGACAGATGACAGTGGCTGATTGGGAAATGTCGTCTCAGGGATTAGCTCTACCATCTATTTCCAATAGCATAGGGTAGCAGAATCACGAAGGTTGGACTGGCCAGTCAGGCCCAGAACTGTCACAAACAAGATGTGAACATTCCTCTAAGCTCTTCAGAGGTAAGGTATTGTAAAATTTACTTATTTCATGGAGCTGTTTAATTTCAAAGCCATATGCTTAAAATAAGTAGTAAGTAGTTCATGAACATGAATATGTTCAGAGATTCATACGATCACATGGGTTTATCACTTCTTATAAACAAAAAAGACTAAGCAAAATAAATTTATCTAGAAAAAAATTTTAATACTACATTGTCCTTTAATATAACAAATGATTGTGTATTAGGATACCAAGCAATGTGCCATGCTAATTGAACAGCTTTGCAAATCACCACAGGTAGCAGTGTAGCATTTTATTCTATATTCTAGAACACATTTTTCCAAAATGACTCAGTAAGATAATCTATTTCCCCTTAATTTTTAAAGAAGGGAAAAAAACTTGGAATTTTAAAAATATTTGTTCAACACTACTTAATAAGCATATAGGTCTTTAAATAATGCCTTAATGTTCTAAACTGAAAATGCCTACATGGTTAAACAATGTGTTTGAAATATGTAATGCATCAATGTGTAGGAATGACTCAAGAGACAATGTGAGGCAATCCAATGATATACCAAAAGTACAACACGATTGATATCCACTACTATAGGTACTGCTGTACTCTCATAAATAAATTCTTTACTTTCTTGTGTCCAATAGCAAGCATTTCAAACCAAAACTAATTAATGTAGTCTAATCAAGAGGCAAATGCATTGGACAAATAGTTCTGAGAAGTGATATATACTCATCATATCCACTTATAAATCTACTTGCGAAAGTTTTGTGGTTTCCAATGAAAGTATCTTTTGTGCAAATGTGCCCTATGTTCTCTGCTGTAAGCAAAAATCGTCCTTCATATTACAATATCATATTGGGGTCTCATATAACTTCCATTCAAACCTACAGTATTAAAATGACAGCACTGTGTTCAACTTTGCTAAAGTAAAAGAAGATATCACATTTAAGAAAAGAATTTCTCTTCCTTTCTTTGATTAAAGCATGACAACCAGAGAATAAGATATTTTGAATTCATATCAGGAAGGCGGCTTAAAATGTACAAAATTCATACAGAAGAGTTGAAGTTGAAACAGAGTAAAAGAATTAGCTTAAAAATGACATGTGTTTTAAAAAATGTTCAGGCACTGTGAGGATATAAATGAGGATGTTCCTTGTATTGTTTCCAAAAAATATTAAACATTTTGGACATGTTAACATAACTGTGTTTGTCAATAAGGTACAAATAAAGCAACTGATTCACATTAAATTGACTGCAAAACTATATTTTAAAAGCCATCTGAAATTTATGTATTGATCCAGAACATTATTACGTTCCCCTTGATTCTCCAGGTCTAGAAACAGAGGGTCCTGAAATGTGACTGATGTGGTTCTAGCATCTTCTGTGCTTTGCTATGGCACTCCATGAAACATTAACTCCTATCTTCCGTGTACTACAAAATGCAATTTGGAGACTGGAGAAAAAGTTCATTTCTCCATATGCAGATTAACAAATTTTGTTAGGCATAAAATACATAAAATAAAATATGCGTTAAACATAGTAGCAACTGAAGTTAAGATTAAATAAATTAATGCAAACATTAATATGTGTTTGTAGCAAATTACAATGCACTCTAAGAAATGCACACATTTACTGAAATCCAAAGTAAAGGAGGTACCAAATGCTCTATATTGAATATGTATCATTAAATACATTATCAAGAAGGTCCAAATAGCTCAAGTGAATCCTTCAGAGATTTATCAGTGAATAACATTATTAGAAATAAGGGAAATTTTGACATTTAATACATTGCTTCACCAACTTTAAAGGCAAAATTCAAATGATAAGAATGCTGCAATTATGAAATGGAATTTCATTATAAGTCCACTCCTTAAGCTTAACAGAGAAGATGATTTATAAAACGATAGACATAGTTAAGAGATCACAGAATGATTTCCCTTTTATCTCATATAGCCACTTAAGGGAACTTTTGTTTTCTTGATTTTTTTTCTCTAAAACAGTCATTCTGGCATTTAGAAGATAGAAATGTATCATTTGACCTTTAAACTTCGTTTCATTAATGTAACCACAAGCAACAGAGTCACTGACTGACATTTTTGCACTTTCAGGCCTTTAGCTCTTAAAGTTATTTGATAACTGTTATACCACTATTTCCTTTTATTCGAGACACTTTTGAGGAATGCGTTACATTAAAAATAGAGCCTATTGGGTAAAGCTTAATAAATGATATCATGTAATTCAGTAAAGTGTTCTCTGAGCACCAGATTTTTGTACTTTGATTTGAGGGGATATATGCTGGAGAGTAAATTTTTGTTCTGTTTTGTTTTGTTTCCTAATGAATTAAAGAATAACATCATGTATAATTTTAAGTCTCCAATGTATAAACATAAACTATAACTATGACATTACTTTTGACAGGAGACATGGCACCTGACTTACATACTCAATTAGTCCTTCAGCTCTGTCTGTAGTGGTCTATGAACAGAGCAAATGCCAGATGCAGAAGAAAAGTCAAGAAAAACAACTCATACAATTTAACTTTTTTTTTTTACGCAGAGAGAATTTCTTATAAATGCATATGTTAAAATGGTTTAAAAACCTTTGGGCAATGTAGAAAGGTAAAAAGTGGAATGCTCCCTAGAGAATTACAGAATTACTACTACCCAAATTACTTTGGATAAAAAGTAATGCAGATTGGATTCCTATTGCATATGACAAAAAAGTATTCTGTTTATTAAAAAAAAAAACACTGTAATTGGTAAAAAAAAAAAAAAAAAACAGAAGAGACGGATTCTCTTCCTTTTAAAAAGTTTAAAAGTCAAAAGTTCTCTAATTAAGATAGTACAAAACTCAGGATACAGCCTATAAATGGATGTGGTACAATGTACACAAGTAAACAAGGACCGCACCAGAGCAACAACACTAGAAAGGTATTGCCCCCACTGGTTAGAGAAGCTTCACTATCGTAAGCGATGGGTGAACTAAACACAGGTCTCCTAGAAGCAGAATGTGGTTCCAGCTATTTTAATTAGCCATAGCATGTATTAGATTCATTAGAAACAAAATGCCAAGATATATCATCAAAAGGCAAGTAGTCTATCAAACCCTTTAGGTTGAAAATGTTAATGCTCATTACAAATAAGTAGTATGCTGTTACAAACACATACATTGCAGCTCCCATGATATGTGTTTGCAGCCTCTGATGACAGTGTTTCATTCTTACCACTGTTGTCCAAACTTCCAAAACAAACTTAATATAAAAAACAAAAAATGTGCGTTTTATTTACACCCTCTATGTGACATAGAGTTCATAGCTTTTACCAGCAATGAAAAGGTATTTTATTAAAGTTATAACAAATTATTTGTTACTTTTGTATACATTCAGTAGCATCTTGTATTTACAGCAGCAAAGATAACGTATGATATAAAAGTATATTAGTTATTAGGGTATATCAGAAATTATAATAGTTTTTCCCAGAAATTTGAACTCATAAGCATGTTTCAGAAGGTGTAAAACATGTACCACACCCAGATCCCAGATCATTAAATTTAAAATATGTTGCACAATTCAAACAGAAACACATCCTACTCTCTTTCACCTTAGACATGCCATGTATACTGATTTTGTGCATCCACACTCACACTCACAAGCCAACTACCACCCAGTGGAGAGAAAGAAGATCTTTCAGGGAGATCTGAAGTGTACGTCAGCTTGAGGTGTCAGGGGGAGAAGGTAGGGCGATGAGAAATGAAGGAATAAGAGTGTTTAGCCTTGTTTAGATCTAAGCACTGCTGATCATCAATTCATATTTTCACAAGAGCAAAAACTGTTTTCAGGAGCTCACTGTGCTTTGGGGTAAAATCAGTCTGTGGATGTTCATTAATGACAAAACATTTCAGTGCTCAAGCTGAGGGAAAAGAAGGGAAGAAAGGAGAGTGAGAAAAAGAAGTAATACTGAAGATGGAAAGAGGGAGGAAGGAAAGGAGTTAGAAGGGATAGAGAAAAAGAGAGAAAGAGAGAAAGAAACAGAGAGAGGGGCCATGTGTACACATGTGTGAGAGTGACAGTGTGTGGAACAGTAAAGGAGTGTGTGCCTTTTAAACAGTGAAAGGGAATGTGAATAGGAAAGTGGCTGTTAGAGCATGGAAGGGCCAGTGTGGTGTGAGGATGTGAAATAGAAAGTATGTGAGTGTGTTTAAGGGAAAGACATTTGTGAGAGTGAGAAAATGGTACTGGAAAGGTTCAGAGGGAACGTGCATGTATATGTGACGATGATGGGAAGGGATATGGAAAGAAGGATGGGAAATGCAAGTCAAAAAAAGGGAGACAAGACCACAGCATAGGGCCATTAATAAGGGAGAAAAAGAAGGAACGGGGAAAGGTAAAGAGGGGAGGAAAGGGGGCTAAATATGATCAGAAAGCAGAATGGTGAAGATATACAGGAGGAGAAAATAGAAAAGGGGGAGGGAAGAATAGAGAGAACACAGAACAAGGAAGAAAAGAGGCAAGAGAGGAAAAGTAGGAAGGAAGTGGAAAAATGGGAAAAGAAAATGAGGAGGGAGAAAAAGAGGGAAGGGAGAAAAGGATTCGCGGAAAGAAAGCAAGCTGAGGAGGGAGAAATTGAGCCTAAGTGTCCAAGTGAATGAAGGGGAAAATAAATGGGAGCTGGGAGGCAGCAGTTTGAAAAAGTCGCTTAGGCTAGAGTAAAATAGAAACAAACCTGATAAACTTGTCAGACTCTCCACGAGTACCCCATGACAGTAAAACCGAGACCTTGCGAATTGAGTTTCAAAGTGGCACCTGCCCCTCCTAACCCTCACACTTCACTCATCCCCGGGCTACTTGGCGTTCCCGCAAAGTGCTTTAGCATCACGCGTCCAGCTTCCTACCTGCCCCAGCGTCAAGGGGCCCGGCTCCGGGCAGAAGCAGCACCTGTATTTCTTGCGATGTGGTTCTTTGATGGGGATCACCACCAGCATTATGACTCGGGGTTAAAAAAAAAAAAAAAGGCAAGAAGGGTGGAAAGAGAGACAGAAAGAAAGACTGAGACAAGTACGAAAAAGCACGCCGTTCCTCCTACCTAAGCACCGCCGTGTCCCCTTTTCTGACCATCATGTTGTCCACGGCCGCCCAGGGGAAGTCCACACTCTGTCCAGCCGGGAGGCAGGAGGGCAGCAGGCAGCACAGGCTGAGGAGCACCGCCGCCAGCCACTGGTTCGAGCAACAAGCACCCTGCACCAACAGCATCATGTCCATCCCTGCTAGGGCTGCTCACTCTCCAGCAGCTTTCAGCTCGCACTCCCCCACCCCCTGGTGCTGGCGAGTCTTCCCGGGAACCAGGCGGCGCGCCACAGGATTTTTCTTTTTTTTTTTTTTCTTTTTCTTTTTTTTTTTCTTATTTTGTGGGGGAGGTTGGGGGTGGTGGGTGGGTGGGTTTCTTGTCTTTCTTTTTTTTCCTTCCCTCTAGTTGTTGGCTGTTGCTCTCTCTCTCTCTCTCTCTCTCTCTCTCTCTCTTTTTTTTTTTTTGCTTCCCTCCTCCTTGTCTTCGCTTTCCCTCCCTCCCTCCCCTCCCACCCCTGGCACCACACTACACCTCCTCTCGGTTGCGTTTGGCCGAGTCCGGAGTGAGTCTAATTCTCGGGCGGCTCGCACACCATCTAGCGAGGAGGCGAGCGCGCCGGCGAGTGAGGGAGGAGGCGCGGCGGCGGCGGAGGCAGGGCGAGCGGCGGCGGCGGCGGCGGCTGCAATCGCAGCAGCGGCAGCAGAGGCAGCGCGGGGCGCAGCGGCGGCCGCTGGCCCCCGGGCTCGCGCGCGTTGCCAAGCGGCCGTTTCCTTAGCAACCCCGCCCGGGGACTGGGGATGCAGCAGGGAAGGAGGGGGAAATGATGGGGGGGAGAAAGAAAAGAAAGAAAACAGGAAAAAAAAATCGCGAGGAGGTATATCACAATTATGCAAAGTGAGTGGAAAAGAGAGCCGGGTCTTAGACAAAATGCTTCCCTTCTTGTCACGTGCACTAGAGTGATATTTTGCTAGAAAAGTCTGCGTGTCGGTGCTGAGGTGAAGCGAGCCGAGGGGCGCATCGCTTTCCCTCTCTGGTGCGTTTTACCTCATGAGACACCGTAACTTTTAAGTCCTCCAAGTTGTAGTCGGCGCCATCATGACGCTGGAGACTGTGAGATTTTGTTGTTTATTTAATATTTTCCAGTCTTGCTTGGGCGGCCGCGCTACAGTCGACAAGTTGGCTACAGTCAGCCAACTAGTTCACTCTTTACCTCTTTTCGGAAATAGGGACGGTGGCGGGGGTGCTGCTTTCTGAGGGCTTTCTGAGGGCACCTGAAGGGGTGCATGCAAGGCCCTGCGGTATAGAAGCTGGTGTATCTATTGGGTCAGTCGATACGGATTGGAGGACGCCCGCTACCCGCCCCCCACCCCGTGCATGCTGACACTAAACGGTGTGCGTGTGAGGTACGGTCGAAGTGGAGGGTGTGTGTGGATGTGTGTGCGTGTGTGCGCGTGTGTGTAATATGCGCGCGCACGGGCCTGTGGGCGCGCGGCACGCAGGCGCGGTGGGAGGGACGGGGCGGGTCGAGGCTGGACGCAGTCGGTAAGAGACTGCAATCAAGTGTTTTAATTGTGTAGAGCCAGGCAGTCCGGTTATGTAAGAGGCAGTTTAACCCCTTTGAGCCTATCAGGCATAATGATCAGAGCATCCGAATCTAGACAGGGCAGAGTTTTCGGGTTTAACGAGTCACGGGGTTATTTATATATTTATTTATTTATTTTTTAACAGCCTCCAAAGCGGGTTGGACAGATTTCCACCCCGCGGCGCAGAGCTGCTCCCTTTGCTTCGCACGCCGCAGTCTCGCAACCGCTCGCCCCGCCGCTGGGAGCCGCTGTCCTGGCCTACGGCAGAGCCAGGTGCTGTGCAAGGGGCCGCCCCCTACCCTTTCCTACTTCTTCCCTTCTTAAACTCATTTCCAGATTCCAGACCCTTTAGCTATTCCGGGCCATTTACAGATCAATGCGAGAACCGAGGCTGGAGTCAATAGCAGTTACGCCAATCAATCTTCTTCAGTGAGGAGTTTGGGAAGCAGAGCGAGGAAGTGGAGAGAAACAAGTAATTAAAAAATATGCTCACCACCACCACCACCCTCATCTCCCTTAAGCAGTCTTGGAAGATTTTCTTCGCCTTGACTCCAAGTCCTTCTTCCCTTGGAGGAAATAAATAAAGCAAAACCGCACATCCCTAACTCGTTTTCCGTAATGCTAGCAGGATCCTTTGGCAAAGCGCACAGAAGCAATAATCTCTGCAG
Source organism: Proteles cristata cristata (assembly GCA_017311185.1). NCBI lineage: Eukaryota > Metazoa > Chordata > Mammalia > Carnivora > Hyaenidae > Proteles > Proteles cristata. Next base: position 628,259 of record JAESUZ010003447.1, on the reverse strand, counting down.
GGGTCAGCATCCGGCTGCCTCCCCAGACTGAGCTCTTTACGAGGCAGGCAGGGAGTCGTTTTGCTTGGCGGTATTGGTGCTCAGGGTGATTTTTATCGCAGTGCATGAGGATATATGGGGAAAGGGAAGTGTTCCCATCACCTGTGACCACCCAAACTGACTGCTTCAAGAGCCCCTATCCAGCATCATCTCCCTGCTGAACTGACACTCCAAGGCTAGGCAATTAACCGAGACGTTTGCAGCAGGAGTTACTGATGTTATTAGTATTCAAGCTTAACTCTCCAACCCGGCTCAGAAATTGAGAGTGCAGTAGTATTCAACCGCATTTTGAGACATCAATAAAATGTTAGTCATTTGCGGATGAATGAAAACATTTTCTTTACCGTCTGGTATGCTAGGGAAATAATTGTCAAATGACAGACTCCTGTTAATATTGATGCCAAATACCTAGATAACACTGTCATCTTGTTAACTGTGTTTTTCTTTCTCTCGTGGTACACTGATGGATAAAGCTGAAAATTATCTAGGGCAAACGGGAGTTTAGAGGAATCAGCATGTCATATGCATGGGCAAAACTATGCAGTATTATTTAATATTTTCTCTAGAAATGATCTAGATCCCATTGAAAAGAAGCAGAAGGCACAGCTTCCGACATTGTGACTCAGTTTAGTGCTATTTTATGCAAGGATGGGATGCCAGCGTTTTCTAGTACAAGCTATGAAAAGCATCCTTTTGTAACTGCTGTTTCCCAGAGATCTGACATCTTGGCGGGAAGGGTGGGGAGGAGGGAGAATTTCTGTGACCAGGGATGGAGCTGTGCAGCAGTTTTAATATGTACAACAGCCCTTCGGGCTTGTAAAAGGAAACTGGAACCACTTCTATTTAAAGACAAAGAGTTTATTTTCATTATTTCTAGTTTGTATCTCAACTGCCATTCACTGATCACAAAGCACTTAAGTCTCACAAAACCTATCCAAAGGAAGCAATAACTAAACCTAGTTTATAGATGCATGGACTATTGGAAAGATTATTTTCATGTACGTCAGGTAGCCCCTATTACTGTGTGTACTTTTGCTGTCCTTCTGACTAGGGAGGAATGTGATTTTAAAAGCTCCTATGACTTTCTTTTCTCTTCATTCTTTCTAAGGGCATATTTCTGAGAGGATGTTACAGGGTTTCCAATATTTGCTTTTGTGGTCTAAGATTTCTAACAAGCAGAGACTTAAATTCTGGCAGTCTTGGCTTCTTCTGAAGGAAAACCAGAACAAAAAGCAAATAACAACAAAATGAAAGACAGAAAATCTCCCAGCCCAGATACAAATGGTTGCTTAGAAGAACATTTTTAAAGTACCAAGAAGAGGTAACAGCATCATTTGAACTTCTTAGATGGGAAAGATTGGAATGGTTATAGTAAGATGTACTCTTCTTGGACAGAGTTTTTAAGAACTAACATCACAATGAATTACTATTTTCTTTTGAATCGTGTATGTTTATTTTATTTTCAAAACTCCTGTATTTAAAATAAGTGAAACTAATTTTAGTTCTTTAGGAAGGAAAAAGTTGGAGCCTGATGTGTGCAATAATTGATTATGTCATTATATAGATTGGTCTACATCCGTGTTTTTCATGCCCTGAGACCTCAGAGCTGTTGGAAAGGAAGTTTCTTAAGCTTTCATAGTTTAATAAGCTTTATTTTTACAGTGTAAATGAGATTCATATTAGGGAAAAAAGTAGAATATAAATTCACATTTGTTTTCAGATTATAAGCATGTAAACCCAGATACATCTTTCATGCTCTTACTGTCTAGGTATGAAAAATTTTAGGTACAGGTCCCAGCTAATGGAAACAGCTAATGACAGCACTTTGTAATTCCTGAGAGTTGGTCCGGTAGCCCTTATAATCAGGACATATGAATAATAGCTCCCTAACTTGGGGCCATAATTGACTCTTTGAATTAAGCTGGTTTAAATTTGGAACACGTTGCCAACTTAAACTGATGTACAGTAATGATTTGCAGGTCAATGTGAGAATTACAAAGAATTTTGGTGGGGGCAGGAAAATATTCCTTTATAGAGAATTTCTCCAGCTAGACACTTTTGACATTTTGCCACAGCTAATTTGTTGTGGGGATTTCCCTGTGCATTGGAATATGTTTAGCAGTATCCCAGGCCTCTACTCAGTTGTTCTAACAACTATCTTGAATCTTTGTATTCTTTATATAATGATAACTACAGGTATGCACTTAGGAAATGGCTACTGAATAAAGGAAAGGAGGGGAAGAACAAAGTCATTTCACCATTGTCTTTATGCAAAAGTCATACAGCAATTAGTTCATTTATACTTTTTTATCTATTAAATGTAGATATTAAGCAAAGAGATAAGAAGTGGGATTAGAGAGGGGTGCAAGAATATCTATGTTAATGTTCAAAGCTCTTCAAACCATTCCCATAGAATGGCCCTGAAATTTCAGCTAAGTCCTTAAACCAGAAAGTTAAGTCTTATGATAAATGTGGGTAGAAATTATTTTTAAAGTATTGAAATTTTTATCCTTTTCACTTGTAAGATAATGAGCACAGCTTTGACTATTTATCATCATATATTTGCATGGGTTCCGGAAAAAAACTAATAATTACCTTCATGATGATTTATTTAAGGTTTTTCCTCACCTACTTCCAAAAGAGCTTTTGGGACGTCAAGTGCATCTCTTTATGTGTCAGTTTTAATATTTTCTATTGGACGAACATGAATGTAAAATTTTACCCTTTCAAACTAGTATTCTATTGTATTATTCCTTTTTATTTCCTAAAGAGTTCTGTTTCTGATTGCAGAATATACACAATATACCTTCTGTACATATTTTTATAAAGATTTTATTGGGGGACGTTTTAAGGTTTACAAAAACTTAAGAGAGGTACATAGATTTCCCTTATACACTCTCCCCCATTATCAGCATCACTTACCACAATGACAGTTTTATTTTTTTTAAGCAAGGATGAACCTACATTGACAGATCATAAGCACCCAACATCTATTATTTACCTTAGGCTTCATTCTTGGTATGTACATTCTATGGGTTTGGTCCAATGTATTATAACAAAATTCCATTATTATAATATCATACAGAGTATCATCACTACTCTAATAATCCTCTGTGTTGTCTCCTATTCATCTTTCCCTTGGCAACTTCTAATCTTTTTATTGTCTCCATAGTTTTGCTTTCTCCAGAATGTCATATCCTTGCAACCATACAGTATATTGTCTTTCCAGACTGGCTTCTTTCACAATAATAAAACATTTAGGTTTCCTCCATACCTTTCTACAAATTGATAGCTCATTTATTTTTAGTACTAAATAATATCCCATTGTCTCAATGTACTACTGTATATTTATCCATTCACTTAATTAAGGATATGTTGATTGCTTATAAGTTTTGGCAGTTATAAATAAAGCTACTATAAATGTCCATATGCAGGTTTTTGTGTGAACATAAATTTTCAGCCTCTTTGAGTAAATACCAGGGAGTGGAATTGTTGCATCATATGATAAGAGTATGTTTACCTTTTTAAAGAAATCACCAAACTGTCTTCCAAAGGAGTTATGCTGTACCAATTTTGCATTCACATCAACGATGCATGAGAATTCCTGTTGTTCCACATCTCCACCAGCATTTAGTATTGTCAGTGTTCTAGGTTTGGGCCATTCCAAGAAGTTTGTAATGGTATGTCCTTTTCATTCACATTCCCTGATGACCTATGATGTGAAGCATCTTTTCATGCTTATTTGCCATCTGTATATCTTCTTTGATAAGATGTATACAAAAGGTCTTTGGCTCACTTTTTAATCAAGGTGTCTGTTTTCTTATTGTTCAATTTTAAGAGTTTGTCCTTTGCATATTTTGGATAAAGTCTTCTATCCGATGTACCCTTTGCAAATATTTTCTCATAGTCTATGGCTTGTTTTGTAATTATCTTAATATTGCCTTTCATAGAGCAAAAGTTTTTAATTTTAATGAATTTTAGCCATCACATATTTCTTTTATGGATTGTGTTTTGTGCTGTATCAAAAAACGGCAGCACCATACCCAAGGTCACCTAGATTTTCTTCTAAGTTATCTTCTAGGAATTATACAGTTTTGTGTTTTACATTTAAGTCTGTGATCCTTTTAGAAGTTAATTGCTGAGAAGGGTATAAGGTCTGATATCCTACATGCTTTCAAACTCTAAATGACTTAATTTTATTCCTTTATAATTTTTTTCATATATATATATGGGGCGGGTCCTCCGTGTATAAATTTATAAGTCATTTTGGCTGCAATTGGTGATTTTTAATTTGGATGAATTTTTACTTGCTAAGTTTTCATAGCAAAGGTGTGAAATCGTGGCTTTAAAACATGGTCCTAAGTAGAAAGAAAATAGCTATTACCATTTCATTCCGTGACCACTTCTAGCAACTACTGGGATTTTTATTGCTCTTTAGTAAGCTATGATAGTCATAGTGAAGTAAGTCATTGTTTTCCCTAAGATTAGAGAAAACAGACAGGTTTGAAGTGGAATAACTTTGAAGGACTATATAAAATACCTTTGCAAATTAATAAAAGCCACTCATGTACATGGTATCTTTTTTTCCTTATGAACAACATATGTTTAACAGCACACTTTCAGAAAAGTACATAAAATATAGAAGTGTAGCTAGTGAAATATTATTTTAGCTTTTTAGTGTTTATTTATTTTTTGAGAGAGAGGGAGAGTGTGAGCAGGGTGAGGGAGCAGGCAGAGAGAAAGGGAGACAGGATCCAAAACAGGCTCTTCCCTGACAGCATAGACCCTAATATGGGGCTCAAGATCACAAACCATGAGACCATGAGATAATGATGTGATCTGAAGTTGGACACTTAACCAACCAAGCCATCCAGACGTCCCTTAGTGCATTATTGTTTAAAGTTAACCTCCATTGGGGCGCCTGGGTGGCTTAGTCGGTTAAGCGTCCAACTTTCGCTTGGGTCATGATCTCGCGGTTCGTGGGTTCGAGCCCCGCGTCGGGCTCTGTGCTGACTGCCAGCTCAGAGCCTGGAGCCTGTTTCAGTCTGTGACTCCCTCTCTCTCTGACCCTCCCCTGCTCACGCTGTCTCTCTCTCTCTCCTAAAAATAAATTAAAAAAAAAAAAAACATTAAAAAATAAATAAATAAATAAAGTTAACCTCCATTTAATTCTACCCAGGTTAAGAAATAGAAAATTGGCAGCACCCCTAGAGGACTCCTGAAAGCACTTTTTAATCCCAACCCCCATTTTCTCCCATGAAGTTGATCACTAGAACTATTTTGTGGTTTTCATTTCTTCATTTTCTTTATATTTTCACCCCTTATTTTTGCATTCTTTCAAAGCAATGGCTTGCATTTCTATGTACTTATTGATCAAAAGTCATATCAATCATGCAATACGTAATTATACAGCATACACATTTTTGTGTCTGGACTCTTTTGCTAAACATCATATTTTAAAATTTCTCTGTGCTGTTGTACAGTTGATGTCCCTTCAGGTTTTTTAAATTTGTTTTATTAGTTATTTATTTTTGAGAGGGAGAGAAAGACAGAGCAGGAGAGGTGCTTTGAGAGGGAGACACAGAATCTTAAGCAGGTTCCAGGCCCTAAGTTGTCAGCACAGAGCCCGACAGGGGGCTTGAACCCATGAATAATAAGACCATGACCTGAGACAAAGTCAGATGTTTAACCACCTGAGCCACCCAGGCATCCACCATCAGTTGTTGTTTTTTTTAGTATTTATTTTTGAGAGTGCACGCATGTGAGCAAGTGGGAGAGGGGCAGAGAGAGGGAGACAGAGGACCCGAAACAGGCTCTGCACTGTCAATGGAGAGCCCCATAAAGGGCTCAAACTCATGAACTGTGACATGATGACCTGAGCCAAAATCGGACACTTAACCAACTGAGCCACACAGGCATCCCCTTTCAGGTTTGTTTTTTTTTTAAATCTCTGCAGCATTCCATAGTATAAATATACAATAATATTATATATTTATCCATTAGATTATTGATAGACATTCATGTTTTACATTTCTATCTCAAACAGACAATGATAGTATGAACATTGTTGCACATCAGTGCTGAAAACTTCCCCAGAATTGAATAAAGCTAGGCTGCAAGTTTGTAGGAAACACACACACACACACACACACACACACACACACACACACACACAGATATTCTAAGGAATTGGCTCATACAGTGGGAAAACTGTCAAGTCCAAGATCTGCAGAGTAGGCAGGCAGGCTCCAGACCCACAGAAGATCTGATGTTGCAGCTTGTATCTAAAACAGTCTAGAGACAGAATTCACTCTTCCTCAGAAGACCTCAGTCAGTTTTGTCCTAAGGCCTTCAGCTGATTGAATGAGCCTCACCCACATTATGGAAGGTAATCTGCTTTACTAAAAATCCACTGATCTAAATGTTAATCCCATCTAAAGAATTCCTTCACAGAAGCATCAAGACTAGTATCTGACCAATTACTTGGGCACTATAGTCTAGTTAAGTTGACACATAAAATGAACAATCACAGTGATTTACTTCCAGTTCATTGCTATGATGATAGGTAGGCCTTAAGCTTGTTTTTTCTTAAATCAGATGAAAGCTAATGGAGACCATTTTTATTTTTTGTTGTTGTGGGTATTACTTGTGTTTGTTTTAATCATAGACCTTTAAAATTTTTTGCTGTTAGAAACTGTATCAAAACTATAATAGCAGACAAACCAATTTCCAATTGGGATAGATGAGAATTCTGAAACATCCCTACCCTAACTAATAGACCCACTTCTGTTAGAGCCAATTCAAATCCTATGAACTGAGTAGAATGTCAAGCATTGTTCAGAAAGACTGTATTTACAAAGATAGGACTCTAGTACAGCAAGTTTACAAAGATCAGATTTATTTTTCAGGTGGCCTGCTTATCTTATCAATACCTGTCCTTCAGTCACCTCTAGAATTTGAATCCCCACTAATTTATTCTCCATTGCTATTATTTTGTCATTTTGTGAATGTTATATACATGGAATTATACCATGTATCCTTTTGAAGATGCTTTTTATTCATACACCGTAAAGCCCTTGAAATCCATACAAGTTGTTTCTTGCAATAATAGTTTCTTTTATTTTAGAGTGGTCTAAAGAATGGATGTACCACAGTTTGTTTAACCATTCACTAATCTCAGGATATTTTAATTATTGCCAGTTTGGGGCTACTACAAATGAAGCTGCTGTCCACAATCATGACTAGATTTTTGTGCAGACTTATTTTCATTTCTCTGGTATAAATATCTAGAAATGTGATTGTGAGATCATGTAAACGTCTGTTTACTTTTTGTTTAATGTTTACTTATTTACTTACTTATTTCTTAGAGAAAGAGAGAGAGAGAGAGAGAGAGACAGCTTGAGCAGGGGAGGGTCAGAAAGAGGGGGAGACACAGAATCTGAAACAGCCTCCAGGCTCTGAGCTAGCTGTCAGCACAGAGCCCCATGCGTGGCTCGAACCCAGGAACCGTGAGATCATGACCTGAGCGGAGGTCGGACGCTTAACTGACTGAGCCACCCAAGCACCCCTGTTTACTTTTTGTAAAAGAAACTTCAAACCTAATCACAGAGTGGCTGTACCATTTTACATTCCAACAGCAGTTGGAACAGATCGTTTCTCTACGTCCTCACAGCATTGTGTTATTGTCACTAGTTTTTACTTCAGCTTTGCCAATTTATAGTGATATCTCATACAATATATCCTTCATTGTGATTTACATTTTGTATTTCATTTAATTGTAATGTTCTTTTCATGTTTCATTCATTGTGGTTTAATTTGCATTTTCCTAATAACTGAAAATGTTAGACATCTTCTCATGTGCTTATTCACCCCCCTTGAGTCTTCAGTGAAATATCTCTTCATGTCACTTGCCCATTTCCTTTTTTTTTCTTTTTTTAGTTTTTTTTAATGTTTATTTATTTTTGAGAGAGAGAGAGATTGAGCAGGGGAGAGGCAACGAGAGAGGGAGACACAGAATCTGAAGCAGGCTCCAGGCTCTAAGCTGTCAGCACAAAGCCTGACATGGGGCCCAAACTCACTGACAGATCATGACCTGAGCCAAAGTCAGACACTCAACCAACTGAACCCCCCAGGAGCCCCATTTGCCCATTTTCTAATCAATTACAAATTACTAAGTTTGATTTTTTTTAATATATTCTAGATATGAATCCTATTTCAAATATGTGATTTGGAAATATTTTCTTTTAGGCTGTGCTTTTCATTCCGCCCTCTTAGTTTTTCATGAAGCAAAAACTTTTAATTTTTTAACTTTTTTTTTTAATTTTGAGAGAGAGAGAGAAAGAGAGAGATGGTCAGAGGAAAACAGAGAGAAAGAGAGAGAGAGAGAGAGAGAGGATCCCCAGCAGGCCTCATGCTGAATGCAGAGCCCAACACAGGGCACAATTCCCATGACTGTGAGATCATGACTTGAGCTGATATCAAGAGTAAGTCACACAACCTACTGAGTCACCAAGGCACACCACAAAATTTTTGATTTGAATGAAGTTTAGTCTGTCAGTTTTCTAAAAAGAATATTTTATGGATCCTGCTTTCTGTATCATATCTAAAAACACCCACCAAGCACTAGGTCCTACAGGTTTCTACTATGTTTTCTTCTAAAAGTTTCCTAGTTTTGCATCTAAACCTATGTTTCACTAGTCATATTTTATGCAAGGTATGATGTTTAGGCCAAGTTATTTTTGTTTGTTTTTTTTCTAATTTTGTCTACGGATATTCAATTACTCCAATTCAATTATGCCAATTCTTTCTGTAAAGCCTATACTTCCTGAGCTGATTTCTTGTGGTTCCTTTCTCAAAAGTCATTTGTGTGGGACTATTTCTGACTTCTTTATTCTGTTTGATCTCTGTGTCTGTTTTTGATCATTATAAGCTGCATAAAGTATTCAAATGAGGCAGAGTGGTTCCACCCACTTTATTCATCTTTATCAAAATTGTCATAGTTATTCTAGTTCATTTGCCTCTTGATATATACTTTAGAATAATCTGTAATAATCTATATATCTATGAAAAGTATTTTTTGAATTTTTATTGAAATTTTGTTAAAACTATCTATTAATATGGGGAAGGTTGACCACTTTACTATATTGAGACCTCTAATCCACTATATTGAGACCTCTAATGGCATATTACTCCATTTCCTTAAAGTTTCTTTGATTTCTTTTAACATTGTATAGTTTTCAACATATAAGTCCTTTTTTTGTTAGATTTATGCTTAAATATTTCACTTTTATTTTGAACACATATAAGTGGCATTGCATTCAGCTTTCATGTACCCATCATTAATATATAGAAATTCAATTAATTTTGGGGGATGTCTGGGTGGCTCAGTCACTTAAGCATTGACTCTTGATTTCAGCTCAGGTCCTGATCTCAGAATTCATGGGAATAGCCCCACATGCAGCTCTGTGCTGGTGGCATGGAGCCTCCTTGGGATTCTCTTTCTCCCTCTCTCTGACCCTTCCCCACTCATGCTCTCTGTCTCTTTCTCTCTCTCAAAATGAATAAGTAAAACTTTATAAAGAAGGAATACAATTAATTTTTATGTTTGACCTTGTATCTTATGATGGAACTCATTTATTATAAGAGGTTAATTTTGTATATTTCCTGAGATTTTCTACAAAAACCATTATTTCATCTACAAATAGGAATAGTTTTCCATTTTATTTCTTTATATTAATGTGTTTGATTGTTTGTTTATTTATTTATGTTTGACTATTGTGATAGTTGGGACTTCCAGTAATAGACTGATTACCAGTGTAGAGTATAGAGACCTTTGCTTTGTTCCTAATGTGTGGGTAAAACCATTCAGTCTTTCACCATTCAGTGTAATATTAGGTATAAGATTTTTGTTGGTAAATATTATTTATCCAGTTAAGGATGTATTTTGAATATCTGAAAGCTTTTTTTCACAAAAGGATGCTGAATTTTGTTGAATGCTTTTTCTGCCTCAGTTGATGTCATATGATCTTTTTCTTTGTAGTCAATTAATATGGAGGATTACACTAATTGATTTTTGGATACTGACTAAGCCATTTTTCTATTGCTCTAATCTAATGTTATGACATGGATGTTGTGATCTCCAACTGTAATTTTACATTTTCTCCATTTCTCCTTTTAATTCTATCAGTTTGTGGTTCACAAATTTTACAGTTCTGTTGTTTGATGCATGCACAATTGCAATTGCTATAGTTTTGTAATGGATTGCCACTTTTCTCCTTAAGTAATGTTTGTCTCTACCTGTCTGTCCCTAGTGATTTCCTTTTCTCTGAAGTATATTTTATTTGATATGAATGGAGCCCCTTCCTTTCTCATTTGATTCATGTTTGTCTGGCATATCTTTCTCTATTCTTTCACTTTCAACCTACCTGTATTCTTACATTTAAAGTGAGTTTCTTCCACACAGTATATAGCTGGGTCATTTTTTTTCTTAATCCATTCTATCAGTCTAGTTTGTGTAATTGATGTATGTAGGCCATTTATATTTAATTTACTAATTTATAAACCAGGATAAATTCAACTATTTTGTTATTTTTTGTTTGTTTGTTCCCTTTATTTTTTGTTTCTATTTTCTTTTCTCTTGCCTTACAGAGGGTTGAAACTTTCTAGAACTGCCTTTTGATTTATGATAGTATTTTTCAGTGTATTTCTTTGTATAGCCTTTTTAGTGATTATTTAGGTATTACATTATATATACCAAACTTGTCATAGTTTACTAGTTTCAAAATCTTTACACATTAAGTGTAGAAACCTTCCGTTCCTTTAAGTCTGTTTGGCTTCCCGATTTATAGTATAATTATCTTAAGTATTTTTTCTACATACATTGAGAACATCAGAAGATATTATAAGTTTTGTTTCAACCATTAAAGTAATTTATAAACCCAAGATGAAAAAGAAACTTGATTATGTTTACCCATATATTTGCTCTTTCTGCTGTTCTTTGTTCCCTCTCTCTATGTCAATAAATTCTCTTAGTTTTTCTTCATCTGAGAATGTCTTTATTTTTCCCCTATTCCTGAAATATACTTTTGCTCACTATAGAATTATGAGTTGACAGTTTTTTGCTTTTAGCACTTGAAAAATGTGCCACTTCTTTCTGGATTCCATGGTTTCTAATAAGATTACTACTTTCATTCAAATTGTTTTTCTCCAATAAGTAAAGTCTCATTTATTGTGTGCTATTTTCAAAAATAGTGTTTTCGTTTCTTTTTCAATGGTTTTACTATGATTTATCATCTATAAGTTTTCTGGGGTTTAACTTGGTTAGGATTTGCTGAGCCTCTTGAACCTGTAGGTTATGTCTTATGCCGAAGTTGAGACATTATCAATCCTTATTTCTTCAAACACCTTTTCAATCCACTCTCTTTATCCTTTGTTTCCAAGACCCCAATGGCAAAAATATTAGATCTTCTGTTATAGTCCCACAGGTTCTTGAGGATCTGTGTTTATTTTTATTTTTGTTTTTCCAGTCTATTTTCTTTCAGTTGTTCAGACTAGGTAATAGCTGTTCTATCTTTGACTTTGATAATTCTTTACTCTGCCCCCTCCATTCTACTATTGAACATAATCATTGAGTTTTTTGGGGTTTTTAAATTATTTTTTTCCTAAAATTTCATTTTAGTTTTTCTTTGTATTTTCTATTTCTTTGCTGAGACTCTTTCTTTACTGAGACTTTTTTGTTGAAATTTAAAACTTTGTTCATTGTTTCAATATGTTCTTTCTTGTTACTTGGAGCTTTTTATGATGACTGCTTTGAAATGCTTTACAGATAATTCTAACCTCTGTGTCATCTTAGTGTCTCATTCAGGTTGAATTTTTTGTGGTTCGTGGTATAATCAGTGATTTTTTAAACTGAAAATTGATTGCATGGGTATTGTGAGACTCTGGAAATAATTTAAAGCACCTATTTTATTAGTCTTCCTCTGACACCCTTCTGCCAGGGAGCAAGAGTCCCTCTTTGTGCCAGATCAGAGTAGAACTCTATGTCTCCACATAAAGTAGAGAGGGTCTCCATGTTATTAGTGGGCTGGTGTGGAGAATCAGATTCCCAATAGGTCTCCACTGATATTACACTGCCTGGGAGGGAACTGTCCCTTGATACTACTTCTCACATGGCTTCCACTGACACCATAGTGGAAGGAGTGGCCTTACTTATGGGTGATAGTTAAATTTTTGACTTTCCAGTAAGCCTGCTGTGACACCACCATAGTAGGGATGAGCAGGGGGCATTTCATTACTGACTGATGGGGATGAAAATCCTGCCCATTCAACTCAAACATTTTTTATTATATCTACTTACTTACTTGTTTGTTTATGTGTATATCTACCTACCTACTATCTATCTATCATCTATCTATCTATCTATCATCAAACTGTAGCTCACACACAATGTTACATTAGGTCAAGGTGTACAACATAGTGATTCCACAGCTCTATACATTATGCTGCTCACCATAAGTGTAGCTACTGTCAGTCAACTCAACCCTTTTTAATATCACCCCCTCCTTTTCACTCCCCAACTTTTTCACCCCTACCTACCCTTTCAGGAAAGGAAATTTGGAAAGCTTTGTTGCAGCCTAGTGAGAGTAGTCTAGTCTCCTTAGGGAGCTTTGCTGGTGAAGGTGGTGTTGGGATGCAATTTTTTCAGTAGTGTTTGGCAGAACTAGAGCAATTATTGTCTAAAAGCATTCTTTGTGCTAGGCTGCCCCTTTTCTCATACTTTGGCTAGAGAAAGCAGGCTTTTATTGGCAGGGTTTTGTTTTGTTTTTATGCCTATTGGCATTTCTGAGTTGCCACTTACTCTATCACCCAAGCTGGCATAATACATGAAGGAAAAGGAAAACCCAGGGAATGTGGAGCCATGTTGTTTCTCAGGTCCTCAGATTTCTAGCCTGTTGGTCTTCTCTTCCCTACCTTTCACAATTATCTTATGTTTCTTTTACATATGTCAAGTTTTTAATGTACTTAGTGGAAAGAATGGTGTATAGTACATCTAATCCATCTTTCCCAACACATAACTGCATTAATTTTTTTCATTATAAATTGATTTTTTTCTGGTAAGCTCAACCTAAGTTTTCAGATTGTCTATCTCAGAAGATGTTGCTTGAACTGGGCTTGTTCATTACCACTGTAGAATATATAATGTCAGTAATATTGACAAGGGAAACATAAAAACTTAAGGAAGAAAAATTTAGTGTTTAATGCATTTGCTTAATTACAGAACTTTTCTGACACCCAGGGTTTATAGGTGTTTATATGATACCACGAAATGGCTATTTCTCTATCAACCTATATTTTTGTAATTCTGTCACTGTTGTTGATTGTCTAGGTCATTCAGAAAACCGTCATTGCAATATAAATAAATATGAAGATAGTTTATACAGTGGAAAGACCTCATGGCTATATAGAAAGAAAAAGTAAAAAATTTATGAGTGTAGCTAATTTGAATCAGCATTTTTAAGTTAAATGATAATTATAACTGGAGTAAAAACTGAAATAGAAGACAGGAGACCTCTATTCTTATTAAGTTTTAGTTACCTAGTGGAAACAAATACTTTTCCTTGGTTCCTATTACAACTATTGCCAGGCAGCAGGGTTGGAATAACATGTAACCTTTAAGGTATTTTTCAGAATTGGCTTGACTATGTAAGTTTACTGATTGAATAGTGTGGATTAATGCTACCTGATCACACATCATCTTAATCCTTCTTGGACCCTCAATGTTTACTCTCTGTCTCCTAATTCCTCTGAATATGATGACTGGATGTGAGCTGTGCACACAATTGATTTATGTTTATTATTATTATTAACTATTATTTTAATATTCTAGTTTAAATTGTATTATTCCATTTAAGAGACCTATAAACTCATTTTTTTCTTGGGGTTTAAAGGAAACATTTATTTGGACTATGAAATGGAGATTTGTACACATGGATAGATTATGAATAATGGACAAAAGTCAAAGTTAGATTTACAGGATTCAAAGAATTAAAATTTGGGGGCACCTGGGTGGCTCAAGTTGTATAAGAGGCTGACTCTTGATTTCAGCTTAGGTCATGATCTCATTGTTTGTGGGGTTCAAGCCCCACATAGGGCTCTGCTCTGTTTGGGATTTTCTTTCTTTCCCCCCTCTCTGCCCCTCCCTCCATTCACTTCCTCTCTCTCTCTCTCCACCCACCCATGATTAAACTTAAAAAAATTAAGATATCTCTAGACATATGATTTTGTTAGGAGAGTAAATGCTTTACTTTTATCTTGGTGCATATCCTTTCCTAGCATGACCATGCAATGCACGTGCACAAACACACTTTATTAATAATGCAAGATATTTGAAGGACTGGCATTGGTTTAAAGAATATTTTAATGAAACTCATGAAAATAGTTTTACAACTGAGAAATGTCTATAGTCTAAAGAATACCTTCCCAACCCCCACAGTCTCTATATGAGGCATGTAAATGATCAGGTCTTAGAACAAATAAAATTATACTCTATTTCCGTAATTATAATCTAGGGGCTACAATTACACTTATTTGTCAGTTTTAATTGGATTTATAAAGTAAGATTTATTTGTGATTATTTATGGATGATCTAATATACTGTTACCCAAAAAGCAGATCCAGATGCTTTTAGAAACTCTTAATAATATTTAGTCCTGATTCTCTGAGAAAGGAAAGAAGGATTGTGGCTAGACAATAGCAAGATTTCTTGTAGTCTGATTAGCTCATTTTTCCAAATGCTTTTGCTGTTGGCCATATCACCATTCAAAATCCAATTTTGGCATTCCCAAATGACTCATTTATCTAGATTATTCATGTAAAATGAGTGTGTTATTTTCTGGTGCAGGATCACATGGCTTTTGGGTACTGAAACCATCTTTATTTCATTATGACTGATTTCCTAATGTTCCACACAATTTTCACTGCAGAAGTGAGGCAGCAGCATGGAAGTGATAAAGAATTAATATTTATTATAATTCTTTATCAAATAATCGTTATTTACATATATCATTATTCCACCTCATAAATTTACTTATTTCAGAAACATTTTTGTTCTAGATGACTAGTGATTTCTCCTAATTATCTTATGGCCTGAGACACCATTGTCACTGTCAAGTTAACAAGAGATACAGATTCCAAGAAAAGAAGATTTAAGACAAATAAGTATAATATATGAAAAAACAAGACATTATTCACTGAGGTGAGGTAAGGTTTTTTAACTGACTATTTTTAGATTATTATTTCATATATATTGTATATTACATATTTTTAGTTTGGAAAACAAACTATAATAAAAACACAATAACTTACATTTGTTTAAAAATATTTGTCAATCATAGGTATAATATAAATTAATAAGTTATAAGGCAACTTAATCAATAATTTTTTTGTTGCAACATAATTCTGAAACCTATTACTCTTTTCTCTGTTTTTTAAGTATTATGTATTTGTCATTATTGAATTTTTCATCATTAAGACACTTATGATATCTCAAAATTAATATTCTAAATCTACATATTGTTAAAATTATTTTTACTAAAACTATATTAAGCTTTAATATTTTTAAAGGAGAAAATACTAAATAAAGTTTTGTCTGTTGTTGGTCATGTGTCAGTAAAGAGGAATTGAAAATGCTTCATCTGTGTTCACCATAAAATGATGAATCTTTCTTACTTAAATAACTAATTCTTGACATTCCTTTTTGCTCAACTATAACCTAATCTTTCAGAGAAGTTTCTTTTTTAACTCAAAAATTATTGTGTCAGTCTACAGAATGGGAGACAATTTTTGCAAACCATATATTGAAAAAAGGGTTAATATCCAAATATGTAAAGAACTGACTCAACTCAATAACAACAACAAATAACCCCAAACAATCCAATTAAAATATTGGCAGAAGACATTTCTCCAAAGACAATATCAAAATGGCCAACAGACATGTGAAAAAACGCTCAGCATCACTAATTATCGGGAAAATGCAAATCAAAACCCACAAAGAGATATTACCTCACACCTATTAGAATGTCTATCATCAAGAAGACAAGAGACAACAGGTGCTGGAAAAGATGTGGTGAAAAGATGTATTGTTGGCAAGGATGTAAACTGAAACCGGTATGGAAAACAATATGAAAGGTCCTCAAAAAATTAAAAATAGGGGCACCTGGATGATTCAGTTAGTTAAGCATCCAACTGTTGATTTCAGCTCAGGTCATGATCTCACAGTTTGTGGATTCAAGCCCCCCGTCCACCGCCCACCCCCCCCTCCCCCGGGGCTCCAAGCTGACATTGCAGAGCCTGCTGGGATTCTTTCTTTCTCCCTCTCTCTCTGCACCCCTGCCCCTGTGCCTGTGTGCGCTCGCTCTCTCTCCCAAAATAAATAAATAAACTTTAAAAAATTAAAAATAAATCTACTGTACAATCCAGCAATTGCACTTTGGATATATACCCAAAGAAAATAAAAATAGAATTTTGGCAAGATACATGCATTCCTATGTTTATCACATTATTCGTAATAACCAAGATATGGAAACATTCCAAATATCTATCAATGGATGAATGGATAAAAAACATATGTGGTACATATACACAATGGATTATTATTCAGCTATGGGAAAGGAAAATATTCTTCCATTTGTGACAAAATGGGTGGATCTTGAGCATTTTATGCTAAGCATGTTGAGAAAAAGAAGGATAAGTACTATATAATATCATTTATATGTGTAATCTAAAAAATTAAACCTGTAAAAAAATAGTAAAATGGTAGTTACCAGGAGAAAGAGGGGTGGAGATAAGATTGATGGAGTTTAAGGGTACAAAGTTGTAACTAGTAAATGAGCCATAGAGATCTAATGTACAGACTAAGGAATATAGACAATAATATTGTGGTATAATTATGTAATGTGATAAAAACTGCTACATTGGCAATCACATTACAACATATAAATGTATCAAAGTAATTCATTTTACACCTTAAACTTGGACAATGTTACATATCAAATTTACTCAATAAAAAAGTGAACTTATCATGTCTACTTTTCTTCATATATTCTCCTATGTCTTTATATTATACTGGGAAGAGTACCCAAATCCTTAATCATTTGCAGTCTTCAGGATCTGGTTTCTCTTCTCCTATTTAACTACTCTAAAATGGTCTCCAAAATGGTCCAGCAATCAAAGGAAATTTCACATATGCAGATCTACCTTTTTTAGAAAGAATTTATAAATATTTTTATCTATCTATCTATCATCATCATCATTATCACTCTATCCATGTCATGTGCTTTTCCCTGAGCTTTTTTTCTGAGCAAGCAGTCCAAGAGACCAACATGGGATGCCTTTATGACCCAGCTTTGGAAGTCATGAACCATAATTCTGTCATATAGAAATGGTTGTACAATCTTATCTGTGATTCAGTGTGGGAGGACCCTTCTTGAATATCAGGAGAAAAGATAGCTCTAAGGGCCATCTTAGAGACCAGCAACTAAATAGGTTAAGTTGAGTTTATAAAACTGAATGCTTTGGGGCACCTGTGTGGCTCACTAAGTTCAGTGTCCAATTCTTGGTTTGGGCACAGGTCACGATCCCAGCGTCATGGGATTGAGCCCTATATCAGACTCCCCACTGAAGTGAAGCCTGCGTGAGATTCTCCCTCCTCTCTCCCTCTTTCCCTCCTGCTCTCTCTCCCTCTGCCCCATTCCTCCACTCAAGTGCTCTCTATCTCTAATTTCTTTTTTAAAAAACTGAATGTATTGTTTTTTTAATATTTAAAAATATTTTAATTTATCCAACTTTTCAAGTTGTTAGTATACCTTGTATTTCTAAATGTTAGTTTAATTCCAGAATGATATTCTATTGTGTAGCTATGTGCAATTTTGTAGCTATAATTTATTTAACACCTATTATTAGAATATTTAAGTCATTTTTTTCCATTTTTAAATAACCATGAGCAAATTTAGTGCTAAATCTTTACATAGAAATAAATTAATATGGATTCTTAAAATGCATTACTAGAATCAAACTCTCTGGGTCCAATGGCACAAGCCTGAATTATATCCTTTGACTATATTGGAATATTGTTCTCCAAAAATGTTATTTCAATTTACTTTTTTATTAGCAAAGAATTGTGAGTTGTCTATTTTTTTCTGATTTGATAATAAATTATCTTACTTGTATTTAATTAATATTTCTTTAATTACTTTTTGCTGAAAATATTAAACTCATTAGTGACTCATATTTTGGAAATTGCATATATATATATATGCATACATATGTGGATATATAGATAGATATGCACATACATAGATTTATAAAACTAGTGTTTCACTTTTTATAAATGAATTCTAGAGCATATTAAATTTAAAACTGTGGTAATCAGGATTATTGGCTACATACAACTTTCTTCAATGATAAAACATTTTAAAATCTATGTTGTCAGAATTCCTGTCCATTAGCTACATATAGTTATCAAACACTTAAAAATGTGGCTAGAGCAACTGATGAACTAAATTTTACTTTGATATAATTTTAATTAAATTTAAACATAAATAGCTACAAATAGTAGCTTCATATAGGACAGCACAGAATAGAGATTAATCAGGGATGTTGTAATATTTTTTATTAAAAAAATCATTTTCCTAGGCCTCTGTAATTACCTACCTCCTATCAATACTCTATGTTTTGAGGTGTATTTTATACATAGCAAGTATACAAATATAATGTGTACAACTAAATAAATGTTTACACATGTCAAAACCTATTTAACTGCCACCCAGATCAAGACTTAGAACACTTCCATCATTTTAAAACATTTCCTGTGCCCTTTCCAGTTAGTGTCTCCTTTGGAGAGTAACCATTACTCTGACATCTATCATCACAAATTAGTTTAGCTTATTTTGAAGTAATATAAATAAAGCAATGATTTGTATTATTTTGTATCTTTTGTTTGTTTGGTTTTATGAGTTTTTAAAATTTTTTTTTTTATTTAGCTTCTCTCTCACTGTGGTTAAGATGCACCTATTCTGTGTGTATTACTAGTGTGACATTTTTCTTTGGTGTGCAGAATTGTATTTTATGAATATTCCACACTTTTTTTTTAATCCATTCTAGGTATAAAGATATTTGGATTGCGTTCAATATTGGGCTATTGTAAATAAAACTGTGATTACATTATTCTACATGTTTCTACATGTTCTTCTACATATGAGTGTATTCATGTATGTATATACACATACATATGTATGATGAAAATTTTAGTTTAATGTTAGAAAAGATAAGAGAGTTTTCAAAAATGTTTATACTCGTGTAAATTTGCATCAGCAATGTAAGATAATATCTTTTAGATACTGAGTAACTGAGTCATAGAAAATTAAATAACTTGATCAATGACATAGCTCATAAATGTCAGAGCTGGAATTTCAATGAGGAAATGTAGAAATATAGACAGCCCTCTTCACCACCATAAACAATAAAACAAATAAGCAAATTTTAAAAATACCAAATGGGCACAAAGGGAAACAGAACCTGAGTTATCCTAATAACAATAAAAAATTGAAGATGGCAGAGTATGAGAATCCTAAGCTTACTTCATCCTGTGGGTACAACTGGATAACATCAAGATCAGTGTAAGTAACCTAGAAAATGACATAGAGATTGGCAGAACAGAGGATGAGAAGAGCAGAGAAGTAGTTAGGAGCTAAAGAGCCCCCAGAAATGTCTGAGGGAGGGAAGGATGCGGTGGGTACAGAGAGTGGAAAGGAGCAGATCCAACACAAGGCATAAGGGACTCACACAGGAAACACAAATCCTTACAATATTTGGCTTTGAAAGCCAGAGAGGCATAGCTTCATAATTCTTATAATTCTTATAATCAGTGTGGTTTAACACATAGAATTTAAAAATCAGTAGGTATGGCTCCGGGAGAGCCAGGACGGTGACAGGCAACTGAATTCTTCCCTTAAAGAGACAGCATTACAAACAACTGCATGTAGATACAGCATAGAAACAGCAGTTTGAAAAATGCCTGGGGTATATGGGAAGATTTACCTCCTAATCTCAGAGCATATGCTGGAGGGGCAGGGATCTTTGGGAGACTTCAAAAACAAAAGATCTAGTGAGCATCATTTACCTCCCTCATCCCTGAGCTTAGGAATACAGATGCCTGTGGGTACCAGTGCCGGGCTCACTTTCCACCAACTTTGCTAACAGCACACTCCACTCCCACAGGTTTCTTCAGCTCCACTCCCATCCAACCCAGCCAGGCTTTGCTGGAGGTTTCCCAGGTGGTTATGAGTCCCCTCCCACAGAAGACCCTTAAGAGAACTTGCTGGCGTCATGTGCCCCACCCCTGCATTCTTCAGACCTGCCCCATCTAATATGCCCTCGGCAGGAGACAATCCAAAGCAGTGGCACAAGCCTGGCAGTGTGTAAGCAGCCTTG
Source organism: Proteles cristata cristata (assembly GCA_017311185.1). Taxonomy (NCBI): domain Eukaryota; kingdom Metazoa; phylum Chordata; class Mammalia; order Carnivora; family Hyaenidae; genus Proteles; species Proteles cristata. Next base: position 607,733 of record JAESUZ010003447.1, on the reverse strand, counting down.
AGAGAGGACAGCACCACTCCAGTGTGATTCCTACCCTGGTGAAAGGGGAAGGAACTTCATACACCAGTCTAACTGTGGTCTCAGTGGTGTGGTCCCAGTGGAGGACAGATATCAGATATAACTTCAGAACTCATCCACCAATAAATACTTCTCAGAAGAAAACACAAGGAAAGAGCCCTGAAATTTGGTGCTACTACACCTCTAGCATACTCTTAGTCTGACTTAAGCCTAACCCTGACCACACAGCACAAAGGCCCAAACCCTGACCACAACGGTGAGAGCCATTGCAGATGACTGGACTAAAGAGAAAGTGGTTAGCCACAATGGTAAGTCTCATGCAACACATGTAGAATACAACCTGAAGCATCAGGTTCTGGTGAACAGAGGGCATTGCACTGCAAAGCACTACAATACCTCTTCTTCATAAGGCCACTGCAGGAAGCAGTGGAGCAGAAAGCTTAGCTGACTCTTCCAACATGTAGAGACAGGCACTGAGAGTTAGAGAAAACAAGGAGACAGAAGAATATGTCAAATGAAGCAACAGAACAAAATCACAGCAAGATAACCAAATGAAACAGATAAAAGATAGAGGTAATATGCCTGATAAAGAATTTAAATTAATGCCCTAAAGGTATTCAGTGAACTTGAGAATCAAGTGGAGGACCTCAGTGAGACCCTCAACAAAGAGATAGAAAACATAAAAAAGAACCAATCAAAGATAAATAACTCAATAACTAAAATTTAAAATACACTACATGGTATACACACATACACACAATGGAATGGGTTTGAGCCCCACCTTGGGCTCTGTGCTGACAGCTCGGAGCCTGATGCCTCCTTGGGATTCTGTGTCTCTTTCTCTCTCTGTCCCTCCCCCACTAATGCTCTACCTCTCTCTGTCTCTCAAAAATAAATGTTAAAAAAATTTTTTTAAAGGAAAGTATAAGTGTAGAAAAGCACTTATCATATAAATGGAAGTGAAAAGAAGTCTGGGGTAGCAATATTTATATAAACAAAACAGTCTTTAAGATAAAGGGGGTAACAAAATAAAGAACACTGTATAACCACAAATGAGCAATCCAACAAGAAGATAAAACAATTGTAAGTATTTTTGCATACAACATGGGAGCACACAAAGCAGCTAATATTAAACTTAAAGAAGTATTTGATAGTATCAAAAAAATAGTAGAGGAGTTTAACACCTGACTTAAAGCAATTGATAGATTATCCAAACACGATCAATCAATAAGGAAACCATGGCTTGGAATGACACATTGTACCAGATGGATCTAACAGATATATTCAGAACATTCCATCCTGAAACAGCAGAATGCACATTGCTTTCAAGGGTACATAAAGCATTTTCCAGAATAGATCACATATTAAGTCACAAAACAATTCTCAACAAATTCAAAAAACTTGAAGTCATACCATGTGTCATTTCCAAACACAATGTTATGAAACTAGAAATCAATCACAAGAAAATACCTGAAAAGAATACAAATACATGGAGGTTAAATAGCATGCTACTAAATAATGACTGCATCAACCAAAAAATCAAAGGGGAAATATAAAATACATGGAGACAAATGAAAATGAAAATACAACTGTCCAAAATCTTTGGGTTGCAGCAAAAGCTATTCTGAAGGATGTTTGTAGCAATACAGGCCTAACTTAAGGAGCAAGGAAAATCTCAAATAAACAACCTAAACTTACATCTAAAAGAACTAGAAAAAGAAGAACAAAAAACCCCAAAACCAGTAGAATGGAATGCAAAAATAAAGATTAGAGCAGAAATAAACAAAATGGGAACTAAAAAAACAATAGAACAGATCAGTGAAACTGGGAGCTGGTTCTTTGAGAGATCAACAATATTCATAAAACTCCAGCCAGACGAGAGAGAGAGAGAGAGAGAGAGAGAGAGAGAGAGAGAGAGAGAGAGAGAAACTCAAATAAACAAAATTAGAAATAAAAGAGAAGCTGTAACAACCAACACTACAGAAATACATAGGATTATAAAAGAATATTATGAGAAAAGCATATGCCAACAAATGGGACAACCTATAAGAAATGGATAAATTCTTAGAAACATGTAACTTCCTAAAACTGAATAGCGAGAAATAGAAAATTTAAACAAAGTGATTACCAGCAATCAAATTGAATAAGTTTGTTGAAACTCCCAACAAACCAAAGTCCTGTACCAGATGTCTCCACAGTTGAATTCTACCAAACATTTTAAAGAGTTTATACCTATTCTTCTCAAACTATTCCAAAAAATAAAAAAGAAGAAAAGCTTCCAAACTAAAACTAGGTAATAACACTAGAGAGAGAGAGAGAGAGAGAGAGAGAGAGATCACATTTTGTTTACATCAGGAATGCGGGAGTCTTTAAACATTACATGGTCACTGGGGCGCCTGGGTGGCTTAGTCGGTTAAGCTTCTGACTTTCGCTTAGGTCATGATCTCGCGATTCGTGGGTTCGAGCCCCGCGTTGGGCTCTGTGCTGACAGCCAGCTCAGAGCCTCGAGCCTGTTTCAGTCTGTGACTCCCTCTCTCTCTGACCCTCCCCTGCTCATGCTCTCTCTCTCTCTCTCCTAGAAATAAATAAAAATATTAAAAAAATTAACATTACATGGTTACTTAAGTAATTCACTGTATTAAGTAATTAAAAATATAAAGCTTTATACTTACTATTATTTCTATAGAGGTAGCAAATGCATTATAAAATTCAAAATCCATTAATGATTTTAAAAGGCTTATCAAGTTAGCAAATAGAAGATAGTTTACATGACCTAATAATTACAAAAATTTTATATTAAATATATGAATTATCAAATAGACATCATTTCCACTGAAATCAAGAATTTAAGAATATTATTTATTATAAATTCTATTTAACAGTTTATTCAAGCTTCTACCCCAATGAGGGAAGAAAAAGAACAAAACCAAAAGAGCTGTAACTGAATTACAAAACTATTTTTAAATTATATATATATAACTGAAAAGAATCTAAGGATAGAAATTAGAATTAATGAGAGATTCACAAAGTTACTGGAAACAAAAAAAAAAAACCCAAATATGTATGTGTATACCTGCACACATATATTTGTATATATAGTATAAATTTTATTCCTATCAACTAAACACAAACAAAAAATTTAAAAGCACTACTTATAGTAACATCAAAATATGATATGCCTATGAGTAATTCTTACAATTGTGCAAACTTCCCTGGGGAAATTATAGAAATTCCACCTGAGTAGCACCAAGAACCTCTAGGAGGAAAACACAAGAGTGGATCAGCCACTACATACATAAAGGTTTAATAAAATATAACGATAACAATGTGATAATGCTCTGAGGTAAATTTTTTTTTATTAAAAGACACAACAGAAAATGAGATATCAAGCCATGAGAAGTATGGAGGAAACTTAAACGCATATTTCTACAGGAAAGAAGACAATCTGAAAAGGCTCCATAGAGTAGCATTCCAACTATACATTGTAACAAAGCTATGGAGACCATACAAAGATCAGTGGTTGCCAGAGGAATGAAGATAAATAGGCAGAGCACAAAGGATTTTCAGAGAAGTATGATACTCTGTATAATAATGGCTATACAACACTATACATTTCCCTAAACTCACAGAATATACAACACTAAGTTGAGCCTTGAAGTGAGATAAGGACTCTAAGTGATTAGGAGGTATCAGTCAGTGCAGGTTCATTTGTGGTAACAAATGTACCATTCTGGTAAGTAAAATAAATAATGGGTAAGGCTCTTCCTGTGTGGAGATGGGGAATATAACAGAAATCTCACTACTTTCCTTTCACATTTGTTTTAAATCTAATAGTCTTAAAAATTAAATTTTCAAATGGTTAAGTAACTATGATGTTGCCTTATAATATATAATAACTCAAAAAATTAAATTGTTTCAATAAAGCAAGTCTTTAAAAAAGACCTAAAAGTCTTTTAAAAAAATCTTTAAGATTGTGTGCTAATGCTGTGGGATAAGACAACAGAATAAAAGTGATCCAGAAAGATATGCAAATATATAAGGATGTTTGATATGACGGAGACATACACTTGCAAGGATATTTCAGCACATGGTACTGACTATCAGACGACAGTTCTTTACAGGTCTCCTGTTTTTCTGCATGTCTTTTGAGGAGAGGCACTGACTGCCTTTGGTTTAGGCTAACTTTTCAAGGATTTTTGTATAGCAAAAGTTAGAAATAATTTGTGCACTCCACTCCTACCTTATCCCCCAGGAAAAAGTAGGTTTCTTTACTTTGCCATATATTAAACTTAATGTCTTCTGGAGCTAAAACTAAGCTTTTTCTCTGTCCATTATAACAAATGTAGGTTCCTTAAGCTCAGAGTTCCTCTTCAGTAGCGCACCCCATTGTATGTGTGAGTGTCATCTGGCCCTTTTCAAATTCACCTTTGGAAAGGGGATTTGGAAAACTTGTATACACACTAATTCTATGGCTTCTGCCATTGCTGTGATTAGTAAACTACACTTTTTCTCTGACATAGAATTCATATCTTTTGCCAGCATTCATAAAACTATGGCATGCTTACTTGTTAGCTTACAAGGAAATATTTCAGATCATTTCCATTCTTGGTACTGTCCTTACTCATATCCATAAAGAAATAAAAACATAAGGAAAAAGCAAGAAAGTGTCTGGGACAAAACTCAAGATGATAGCTATCACTAGGAGAGCAAAACGAGGAAGATTTGATGAGGGATAGGTACTGAGTGGAGTTTCGGGTGCATGAGCAATATTCTGCCTCTTTTCCTAGGTAGTAAAGTGGATATTGAATTTATTATTTTTGTTAAAATTGTGCATATGTGTTTTATGCTCTGTTCTCCTTGTTCTCATAATAAAAGCTGTTGAAATAATAGATTAGAAATTCAGTGTGGGTAATATATATTTAAGTATTTAGGACTTTGTGCATAATAAATGCCAGATAAATTTTCAAAAGAAAGCAGCATGAACATAATTTATATTTATTATAATACTTAATTGTATAAAATATAAGTCAATAAGCCTGAAAGAAAATAAAACTGAACACTAGTATTTATCTCTGAATGATATGAATACAGACTGTTTCTTTTGCCTCCTAACTTTGCATTTAATTTTGCACTTAAAATAGTTATTATAAAGTGGATGGAAAAGTTTCCTTAAGTTAAAGGAAACAAAAAAATCTAAAAAATTGTCTCTATTACCTATACTACAAAATTGCATGGACCATCTGTAAAAATATGCTGATAACATTCAAATAATTACCAATTTATGAGCAATTAAGATACTAGGAATGATAGATAATTTTTCATGCTACACGCATAATGTTAGATTCAAGGACCACAAGAAAAAAAAATCAGTCTAGAAGTCTGAATCAAAAACTAACTCCCTGGTCTTTTGAAAGGACTAGACTGGCTAGGGGTTCATGAGGGAACCCTATTTAAAGCTAAGTGTATGCCAAGGAGCTTGGGTGGCTCAGTTGGTTAAGCGTCAGACTCTTGATTTCAGCTCAGGTCATGATCTCAGGGGCCCTGATCTCAGTGTTCATGAAACTGAGCCCTGCATCGGGCTCTGTGCTGTCAGTGCAGGGCCTGCTTGGGTTTCTCTATCCATCTCTCAAAGCTTCTTCCCCACTCTCACTTTTTCTCTCTCAAAATAAACATATAAACATTAAAAAGAAATAAAACTAAGTGTATGCCTAGCACAGAATGTTCAAAGCAGTCATTAAAATGTTCTTTCACTTACTTTAGTAATAATAATGGTTGATAAAATAATAAAGATTTTAATATGCAGCAAAATATCAGTAGGTAACATTTATTGAGTATTTACTTGGGGAGAAACACTATGGCAGCATTTCACATGCATCATCTCATTTAATTATCAGAAAATTTCAGTGAAGAAGACAACTCCTAGTAGAGTTTTACAAACATGGAATAACTGTGATTAGAGGATTTTAAAGTCACTAGTCCGAAGTCATACAGCTAGTATGTGAGGAGCCATGGCAGACACCCAAACTGTCTGAATCTAGAGCCAGAACTCATCCAATATGAAATGAAATATGAAAACAACCAGGAATACCAACATTAAAAAAATAATTTAAATGAAAAATATCCAGACTCTGTAATCCTACCCTTTTCTGCCTTAGCCATTCTCAATCTCTGGGGCATGACTTAACTTTTTCCTTTGTTTGTTGGTTTAGGAAGACAGTATGAAAATTGAAATTCTCCTCAGGAAACATTGAATGAAAATATACTGTAATCGTCATATCTCCCAATTTTTCACTATTGATATATCATGCGTTCTAATGACAAACAAACATAGTATAGAATCCTCTTTCTGCCTCAGAATCCTTGGTCAGGTTATAATAGTGCACTGATGTCCAACTTCCTCACTGGTAAAGTTTTCATAATAAAATTTACAGTTTGTTCTGAATACTAGAATGGAATAATATTAGTGAAAAATCCTTAGTTTTATGATAAATTGTGATTTTTTTTCTGTTTCATAGAGAGGAGTGACAGGATAAAGAGAAAGTAAAGGGAAAAAATTCTCGTTGTGTTAGAATCCCTCCATAGCTCTATGTATTTTCTACCCACAACACTCTAATGAATTCACCTCTTATTCAAAACTATGCAACATCAATGCTTGTAAGTTTGGATTGTCTTATGTGGAAATCGTACATGAAAGTTATTCATTAGTAACTGTATTCTTACATGTATTTTTTTTTCCCACACACTACCAAATAATCGCAGCTGGGTGTCCTGCAATTCAAATCAGTTCTAACACTAATCACAGGGAACACTGTCAACATGCTCTACAGATTAAGGGCTCAGTCCCAAAAACGTCTCCCCCACCAAATTTTAGATGCCAGTCTCAAATCCAACTTATTACTTGTGTATCTGACAGATTTGCCATTGATCAGAGTTTTCCACCACCCTCCTCCTTGGGTTGGATTAATTTACTAGAGCAGTTCACAGAACTCAGAGAAATGTTTTACTTACCAGAGCACTGGTTTATTATTAAAAAAAAAAAAAAGATTAAACTGAGGACAGCTAAATGGAAGAGACCATAGGGAAGGTATATGGGAAGGAGTGAAGAGCTTCCATGCTTTCTGGGTGCACCACTCTCCCAAAATTTCCATGTATTCACCAATTCAGAAATTCCACAAACTCCGCTGTCCTTTTGGGTGTTGATGGAGGCTTCATTACATAGGCCTGATTGATTTAATCATTGGCCATCAATGATTGATTCAGCCTCTAGTCTCTCCTTTCCCGGAAGGTCAGGAGAGTGGGGATGAAACTGCAATCTTCTAAACAGGTTGTTGTTTCCCCATGCATCCTTAGGTGCATGCCGAAAGTTACTTCATTAAAACATACTCAGGTGTGGCTGAAAGGGGCTGTTATGAATATCAAGACACCTTTATACCACTTATCACTTAGGAATGAGTTTTGGGAGCTACATGCCAGAAACAGGGACAAAAGCTAAATATATATTTTTCCATATTATTTTTTACAAATCACAAGATCTCACACACATGCACACACACACACAAACACACACACTTATACCTACATAAATTGTGTTCCTCTTTATGTGTGTGTTTCTGATCACTTATGTCAACTCTCTGAGATTATTATAGAGAAAAATGTTAGCTCAAAATGTTAAGTTTAGGGGGCTGAAAACATGTTCCAAGGAAAAAAAGTCTGCAATACTGAACAAAAAATGAAAATCTGTGAAAGCAGTGGATTCAGAAAATAAAGAGGAATGGTAAAAGGCCCCCAGATCTAATGAAGGAAGGACAGGATCTTTACCCTGTTTGTAGGTTTGTAAGACTGGGATGGAGAATCTAGTCTCCAGGCTATTACATTATCTATTAGAATGAACCTAAATGAAAGTTAAACACCTTGATCAATTAATTCCTAAGTAGAGCAGTTTGGGGGAGGGGGGGCAATGGTCACCACTAAATTACCAAAAAAACAAAATCATTCATTTGGTTGAATATTTATGAGACTCATCATATTACTCAAGCTTATATAATAATATGCAGGGTAGTATATATTTCCTCTAAGAAACAGAGTTAAATATCGTACATTTTCTACTTCCTGAGCCATCTTCCATCCTTCCTCTTAGTTATTCCCTTGTGAATTATGGTGGCATTTATGGAGCAATTATGTGTGTGTGTGTGTGTGTGTGTGTGTGTGTGTGTGTGTGCTCTTCCTGTTTGCATAAGTTATAGGGAGTAGTAGTGTTAGTAGGGAAATGAAATTTGTGAAGTCTTTGACCTTTGTTTTCAGATTAATCCTACATTATATTGGTACAACCCTATCTTTACAAATGAAGTGATTCAGATTTTTAATTTGTTTTTGAAACTCAAATCCAACAAAATAATAAGTACAGTAATAATATCTATAATAATTTTATATTAATTGTGTTATTAGCATAATATTAGCAAATAACTAAAAATTAGTGATTTTAAGACACTTGTTTTAGTAACAGCTCACAAACTTTAGACATGCTGAGTTATCTTTATTACACAGCTTAATAAAATGCTGCTGAAACCATATGATATGGTCATCTCTATCACAGTTTATTGCACTGGAAACACCATAGGAGATAGGTTTATAAATAAATGCCTATGGGAAGCATAAAACACTGATAAGTAAATGACTAAATGACTTAGACTTAAGCATTTTTAGAATGTTTTGAAAATTTTCACTAGACAGAAGGACTGTGTAAAAAGAGATGGAGAAAACAAAAGTTATATTGAGACATTTTGCAATAAAAATATTACTGATTTTGTTCATGCTTTATTGCTCAGATGGTGAATAGAAACCTGGACTATATTTTACTTTTCTGGAAATATAATACACCTGAAGGTAAAGTATTTTGATTTAAGAGCCATGTGGTGTGAGCATGAGAGATTGTGAAGTAGAAAATAAGTAACAGAGTTTATGGTAGAGTAAGGAAAATCCAACAAAGAAAAAAAAACTTACAGAAGTCTGCACAATCCTGATAAATTGAAATTGCTTCAACTTACAGAATGAGAAAATTGAGTGTAAGTGTGGTAATTGATAGGTAGCTTATAGGGAATGGTGAAACAACAGACAACTAGTATGCAGCAGTTTGTATCCAGGAGCAGTTTTTAATACCAGGCTCTCTAACCAGGGCTACATTTTATAGTAAGTAGTAAGAAGGGTGCAAAGATTCAAACAATGAAAGGGAGGTGCATCTGGGTGGCTCAGTTGGTTGAGCATCCGACTTTGGCTCAGGTCATGGTCTCCTGGTTTATGGGTTCAAGCCCAGTGTTGGGCTCTGTGCTGACAGCTCAGAACCTGGAGCCTGCTTCGATTTGTTTGTATAAACAAACAAACAAACAAACATTAGAAAAATGAAAAGGAAAGGGTTGATGATTAATGGGAGGAAACTATCCAGGTTGTGATTATCTCAGAAACAGCTTTCTTGCTCAAAGTTAGAAAGTCATATACAGTTAGAGGAGTGGGGAAACAAAACAAAACAAAACAAAACAAATCACATAATAATAGTGCTGACTATCAAAACTATGAAACATCTGACATTTAATTTTACTTGCTAGCTTTTAAGATATATTACCATGATTTCATGAATGCTAGGAGAAGACATGAGACTCTTCTGTTAGAGACAAAAGAGACTTCCTATTCACAGCATCAGTAGTAGCCAGAATACTAATCTTTTCTTGCACCTATTCTGCAAACTCCAATTCCCATAAGAAAACAAGAGGGCCAGCTTATGTGTGCACACACAGCATATTACATCACAGCTGAAGGATCCCAAGCTAAAGCCAACCCAATCTTTATATTGAGCTTCTGACAAACCTGTTAACACTTTGCTCCAGAGAAAGATATCTTTATTCTATGGGCAGTAAACATATCTTCTCTTTTACTATGAGGGAGACACTATCTTTATATTCCAAGACCGATCACTTTGTGAATATCCTTGAAAAGATAGGCTGAAAGAGAGCTGTCAATGCCTTTGCTTCCAAGACATGCAGAAACATGAGAGCTCTTTGGAGAATTGTTTCCCAATAGTTAACATTTCATTACTTGCCTAGCACTATTATAAGCCTTTTGTTTCCAGTAACTGATCTTATCCTCAGAATAACTCTATGAGGTGGGGGATCCTTTTCTCATTTTAGTGAAGAGGAAAATGAGGCACAGGAAGGTAAGGAATTATCAGCTAGTATGTGGCAATCTGGTTCAAAAGCTGTACTTTCAATTCCTATGTTGTCTTGAAGTGGAACTGTTCTTGAAAGGAGCTTTGGGTAAATTCACTCCTATTCATATTCATATATGTATATAAGTATATAGCATAAAGTATCAAGAGAATACACAACATCATGAGAAAGTCACTTTTTCCACATTTTTGGTGGACAAATGCAAGAACAAGAAAAAATATCAGGGGATATTCATGTGCTCTAAAATATTGGCCAATTATAAAATGTAATATTCAAAATAAAAAGACAATAATAGAAATTTGAATGGAAACATAGGAAAAGAGACACTTCAGTGAATAATATATAACCAGGAGGAAGAAATAAAATAAGCAGAGACCAATTAATTTCCCACTATTTACCAGTTCCTACTAAAGAATAAGTAGGAGTTATTATAAAAAGACAATGTAGTATCACAGTGTATTTGTCTTATTTTGGTCTACATTTATATTCAAATTAAATGTTTAATTTGGACTCTAGGCTTCATGGAATGGTTTAAAACTCTCAACCTGTCCTTCTGCTGTATTTTATTAAACAATGAGTCATTTAATTGCTAATTGTGCTAGCCAGTGTTCTAGATGCTTGCTTATAATTGGGAATAAGAGTCTTTGTTATTCTTTTTTTTTTTTTTAATTTATTTATTTCTAGGAGAGAGAGAGAGAGAGACAGCGTGACCAGGGGAGGGTCAGAGAGGGAGGGAGTCACAGACCGACACAGGCTCCAGGCTCTGAGCTGGCAGTCAGCACAGAGCCCGACGCGGGGCTCGAACACACGAACCGCGAGATCATGACCTAAGCGAAAGTCGGACGCTTAACCGACTAAGCCACCCAGGCGCCCCAGAGTCTTTGTTATTCTTGAGCTTACACTTTAGTGGGGAAGACAGACAATAAACAGATATCCAGATATGAAATATATTTTTAAATGCTTAAAACCCTATGAAGAAAAATACATCAGGACAATGGGGAAAAAAACAATGGATATCTTTAAAATAACTTTAAATGAGGTGTCATGCAAAGCCCTTATAAGAAAGTGCTTTGGGCAACGACATAGACTAAATGTCTTTCTAAAGTACTTATGCAATGATTTGGTTTAGGTAATGCCAGGGAGAAATGCCTATTATAGGTTGGTAACTTCTACAACATTGTGTTGGTGGGTCATTTCTTCTTAGAAACAATCACAATACAGAATATTCCATTGAAAATTAGTACTCAAGATAGGAGATTATTATTTTAACTAGAATTAATCATAATTTTCCAGTAGATTGGCTTTTGTGATTGATTAGCCTTTGGCTACCTGGTTTTGTTTTGTTTTTTTCCAAGCCATAGAATCCACTCATGTATCTTCTGAGTTACCTTATCACTGCACATAAAGGCAATTCTTATAGCTCTTCCTTTTGTGCATGGTCAGAAATGATTATCTCTTTATCTCTAATGTAGTCTGCATGCTCTGTGAAATCTTGCTTCCCAATTTCCATGTAATCTTCAGGAAACTTAGTAGCTTTTATTAAATGATCCAGAATACTAAAAATGTCCCTGGATGTATATCTCTCAATATATATATAACCCAGCAGGCTTTGGGAAAGAATTCAAATCACTTTCAGTTAGGTTCCCAGAATAGATGAGATGACAGAGAAAGACATCAGGGGTCCTCAAAGAACATTGTGGTAATTTTAACACGGTGGGCCAGATTGATTAAGAGGGCCTAGAAATTAAGAAGACCAAACAGGTATGGAGCTGGCCTGATCATCCCTTAGACTCACCCACTGTAGAAAAGTGGCATGATTTGTTTTTTAAATAACACTAGTCATTCCCTAACATGATGATAGATTTGTTTGTTTATTGTCTATTTTGCCCTTAGGGGAGGAACTTAATCTTGTTTATGACTGCATTCCCAGTATCTAGCAAAACTTGACACAAAATAGACATTCAATAAATATTTGCTGAATACATTTAATTCTATAAACTTTCAATATCCAAATATTTGAATAAAATTTTAAGCATAACATTCAGCTTTGTTCTTTACATATTTGTTTTGTAGTGATACAAAATAAGAATTGCAAAGCTGTGAGAAATAATGCTAGCCCACTTGTAACTATTTTATTTGCTCAAATAGGTTGGAATTAGGAAAGAAAGAGAGAAAGGAAAGAAATGAAAAATGGAAAAAGAACAAAAGAAGAAAGGAAAGGAAAAGAAGGAAGGAAGGAAGGGAAAGAAGGAAGGAAGGAAGGAAGGAAGGAAGGAAGGAAGGAAGGAAGGAAGGAAGGAAGGAAGGAAGGAAGAAGGAAGGAAGGAGGAAGAAAGAAGAAAGAAAGAAAGAAAGAAAGAAAGAAAGAAAGAAAGAAAGAAAGAAAGAAAGAAAGAAAGAAAAAGAAAGAAAGAAAAGAAAAAAGGGAAGGAAAAGAGAGAAAGAAAGAGAGAAGGCCAGAAAGTAAGAGGGGAAAGGGAAGGAGAAAGAAGAGAAGGTGGGAGGGAAAGAGGGGAGGAAAAAATACAACTTTGTTGTTGCTCAACAACAGAGTCACAAGCTTTAAAAAGCTAAGAAAAATAAGGAAAATAAAAATGAAATCACTGCTGGTACAATTTTGAAATTGGAAAACATATCATAAAATGTCATTATGATATAATAGTTGAAAAAAAGAGTGGGTATATAAACTACAAAATTGCAAATTTTTTTAATGTTGGTTGGTAAAATTACCTACTTTTATCTGTTACTGTCCTGGGTTCCTATCAAATTCTGTAGAGTTGGGTACCATTACTTCAGCGGGATAGAAATAAAAGAGGATAATTATAATACCGACTTTGCAACCAAAGTTGATTTTGAATCCCAACTCTGACACCTTTTGGCTGGTGACTTTGGGCAAGGAACTTAACCTTTCTAAGCCTCAGGTTTTATAGTATTAAAATGATGCTAGCAATAACCTATCTTAGAGTGTTGTCATAATATATATCACTACATGTGATAAATCATATAATGCTTAGCTGATTACTGCCCTAGTTAGGGAGCAATAATTGGCATTTTTATTGTTATAGAGAATGTTCTAGACAGATACATGATGAAAATTGATTCTAGAATGAATAAAATGGTCCTTCATTGGTGTTAATAGCACTGAAATACCTCTAGGGCCTATGGAAGAGTAGATTAGGGGACATTAACATTTGGGGACTGCTGTCACCCCTGCCTGGTTTTAATTAACTTGATTATGCATTAGTATCAAATCCTAAGTTAAATCTAGAGGGCTGTTAAATGTGGTGCAGGGGAAAGGAATTAACACACTTTATGCATTTACTAAGGATCATCCTCCATCCAAGCTACATGACAAGTGCTATCTCACTTAATTTATTTCTCATATTGACCCATTTGCCCTGTTTTTCAGAGACCAAAAATATAACTCAGAGTGATTAACTTACCCAAGATCATGCATATAGTTAATGGAGGATTTGGGATTTGAAACTAGAGACATCTAGCTCAAAAATGCATTCTCTTTACTCTCTGATTTGCTGACTTCTATGCCTTGGATTCAGTGGATTTTACTCTAATTCTGAAACATCTGTCTTGGGGAATCAAGAAAAATCTGTCTCGAGAAATCAAGTGGAACTGATTGTTTGATGCCCAGAAAACAGCAAAATACATATGGTGAAATGTAGATGTGATTCAAATTCCCAAAGTGTTTGTTTTTTACCCAAGTAAATTTGGTTTTAGTACCTTAAAAATAAAGATGTTTTTAATATCTTATTTTAAGAGTATGTATTTATTTTCATAGCAAAGCCTCATTTTATGGCCTCTGCAGGAACATCAGGTATCTGTTATATTCTCAAGGCTAAGGCAGACATCTCCAGGCATTGCGTAGTAGACTGAGAATAATACAATAATACCCCAAGTTGAGAGAGTTTTCCTTGTGGTCCAGCTCTTGATTTCAGCTCAGGTTGTGATCTCGCTGTTCGTGGGGTCAAGTCCCACATTGGGCTCTGTGCTGGTGGCCGGGGTTTGCTTGGGATGTTGTCTCTCCTTCTCTCTGTCCCTCCCTAGCTTGTTCTCTCTTTCAATCTCTTTCTTTCTCTCTCTCTGTCTCCCCGCCTCAAAAATAATTAATAAATAAACAACAACAAAAAAAAGATTTAAAATGATTTGCAGGCTCCAAACAATGACCTCTCACACCAACCCTTTTAAAACCATTCACATGTCATGACTGTGCATAAATGAAAAACCCTGAGGCAACTTATGATGAATTTGCTAAATACATATTGGGGCATCTCAAAACTCAAGCACACAAATGAAGCCAGACCACAATGAGAAGGATTCAATTAGAATATAAAAAGTACTCAGAAGTCCACTTTTTTTTTTTTTTTTTTTTTTAAATCACTGCTTCTGTGATATTGTGGAATAGCTTTCTCTGTTTCTCTGTTCGGTTGGTGAAATTGGCAGTATAAAGTACCTAAGTATATCTTACATTTTGGAACATAATGTCTAGGCATTTACTTACTGTCTCTGAATCCTAATTCCAAATTATTGGGAAAGAAAATCGGTATAGTTCACTTTAGATGCGGAAGTCAGTCATAACACAATGATTGTAATCATGTGGCTAGAGCAATGAACAATCCATTTAAGGCTCATTCTTAAGGGAAAGGAAATGCTCTCATGGAAGGGGAGATGACCTCTTCTATGGAAAACAGCTATCTAACTTCTCTACAACATATATGCATATCAAATATTTTACAAATATTTAGACAACTCATTACCATTCATACACTTGGACTTTTAAAAATTATTAGAAAACAAAACCTGTTCTAGATACCAAAATCTGCTCCCAGCCCTAGCCATTTTTTCCAGTGGGTGCATGGGTATGTGTGTGCATGTTAATGGTATGGAAATCATTTTGCCTCATTTTGCGAAAGTGGAGTATGTTGCTTTAAACAGCAGCTGGATCATTTTCTATGTGTAAACATAGTCGATTTACTGAAGTAAAGAGACTTTGGGCTAGATGAGGGAAAAGAGAGGTAAAGAGTACGTCCAGGAAGATATATTGTGTGTAATCACTTGAGCTTTCCTGGCAGATGGGGACTCAGTAAACAATAATGCTTTAATAATATTTGCACCCTGTGCAATTCTACATTGGCTTTATCTTGCCTTTGCCTTTGCTGTGGTCAGCACATGTCTCCTTTGCAATGTAAAGTCAAAGGTGCTAGCTGTATTGAAAGGAAGACTGTGGTGTAGATGCCTCTCTATTAAGAACCAAGCAATGACATCTACACTTTTATGTATGCTTGCTGACAGGCATTCATGATAATGACTTGCAAAGCTTGCTGACCCTGTTTTGACTCGATCTGTTCATTTCTGATTTATCCATTCCCATTAGAGTGCTAGTTTATGGATACAAATATTACTGTGAAAGAGAACACTAAAATATTTTTGTTTTGTTTTGTTTTGAAAAATAAAGTTCTAGCAAATGCCAAAGATTTTTTAAGTTGATAGGGTTTTATTTCCTTATGTAATGATTTTGTGAGCCTTCAAATCTAGATACTAAGTTACTAAGAAGTAAATGTTTTTCATATTAAAAAGCAACAAGTCATGCTTTTTAATGGTATGCTTATCATTATGGCAAAACTAATTTTATAGGGGAGAATGCTCTTAATTTATTCAAGTGATTAATATTAAAGATAATAGATTCATATTCATAAAGAATGCAGAATAGTTTATAACCTTTCTAAACAAAACTAGATTCTTATTTTTTTCTTTAAATTCAAGTTAGTTTCAGGGGTAGAACTCAGTGACTCCTCACCTACATAGAACATCCTGTGCTTATCCCAACAAGTTCCTTCCTTAATGCCCATCAGCCATTTAGCTCCCCCACACCACCTCAACACCCAACATCCCTCCAGCAACCCTTAGTTTGTTCTCTGTATTTTAGAGTTTTTTTATGGTTTGCCTCCCTCTCTATTTTTATCTTATTTTATTTTTATTTCCGTTCCCTTATATTCATGTTTTGTTTCATAAATTCCACATATGAGTGAAATCATTTGGTGTTTGTCTTTCTCTGACTGACTTATTCGCTTAGCATAATACACTCTAGTTTCATCCACATTGTTGCAAATGGCAAGATTTCATTCTTTTTTATCTCCAAGTAATAATCCATTGTATACATATACCACATCTTTATCCATTCATCAGTCAATGGATATTTGGGCTTTTTCCAAAATTTGGATATTGTTGATAGTGCTGCTATAAACATTGGGGTGCATGTGCCCTTCCAAATCAGCATATCCTTTGGATAAATACCTTGTAGTGCAGTTGCTGGGTCATAGGGTAGTTCTGTTTTTAATTTTTTGAGGAACTTACATACTAGTTTCCAGAATGGCTGCACCAATTTGCATCCCCACCAACAATACGAAAGGGTTCCCCTTTCTCCACGTCCTTGCCAACATCTGTTGTTTCCTGAGTTGTTCAATTTAGCCATTCAGACAGGTGTGAGGTGGTATCTCATTGTGGTTTTGATTTATATTTCTCTGGTGATAAATGATGTTGAGCATCTTTTCATGTGTCTGTTAGACATCTGGATGTCTTCTTTGGAAAAGTGTCTATTCATGTCTTCTGCTCATGTCTTCACTGGATTATTTGTTTTTTTGGGTGTTGAGTTTGAAAAGTTCTCTATAGATTTTGGGTACTAACCCTTTATCTGATATGTCATTTGTAAATATCTTCTCTCATTCCATCAGTTGCCTTTTAGTTTTGTTGATTGTTTCCTTTGCTGTGCAGTAGCTTTTTATTTTGATGAGGTCCAGTTGTCCATTTTTGCTTTTGTTTCCCTTGCCTCTGGAGACATGTCTAATAAGTTGCTGCAGCTGAGGTAAGACAGGTTGTTGCCTGTTTTCTCTAGTATTTTGATGGTTCCCTGTATCACATTTAGGTCTTTCATCCATTTTGAGTTAAGTTTTGTGTGTAGTGTAGGAAAATGTCCAGTTTCATTCTTCTGCATGTTGCTGACCAGTTTTCCCAACACCATTTTTTGGAATGACTACCTTTTTTCCATTGGATAGTCTTTCCTACTTTGTCAAAGGTTAGTTGGCCATATGAAATGGGTCTTTTTCTGGTTTCTCTATTCTGTTCCATCGATCCATATATCTGTTTTTGTGCTAATACCATACTATCTTGATGATTATGGCATTGTAATACAGCTTGAAGTCCAGAATTGTGATGCCCCTAGCTTTGTTTTTCTTGTCCAACATTACTTTGGCTATTTGGGATTTTTTGTGGTTCCATAAATATTTTAGAATTGTTTGATCTAGCCCTGTGAAGAGTGGTGGTGTTATTTTGATAGTGACTGCATTGGATGCATAGATTACTTTTATTTATTTCTGAGAAAGAGAGAAAGAGAGAGACTGCATGAGTAGGGGAGGGTCAGAGAGAGAGAGGGAGACATAGAATCTCAAACAAGCTCCAGGCTTTGAGCTGGCCGTCAGCACAGAGCCCAACGTGGGGCTCAAACTCACGAACTGCGAGATCATGACTGGACTCTTAACCGACTGAGCCACCCAGGCACCCCAAAAAATTATGTTTTATAAAACAAATGAAATAAGAAAGTAAAGAGAAAAGAGAATACCGTTTTCTAGAGAAAGGTTAAAAATGAACTGATGTTTGCTTTTTTCTGAAAGAGACATTAGTAACAACATGAACTGGAATTAACTAAGACTTTAATGAAATGGAGGTAAGTAATTTACCTGATAAAAATTTCAATTTAATAGCTATCAAGATTCTCACCAAAGTTAGGAGAACAATACATGAACAAAATGAAAATTTCAACAAAGAGATAGAAAACATAAGAAAATAACAAACAGAAATTAGAGAGCCAAAGAATACAGTAGCCCAACCGAAATTCTGTAGAGGGCTTCAGGCAGATTAGATGAAGTATAAGAAAGGATCAGGGGTGCCTGAGTGGCTCAGTCAGTTAAGTGTCTGGCTTTGACTCAGGTCATAATCTCACAGTTTGTGGATTTGAGCCCCATACCTGGCTCTTTGCTTACAGCTTAGCGCCTGGAGCCTGCTTTGGATTCTGTGTCTCCTTCTCTCTCTCTGCCTTTCCTGTTTGTGCTCCGTCTCTTTCTCAAAAATAAATAAATATTCAAAAATTTTTAATAATTAAAAAAAAGAATTAGTGAACTCAGAGACAGGGCAGTGGCATCATCCAATCAGAGTAGCAAAAAGAAAAATAATAAAAAAGAGCAAAGGGCAGCTGGAGGGCAAATATTAACAACCCTGAGTGATAAATAGATAGCAGTAAATAATTGGGGAAATCCAATACCCTATTTTTAACACTGGATATATTAAAAATGAATTATAGAATAATAAATTATAGAAAGAAAATAAATAAGGAAACATTGGGTTAATTACAGGTTAAACCTAGTGGACATAACAGATATTTACACAGCATTCCACCCAATAGAAACAGCAGAATACATTCCTCTCAACAGCACATGTAACACCTTAGAGTATAAAACATATGTTAGGCACAAAACAAGTCTTAATAAATTTAAGAGTATTAAAATAATATCAAGAATCTTTCCCCATTACAATGGTGTGAAACTAGACATCAATTACTAGAAGAAAACTAGAAAATTCACAAATAAGTGGAAATTAAACAATATGCTACTGATCAACTATTGGATCAAAGAAGAAATCAAAAGAGAAAATT
The DNA here is from genome assembly GCA_017311185.1 of Proteles cristata cristata. NCBI lineage: Eukaryota > Metazoa > Chordata > Mammalia > Carnivora > Hyaenidae > Proteles > Proteles cristata. The sequence continues at coordinate 588,779 of JAESUZ010003447.1, read as the reverse complement.
TTGTTTAATTTTGAAAGAAATAAAAATGAAAATATAAAATACCAAAACTTATAGGATGCAGAAATAGTAGTACTCAGAGGGAAGTTCATGTAGTAATGTAGTAAATGCCTACATTAAGAAGTAAGAAAGTTGTCAAATAAATAATTTAACTTGACATCTAAAGAACTAGAAAAAGAACAAACTGAGTCCAACTTTAATAGAAGGGTGGAACTATCAAAGATCAAAGTAGAAATTAATGAAATAGAGACTAAAAAAATAGAAAAAATCAACTAAGAGTTGGCTTTTTGAAAAGATAAACAAAATTAGCAATTAGTAAAACTCACAAGGAAAAAATGAGAGAACTCAAATAAAATCAGAAATGAAAAGGGAGACATTATAACTGATATCACAGAAATACAGTGTATTATAAAACACTACTATGAATAATTACACACCAACAAACTGGATAACCTGAAAGAACTGAATACATTCCTAGAAACATACAAGCTACCAAGACAGAATTATGAGAAAATAGAAAATCTGAACAGACCCATTACTAGTAAAGAGTCTGAATCAGTAATAAAAGCCTTCAACAAAAGTCTAGGACCAGATGGCTTCACTGATGAATTCTACGAACCATTAAAAAAAAAAAAAAATCATATCAATCCTTTCAAACTCTTTCAAATTTGAAGAGGAGAAAGGAACTCATTTTATGAGGCCAACATTACCCCCAATATCAAAAATAGAAAAGGACATTACTAGAAAAGAAAATTGCAGGCCCATAGTCCTCATGAACATATAGACTCAAAATTCCTCAACAAAATATCCACAAAGCAAATTCAACAATCAAAAGGATCAAATGCCAAAGAACAAAATTGGACTTCTATCTTTTACCACACGCAAAAACTAACTCAAAATGGATTGAAGATTTGCATGTAAGACCTGAAACTATAAAACTCCTAGAAAAAAATACAGTATGCTCCTTCACATGAGTCTTGGCAATGATTTTTTGGAATTGACACTAAAAGCAAAGACAAGAGGTAAAAATACACAACTGGGATTGTATCAAACTAAAAACAGGTTTTAGAGATCTTTTTCTGTGGTTGTTAAACCTGGTAAACCTCTAACTCTCAAGGGTGTGTTTGTCCCAGAGGAAGATCATTTGAGAAAGTACTTACCATAGAGAACACAGAGCAGAGTGATACATAGACAAATTCTGAGGACATTGCTCAAACATTTCTTTAGCCAACTCTGCCCTTTTGACATGTAATTTACAAAGTCAGTAAATTCTCTTATGAGCTTAAAGTGGATTGAATTAAGCTTTTTGTTATTTCCAATGAAGAATGCTGTTATAATTGTTTGCGAGCTATCTCCTCTTAAGGCAGAATTTGAAGATACCCTTTTATGTTTTTTTTCTCCCCAGTCTTTTCTATCTAGTTTGTTCTGCAGTCATGCAGGCATGTAGGACCCTAACATTAACTATTTACCCTTGATTTTTTTCTTTCCTTTTTGGAAATACATATGATTTAAGAAAAAAAAAATAGAGACACTGCCTAGGTAAATAATCAGGAAGAGCTCAGTATGAACCTTTATATAGTGATGACAAATTTATTGATCATGTACAATGCACATAGATGTTATAGAGAAAGAATTTGAAATTCACAGAGATTAAATAATACTGGTGACTCTGCTTACCTAGTAAGTCACAAGGTCAAGATGCAAACCAGGTCTGTCTGACTCCAAAAGTAATGCTATTCCCATTAGGCTCTGTTATTAATGGGGAAAGTCATAATTGCCTAGAAATGATGACATTTTATGAGAAGTGTTTAAACCTCACTGGTATTAAAACTGCTTTTTAAAAACACTGCATGTCTTCACAGATGATTTTGTAAGATTTAGCCAAGATGGAGAAAAGGGCAGTTTTCCTCTGCTGTTTACACTGAGTATTAAATAGATGCATAATTTTGAATGTGTTGTAAAGGATTTCTCATTAAAACAGTATTTGCCATATCTACATATGCATAACAATTTTAGGTGAACTATATACCATATGGGGACTAACCTCACAATGCACACAGGATAATTTAATACTTGCTAAATAGAATTTTGCCTGTTCTAGGACTTTTCCATAGAGCATTACTGAATTCGATGAAACTAAAATTTCTATATTCTATATTTGTGTTACAGTAAGTGTGATAAATACAAATAAGAATAAAGAAAGATATTTATATTTCAGCAGTGACTCTTGCAAAGAAAGAATATCAATCACATATAATTGTCAGTTCCTAATTTAGAAAGAATATTCCATTCTAAACCAGTAAATATATATATATCAAAATAAACAAAGTTTTGGAAAACAAATCATAATGAGAATGCCCTCTATTTCTGTTGTCACCGAAATTAAAATTACTGTTCTCTTTATATTTATTTTCTATGTGTAACAAGTAGATCGTTTATTAGCAACGAGAGCTAACATGTTTCAAGCAAACCATTTTGCACTGAATTTGGACTGGAATTGTATACTTACCTGAAAAGGTTTATGACTTCCCTCCTGGTTCAAATATAAAATTGATCCTTGAAGGAAAATTTATAGTTAATCTTGGTTATGCCCTTGAGCTCTCTTCTAGTACACAGGAGTGAACCAAGCAAATGAAAGTCACATGTACATGTATAAAATTTGACATGATACTTGTTGGACCACTTAGATTTATGAGATAACTTCCACTGTCTGAACCTTATTCAGTTTAGAGCTCTGAGATAAAGCATTTACTCCATGTAAGATTAGTAATTAGCTTGCACACCACCATTTCTGTCACCTCTACCAAAAACAACTACAGCAAGAAGCTGTGTTAAAAATCCTTTAAGAATACCCAATATAAAGTCAGAGGATGTTTAAAAAAATTTTTTTTCAAAGATTGGTGTTTTTTTGGTTTATGTTTAGTTGGGTTATTGATAAAGAAAGGGAGGCAAGGCAAATGTTTATTTTTCTGCATGAGGGACATAATACAATCTTGCCTAATATGTTATAATGTATCATCTTGAAAGAGGCAAGATGGGAGATATGCAGACATCACTAAACTATTGTAAAGATTTCTCTGTAAAATGAATATATATTCATGGGTACCTTAAAAATGTCAGTGTAAATTATCAAATCTTTGTATTGCATTTAGCTGGTTAGAAAAATAAAAGATTAAAGACAAATGGAAGATAATTTATGGAGGGCTAAAGGGTGACCATTGCCAAGAACAAAATAACCCAAACCTTGAATGATCTTGGTGGAGAAGAGAAGATTAAGCAGAATTTAAGGAACAAAACGGAGAACTTTGTAAGAGTCATTGGAAATCATGATGTCTTATTCCTTCTCACAACTGCCTTTCCCCTTCAAAGACAACCCTAGATGATGTGATGGAGCTTGAGCCAATTGAATTCTGCATATGACTTTTCAGTATTGGGAAACAGAGGCTGAGTATGTCTGGGTGCTGCACACATTTCTTTCAGAATCAATGGCAATGAGAAGAGATAATAAATTCTGAACTTATCCTCTATGTGATATAAAAATATACTGACACTGCAGGCGAACATGAAAAGACAAGGACCATGAATCTAGTAGTTTCCAATTGATTTCATCCTGTGAGTTTTAATTTTTTTCTCCAAATTGTTAAGCCCTGGCCACCGAGACAAAGACCTTTCAGTCTTTATAAATTTCATTTCAACTGGTTAATCCCAAACAGAATGTGAAAAGAAAAAATATTTAAGCTACAATCTTTCTCCTTCAATGTATCTCACACTGATTTATTGATGCATTAAGAAGAATGGTATCCCATAGTTACTGTATGACACTTTCTGGGACAACATTTTTATGACAAAAATTCAACTGGTGGGTATATAAAAAATAATGATGAGAGAAATCTGTGCATGGTATAAAGATGTAAGTGTCTTCATAAATCTATGAGAAATATAAGTATCTTTGAACAGTAATCAAGGAAGCAAAGTACTTTCAAAATGAGCATATAAATAAGGTCTTATACTCATATTTCTAAATCTGAGTTTGATAATCTTTAGAATGAAGCTGTCTGAGACTTGAAACTTTTTAGTTATGCCTTATTGAGTGCAAACACTGATTTTTATATTTTATTCAGAAGACTTTTGTTAAACACAATTATATATAAAGACTTGTAAAAGGATAAAAATTGTCTTAATTCCTGTTATCAAAAAAAATTTAGTAGCACAGGAGAATTAATATGTGTACTTAAGTCGCTATAGAAAAAAGGCATTGCATCTTAAGTGTCCTAAGATGTTAAAGAGCTTTACGTTTAGTTCTGTTAATTTTTGTTTTTTAAGAGAGGAAGAGAAAGAGAGCACACAAGAGCATGAGCAAGCAGAAGAGGGGCAAAGGGAGAGAAAGAATCTTAAGTAGGTTCCACACCCAGTGCAGATCTGAGGACTTTGAAATCATGACCTGAGCCAAAATTAAGAGTTAGAGGCTCAACCTGCTAAACTACCCAGGAACCCTTAGGTCTGTGATTCCTAAAAAAAAAAAAAAAAAAAGTATGTTGGAATTCAGAAAGTCATGAGTCAGGCCTGAGCATGAATATTTAAAAAAAAAAATCTTTTCTTCTCTGTCTGACCTTAAAATATAAGCATTTTTCTGAATTCTTCACTGGGCCTTCTTTTCTTCTTACTGTACCAGTGGTATACTTTCAAAAGTTTTGCATTGTGAGGAAGCACACATAAATATGTGAAGCGGCAATATAAAATAAATATGAAGTAATACAGTTTATGGCAAACTAGAGAGTTCATTTAAATTCAGTTTCAAACAATCACATTCAGTTTTATAAAAGACATTCTTCAGACAAAACAAGAGTGTCAACGACATTTGGCCCAGAGGTCAAGAGTTGTGACATTATATTCTCTTAGGTATTACATTCTCTCCCTATTTTTGATTGACATCTATATTTTCTAATTCTAACATAGTGCTAATTATTCAACACATGGTTATTGGTACCTACTATGTATTAAGTTCTATACAAGACATTGAACATAAGAGAGGACAGGACTGATATGGTCCCTGCAATTTTTGAGCATGAAACTGAGCAGTGATAGACAGTAAATAAATAAATTATTGCATATGAATGATGCTTTGGAGTTGAGGCTGAGAACTAACATTCTAGGTATAGACATTCATGTGGAGGAATTACGTGTGGAGTGAAAGAGCTTGGGTCTCCTGAAAACTATGTGGAAGGCTGAGGTTTTTTTAAAAAATGCGAATGAGGTGGAGAGTGGAATAAAAATAATGTGGAGTGTCAGGGTCATAATTTTCAAGGTGCAATAGAAAGTCGTTGAATGTATAACCACCACCCCATGCTATGTGGGAGCCCCTTCCTTGCTTACTGATAATAGCTTGGGTCTCAAGTTATAACACAACCTTATTTTCAGATATTGGAAAACATGAGGTTTTTAAAAACTTCATTATTATACTCAATTGATTCCTCTTTTGCAGGAGAACTTAAGGCTATTCGAAGTAATTTGAGGTCCTGAAGTCAAAAGCAGTGTGATAGGCAGAATTCTAAGATGACTTCTCAAGATTCCCAGTCCCTGAATATTCACTAAAACATTAATCTAGAACCTGCTATGCAAAGATTTTGCAGATGTACTAAAGTAGACTTTAGTATAGGGAGATTACTTGTGTGGGTCTGACTTAGTCACTAACCTTTTATTTTTATTTAAAAATTTTTTTTAAAGATGATTTATTGTAAAATTAGCTAACATACAGTGTATGCAGTGTGCTCTTGGCTTCAGGGGTAGATTCCCGTGATTCATCGCTTGCATACAACACCCAGTGCTCATCGTAACAAGTGCCCTCCTCAATGCCTCTTAACCATTTCCCCCTCTCCACTGCCCACCCCCCATCAACCCTCAATTTGTTTTCTGTATTTAAGAGTCTCTTCTGATTTGCCTCTGTTGGAAACTATTTTTTCCCCTTCCCTTCCCTTCCCCCATGGTCTTCTGTTAAGTTTCTCAAGTTCCTTTTAAAAACAGTTTTCTTTGGCTGGTTACATAAGAGAAAGCAATGGTTTGAAGCTGGGATGGGCACCCAGTGTGCTATCGGTGGCTTGAAGATAAAAGAAAGCATATGCAAAAGAACTTAAGGAGTGGTCTCAAGGAGTTAGGAGCAAACCCCAGCTGGCAAGGAAACAGGAGTCAGATTTATAATTGCAAAGGAATGAAATCTTAGATCAGGAATGAGCTGAAAATGAGTTTTTCCCCAGAGCCTCCGGATGAGAACTCGGTTCTGCTGATATCCTCATCCCACCTTGGGATACCTTACCCAGAGAATAAAGCCATTCCATGTCAGACTTTTGACCCACAATAATATAAGCTAATAAATAGATGTTGCTTTAAGCCATTACATTTGTGGTAATTTGTTACAGGGAAATAGAAATCAGGGAGCATGGTCTTCTGTTAGTGTGGTATTTCTCTTCTCCTCTGAGTAAGCTGCTTCTGGCTCCTCTAGATAGTAGACAAGGGGTAAAGATAGGTAAGGCCGTTGAGGGGAAAGATGAGGTGTTTTTATTTATTTTTTTTTTAATATTTTTAATGTTTTTTATTTATTTCTAGGAGAGAGAGAGAGAGAGAGAGACAGCGTGAGCAGGGGAGGGTCAGAGAGGGAGTCACAGACTGAAACAGGCTCCAGGCTCTGAGCTGGCAGTTAGCACAGAGCCCGACGCGGGGCTCGAACCCACGAACCGCGAGATCATGACCTGAGCGAAAGTCAGACGCTTAACCGACTAAGCCACCCGGACGCCCCAAGGTGTTTTTAAATGACCCAAGTCCAGCTGCCTTTCCAGGCTCATGTGAAAACAAATCATTCTTTTTTTCTGCTAAAAGTTTGTTACAGCTTGAAAGATGAAATATCTTGCCTTTTGACTTCTCTAGATAAGAAGTCATTTTCTGTGATTATGAATGCTACAAACTCCTGAGGACACATGCGAGCTTTTCCCAAGAACTTTCTCACTGTTCTACACTCCAAGTGTCCTAATGGAAATAAGAAGGTGACGGCTTCCTTTCCTTGTCAGAGGCACTTCTAATTTCTGAGTGATTCTTTTGGGTCCCCCTCATATTACCAGGGAATGGAACATTACCCATTGCAGAAGGGAAGAGAAAAGCCAAGACTTGTCTACATTCCTATAAATTCTTGTTAACCTCTACCTTTCTCTTGCACAGGCTTGAATTAGATGATGAATAGAAGATATTGGAAAGATCAATTGGGTACTGCTTAGTATTTTGCAGGACATTTTCAGGTGGTCTCTCAATAGATTGTTGAGATAGTTGCCACCTATTGTTCTTAGATTTGGAAATTCTATTGTGAGTTAAGAGTAAATTTATCATTTAAAATTCTTTACTAATTATTTTTACTGAGAGAGTAATATGCTCTGATTTATGTTTTTAAAAGATCACTCTACTTGGAGGATACTAGATTGCAAGAAGGTGTGACTGAACCTGCAACAGAAGTTAGGTGACCTTGAGGGTAATGTAGGCCTTGCTATGAAGATCCATAAATAGCAGGATCAGTTTACCTGAGACCTTATAAGAAATGATGAATCTCAGGCCCTACATGAACCTACTTAAGCAGAATACATATTTTAACAAGAGCTCCTAGTAATTTGCACACTGAACAGAATTGGTGGAAAACCTGTATAGGTGAGATATGATAATTGCTTCAGCTAGGGTGATGGGTGTAGAAATGAGCAGGAAGAGGTAGATACAAAGTATATTTTTGAGACAGAATTTTCTGATAATTTGATATCAAGAGTAAGGTAAAGGAAGAAATATCAAGCTTCAATTTCTAGCTTGAGAAACATGATAGTGATTCATGACATTTGAGAGAGGAATATGGCTAGTGGAAAGGAAAGATGAGAGTTCCCATTTGGTCACATCAAGTTAAAACTATTAAGAAAATATCTTAATTGTTATACCCCAACTCATGTTTCCCTCCCATTGTTATTAACCTTATTATCTTTCTAATGCATTCTGAGTCCCTAGTTGAGAAAATGTGATTAGTTCTGGTTGATAACAATTCTGGGAAGACCATTCCTATGGTTTTCCTATTTAAAAAATAAAAATAAAAAGTTGCTTTTCCCAAAAGTGTGATTTTATTTATTTTTCCATTATTTACCAATTCTATTCTGATAGCCATGATTTAGTTAATGATAACTCCTTTCTCCAATGTTTTGTCTACCTTCCATGAGATAAAATTATTGTCCAAATAAGACAAAACTATTTCAGATCCTCATTTTAAAGAGTGTTAAAATTTTTAAAGGAAAACAACCAAGTGATTGTTCAGAAAAAGAAAAGAAAACAAAGCAAATACAAAAGAAATCATTTCAGTGTCTAACATAATTTTCATTTTCTTTTTGTACAGCTTTCAAAATAAATGGCAACAATACAAAATCAGTCCTATTTCTGAAAGGGTTAGTGGGCAATTTGTGAATACCCATTGGTAGATGTGGGTAATCATCTCTAATTAGAATACATTAGACTGTACATCTTTTTAATTGCTATGTGTTTTCTGGCTTCCTGGTCAACAAAGAAGAAATACTGATCTAACACCTAAAGAACACAATACATCACCATTACCAGGGCTACATCATTGGGAATAAATCCCAAGGCAGAGCATCATAAGGATTTTGTGATTTCCACGGTAGCTAAAGGGAAATTAAAAAGGGATTCTCTGAAGCGGTCTATAAGAAGTCTGCAAAATGTTATCGAATACCCTTTTCAATGTGCATTATTTTATTAATAATACTGTGTATTTAATGAGTTTTCCTCTATGGGGGCTTCCTTTTAGTTTTGACCTGCATTAAGAATAAAGATGCAAAAAATGTTTCAAACAACATTGTCATGGTCATTTTTTTTAATTTAAAAACAATCAAAAAGTAAAAATACATCTTTTAAACCTAGTGCTAAATATTGCAATAGCTAACATTTATAAGGGCACTATTTCTAATTTGAAGGTGGAGGAAGCAAAGGTACGAAGGGGCTAAATAACTTGTTCAAGGTCATCATCTAGTAAGTGGCAGAGCTGGAATTTCTAGGCAGTCTATTTCCTGAACTGTATTCTAAACCCCATGCTAAAACCGCCTCCGCTGAAAGATGTATGAAACAAACACATCCATTAGGTACACAAAGCAGATATAGGATCATTTCGTTCTTGTCACACAAATTTGTTCTCTCTTTTTGAAGTGTTCAGAGTGATTTGGATGTCACATTAGATAAATTTCCATGATTATATGTCTATCAATCTCTCTTCTTAGCAGGAAACATGTAAACACATACAGTTTGCATGCTTTAAAATTATATAAATGAGTATCTTTGATCATGATTTAATGATTGTAAATAATACTTATATAGCCATTTCCTTGGAGTTTTATCTCTTGATTAGATGCAATAAAAATCTTTGCAAATATTTTTGCTGAATAATTTTTGCTATGATTTAATGGGGCTGGGATAGCAGTGGGAAGATATAGTAACCTCCAATAGAGTCTAATACAGTTTTTTTTTAATTGACATTATGTTTACTCGCACTTCCAAGGCATGAAGTACAGGCTAGCTTAGGGTCATATATATGATAGATATTAAACAAATCTACTCCCCAAAATATCCGCTAAATTTGAAGTAATGATTTCCTCCTTCAAAGCCCTTCTAAGTATAGAGTGCTTCTCAGTATGGTCCCCTCATTTGGTGGTAAAATTCTTCATTTTGCATGGTTCTGACATGTATTGTAGAATATTTAGCATGTAAGTCTACTGGTCACTGCAAGCCAATGATAACTAAAACGGACCCCTACATTTGCAAATGTCCCTGATTGAAAACAACCAAAGGGAAAACCATTTCTGCCACTTACCTATTCAGTCTCTTCTGCTTCCCCATATACATCAGACTAATTTGAACCCTCCATTGGTGACACTTAAAGAATGGAGAAAGAGGCCTATAAGGTATACTTGGAAAAAAAAAAAACAGAAAAAAGTGATAAGATCTCCTCTCAAAGGTATTTATAATTCAGACGTGATGGATCTCCCTCAGGATGGATGCAGCTTGACAGAGACAGCATATTAATGGCCACCTTTGGACTGTGACTTGATGGCTATAGCAACCTTTATTTCCCAGTACTTTGTTCTTATAAGTGAATGTTATAGAAAAGGTGTGTGGTCTGGAGCATCATCCAAATAAGCAAGCTGTGGGGCACCTGGGTGGCTCAGTCGATTAAGTGTTCAACTTCAGCTCAGAACATGATCTTGTGGTTTGTGAGCTAGAGCCCCATGCCAGACTCTGTGCTGACAGCTCAGAGCCTGGAGCCGGCTTCAGGTTTTGTGTCTCCCCCTCTCTGCCCCTCCCATGCTCACACTGTCTCTTTCTGTGTCTAAATAATCAATAAACTTTAAAAATTTTTTTAACTTAAAAAGAAAGCAAGCTGTACAAAGTAGCATCTCCACTCTTTGTCAAGACTTCAGGCTCGTCACAGTCCTCCTTGCCTGTGTCCTTGCATCACATTGCTTTTGTACATCACAGCTAGGTTGGCTGGTGACAGGCTACTTTTTCTAGGGTTTGAGAACTTAACTCTTATTAACTGATTTGCTTCATCATAATTAGAGCATAATGAGTAACACTTTAAGATATAAATATTTTCCTTTATATCCTGAGAAGTATAAAATTATCTCTAATTCAATGACTATTTTAAACTAAAACATGCAAATACAGCCTTATAGCTCAATTTAAACTAAACTTAAGCACATTCAGTGTGACTCTCAATTTAACTTTCCTACCATGAAATCATCATATACAGAACACTTAATGTGATGATTATCTACATAGGTTATATTAGTCATGGGCCAATATGTTGAATTTTCTTTTGTTATCTTGAACTTTGGAATTTCTTTAACTTTTCAAAGATTATAAGCTCACAGTAATCAGAAATTGTGCTTTATTCTTCCTTGTGTTACCCACAGCCCCTGGCATAATATCAGGAGGTAGAATGTTCTTTTTATATATGTATATGTATATTCTTTTTATATATGTATGTATATATATAACTTGAAATATTTGTATTGCCCTTCAGCTTTCCGACATGATATGCAAGTATTATCTTCTGTAAAATCTCTTCACTCTTTTGCACTCATCTATAGCCACTTATTAAGACATCTATGCTCTGTGTCAATAAGATGTACAGCATTATGATTCACCAGCCAACTACATTACTAGCTTTGGCATTGTCAGGTTTTTCAACAAACTGCTAACAGATGAAGCAATAAGAGTATTAGAAAACACATTGCCTGTAGGAGCTGTTGTTATTGAGGGCAAAAGGGAATGGAGTTTATACATTTCACAGAAATATTAATAATTAAAGATTCCCTTAAATTAGAGTCGCCTTGTAGCTGAAGCCGCATCTTTAAAAAAAAAAATTTTAATGTTTTATCTATTTCTGAGAGAGAGAGAGAAAAAGAGAGACAGTGTGAGAAGGGAAGGGTCAGAGAGAGAGGGAGACACAGAATGTGAAGCAGGCTCCAGGTTCTGAGCTAGCTGTCAGCACAGAGCCTGACGCGGGGCTCGAACCGACAAACCGTGAGATCATGACCTGAGCGAAAGTTGGATGCTTAACAGACTGAATCACCAGGCTCCCCTGAAGCCACGTCTTTAAATAAAAAGCTTTTGCCATTGCTTTTATTTGAATCTATATTGTTCGACTTAGTCATAAGGCCTATGCCAATTCAAGAAGTTTAGAATGTATCCATTGTGATGAGTTGACACATGGTCATTTTTCAATTACATTATTTTAGCTAAACAACTGATAATGTCAGTAAAACTTTCTGTCGTATATAAAGTACAAATATATTTGAAACTGTTTTAAAAATTGCTTACTTAAAAAGCAGTATCATTAAAATGTATAATGGGGCATTTTGTGTAATATTTCCTTATTATTTTAATTTTTAAAGAATGAAAATGATGTCCTGAGTATTGAATAAATAAACATGAATTTATATACTGGCTGCTAGGGCTTGTCTTAAGCAAGATTGTGAATATACTAGAAGGGTCAAAAGGCACCAGTTGCCATTATGAAAATATTTGCATTGGTTCTCCAGTACTTGTACTAATAGTTTCCCTGGTTGGGATGGTCTTTGGTTCAAGTATCACATTTTCATCAAATTCGTCATGTCACTATCAAAGATACCATGCCTGTGTAATGCCTGCGGAGTCTTTCTCTTTTAAGAAACTAACTAATACAATAAATAATAGCTAATGTTTATTTCACTATGTAAATCCTTTGCCTCATTCCAGGAAACGTATTTACTCATTGAGAAGCTCAGTGGAAACCTAACCATTTTCTCTCCTTTTCCTGGTAGATTTCAAAAACAACTATGTGACTGGCACACTCAGCTTCCTTCTAAAGGCGAATGATCAGAAACAGGGTCCTTTCCACAGGTGGTCAGGTTTTTTTGTCGCCTGACTGGACTACCATGACACAATTATTGGACTAGGCATTTGCACCTTGGCAAAGACAACCATTCCTAGACTGGCTTGGAATAAGAATGCTGCTTAATAGTGTTGCCTCTAGAGAGTGACAAACTGATACAGTTAGATTATATGTCTTGGGGACATTAAATATGAAACAGAGAGAGAAAGGCGGAATCCTAGAAAGATACCATAAAAGGAAAGAGTAGCCATAGAAGCAGAAGTGAAGAAAGGAGAGCGAATTACTGTTGCCAACTCCCTAGAGTAAGACTATTAGATACTCTCTGTTGAAGGAAAGACAAGCTGACAAGGTCACTATGTCTGATAATCGGTGCTTCAGAGCTACTGCTACATCCTGAATGGCACAGTATACTGATCAAACTTTCCTGCTGTGATACTTTCTTGGGTTCTCTTTTTTCCATGCAGTTTTATAATAAAACCTCTTTATATGAGGTGACCTCTGCATCACTATTCCATTGTATTCTGTAAATTCTCAGCTAATAAAATTCCTCCAATTGCTTCTTTCCCAATTCCATAGGTTTTATAGTATTATCTTTCAAATGCATGTGATTTTATACCAAACCTCATGAGAGCTAGATAACTCTGGTTGCCTCTACTCATTTCATCTTTAATTTGTAGTTCCAAAGTCCTGGTGCTTTGGACTGAGCCTTGTGTTTGTTTGTTTTAACTTAGTGTTAATTATCCTAGTGCATACTTACAGAAATATTGCTTCTATTAAATACTACTCTTATCTTTGTTCTTGTTTCTGACTCTCCATTTGTATGAATAAAAACAAATTTTTGAGGAACATAGAATGTGATTTTTACTGTCTTAAGAAGCAGAAACTGTCAACCATAGCCCCTTGGCACTCACCTTAAATGAGTACTGTACTGTCTGAGGGCCTTCTTTGAGCCGAGGAGTATGCTTGGCCCCTCACATGGAGTATGTGGAAGAATAGGAGACAGAACATAACCAGGAGCAGGTCTCAAACAATGATGGATGAGATTTGGCAAATAGATACACATTCTTTCTGGCTTTTCAGGTGGAATAATGTTTTATATGTGTGTATACATATATAAATATTATTTATATGAGTTTAGCTTACATATATATGTATATATATATAGTTTAGTATACATATATATAAGTATATATATATGTATATACACTATATACATATACACTATATATAACTTTGGTATATGTTAGTCTTCCAGATTTTCCCAGTGAGACGGAGTCCCAGTTGCTGAAAATCATATCTTGCTTATTAATACCCTACATTGACTTTCTTATCTTCCTTCCTCATTATCCTGTTACTTTCTAGGATTGCCTCAAATATTTGTCTCAAGGTCTGTTTCTGGGGAACCCAACTTAAGTGACTTTATTCCGTTTCACTACAATTTTATAGTTGAAGCTTTGGCAAAACTTCCATAGACAAAATTCATGCCCTTTTCTTATATTAAGAGTAATAAATACATCTCCTTCAAATAGTGTAAAATTAAGAGATATAGTTGGCAACTTATAGAAACTCTCTCATCTTTGTAGGTCTCTTTCCCTACAAAGATGACCTCTTGGCATTGGACTCCAGCTGCCTCCTCTTCATTGTTCTTGTATTCTGTGCCTTATTCATCATTTTTAAGGCTTATCTAATCAACTGTGTTTGGAACTGCTGTAAATACATCAACAACAGAAACATGCCAGAGATTACTGTGTACCCTGCCTTTGAAGCACCTTCACAGTATGTTTTCCCAATGTATGAAATGGCAGTGAAGATGCCCAAGAAGGTGACACTGCTTCCTTAAATACTGACCTGAAGAAATTCTGCCTTTGTCAATAAATCCTATACCAGCTTTTTGTCTTGTTTCTTTTACAGAATGCTATAATACAGGGCTCTTCAAACTTGTTTGATATAAAGTACATTTTCCTTTGTTTAAGCATTTATTTTCAATCACTAGCAAGTTTTTTGGATATCTATTCAAAGTTTTATTTTAATCGTTATGTCTATTACATTCTAATAGTTTTTGAAGACAATCTAGGTTAAGCAAGAGCAAAGTGCCATTGTTTTCTTTGAATGGGGGGAGGGATCGGTGTGTTCTCTACACATTTTCTTTTTTGACTTTGCACTTTCTTTATATAATAGTTTGCATTTTGGTTATTTGCTGCTCTGGATACTTTCAGGAAGAATGACTTTAATATTCAGGGTGAGTGAGTTGGGGATAAGATCTGAAGTTTTCGCTATGAAAACAGGAAAAATCTATACCATTTTAACTTGACTGTGGAAGATGATGGTTGCATGTTTCTAATTTGCATGCATTTCCATCTTTGTGATAAGATGCTTTAATAAATCTCTTAAATATTAAAAAATATAACACAGTATTAACTAATGGGAATAAAAATAAAAATTTAAAGTAAAACACACACACATATATAGGGAAAGGAACTAAAAAAAGACCTGATATTCTCATACATTGATGTTGAGAATATAAAATGATACAATCACTTTGGAAAAGAGTTGTAAGTAATGTATCTGGAAGATGAGTAACTAATAGATTATCTAACCATTCATTTCCTAGCTTTTACTCAAGATTAAAAAAAGAGCATATGTTCATACAAAGCACTTGTACATGACCAATCAGAGCAGCTTATTTATAATAGCCAAAAAGATTGGTAACAACCACCATGCTAACAAGTGAATGGATAAACAAATGGTGGTATATCTATATAATGAAATACTACTCAGCAATAAAAAATAATAAACTATCAATACGTGCTCCAAGATGGAATAATCCCAATATATTTATGCTAAGTAAAAGAAGCCTGACATAAAGAGTACAATATTACTTATATAAAATTCTGGAAAACTGTTAGTAATCTAGACTGTCAGAAAACAGTTGAGTGTTTTCCTAAAGACAGGAGGAGCAGGACAGAGATGACCCATGAGTAGACAGAAATTTGGTAGTGATATATATGTTCATTTTCTCACTTGTGGACATCAAAACTAATCAAATTGAACAATTTTAAATAAGTGCAACTTGTTATACTGCATTTATTTCTCAATAAAGTCATTAAAATATTACAAATAATTTTCACTAAATAGTTTACCATGTTTTGCAACATGGTTTTGAGATCATCATTATAAATGATTATAACCTAGGGATGCATGTATCCCTTCAAATTAGTATTTTTGTATTCTTTGCACAAGTACCCTGGAGTGTGATCACTTAATCATAAGGTGGCTCTATTTTTAACTTTTTGAGAAACCTCCATACTATTTTCCAGAGTGGCTGCACCAGCTTGCTTCCCACCAATGGTGTACAAGCATTCTTTTTTCCTCCACATCCTTGTCAGAATTAGTTGTTTCTTATGTTGCTTACCTTAGCCATTCCTACAGGTGTGAGGGGATATCTCATTGTATTTTTGATTTGCATTTCTTTGATGATAAATGATGTTGAGCATCTTTTTCATGTGTCTATTGACCATCTGTATGTCTTCTTTGGAGAAATGTCTGATCATGTCTTGTGTCCATTTCTTACTTGTATTATTTGTTTTTCAGGTGTTGAGTTTCATAAGTTCTTTACATATTTTGGATACTAGCCCTTTGTCAGACATATCATTTGCAAATATCTTCTCCCAGAGAATTTCAGTTCTTCTATATCTTCATCAACATGTGGTAAGGTCAGTCTTAATTATTTATGTGTTTGTTTGTTATTTATATTTTAGCAATTTTCATAGGTGTGTAGCATTATCTCATTACTATTAAACTTTTCATCTAACAAATACTAATGAAATTGCCCATCCTTCCTGAGGCCAGTCACTATCTACATATCATTTATCTATATATTATGTATGCAATTTATCTGTAGGGGTGTTTCATTCTGTTTTGAAGTGTTTGTCAAATTTTTTACCCATTTACATTTAAAAAAAATGGTTTGTTTCTTTCCAGGTTGAGTTTTGAGGATTCTCTCTATATATAGTCTACATAAATCTACATTCATTTATCAATTTTATTTGCATTATTTTCTCCCAGTCTGTGGACTCTCTTTTCATTCTCCTAATATTTCCTATAGAAGAACAGAAATTGTTAGTTCAATGAAGCCAAGGAATTTTTTTCTTTTACAAATATTACTTTGTTGCCATATTTTAAAATTCTTAGCTAACTCAACATCATCAATTTCTCCTATATTTATTCTATAATTTTCACAGTTTTTAATTTTAAGATAGGGGCTATGATCCATTTCATATAGTTGTGTATGGTGTAATGTATGTAACTGGTTTATTTTGTTTTGGATAGCCAGTTGTTTCAATATCAGTTGTTGAAAAGACTATCATTTCTTTATTGAATTGTCTGCATACCTTGGTCAAAAATCAGTTGTCCATATATGATACATCTATGCCTGAACTATACAATTCTCTTGATATAATTGTGATATTGTTAATAACAACACCACACAGTCTTGATTACAATATCATTATAAAGAAGCTTCAAATAGATAGTTTTTGTTTTGCTTTCCAAAATCATTCTTTGTATTTCTATATGATTTTCAGAAACAGTTTTTAATTTCTAAAAGAGAAAGCTTGCTAGATTTTAGGTTGAGATTATTTTAATTTTATAGATCAATGTGGAAATAACTTTCATTTTAGTGATATATAGTCTTCTAACCTACAGCCAAGGTATGTGTCTCCATTCATTAAGTCATCTATAAATTTTTTCAGCAATAATCTTGTAGTTTTTACTGTACAGACCTATCATATTTTGTCAAGTTTATCTGCAGGTATTTCATATTTCTGGTGCTATTTTAAGTGGCATTGCTTTTAAATTTTATTTTCTGATTTGCTTTTTGATGGTTCTAGTAATATTATGTAATTAATTTTTTTTGTATTGGTCTTCTATCTTGGCACTTTGTTAAACTCACTTAGTTGTATGTAGTACTTTATCGGATTTTCTATAAATGATCTTGTCTGCAAATAAAAAACAATTCTGTTTGTTCATTCTAATCTGGGTAACTGTTTTCATTTTTTCTTCTTGTCTTTCTTCCTGTCTTATTGCATTTTCTTGTAGCTCCAATACAATATTGAATAGAAATGGTAAAAATGGATATTACTGTCTTGTTACTGACTTTAGGTGTAATACATTTAGTCATATACCATTAAGTAAGATGTTGCCTTTACAGTATCCATAGGTACTTTTTATCAAATTGAAGAAGTTTCTAAGGAGTTTTTGTTTAATGTCTGATTGCTTTTGGTATCAGAATAATTCCAGCTTCATAAAAATAGTTGGAAAGTGTTATTTCCTTTTCTTTTTTTTTGGTAAGAGTTTATGCACAATTGGTATTATTGTATTTTTTTTTCCCCTTAAATGTTTGGTAAGATTCATCCATGAACTCTGCTTTGAGTTATTTTTTGTTATTGTTGGAAGGTTTTTTTATTACAAATTCCACTTCCTTAATAGATATAGAGACACTCAGGATATTTCCTTCTAAATGTGCTTTGGTCTTTTGTGGAAGAATTTGTCATTGCATCTAAATTGACAGACTTATTAGCATATTGTTTTCATAATACGTTCTTATTATTGTAATATCCATAGAATGTCTAGTGAATTCCCTTTTTTCATAATCAATCTGGCTAGCAGTTTATTAAATTAATGGAGGGTTTCATTGATTTTTTTTGTTTGTTTCCTTTTCATCTATTTCATTTGTTTCTGCTCTGATTATCATAAGTTTCTTTATTCTGTTTACTTTGGGTATATTTTTAATTGATTTTGTGACTCTCCTTTAGGTTTTGAATAGATTGACCATACCTTTTATAATTCTTATAATGTTTGCTAATTCTAACACATGTGTTAGCTCTGGGTTGGCTTTTTCCTACTTTTTGCATGGTTGGTGATTTCAAATGTTCCCTCCTGAATGTTAGGTATTTTTTGTATTTCTATAAATATTTTTGAGCTTTCTTCTAGAACTCAGTTAAGTAACTTAAAAATTGTTTTGTCCTTTCAAATTTTGCTTCTAGCATTTATTACAAGTCCTCAGTCTAAAGATAATTACTTCCCATTACTGAGTTGGCCTTCTTGTATACTAGACTAAATGCTCCATGCATTTGACATTTTCTCTCCAGCACTATGAAGTAGCATAGAGATCACATTTGTGTACCATCTCTCAAGGATCACTAGCCTTCATTTTCTGGTACTTGGTGTCTTAAAAATAAATACTTCATCTATTCTATGTGATATTGGTTTGTCTCAGTGAGTAGTGTAAATCTGGTTATTGTTTTCCTATCTTGACCAGAAATGGAAATCTGTGGCATATTTTTTAAATGTTTATTTATTTTTGAGAGATAGAGAAAATGTGTGAGCAGGGCAGGGGCAGAGAGAAAGGGAGACAATAGATCCCAAGCAGCAGACATGGGGCACAAACTTAGGAATCATGAATTTGTGACCTGAACCAAAGTCAGATGTTTAACTGAGCCAACCAAGTGTCCCTGTGGCATAATATTTTAAATACTCATTTACTCAGAAAATATGAAGTACTGAATATTACATTAAGATCTTTAAATTTAAATGCAGGTATCCTTTTAATATGATTTTTTCTTAAAAGTTTTAAATACAGTTAAATTTTGCATGTAATCAAGATAATTGTTATTTGTGTCAGATGTCATTTGTGAAAAGTTTCTTTGATAGTTGTTATTTTTCTTTTATTTCTAACTTTCTTTTTGGTTTGGAGTTTCAGTGGCATAACCCATGATTAAGTAAATATAAGAAATAAATTATCTGGGACTGTGAATCATTTTTCATTAATATCATTATAATAGAAATAACATTATATTATATTTGTATTAATGCATTCATTGAATGATCACGAAAAAAAAGAAGATAGAAATTCTCATTTAGTAGTTTTGACAATCATTTGGATTTAGCCCAAGTCTTTGTTAAACTTATGTTTGTAACAGTAAAGACTTTTTTCTCCCTGATTATTAGTTTTTTAATACATGCAAAAGAATGTTACTAGTAAGGGCTTCCTTTCAACTTCTTGTGCTGGAGGTATAGTATGAATACTTTATTACTTGTCGACAGATTGGCTTGTAGACATGTTTCTATGTTTCCTGTTTAAAACATTATGTCTCCCAGAAATATATTTGCTAGCTAGAGGCAGTTTGACATGTGCACATCTCTTGCTGCCTACAGTAATAAGCAACACCAAGTGTAGACAGGTAAAATGTGACATCACAAGAGCAGAATATGAGAATGAGCATTCTAAGGCAAATATTACATTCATTTCTCTCATTTCTAGTACAAATAATGTCAACAAGAAGCTCAATAAATTTGCTCAAATTGGAAAACACCAAGTGAATAAATACTTTAAAAAATAGTCTTATTTGGGGAAACAATATTGCCTGTAACTGAAAAACTGAAGGTATGTGTCAGATTTTGACAGCATATTTTCCGGTATACCTCTTCAAACATAAAATCTAATTATGTTCACCCTTTCCCATGCCATTTAATCCCTCTCCTTGATATATCCCATCTCCCCAAATGCTATAATGAAAACCAGAGTTCATGGCAAAACTCAAGCTTCTCTGAGCTCTCTTACCTCTCATTAGTTGAATCCAGCTTTGTCAAATTTTATTCCTTCAGCTCTCTTCTGTAGCTCAAGTGAAATTCAGACATCTATTGATATAAAAAATGTAAAGGAAATAGAAGTGTAATTTCTTCCCTAAGGAAATACAGTGCAGTTTAATAATGTATTTGGAACATGTGGCCAGGTCAGTCTGTTACTTATCCTTTTGGTTAGGCTATTTTATTTAGAAGTCAGCAGAAATAAAACAATAACATTATATATAGAATAAGTCACTTACATGTACTAGTTCTATGTAAAAAGAAAAAAAACCTGAAGAATATTATTTTCCCTTTTTTCCGTTTGATTTGTATTTGCTTGAAATTTAGTGATAGAGGTTAGAAATAAACTAGAAGATATTTTGAAAAGTATTGAAGTCAGTTTCTATATGGAATAATAGAATATAATACCTAATAATTAAGCTTCTTCAAAAATAGAATGTGATGCCTCATAAGTCAGCATAAACAACTGCCAAAAGAAATTTTTAAAGTGCTGGTCATATATACTGCAGAAGGAAGGATTTTGGTCTTTGAAAATCTCTGTCCTCTCCTAGAACTTTTTCTTCCGGAGACTTTCATCACATTCCCTTCTTAATATTATATGGGTATATTTCTAATTTCTTTACAAAGATGTAACTAGAGAGTTGGTTACATGTTTTATTCATCTTTTTCATCATAAAGCCTTACTCATACCAGAATTTAAATAAGAACATATTTAATTTGGTAATAGTAATATTAGTGTATACATTTATCAGACAATATGTTGTACATTCAGCATTGATTATTTCATTGAATATTTATGAAAAGACTATGAAGCAAGTACTATTTTCTCCCAATTTTCATCTAGGCAAATAAACATCAGGGATTTTAAGTGAATGCATATATGAATGAATATATAAATCAATTAGAAAATAAACATGTGGATATATAAATGTATAAATGGGAAGTTGGGCTAGATAATACATAAGTATATTCTGTGTGTGAGCATAAGAAGTATATTCTGTATCTATAAATATGAGAACTATATATTAAAGTTTAATAAAATGATTATGTATATTATTATCACCACCCTTTGAATTTATCTTTTTGGAATTATTTGCATTGCTTCTCACAGGTGTCATACATCAATAATTTCATGTTTGATGCTATGAAAACTAAGGATAGTATAAAGTTCGGACATAAAGCATGTAGAAATTAATACAACACTTCATATTCACATTTACCAACAGACTTTTTGGCTTACTTCCAATTAAATTCCTTTCAGTAAACATTTAATGGGTCTCTGCAAGGTACTGAATAGTACAAAGAAACATTCTTATTACTTAGAGATGTAAGCTGTAGACTCATTGAAATGTTCTCTTTTGGAATTATATGTGACATCAAATAGCCCTGCTGATTTGTTTTTTATTAGATTACTAGTTGCTTGGTATTATTAAACAGCAAGAAAATGATTCTCTACTGAAGACCAGTATGATAACCATTGGACATAATGGAAAATAATGTAACTTTATAGTAATGTTGATATACACCCAAGGTGGCTTTAAATATTTTTATTTTTCCTATGTTATTAAGCATGTGATATTATAGTTTTATACTTGGAGGGTAGGTTACATATGATTTTTGAAGGCTGTATTTTTCATTTTCAAGTGTTTTTATTTCTTTTTGCTACCTAAGGATGAACTAGATTATTGAAGGAAGAAAATGTGTATAAGCATCAGTTATAATTCAATGAAAGCATGAGTAGGGAAAAAACTGAAATTTGACAGAAAATGGACTTATTAAACAAATATCTTAATGTTATATCAATAAATGTTGGTTCTGTCTGTGGAAATGGTTAGATTCTGAAATAAATCTACAAACTGAGACCTCTGCCACATTATAACAAACACTCATTTCAACTCGCAGTAGTATTTTGGGAATATCATGGCTTTATACTCTGAATTCACAATTCTGTCTTTTATTTGCTCTATGAACTTAGTTTATTTCTTAAACTCATTGTGTCTCTGCTTTTTTTTAATTTCTAAATTGGAAAATATTTTGCACCTAATGGGCAAAAAATGAAGCTGGCTTAAGAATCAGATGATGAATGTAAAAGCTTAGCATAGTGCTAAATATGTAGCTGATATTCATAAAATAGTATAAGTGTATACTTTTATTTACCATTCAAATATTACAGCACTTTCTAGTACAACCTTCCATGAATATAATTTTTTAGTAAACCAATCCATAATGATAATGCTATCTTCTTATCACTTTTATAATTAAAATCTGTGTCAAATGTGTTTAATTATTATTCTTAGTTTTCATATGAATTATTTATAACTCTTTCATGTGTACTGAACTTTGGGTACAGAAGAGTGCATAATTTTTGGACACAGAAATATTTGGCTAAGATTTATTGGGTATGTAATCTCTGGTAAGTTATTTGACCTCATTATGCTCATCAGTGAGGTACAGCTATAATACTGCTCCATTGGGTTTTTATAGTAATATTAAATGTGATAACAGTAAATGTGGTAATATTAAATGTGTTAACATTAGTAAATCAAGTAAAGTGTCTCACCTAGCATAAGTTCTCAGTATTTGTTAGTTTCTTCTCCTTTCCTCATCTCACTCAACCAGTATTGTGTTTCTTGGAGACAATGACCAGGTCTTATTTACCATGATACCATTTAACAAATCAATTTATCCTTATGCAGTACTCAAAGTTAGCCTGCAACAGTCTAAGGCAATGTTTTTCAAACTTCAGTGTATGTGAATCATTTATGAATATTAATAAGATGCAAAGAAAACTCAACAGGTCTGAAGAGAAGTCTGAGAGGATGCATTTCTAAGCCAGGTGAAGCCAACGCTGGTATTCATAGACCACACTTTCTATAATAAGCATTAAACTATGTAGGAAGATGTCATTAAAAGGACATGACCACTGGTTTACCCACAGATAGACCTGGGCTGTTGGATGCTCCTCAACTTCTCCCCTGTCCTTTGCCCACAGTCCCCACAGTAGGAGCCTTTTTCAAGGACACTGGCTTAAGACAGTAAGGTGATGCGATGATCAGGACTGAACATATCACTGAACCTAATTAAGACCTCTATATAAACCTTTCAGATTCTGGCAGGAAGGTGCAGAAGGGCTGTACCATTAGTAGAGGGCTGGCCTCTACTAATGCCCAACTAAAGCCTGAATCTCAAGTTATAAAGTTGGAAGAACTGAGGTTAGAGAAGAATGTGTGGGTGTCCACTACTCTGCTAGCTTTGGACCTGGCAGACAAAGTGAGAGAGCAGAACAATAAGTGGACACCTTAATGTACCATTTTACAAAGCTAGGAAGTTCAGGCTGCTGTGGATTAAGGTCTAAGTGCACTGACAAAGTCTGTTTGGAACTTCAGAGCTGGAACTTCTGAGAAATCAAGGAAAGTGATTGAAGAATGTAGTGACTGACAGTGAAACAGACAACAGATGTGCCATCGAACTCTTAATACAAAGGAATGCAAAAGCAGGCAACAACCACCCGAGTCAGCCAGACAACCCCCAATTTAGGAAATGTTTTGATGAAAGAATATACTCCCACTGAGCTAACGGATATAGCTGCCAAGTTCCAGAAAAAGGCCAGGGAAAATATCCAGGCATGGCTAGTATGGCTGGGGAAGGGGATGGCATTTCTCTGACTGTCCAGGAGGCAGAGAAAATAAGCAACACTATGCCCTCTAGTAGCACCTATATGACTTTCTGGGGGTTCAAGATACTCACTCCCTTCCAGATCAGATTATTCTAGCCTGCAGGTCATATTGTACCAATAAAGGAGAATCTCCTAAGGCATGTGTGACTATGGAAATCTAAAGAGAAGGTACAACAAATCCTTGGAGGTTGGGAATGAAACAGACCACCTACGCTCTTGTCTTTGAAGTTCTCATCATTCCACATTTACTGCAGTTATGAAAGCCAAAATACTCCAATTTGCCCCTGCATTTGATTTGGGACATAAATAGTCATGCTATGTCCAGTCATGGAATAAGACACTTATTATACTGGCAATCCATTAATGATCTGGAGGTAAATAACAAATCCCAGATTTGGTTATGGGATGTTTGAAAAACTGAAAGCAGAGAGGATGCTCAAAAATTCAAAAGACTATCCCAACTGGCTGAAAAGACTCTGTTCAAAGTAACTTGTAAGCAATTGTGGTTTGACCTCATTGCTTCCTGGACCACACCTGAACAAACAGACTAGCAACTCAGTATAGTGGGATGGCCTGTGGAAAGCCTTAAATCCTATACAACAGGTTAGTCTTGCCCCATCTGCCCCTTACCATCCCTGATGCCCCACCTGTTTCAGCAGAGGCCTGAAGGATGTGGTCTTATGTAGGGTAGAAGTCTTCCACACCCTGGATATCGGATGCAGGCCAATATTGCCTCCAGGTGAGGTCCAGTGGAGTGGGCAGAGGCCTTATGTTGAGTTCACTATCTGGTTACCCAGATATAAACAGAAGGTGACAGCTCAGGTTGACATTGGAGCCAAATGTACTCTAATACCTGCTAACCCTTAGAAGTTTTCTGTTCCCCTGATCTATAAACATCCAGTGCCATAGATGTTTATAGAAAGGACACAGAGTCGTAAAGATCCCTGTGCACTGCAGGTTGGATGTTCTCACCCACAAGAATCTGAAGTATTTTTATATCTTCAATTCCAGAGAACATATTAGGCATGGATATTTTACAAGGCCCAACTCTGCAAAACTCTATGGATCAATTTTGCCTTTAGGTCAGAGTAAGCAAACCCAGAGAGGAAATGACCCCTGGGAACTAGAAAGTCTACATTCCATAAAGAATGTTAATTGTCAAACAATATAAATTGCATGGGGAGGATAAGGAACTAGGAAAAATTATGCAAGAACTACACAGAGTGGGTATTGTATATCCTGCCCATAGTGCTTCCAGCAGCATAGTATGGCCAGTACAAAAGCCAGATGGCTCATGGCAGAAGCCATCTCAGAAGATGAACTACTGAGAATTGAACAAGGTAGTGCTTCCCTAATGCATGTGTCTTTGCCTAACATTGCCACCATCTATCTTAGATACTTTACCCGTGTTTCTAAGAATGTATCATGATGTACTGGACTTAATAAATGCTTTTGTCAGTATACTTCTGGCTCCTGACTCACACAAGCATGTGATCTTGTGGGAGGGATAACAATGGGCCTTTCAAATGTTTTCCCAAGGCTACCTGCACAGCCCCACAATATGTTATGGGATGGTTGCCTGAGATATGTACCTGTTCTTCTTCCCTACCTCAGTAAAATGGGACCATCAGGCTATTGATATAATGTTAACATGTTAAGATTTGCCTCTATTGCAGGACACTTGCAGACTCTACTGGAGGATGGACAGTGAACATACAGAAAATTCAAGGCTAGGTACATCCATAAAGGTTTTGAAGTCATAATGTTGGGTAAGATATGAGTTGTCCCAGAAGGTGTGATTGACAAGACTTAAAGATATCCAATTATTAAGGATCTAAAAGAGATCCAAGCCTTTGTAGAGACTTTGTAGAGACTTGGGAATATTGAAGGACCCTTATTCCCCATGTGGTCCATTATTATGTCCCTTATATTGCTTATTTTAAAAAAAGACACACATGGGACTGGGTATAAGAACAGCAAGCTGCCTTTGAGAGACAAAAGTGCTAGTGACGTGGATTAAAGCTCTGGGTATCTCCCAAGCAGGACTATTATTTGAGTTAGATGTATCTGTGATTTCAAAAGATAGGGTTTGGGCACTGTGTCAGGATAAAAGAAGGAGAGAGTACTCCTAGGATTTCAGTCTCAGCTCTGGAAGGAGATAAAAACTCAATGTGCACAAAGCAAGAGCCCCTAGCAGTGTACATAGGTACACATATATCTATGTGCATAGTGTACATAGCTCTCTTCTAGGTAGAGTCTTCACAAAGAAATAGCATGTCATGATAAGAAATTCTTTTCCTATCAAAATGTGGGGTGAGAATATGTTTTATCAATCCACCTCTGCCATGACTAAGTGGGATACTTATTTGCAATAGAAGAGCACTTTGTCCAACAAGACCATTTTCTCTAGAAATGCCAATGCTGCGGGGCACCTGGGTGGTTCAGTTGGTTGGGTGTCCATCTCTGGATTTCAGCTCAGGTCATGATCTCATGGCTGTGAGATCAAACCCTGTGTGGGGCTCTGCACTGGGAAAGAAAGAAAGAAAGAAAGAAAGAAAGAAAGAAAGAAAGGAAGGAAGGAAGGAAGGAAGGAAGGAAGGAAGGAAGGAAGGAAGAAAGGAAGGAAGGAAGAAAGAAAGAAAGAAGAAAGAAAGAAAGAAAGAAAGAAAGAAAGAAAGAAAGAAAGAAAGAAAGAAAGATCAATGCTACTGGGCACTGTAGAGTATGAGATCTTCCAAAACCCTACTTGTTTTCCTGTGGTGGTCCCTGCGGACTATGGAGAGGGAATGAGGGAAACTCCTACTAATGCCTCATGTACAGATGGGCTCTGTCTGGGCACTCTTCCCACATGGAACAAAATTGACACCATCTAGATAGAAACAAATAAACCATGGCAGTCAGGGAGGCACTCAGAGTGATGTGGCTGGTAATCACTCGTGAGTCTTGACCATTAACCCTTTTCACTGACATTTGGGTTGTTTTAAAGGGATTAATTCTATGTCTTGGACAATGGAAAGCTGAGGGATTGATGATCATGAATAAACCCTTGTGGAGTCAGGAATTTGAATTCACCTGCAAGATCCTGAGGCAGTCTTCATTGTCTTCTACATTCTACTTGCAAGACAAGCCACCCTGGCAATCAGGAAACCAAAGTCCTAGCTTGGGTACAGGCTGACCCTTCAGTAGATATGGTAGGTTGGGCACACAGAAAGAGTGGTCATGGTAGCCCCTGCGTGGGATGGCACATTCCAAGGATGCTGAATTGCCCTTAAAGTGTAGTGACTTGGTTAATGCAGTAATAGCATGTCCTGTGTATTCTAAACAGTACCCAAATCAACTGCCAAAAACGTCTGAAGCCATTCACCAGAGTTCTCAACTGATGAGGGAATGGAAAATCAATTACTGTGGCTTCTTCTCTCTGAACAACAGTTCTAAGCTTGTTTTGGTTTGCGTTGACACTGCATCTGGACTGTGGAAGATTTCCCCTATTGCATAGCAAACCAGGCTGCTTGCCATTATGGGATTAGACAAGTTCAGTACCATGTATGGATACTCTTGTCAAATAGTGATCAGAGGTCACATTTCAAAGATTGTGATGCACAAGCCTAGACAAAAGAACATGACATGGAATAAATGTTCTATCTTCCCTACAACCTGCAAGCAGCAGGACTAAGAGAAAGGGATAATGGAATATTAAAGCAGCAGATCAGATTACTATCAAGCAAAACCACATTCACTACATGGACTAAAATACTATCCCACATTTGAGTAATCAATCAGTAGGAGCTACTGCCCCATATGCCAGACTGGGGACCCCGACCCAGATACCCACTACTATAAAGGTATAGAAGACATGGAAAACAGCCATTGCCCTATCTCTCACCATAGATCAACACATCATGCTAAGAACACCAGGTCCTATTACCCTGGGAAAGGCTTTATCTACTGGAATTTGCAACGGGACATCTGGCCAGAATGAGTGAGTTACTTTCTACTCCTCAGTTGAGGGGAAACTACTCAATCTTCTCTTGGATCCATTTGTCCTGCTATAAGCCTGACATGTCGAAATGCACTATTCCTAGAATAAAACACACTAGTAAAGGAGGGGAGAAAATGAGGGTCCTGTTCTGGCATATCCTGTCCCCAGTCCATCTCCTTACTCTTGATAGTGCTCCCCTCCCCCACCTAAAATGTATGGTATGTACATGGGGTCAAGTTCCTAAAGCTGCTAACCTGCCTCTCCCCAAGGTGAGGTGCAAATGGTTCTGTTTTTCACTGGTGTGATCATTTGGCCACCTTTTTTGTTCTTGCCATTGGCTTGGAGGACATTATAGCACACATAGAAACTCTTTAAAAAATTCAACCAATAAGCCTTAAAGGATAGCTAACAAAATCTGTCTTTACCAAACACTAAAATGTCTCTGAGAAAAAAAGCTGAGAAAATAAGATGGTCTTGGATATCATTACCGCCTTGCAAGGAAGCACCTGTATCATTATCATTATAACAGAATGTTATATGTCCATACTTGATGAGTCTGCTGGTGTATCATCTTTATCAAATCACCCTGAACACCTGAGTGAACTGCCCCTCCCCTCCCCACCCCAGTCCTGGGACTTAATAAATCGGTGGTTCAGATCATGAGATGCTTACTTTGGTAATCATTATCTTAATCTGTGTTTTCTCTTGCATGTGCCTATACTGCTGCTATCGTATCTGCCTCCAATTCAGCTACATTGCCACCAATGTAACCCCCTGCTGACAGTTCTGGGCCCATTGTGGAAAAGGGAGCATATAAGATTGTAAGAGCTTAAGACCTTAAGATCATTAAGATCATTAAGATGAGTGGTGGAATGTAGGAGAAGGTCATTGAGAAGCCATGACCTCCGTTTGACCTGCTCTCTGGATCTGGGCAATTGGAGGCTCCACCTCACACCTTGTCCTTGGAAAGTACGTTCTGTTACCACAGTGGATGCTGTTTTCAAGGATGTAGGCTTGAGAGAATAAGATGTTGAAATCATTTGGACTGAATATATATGTGACTTAACCCAGACGAGACCTCGGTATAAAATTTGAAGACTACGGTATGCAGTTGCAGAGATCTACTCCTTTTGCAGTCTCCCAAGAAAAGTCTCACCTGTGAGTTCTATTTCTTTTGAAATCTGCCACCTACCTAAATGGAGTGGTCTGCCTCTTTTTCTATGTTTATTTATTTTTGAGAGAGAGAGAGTGAGAGAGACAGAGAGAGAGAGAGAGAGAGAAGCACAAGCAGGGGAGGGGCAAAGAGAGAGGGAGGCACAGAAGCTGAAGCAAGCTCCAGGCTCCTAGCTGACTCACGGCCTGAGCTGAAGTCGGCTGCTTAACCACCTAAACCACCCAGGCACCCCATCTGCCTGTTTCTTGTCTCTCCTTGCTCTCCATTTAAAGGATCCAGTTTGTAAACAAACATATAAAATTGGCCAGAAATCCGCTGTAGTTCTAGAAGCAATTCTAATGATGAGTAGAAATAAAACCAAAATGGAGCAGTACCAAGAAATACAAATAATTTTTCCACATGACTATTTTGATGTTTCCAAAGTCAAAGATTTTTGTTGTGTTTTTGTTATTCCAGAGACTGCAATGCCTTCTCACAACAGAGTCCACACTTCTCTGTGTGATGGTCCTTTCTCTGCCTAACTTTAGCTTTAAGTACCTGTTTTTCCCCCTTTTGTATTTCTGGACCCTCTCAACGTCTAAACTTAGGCTGGGATCTCTCAACTGGTTTTGCCCTTATGGTCTAGTCATTGGGAGCCTATTCTAGCCTGGAGTCCCCAGAAGACTCAGTTTGGTAATAACCTATTTGCAAACAAATTTCCAGAAGCAAAGAATTAGGGAAGAAGAAGAATGAAACAGTGAAAGAGGAAGAATGAATAATGACTGTATTTCCAAGCTGTCGACAACTTTGTAACAAACAAAGCTGATCATTCAGTCTTATGGAGAGTCTTCCCAGTGGCTGTATAAACTATTGTTTCTTTGAACACACCCTCTCAAGAGAACAAGGAATTGTTGTTGTGGCTTCTCCAGCCAGATTTCAGGAATGAGGCGATTTCAAGAACCTGAAGTGTCATGAAATGAGTGAGTACAGTTCCCATTCTCAGGCTACCCAATATGGCTTCGGGCTTCTTCACTAATATGCTGCCTACTTTGATTTCTAAAATCACTCCTACGCCATTCCCTAAAGTTTAATAAGTGACAATATACTTAATATTATAATTGGATTTTTTCTTAGATAATATATAGCAAAGTGTTTAAATGCATGAACTGTCAGGTTTTGATAGCAGAAATGATTTCTCATATGTTTTATGAGGTGGCAAGAAAGTGACTTTCAATGAGTAGAATAATAGTAAAATCTGAGAATATTTCACAAATCCTTAAAAACATATAAAACCATATGGCATATGGAAAATACATTTACCTTAGTGTTTTTAAAGAACTGCAATCCAGGCATGGCAGCAGCACTTTCCTAGGAGATAATAACTATGTTCTACTCTTATGCTGTTGATTACAGAGTTGAATTGATGGAACGTGGAAATGTATTTAATTAGATACTATGTTATTTAGTGACATTATTATATTACTTTTTGATGATGATAATTCTAATGTCTTTCATTAGTGATAACTATTGGTTAAAAGCAAAGCATAAAATCATTGTATGGAATTTTAACTATATTTTATATAGCCATTCAATTTAGTGACTAAGTAGGGCCTGGCGTGGAGCACCAAACACAAATTGTTGGGAAATAGAAAGCTTTCTCTCGTTCTCCATTTGGCAGTGCTGTATATGGTGGTTATTGATTCATTTATTGTTTATTAATGTTAGTTAGGAACAATCTCTGTTTTCCTATTAAATTAGTGCATACTTATGAGCTGCTGCCTAGTCCCCTCAAATGGTAACTTTTCTCTAAAGTTCCTTAAAGTTGGGGCGCCTGGGTGGCTTAGTCGGTTAAGCGTCCGACTTTCGCTTAGGTCATGATCTCGCGGTTCGTGGGTTCGAGCCCCGCGTCGGGCTATGTGCTGACTGCCAGCTCAGAGCCTGGAGCCTGTTTCAGTCTGTGGCTCCCTCTCTCTCTGACCCTCCCCTGCTCACTCTGTCTCTCTCTCTCTCCTAGAAATAAATAAAACATAAAAAAAAAATTATAAAGTTCCTTAAAGTTTAGTAGACAGTACATAGAATCAAGGAGATGAATTGCTTCTCTGTATAGAATTATTTTGAGGAACAAAGTCTTAATGATAATAATTACAAAGAAAATAAGTACATGATAAAGAGTGAAAAAAGAATTTGTGTACAAGTAAACTGACAATAATTATTCCCTATTCCTGTTTCTGAATATTTGAATGTGCTGGTCCATGAAGTAAGTCACATATGTAATTCAGACTACAATATTAAGGATACTTATTTTATCCATTCTCACATGATTTATTTAGGAGTATATAACGTAGTACTAAAAAATTCTTTCTTATTTTAATGGAAAAAAAAGTTCCTCAACTGAAAAATCACAAAAGAACTATAGAAATTTGTTCAATTTTACTAGTAAACGAGTAATAAATGGACAAAAAAAATAGTCACAAATGAGTAGAAAGAAAATCCTCCTATTTTCCTAATTGGAAGAATTTTTATAGTTGAGTGTGGGGAAATGAAAACTCCCAAATAGTGCTTTTGATAATTTAAATTGTTTTAGCTGTTTTAGAGGAAAATTCTCAGTACATCTTTTAAAAATCTTAAAATTGTCTCTTTTTTTATTCTAATAAAAAGTAATCATAAGCAATAGAGATTTAATTACTAGGATGTTAGTTCCCTTTAAAAAAATAATAGCAAAAATATAAAGATCACTTAAATTTTTAGTAAGAACAAGAATTTAATAACTACAGTTATTCCGCATAATAAAATACTGTATTATTATTTAAATGATTGTGGGGGTGCCTGGGTAGCTCAGTCAGCTGAGTGTCCAACTCTTGATTTCAGCTCAGATCATGATCCCAGGATTGTGGGATTAAGCCTCTGCTTGATAGTTTAGAGGCTGCTTCAGATTCTTTCTTTCCCTCTATGCCTCGAGGCTCTCTTGCAGCCTCCCTCTCTCTAAAATTAAAAAAAAAATGATATAAAATTATTGTGAAGTGAAATACTCAGTGAACAAGAAATATATTTATGGTATGATTTTAGAAAAAAGAGATTAGAATTCTAAATATTTTCATCCTTGATACCAAAGTTACATACAAAAATGCCAGTGTTTACCTAATTTTGAGAGAGAGAGAGCAAGCAGGGGAGGGGGGGCAAAGAGAGAAGGAAACACACTGTGGAAAGCAGGTTCCAGGTTCTGAGCTGTCAGCATAGAGACTGACACAGGACATGAACTCAAATCATGAGATCATGACCTGAGCTGAAAGGGGACACTTAACTGACTGAGCCACCCAGGTGCCCGAAATATTTTTTAACCACCAATTATGAATGAGTTATCCATGTATGATGAAATTAATGGGTTCCTATAGTTTCTTGTTTCTTGCCAACATTTTCTAAATTCTCTATAATAAATACAGGCTTTGTATTGCTTTTATATTAGAGAAAAATATTTATGAACCAAAACAATACAATTGAAATTAATTTAGTTAATTTTTTAACTATATTATGTTTTTAATTATACTTAATTGACAATATGTTAGCTGGTCTCTAAAATGACCTCCCAGTGAGCCACACCTTCTGGTGTCCAGGCCTATGTTCATAGATAATTCCTTACACTTGAATTTGGGTGTGTTCTGTAATTTCCTCTCAATCAATAAAATGTTGTGGAAGTGATGATGTGTGACTTCAGAGTCAAAGTCATAGGAACCTTGCAGCTTATACCTTAGCCTCCTGGAACCCCTGTTCTTGGGACTCTCTGAGGAGATGTTCTTCTACTGGAATCTAGTTGCCATGCTGGGAGAAGCCCAAATCACATAGGCCAGAGAATGTCCAGGTGTAGGTACAAAGTTAATAGCCCTAGTTCAACTTTGAGCCAAATGCTGGCATCATCTGTCAACCATTTGAGTAAACTGTGTTAAACACCCAGCCAGTTGAGCCTCCAAATAACATGTCTTGACTCAACTGACACCTGGCTAAAACAGCATGCAAGACCCCAAGCAAGAACTACTCAGCTAAGAATAGTCAACCCACAAAAATCATAAGAGACATTAATACATTTTGCTTTAAACCACTAAGATTTCTTTTTGAGAGGGACAAATAGAGTGTGTGAGCAGAAGAGTGGCAGGGAGACAGGGAGAGAGAGAATCCCAACAGACTCTGTGCTGTCAGCAAAGAACCCAGTGCGGGGCTCGAACTCATGAACTTTGAGATCCTGACTGGTGCCAAAATCAAGAGTTGGACACTTAACCAACTGAGCTACCCAGGCACACATAAACCTGTAAGATTTGGGGTGGTTTGTTAGTAACCAGAACAGAAAGCTTCTTGACCTGAAATACTTAGTAAGCTTTTTGTGGCCTAATGTGATCTATCTCCTGAATGCTTCTTAAAATAGGTCTACCATTGCTTGTCTTTTAGCATTGGCTGTGTTCCACATTGATAAGAGTCTCTTCCTTACCTTCACACAGGGTATCCATATCTACTGTCAAATATTCTGTAGGACTTAGAAATGTTCAGAAATATTTGAGTACAGTATATGAAGCAGGGAAAGGCAAGTTTTTAACTCCTCCTGTCATACTCTTTGACTTTCTTTTTTAAAATTTTTTTTAATGTTTACTTATTTTTGAGACAGAGAGACAGAGCATGAGTGGGGAGGGGCAGAGAGAGAAGGAGACACAGAATCTGAAACAGGCCTCAAGCTGTGAGCTAACAGCATAGAGCCCAATGTGAGGCTTGAACCCACCCAGGCGCCCCAGTCTTTGGCTTTCTTTTAAGTACTCTCTGAGAAAAGCCTCTCTTCTACACCCTATCTCCCAGACTCCATCTTTTCTAATCTTACAGACATGAAAATCAGCCTTACAATTATGCATCTAAAAAGAGAATCTTTGGGAGCCTGGATGAGTCATCTGGTTGAGTGTCCAGCTCTTGATTTCAGCTCTGGTCATGATCCCAGGGTCATGAGATCAAGCCCCACATCAGGCTCTATGTTGAACATGGAACCTGGTTAAGATTCTCTCTTCCTCTCTCTCTCCCTCTCTCCTCTCGCTCTCCCCCTCCCCCACTCCCTCTCACTCTTCCCCTCTCTCTCCCTCTCAATCTTTCTCTCTGGATCCCTCTGCCCTTCTCCCCTGCTCATGCTATAAATAAATAAATAAATAAATAAATAAATAGAATCTTTAGTTCATTTTAACACATTTTTTCCTACTTCATTGCAACCTGGGGAAACAAATTGACCCTGGGAGTGAAAGTAAGAGAGCTGAAGATAAAGAAAGTACTGCAGACAGTACTCAGATTAATGTTTGAAATGTATATCTTTTTCTTACTACAGGGGTGAATTCCAGATTCCGCACACTGACAACCACCACCCCAAGCAAATCTGCTCCTCCTGCATAATTAGCAATTTTAATAAATAGCAATTTTGTTTTTCTAGTTTCAGAAGCTTAGGACCCTTTTTAAAAAATGTTTTTTAACATTTATTCATTTTTGAGAGACAGAGACAGAGCATGAGTGGAGGAGGGCAGAGAGGGGGAGGCACAGACTTGGAAGCAGCCTCCACGCTCTGAGTCGTCAGCACAGAGCCTGATGTGGGGCTCAAACCTACAAACTGAGATCATGACCTGAGCTGAAATAGATGCTCAACCCACTGAGCCACTTAGGCACCACTCTTAGGGACCATTTTTTACTACGTTTTTATTTTGGCACATGTACAGTCATCCTAATTCATTCCTGTCATTCTATATCTGCCTATACCCACACAACTCTCTTCACAAAATGCAAGAGCTATCCTAACAAAAATCAGATCACTTCACTCCTCTCCTTAAACTATTCAATTTTCCCTTTTCACTTAATAAATACCAATTCTTTAGAATGGTCCTAACATCTTTTAAACTGAGATTGCCACTATGTCTTTAACATTTCTCTTCTATAACCACCTGTCCTCCATCCCAGTGCAGCCCTACCAGTCTCTGTAGTGCCTGTTGGCTCCTACCTCAAGGTCTTTGTGATCTAGATCCCGCTGTCTCCACTACTTTTTCCACCGAGGCTTGCAGAGCTTTCTTCCTCATTTAGTTTCAGACTCCTTTCAAGTTCCATCTTTTGGATGTTATCTTCATTTATCATCCTAAATAAAAGTATCAAAGAAGATGATTATTAGATGATGATTGTGATGACAATAGCAACATTTTTTAAACAGTAGCAACATTATGCATTGGGCTCTTTTCCATATATTTTATAAGTTTTAATGTTAAGTAATATTGCTTAAGTCACATGTAGGTATTCTGACCCGAGTCAGTACTCTTAATCACTTTGCTAGATGACTTTCCAATAAAATAGCAACACTCCTCTCTCCTCTGGCATTCCTTATCCATTTCACCTCATTTAAATTTTCTGTAAAGCTCTTAGTACTTGACATGTTATTCACTTAATTTTTATTGCCTCTTGGTCTTTCCTCCAAAGACAATGTAAGTTCTATCAGTACTTGAACTCTGTTTTGCTTGCCACTGTGTCTATGTCATCTAGACAGAAGATTAGGCCTTCAGTAAATGTTTGTATAATAAACATGCACATTCTTATAAAGCCCTCAGTGTGCTTTCTCTACTCCAGCAACTTTACCTTTTTTAGTAGATTAAACATGCTATTCTATAATGTTTTGAGAACTTCCAAGGTAAGTGCTACTTCCATTTGCTTGAAATACTTCTCTTTAACCTTATAATGCCAGAATATTCATCTTCAGACCAATACTCCTGTGTACACCTTATGTCTTATGTTCAGGTATTTATTATGCTTATAAATATCTAAAAGCTGCATTCCCCAATAAGCTTCCTATGTAGTTCTTCTTTATATCCTAGCCTCAAACACAGTGTCTTCCCAGACTAGGCACTCAGTAGATTTTAGTTAAATGGATAAGTGACAATACCAATAAATTAATGAAATAAGACCAAGTAATCTTGGTAGACCAAGTAATCTGTAGATTTATTTGGGTAATATAGACATTTTAATAAATAGTATTTGTTCTTTGAATCTATGAGCATGGGCTGTCTTTCCATTTCTTTGTGTCATCTTTCTTTCATCAATATTTTGTAATCTTCAGAGTACAAGTCTTTCACCTCCTTGGTTAAGTTTATTTCTTGGTATTTTATTATTTTGGTGTAATAATAAATGGGACTGTTTTCTTAATTTCATTTTCTGCAACTCCATTATTAGTGTGTAGAAATCCAATGGATTTAGATAGAACATACCTCAAAATATATTGATTTCATTAGTAGTGTCTTTACCTGGTTTCGGCATCAGGTTATATCCTACAACCTTACTTAATTCATTCATCAGTTCTAGCAGGTTTTTGGTGAAGTGTTTTGGGTTTTCTATATATAGTATTATGTCATCTGCAAATACTGAAAGTTTTACTTTTTTGTCACCAATGTGGATGCGTATTATTTCTTTTTGTTGTCTGATTGCTGTGGCTAGAACTTGCAGTAGTATGTTGTAAAAGTGGTGAGAGTGGATATCCTTCTCTTGTTCCTGACCTTAGGAGAAAGGCTCTTAGTTTTTCCCCACTGAGTATGACATTATCTGGGGTTTTCTTTTCTTTTTTATGTTTATCCCATGATGGGAGGAGGGAAATGAAGAGGGAGAGAGAAGCGGGACTCATGAGTTCTTGTGTTTTGCCCAAAGTGGGGCTAGTGCTCACCCAAAGCAGTGCTCGAACTCACTCAAAGTGGGGCTTTTACTCACCTGAGACAAGGCTCATGCTCACTAAGTGTGGGACTCGAAGTCACAAACTGAGATCATGACCTGAGCTGAAGTCAGATGACTGAAGACTGAGCCACCTAGGTGTGCGCTTGCGCTCTCTCTCTCTCTCTGCCTCTCTGTCTCTTTCTCTCTCTCTCTCTCTCTCCCCCGCCCTCTCATTAGTAGTTACTTTACCTGGTTTTGGCATCAGGGTAATGCCGGTCTTGTGAATGAATTTTGAAGCTTTCCTTCCTCTTCTACTTTTTGGAACAGTTTGAGAAGACAGGTATTAACTTTTCTTTAAATGTTTGATAGAATTCACCTGTGAAGCCATCTGACCCTGGACTTTTGTTTATTGAGAAGTTTTTGCTTACTGCTTCAATTTCATTGCTGATAATCAGTCTGTTCAAATGTTCTATTTCCTCCTGATTCAGTTTTGGGAGCTTATATGTTTCTAAGAATTTATCCATTTCTTCCAGTTTGTCCAATTTGTTGGCATATGTTTTTCATAATACTCTCTTATAATTGTTTGCATTTCTGTGGTGTTGGTTGTTATATCTCCTCTTTCATTTCTAATTTTGTGTATTTGAGTTCTCTCTCTCTCTCCCTTCCTTTCTCTCTCCTTCTTTCTATGAGTCTGACTAGAGGCTTATCAATATTGTTGACCTCTCAAAGAACCAATTCCCAGTTTCATCGATCTGTTCTATTTCTAGTATTTCCCATTTTGTTTCTTTCTGCTCTCATCTTTATTAATTAATTCCTTCTATTTGATACGGGTTTGTTTGTTCTTCTTTACCAGTTCCTTTAGATGTAAGTTTAGGTTGTTTATCAGAGGTTTTTCTTGCTTCTTAAGTTAGGCCTCTGTTGCTACAAATTTCCCTCAGAATAGCTTTTGCTGCATCCCAAAGCCTTCAGGTTGTTTTTATTTTCATTTGTCTCTGTGAATATTTTAATTTCTTCTTG
Source organism: Proteles cristata cristata (assembly GCA_017311185.1). Lineage (NCBI taxonomy): Eukaryota > Metazoa > Chordata > Mammalia > Carnivora > Hyaenidae > Proteles > Proteles cristata. Next base: position 551,167 of record JAESUZ010003447.1, on the reverse strand, counting down.
ATTTTTTGGTTGATGTCATCACAGTTTAGTAGCATGTGATTAATCTCTATGTATTTGTGTTCTTCTCATATGTTTTCTTGTGGTAGATTTCCAGTTTCATAACATTGTGTTTGGAAAAGACGCATGATCTGACTTCAATCTTTTTGAATTTGTCGAGACTTGTTGTGTGGCCTAATATGTGATCTATTCTGAAAAATCCTTTATGACACTTGAAAACAGTATATATTCTGCTGTTTTAGGATAGAATATTCTGAATCTATCTATTAGATCCATCTAGTCCAATGTGTCACGCTAAGTCATGTTTCCTTTTTGATTTTCTGTTTGGATGATCTATCCATTGCCTTTAGTGAGGTGTTAAAGTCCCCCACTATTATTGTATTACTACTGATTACTTCCTTTGTTTGTTATTAGCTCCTTTGCATATTTGGGTGCTCCCATGTTGTATGCATAAATATTTACAATTGTTTTATCTTCTTGCTGGAGTGTTGTCTTTATATAGTGTCTTTCTTTTGTTACAATCTTTGTTTTAAAGTCATTTTGTCCAGTAGTAAGTATTGCTACCTCAACTTTCTTTTCACCTCCATTTGCAGGATACATGTTTGTCCATCCTTTCAGTTTCTCTATTTACTTTATTTTTATTTTATTCATCCTATCACTGTCAATCTGCATATTACTTTAGTTCTGATAGTCTCTTGTAGGCAGTCTTGCTTTTTTATCCATTCTATCACCCTATGTCATTTGATCAGAGTGCTTCATCTGTTTACATGCAGTGTAATTATGGATAGGTATGTACTTGTTGCCATTTTATTACTTCTTTTGTGGTTATTTTTGTATGGTTATCTTCTGTGTTCATTTCTCCTCTTTCTCTCTTTTCTCATGGTTTCCTGGCTTTCTTTAGTGACATCCTTGGATTCTTTTCTCTTTTTTTTTTTTTGTATATCTATTATTGGTTTTTGATTTGTGGTTAACATTAGGTTTATATAAAATAATTTATAATATCACAGTCTATATTAAGTTGATAGTTGCTTAAATTTGAACTCATTCTGAAAGCACCATGTCTTTACTCCTCTTACCACATTTTAGGTATATGGTATCACGCTTTATAGCTTTATATTTTTGAAAGCTTTGACTAATTTCTAGAGATATTCTTTTTTTAATGTTTTCTTTTTCTGAGAGAGAGAGAGAGAGAGAGAGAGAGAGAGAAAGAGGTGGCATTAGCAGGGGAGGGTGAGAGATACAGGGAGATACAGAATCTGAAACAGGCTCCAGGCTCTGAGCTGTCAGCACAGAGCCAAAGCAGGGCTCGAACCCATAAACCGTGAGATCATGACCTGAGCCAAAGTCGGATGCTTAACTGACTGAGCCATCCAGGCACCCTTATTTGTAGAGATATTCTTAATTTCACTGCTTTTGTGCTTCCTACTATTCAACTCCTACTTATGGTTTTTCCTTTCCACTCAAAGAGACCTCTTCAATATTTCCTGTAAGGCTGGTTTAGTGGTCATGAGTTTTTTAAAACTTTTCTTTGTATGGGAAACTCTGTACCTCTCCTTCTATTCTGAATTATAGCTTTGCTTGACAGAGTATTCTTGGTTGCAGGGTTTTTTCTTTCAGCACTTCAAATATATCATGCCACTCCCTTGTGGACTACAAAATTTCTGCTAAAAAATCAGATAATAACCTTATGATGTTTACTTAATATATAACTGTTTTCTTTTCTCTCGTTGATTTAAAATTCTTTATCATTACTTTTTGCAGTCTCAATTAACATGTGTGTTGATGTGGGCCTCCTTTGGTTGATTTTGTTGGAGACTCTCTGTGTCTCCTGGATCTGGATTTCTGTTTCCTTCCCCATAGTCAGGAAGTTTTCAGCTATTAATTTCTTCAAATAAATTTTATGTCCCCTTTTCTCTCTCTCTTCCTTCTGGGATTCATAGAATGCAATATGCCAACCCTGTTTCCTGGTCTAGAAAGTAGTGGCCTTATGAAGAAGAAGTTCTGTACTGCCTTGTAGTGCAATATCTCCTGTTCACCAGAATCTGGTGCTTTAGGAATGTCTCCTATGTATGTTACTGAGCCATTTTGCCTTCAGCCTAGTTATCTGAAATGGCTTTCCTTGCCTGTTGTCAGAAAGGTTGGTTCTTGTGTTGTTAATGGGCTATGTACTAACTACCTACTACCTACAGGGATACCTTTGGTGTGAGTTAATTCAGACCAGGGGTTTGGCAGAGATGCAGTAGCACTGAAGTGCAGGGTGCTTTCCCCATGTTGTTCCCTGTATTTCCTCTGTCGTCATTGGTATATGTGGCTTGAAGTCAGACTTGATATCTGGCTCCCCCCACCCCCCCCTAGCTACTGCTGGGGCACGGTGAGCCTGAAGTGTGTGGTTATCTGCCCCTCTCCCCAGGGAAGGAGTCACTTTGGAGTGGCGCTGGCCCCTGTTGGGGCTGCTTGCACACTGAAGGGTTGTGCTACTGCTTTGTCTGGACTCCTCCTATGAGTGTGTTGGAGGGTGGGGTTCTGCAGGAGATCATGGGTCTGAGTATGTGGTGCCAGCAAGGTCCATGCCCGCCCACTGCAGGAGGAGACCTTCAGGCACCTGGAAAAACTCCCCCTCAGGCTGGAATGGAGGAAGTGGATCTGCACAAGAGGATCAGGGTGGGGTTCCCAGTTAACAAGGCAGGTGAGGGTGCTCCTGCTGTGCTGGCTCCTACTGTGCTGTTTCTGTGATTGTCTGTGTATCTGGGCTGGGTGGCAGGGGAAGGAAATAGTGCCTACTAGCAGTTTTGTCCTTGGAGAAGTCGCCCAAAACTCCCTGTCCCTCCAGCTCGGGCGCTGAGCCTAGTAAATAAATCTCTCTCCTATATGCCCCAGGCATTTTTGAAACTGCGGCTTCTATGTTGTATCTCAACCAGGCTGTTTGTTGTGCTCTCTGAAGGGCAGGAACTCGATTTCCTATCACCCTTAATTCTTCCAAAGCTGAGTACTGATTTTTCAGAGTTCCAGCTGTTAAGCCCCTTTGATTGTAGGAATTCCCAAATGATTACCCTCTTTTACCCACATTATTGTAGAAATACCCAAATTATTACCTCTATTACCATGTTTTCAAAGCCACATGTTATGGGAATTCTTCTTCCTCCTCTGGGTCCCCTATGCCTTAGATGCCTGGTGTGGGTCTGGTCCCTTTTGTTTTCCATGCCTGTGACGTCCCTCCCTCCTGCAGATAACCCTGCAGGTTAATTGGCTCCCAACCACTTCTCTGCATCTCTTGGATGTGCTCTTTCCTCTGCATTTAGCTGTGGAGACTCTGTTCTGCCAGAGTTTGGGTCACTTTCTGGGTTGTTTACTGATGTGGATATTATCTAGGTGTATCTGTGGGATGAAGTGAACCTAGGATCCTCCTACTCCACCATCTTCCCCACAAACTCTGATATTTAACTCCTTAAATACCTGTGTTCGCACTATGGAAGAAAAGCCAAGTTAGTTTAAATACTATCATTTATTGCTTATATCCTGTGAAAAAATATCAACAAAAATTAACTCTTTCTCCTGGTTACTAATCTTTTCTCATAAAACTAATATATAAGTAAACAGAAAGTTTCTTTGGTTTTAAAGGTCAGTAAAGTATATATTTAATGGAGGAAGGGAAATTTTGACACACAACACAATGGACTCTCAGCTACAGAAAAAATGTCCCTCAAATTTACCACTTCTACTTTCTCCCTGGTGAAGGGTCAGTCTGCTTGGCATTAATCCTACTTTGCACTAGTAAGTGGCTCCTCATTGGTGGGGGCCACTATTCCTGATTAGTAGGACTAGCACACTTGAGTATGGCCTCATTTTTAAATGGTCCCACAAGTCTGCCAGAGTGCTTATGTGGCATGATTTTGACTTTCCAGAGTAATTTCAGACTGTTCTGTTTTTCTCTTGCTTTACTTTGCCCCTGGAGAAGGCTTAGCCATTTTTATTTTTCTTCTTTTTCTCTTAACTCTTTGCCAAAGACAGCTTTTGGTGGACAGATGAAATCTGCTCTGCTTTAGGCACTGAGAAAAGTATTTGTGTCTTGTTTTCCTGCTTCTTTTAATTGTTTTCCTCTCTCACTGGTGAGTCTTCTCTGGATTCACACCATCTTCCATCTGTGGTAAGGCATGGAATTGGGGTATGGACTGATTGTTTTGGTTCTGTGAAGCCTGCCTAAGAACTATCCAGAGAGTCCAGATTAGTTTCTGGGAGGGAGTTCTACATTTCGGGACAAACTCCAAGGTCAGGTGCTATGATATTTGTTTGTTGAAGACAAACAGATATGTAGGAAGTGATGGTTGATTGGGATCAAGATTTGGGTATATTTTGTCCTTAATCTAAACAATAGAGTAGATATTTTATTGTTATTTACTTATGTACCTATATGTGTATTAACTTATTAGCATATTACCTGTATGTATATAAACAAAAATAGAGGAATCAGCAATCCTATCGAAAATATATCTATAAAGTGTTTTTTTTTAATTCAAAAGATAGATGATATTGTGAAAAGAAAAAAAATGTGAAACATCCATCTAAGTGGTATAGCAATGCACTGAGTATATAGGAGGTTTTGTGTTATAGGGTAAGAGATTTAACAGAAGAAAGGTCATGGCATGAAAGAATAATTATCAATGTCCTTCAAAGAGACTTTTAATTTAAAATATACTTAGGCTAAGCTACTTTTGAATATAAACTACTAATACTTGAAGTTGACAAAAACTTAGAAAATAGTAATTCAAAAATTTAGCTTAATATTTGATTCATAAACCACTTTATTTAATGTTTGTTCATCAGCTACTTGGTGTTCAGTGAACAGCTATAGAGAACTTATGAAAATTCAGAACCAAAGATTACTCCCACTATGCATGATATCATGAGTGAAAACAATATGAGATAATCCAAATGAGCCAGTTAATGGGAAGCAGCAAAAACCTGCTTACAGTGTGTTTGAATTAAATGTCATTTAATTATTATAATCAGATTCTAAATAATTTCACAGAATAAGTCACTGTGAATTTAGTTATTTTGGTCAATATATGAAACCATCGAGTATGCTTATACTAAGATTTGCCTGGAAACTTCCACATGATCAAAATTTCAAAATCATCATTCCCTAATTGTCCATATTTCACTTGTTTGAAAGAAAAATCGTTTACATACATACACAAGCATGATACGAAGCAATATATTTAAATACAGTACACTGTATAAAATATTGTTTGTATTTGTTATTTTAAGGTGATAATGGTAGTATTATTTTGCAAACCTTTATTTTCCTATAAATTTATTTTTTGTAAGTCCAAAAGTTGTTTTCTATGATTGAGATAGCTGTTTTTTTTAAATGACCTTAGAAATACCTTACAAATAAATTCACTACACTATTGAAATGTAGTAGACAGATCAAAATAACAGTGGACTTAATGTTCAGAAAATTTTGTTCAATGGGAAAATCCAAATTTTGTAAAATGTAAACCAACAGATTCAGCATTCTGATTTTTTTCAGCTCATTCTTGTATTTCTGATATTCTGGATTGTTAACTGAGACAAAGGAACATGCATTATAAATGATATAAAATCAAAGAGTGAGCATAGCTCTAAAAAGAAGAAAAAGATAAAATTGGGTATCCAGAATACAATCTGATTTTGAGCGATTTATAAGAAATAGAATATGATCTGCCATGTAAATATTTTCTCTTACACAGCTTAAAGTATATTGCTATAAATAACACTGGCACAACATTTTCATTAAAAACATAGTTAAAATTTTTGGGTCTTAGAAGTCCCATCCACTGGCCTAATTTATCAAGTGAAGGAGGAAGTAGTCATGTTTTGTATAATGATTTTAAAATTCACATTCTGTTTCCATTTTACATTTAGAATCTCTGTCTAGATGCACTTTTGCCTTCCTGTTGCTGTGGCCATTATTCATTCAAATACATCTGTGGAGGAGAGAACTTCCTGAATATATAATTACAGTGGCCATACCTTAGGTTCTGTGCTTGAACTGAAAATGAATTCCTAATAAACCAGGAGTGGAGAGTGAAGGGATTCTAAGCAGAAGCTTTAAATTCCATGATAACCCCTCCCTCTTCTCTCCTGCTCCTCCTCCCTCCATCCCTTCCACCTTCCTTTTTACCTTTCTTCCTTCTTTCCTTTCTTCCCATCATCACCTGCCCTTCTCATACATCCTCTCCACTTCTAAGGAAACCTGTTGCCTTGGCCCACTCAAATAACCAGGGACAATTTCTGTTTTAAGGTCAGCATAATTCCCCTTTCTCATAAAGTCCAGTGCATTTACAGATTCTAGTCATCTTTGGAGGGAGGAGCAGAGAACATTTCTGCCTACCACAATGAACACTATATTATACTTATTTTCCATATACTTCTCCACCAATCTTTATGTGACATAGAGTTGAAATAGGAATTTTAGAAAACCAAAACTGTTGGAGGCCAGCTCTGGCTGGGTCCCGGGATCCCTGAAGGATGGACGGTGTCGGCGAGGGAGTGATGAGAGAGGCCCGAGAGTCTTTCTGGTCACCAGGCAGGCATCTCTGCTCTGATTGGGGCTCAACTTTATTTTATAATTAAGTGTTTGGGGGACAGCACAGAAGTGGCATTTGCCTTAGACACCAGTTTCTGATGACAAACTTCTTTGATATGTAAGAATTTCCTGGAACATTGATTTGTAGAAGACTTCTGCATAACCTTTATCAATAGTGATTGAGGTAAGTGATTTAGATGCTTATCCTCTGGGGAAGGAAGGTATCTTTAGCTGTCCGCAAAGAGCCCGATGTGGGGCTCAAACCCACGAATCTTGAGATCATGACCTGAGCCAAAGTCAGACGCTTAACTGACTGAGCCACCCAGGCGCCCCCCCACCCCAAGGTATCTTTAGCATACAAGACAATGTTTTTAGCATAAAAAGGTGGAGTTACTTCTTTGTGAGCAGGGGCAATAGTTTGTTTAAGAAGTATTAAGAAAAACAGGTCTTTCAGGAAACACCTTTGTTCTCATAATCACAAAAGAAGAAGTTCCTCAATAGGTTCCTTCCCAGGGAGCAATCAGCATATTCAAGGCCAGAATAAGTCGCTCTTAATACTGATCACAAATGCCTTGGGGGGGGAGGGGGCTGGTGCTCCAAGCAGAAACAATTGGGTGGGGGTGGATATCTGTCCTTAACTCTAAATTAGGCTCTTGTCTCAGGGTCAGACTCAATTGTAACTCTTGTGTTCTTAACCCCCTTTATTATGTAAGTCTTGGATCTTCGAGGCCCATAGGAAGAGCCTTTTGACAATCATGCACAGTGCTTTCATCTGAAGTCTCTTTTGAAAAGGCAGGAATATGCTTTTCCTTATGAGCAACCTGTGTGGGAATATCAGTCTGATCCGGAGTATTGTGAGGCCTGGTCAATACCAGCAGCCTCATTTCCAACATGAGCCAATAGTAGCAGAAGGAGATACCAGTTTTCGTTTCTCATGGCAGGAGCCGTGCAAACGCTGCCATTTCCTCTCTGTTACTGTTATCCAGTGAGGCCAGTGCAGCTCCCAGTGAAAAACATAGAACTTTTATTCTTTTTTTAAAGAAACAGCATTCTTTTGACTTTTTGATGATTTTTTTAAAATTTCGTTACTGTTTATTTATTTTTGAGAGATTGAGAGAGAGCACGAGCGAGGAACAGAGAGAGGGAGACACAGAATCTGAAGCAGGCTCCAGGCTCTGAGCTGTCAGCACAGCGCCTGATGTGGAATGTGGGGCTCCAAACTCACGGACTGAGATCATGACCTGAGCCACCCATGTGCCCCGGAACTTCTATTCTTTATCTTAAAACATTTTTTTATGAATTATATGAAATGCATTAATACAGATACTATTTCTTGGTTTATAAGATAAAATAAATTATCTGTGAGATATAAATCCTGCACTGATGTGGCATGAGCTTAGAAGAGCTATGTATCCCTACTAAGAATGACAAGACACCATGTGTAGCAGAAGCCAATTACTGAATCTGGAGCCACACCTTCCTGAGTTAATTTGTTTTCTTTTAATGCCAGGTACATTATATACTTTGTTTTGTAGAGACATATATCCTAGTCAGTCATAGTAAGTTCATATATATATATATATATATATATATATATAGCTAACAAATAACTTCTCTTTATAGAAGTTTTATATCAGAAATATATTTCTACAAAAATTATTATAAATTTTCTTTAAACTCTGAATCTCACATTATTGTTCTCCTCAGGTTTCTATTAGAATGCTTGAAGGAGAGTTACTGTATTCTGTTCCCTTTTGTATTCTTAAGAGCACAACAAGGGCATGTATTTTTAAGCCTCTATAGATTTAGATTGACTGGATTAGTGAAGAGCCAAAAATTAAGTCCTCCATTAAGAGAAACCTCGGGCTGCACGTAGCCCCAGTCCTAGATAAACTAAACCTAAAACTTAACCAGCTTTTCCGCTTCTGAACAAATGCCTGCGCTACGGGAAGCTAATACCTAGCCAGCTCTTTCTGCTTCTGTAACAATGCTTAAGGCTTGCTTTCCCACCACCGGATTGCCCAAGCGACTAGCTTCATGTTCCCCCTGTCACCCCAACACCCCACCTTGGCGGAAGCCAATCCGAAAAGGCCAGCGGCTACCCCATACCTTGCTGAGGGAAGGGCTTGGAGGGAGAGATGTTAACCTGTTAGTCACCAAACAAGACTTCAAACTCGCTCTATGATAGACTGAGTTCAAAGGTATCCCAAATGTTGTAATTAGATCCAGCCAAACCTGATGGCGGGAACCAATCAGATACGGTATATGTTCACATTTAAATGTTAACCAATGGCAAACTTGTAACCATGGAAATCTGTCCCTCCCCATGACTTGTTTACTTCTGTCTATAAAAAGGCTGCAGAGGCTTTGTTCAGGGCCTCCTAGCGTCACCGGCAACGAGTGTGCGGAGGTCCAGGTTCGAACCTGCAAATAAACAACCCTTGCCGCTTGGCTTTGACTCTGGTCTCTGGTGGTCTGATTTTGGGGGTCTTCCGATCTCTGGGCGTTTCATTAGCATCCAAATGATAGTCAGATTTTTCCTTCATGATTTTTAATGTCTTCTCCAAGGAAGGTTTTTTGTTGTCACATTTACTAAGAATAGGTCAAAATTGTTTAAATTAAAGATTAATTGAGAGATATGAAACATTTTAAGAATACTTGTTTAAGTAGTAAGTGGAGACCATTCTGAAGCAGGGCTATCTTAGCATCAGGAAAGTCAAACTGTGCCTCTTACTCAACAATGATTTCAGAAATGCAGTCTCCATGTATAACAGCTAAGTAAATTCTCATTAGCCTTGTCTATCAGCCGATTGTTTCTATATACTTAAACTCATCAGTTTATCTTGACAACCTCCTTGTGCTCTAATGCATCTTCTTGAAATTATAAATTCGCTAAATGTATGGGTTAATATGAGTTCTATTTTTGCTAAATGTGTCTACATATTAATGTGAAATATGAAAAATACTAAAATTTATCACAGAAGTAAGGTAAGAAATATGAGAGAAGTAGAGAATGTTCTGAGTGAATTTAAAGTTAAATTACTTTCTTGGTAGGCCAAGCTCAATATAAGGAAGCTACTAATTGTTATTCTGCAAGGAACCAAATGGCTGCCTTCCTTTTGCATTTATTACAGGCAGATAATGAGCTAAACTTACTATGAAGCAAAAAGTTATACCTCATGTCTCATACAATGATTTCACATCTAAATTTAGCCCTTTCTTTGACTATGTTCCCTAAGACTGAATTATATACAAAGGTGATCAGTATATAATTTTGAATATTTGTGACCCCTCTCTGAGCTCATTTGTTAAAAATGCACAGAATTCATGATTATTTTCTGTTTTTCAAGCTGCAAAGTGCAGCTCATTATAAAAGTAATATTAACACAGAAAACTAAAAAGAAGATAGCAAAAATATTAAAAATTCTGTCATCTAAATCCTTAATTATTTTCCTTTTATGTACATAGAAACTATTAAATGAGTATAGTGCACATTTTGTTTGTAGCTCATCAGTTTATTTTTAAAACTGTGGATGCCTTTCCATGGCAATGATTGTGTATCTATACTATTATCTAATGTTTTATGTCAAGTGTTCCCTTTGGTGGCTGTTGCATCACTGCTTACCCAGCCCTCATCTGATAGATACTCAGATATTTGCCAATGGTTTTAATTATGAAGGTCCTGTGTGATGCACACAACCACCACAATTGGCCCACTATATAATCAGCATTTACATCTAGCGCCTAGAAATAGAATTAATCAAAAGATATTCCCTTATAAAATTTGTGTGTATATTAGTCTTCTAAAGGTTTATCTATTTCATTACTCTTGCCAAAAAGCCTACCCAGTTTTGCTTGCTAAACTTTTCTTTTTTCTATTCTCATTTATGAATTTCAGTTTTAAAAACCATTGTTTACCTCCTCCCAGTTTCTTTTGTCCTCTTAATTTCTTCCTTGCCTTCTCAAGATTAATTTCTGTTGTTCAGACTTGTCTAGGAATCTTTTGCCTGTTTCTTATTTCTAACTTGTTTTTATCACTTTATTTTATTTTAAAATTTTTTGGTAAACAACATATGTGTAGATTTTGCTTTTACCCATTTTAACAATTATCCTTTCTAATCAAGAAATTCAGCATGTTCACATTTAGTGTTATAAATGATATAATTGTTTTTATTACTTGCATTTTATTTTATGTTGGCTATTTATTTTACTTTGCTTTTGTTTTCTTTTTCCTTTTATTATTTTGCTGGCTTTATTATACTTGTGTTATTTCCCTTTTTTGCCTTGCTAATTATGTTCTGCTATGCTTTTCAATATGGTGATGCTTATCTTTCTATTCTTAACAATCGTAACTTAATATATCTTCTTTTCTTTATCATATTAATCAAAGCAAGTGACAATCCAACATAAAAGTTTTAGAAAATATTAGCTTCCCCACTTCTGTTTTTTTGGTGTGTGTGTGTGTGTGTGTGTGTGTGTGTGTGTGTGTGTGTGTGTGTTTTACTTCCTATATGGTTTAGAATAAGCTAGGTTATGTTATGTGGGGGGAGGGGGAGATAAGCTAGGTTATGTTATGTGGGGGAGGGGGAGTTCTTCAAATCTCAGTTGTTTTGCACATTAAAGTTTATTTCTTATTTATGCAAAGTCTGTAGGAGCTTCAGCAGCTCTGAAAGGAAGCACCCTCTAAGTAGGGATTTGGCGATCTACTGTTTCTATATTTTGATTAGACCATCTCCACACATGGACCCCTCAGTGGCTGTAGCACAGGAAGATAAAGCTGAAGCTTCAAAGAATGCGTTTGTTTGCCTCACTTACACTCTCATTTTATGGTCCTGAATTAGTCACATGGCCCCAGCCTCCTGCAAGGAAGCCTGAAAAATATTGTCTTCACTTATTCTCAAAGAAAATGATGTGGACACTTAGTACTGTCTCTGCTTAGTTTCCCACCCTATGAATTTTTCATCTCTTAAAAGAATTTAAAACTTTTAGTTTCAGGCTAATATTGTTTTCCACATATCTCATTCCTAAATAGTTGTATAACATTTTTGCAAGCAAATAGGAATCAGGATTGCTTGTTCTTTTTTTTTTTTTTTAAGGAGGAAAAAATATTAGGTTTACGTATTGGAAATAAGGTGACATTAGGAAACGCAGTCAATGGGAGATATCACATTGAGTTACAATCTTTCACTCATAGAAGTAGGTGGGTCAAGAACATAGACCTCAGCCACATGGAACAGGAAGTCCAAGTGCATTTTCCACTACTTGTGGCCTTGGTTGCAGTTTCTTCCTCATGACAATGATGATTTGTTAAGAAAAGTTGCATGCAAAAAGCCACAACAGGCTCTAAGTGTGGTAAATTGGTCTAACTAGCTCCATATTAGGATAATTCCAATGAGAAATGTGAGCGAGCTTCAGACAAAGAATGAAGTTAGCAGAAAGTGCTTTGGAGTTGTAAATAAGAGGAATTATTTTAAGCCTGGGAGCTCGAGAGTTTCTTGGTTATTGCAGAACTATAGTGTTTCACATAATGTAGTTCAAGTCAGTATAATAAACAACTGCTGGTAGACTTATAAGAGGAGACCTAATAAATGGGAGTAGTAGATTTTGTGATCTGGCTTGCTTTATTAACCATGTGGCTGCTTGCTACATTGAATTCTTCCTCTGCACCTAACTGTTACCAAGGTGACAGCCCATCCCAAGGTGATAGGATACTTAAAAGAGTCAAAAATTGTTTTTACATATATATCCCATTCATTCACACACACACACACACACACACACACACACACACACACACACACACACACACCCGTGTAGTCTCATGGATATATATGTACACAAACAGTTATAGATGTTTGTGTTCATTTTTATCTTCCTTAGTTTTGAGATCCATGTTCTTATTCAATTTCACTGAGTTAAAAGAATGTATCAACTATGCTCTGACAGTCTCTCTACAATTTGCACAGTACTATCTTTCTTTTTTCTTTTCTTTTCTTATTATTTTTTTTTTTTTGATGGAATGGTATCTTGTCTGGCTATGGAATTCTTGAAAAGCAGATCATTTTCTTTCAGCAGACTGTTGATGTTATTTGATCATCATCTTGTTTTCTTGTACCAGATCTGAAAAGTCTGATCATCACTCCCTGATAAGAAGTTTGTTCTTTCTGTAGGGAAATTTTTAAGATTCTCTCCTTATATTTGCTATTCAAGAAATTTCAAAAGCATGTGTCTGTGTCTTTTTAAGAAAATTAATCTTTCTTGAATCTCAATGAGCCCTTTCAGACTGAAGCATCAGTGTTTTTTCTTATCATAAAGATAAATAATGTTTTATTAATTGCTTATATGTTACTTCTTCTGTACTTTTTGCTCATTCTGGAATGTCCACATTTGGGTCTTCTCTATTCTGAAGTTCCTCACCAAGTTTCTCATCTTTGCTTTTATTGGCTCTATTTTTTCTTTATTTTCCCACATGTTTTAGCATTGCACTTGATATTCTAATCCAGTAATTCTCAATACAGATCATTCTTTTTTAGTTTATTGATTGAATTTTAAATTCTGAAGTGATTTTAAAAATCATTATAAACATTTTATTCTCGATTTTATATGTTGAGATCTCTTACTGCCTTTTTTAGAAATTTTCAATTTATATACTTAAATTCAAGTTAGTTAACATACAGTATAGCATTGGTTTCAGGAGTAGAACACAGTGATTCATCACTTACGTATAACAACCAGTGCTCATCTCAACTAGTGCCCTCCTTAATGCCCATCACACATTTAGCCCATCCCCCTAAACCCTCCTCCAGCAACCCTCAGTTCTCTGTATTTAAGAGTTTCTCATGGTTTGCTTCCCTCTCTGTTTTCATCTTATTTTTCCTCCCCTTCCTCTATGTTCATCTGTTTTGAAATCTTACTGCTTTTCAGTTGAAAATCTGTTTCGTTTACTTGTTATGTTTTCCTTCTCTGCTTTTTTAAATTTCTTATATTGTTATTTCCATTTACTTGCTCCTGAATTTTTGTGGGCTCACCTAGTAAGCTAGGCCATTGGTTGATAGCACAGCAATTTTCACTTTTGTGCCTAGTGGTGAACCATTGATCACCAGGGAACCCTCTCTAGGTGTCACAAGTAAGTCATCAGAAACAGGCCTTTCCAGATTCAGAGATGAGCCGTACAGGGAAACAAGCCAGGGAAGACCTTCTCAACATTACTGACGGTACTTTGTTGTCTCCTGAGCTCCAGGGACATCATTTATGATTATTCAAGAGTCACACTGCACAAGAATGACCAATGAGAGGATGAGTAGGGGCTGAAAACTCTCATAATTCTTGGTCTAAGCCATGTACTCAGAAGAAAGGAATGTAACTCTTTTTTTGTCTTTTCCTATATGCAGAAAGATCCCGCATGGAACAATAATGGTCCTGTTTGAAGTTTTGTCCAAGGTCTCAAAACTAGATAAGCCCTCTTCTCTGCTTAAGGGCGTTTAGATCCCACCAGGATTAAGAAAGAACAACATATTTATTGATGTCTTCTCTCCCTGAGATAAGAGTGGATCTGTTTATTTGCCTTCCCAGGTTTCTGCTAGTGTGCCTATTCAGGTGATAGTCTCACTCTAGAAAAAAGGAGAAAAGGCAGAGAGGAGGAAGAAAAAAACTAGAGACATCTACATATGTTGTTATCTTGGTTGGATCCACACATTTTATTGCTTCTAGATGGCACTTTATTAGACATTAAATCTTTTACCTGTTGTACATTCTGCAAATATATTTATCACAATTACTCACATTTTATTCATATTTTTTTTTTCTTTTAGGGAGAGTGTTTTGTGTATATAAGCACATTTGAATGTGTGTATGCTTATTGCCATATGTAATTTCTAAATTTAAAGTGTACCAATAGTTTTTGACTTCTGAACTTGACAGAAATGTGATTTTATTATACCATTGTCTCTGAATAAGTGTTCATACACACATAGAGACCTACTTGTTTGGCTTTGATGATTGTATAACATTTTGCTTTTTTATAATTTAAATGATTCAGTGTTGATTTACATTTTTGTTATTTCCTAAATTTTATGTTTTCAATACTGTTGTAATGAGACTTATGTAAATATATCCTTTCACAAATAGTGTGAACAAGTACTTATTGAATATCTACAAGTTTATGTGTAGTAGTCAAGTCTCCAGGGATCAGATAGTGAAGTATTTCTTTATATAAACTACTATAAGGAAATTTATGGATCAAATTGCATATTACTTAAAATTTTCTAAAATATTACCAACATTCTCATAAGTTAATATCTACTTATATAGTTTCACATGGTATAAAACATTCTTGTTACTTCACAGTTTTACTCATAGTAGATAGTATTCCTCTTTTTAATGTTGCCATTTTGAAACATGAAAAATAACATATTATTGCTTTAATTTGATTATTTTATTTGAGTGTGATTGAGCATCTTCTTGTATATTTAATTATTATAAATGTATGTTCTTAAGTAAATTACTCTTTTTAACTAGGGCATTCATCTTTTGCTCATTGATTTCTAAAAGGTCTGTATACATTAAAAATAGTAACTCTCTGTCATGTAAATTAAATATTTTTCTCAGAAAAATAACTCAGTGGCAGAAAAGCATCAACACTAACTGGATAAATGACCAACAGATTTATACCATTTACAGAACCATTGCCAGAGCTGAGGAACATCATGAAGTGAGCTGTGTGAATGCTTCCCAGACACTTATGACCAAACCGGACGGCCATAGGTGTTTCTGCTCCTGGACAACCTGATTTCCTAGTTTAGAAAGCAGCTACTTCATTACTCTCGATACTCCAGATCCTATCACACTCCACTTTTAACTGCGAACTGAATTCAGTTCTTGCCTAAGTCAGTTGTAGAGTAAAACCCAAATCCTATCCTGGATGCTCAGAGCAACCAGGTAAATAGAAAGGCCTTGTGTACCACAAGACCTGAGAAACAGGTTATCATGAGCATTGTGATTGTAATTTGCTCAATTTTATTTTTAACGTCATGAGCCACTCAGGAAATATTTAAATATTTAAATATTAAATCAACGATGTTTTCCTAGTAAAAAAAATTTGTGCCTTTTGTGCCAGGAAGTAATCACACCTTTCAGGACATATGTTTTCCATCAGTATTATTTTATAAAAATATTATGAAATAGTTGAAAAATGTTATAAAACAATATTGTTCAGTTTGCAAAAATATTATAAGAAATATAATAAATTATTATGTGTTATCCTGTTGCTTTATCACTTTACTAATATTTTCTATGGAATGGATTGAAAAATGAATCAGCTTTTATGGAGGTAAATATATTCATATAAGATAAAATCCACTTGTTTTCAGTATAGAATGTAGTATTTTTAGCAAACCTACAGAATTCTGCAACTATCACTACAGTCCAGTTGTAGAATACTTGCAGTAATCCCGTTTCCACCTCAGCTCCAAGCAACCACTAATCTACTTTCTGTCTCTAGTTTTGCCTTTTCTGGAATTTTATGTAAATTAAATGTAACATGTGGTCTATTGAGTCCAGCTTTTTCACTTACCATGATGTTTTTGAAATTTATCCATGTTTTAGTACCTATCACTATTTTGTTCCTTTTTTCCATTTACCATTTGATGAACATTGGATGATTTCCAATATTTGGCTATTATGAATGAGAGCTGCTCATGTGAACACTCTTGTACAAGGTTTGTATGGATGTATGGATGGATGTATGGATGAAGACTTTGGCTTTCATTTGTGTTTGGTGATTACTAGGAGTAGAATTACTGGGTATAGGAGACAGAGAAATTGGCCCTCAGTGACATCCAAGTCCAATCCATGGGAACTGTGAATATGTTACCTTTCAAAACAAGAGGTACTTTGCAGATGTGATTAACTATTTTAATATGGGAGATTATCCTGGCTTTTTCTGACTATAAATACAAGAATCCTTATCAGATGGATGCAGGATGCAGGATGAAGGAGGGTTAGTGTCAGAGAAGGAATTGTGGTGATGGAAGCAGAAGTCAGAGGAAGAAAGAATGAGAGGTTTCAAATGCTACACTGCTAATTTTGAAGATGGAAGAAAGGATCATGAGCCAAGGAATGCTAATCTTGTAAAAACTGGAAAAAACAAGAAAATGGTTTCTTTCATAGATACTCCAAAAGAAATGCAGTGATGCTGACACTTTATTTCAGGAGTATGAGAGACCATTTGGGACTTATGACCACTAAAACTGTGAGATAATAAAATTATGTTGTTTTAAGCCATTAAATTTTTAGTAATTTGTTACAGAAGTAATAGGAAACAAATACACTGAATTATATAATAAATTTATGCTTACCTACACAAGAAAATGCCAAACTGTTTTGCAGCATTTATATTCATACCAATAATATATTAGTTAGGGCTCTAGTTTGGTTTTTTTTTTTTTTTTTTTTACATTCTTACCAACATTCTTATTGTTTGTCTTTTTAATTATAGCTCTCCTAGTGGATGTGAAGTGATATCTCACTGTGATTTTTATATTCAATTTCATGATAACTAATGCTATTATCACATTTTATGTCCTTTTTGGACATTTGTATCTCTGGTAAAATGTCTAATCTTCTCTCCATTTCAAAATTGTAGATTTCTTATGAAGTTGTAAGAGTCATATTCTGAAAATTTGATTGCAAATATTTTCTCCAAATCTGAGACTTATCGTTTTACTTTCTTGGTGAACTCTTTGAAGCAAGAAACATTTTACATTATTACGACCAATATTTTCTTTTATCTCTTACAGTCATACCTCGGAAGCCATTGCCCAAGAAACTAAGAAATACAAGTTCACAAATATTTACTTCTGTTTTCTTCCTAGACTTTTTCATTTTATTCTTATATTTAAGTCTGTGATCCATTTCGAATTAGTTTTTGTATGGTGTGAGATAAAGGTCTAAATTCATCATTTTGCATATGAACTTCTGATTTCTTTATTCTTTTTTATTGAACTCTATGATGATTATCCATTGTCAGTATTTCTCTTTCTTCATTATTACAGCTCTATATTAAGTTTTGAAATTGGGAAATACATGTTCTCCAGATTTGTTCTTCTATTCAAGAATATTTTGGCATTTTTGGATCCTTTTAATTTCCATGCAAATTTTAGGATCAACTTGTCAATTTCTTCAAACAGTTCTTCAAAGAAGCCAGCCAGGATTTTGGCAGACTTTGTGTTGAATTGTGGATCAGTTTAGGAAATACTGCCATCTCAGTAATATTAAGCCTCCCAATGCATAGACTGCATAATATAAAGACTATTAATTTAGGTCTTCTTTAATCTTTTCAGATAATATTTAGTTATTTTTTATGTCTAAATTGTGACTCTGTTAAATTTACACTGAAATAATTTATTCATAATATATAGAGATAAAGCTGATGTTGCCTAATGATCATGTATCCTGTAACTTGGCTGAACTTGTTTATATATATATATTCTAGTATATCCTATGTGTATTTCTTTTATAAGCTTGTATAGTATCATGACATGTATAAATAGGACAGTTTTACATCTTCCTTCCCGGTCTGAGTGCCTTTCGTTTCTGTTGTTTCCATGATTGCACAGAACTCACAACGCTGAATAGAAGTTATTGAACAGATGTGCTTGTACTCCTCCCAATTATATGGAAAAGGCTTCAGTCCCTCAACATTAAATAGAATGCTAAGTTTGAGTTTTTAATAGATACCCATTATTAGTTTGAGAAAGTTTCATTTATTTTTAGCTTCTTGAGATTTTTAAAAATCATAAATAAACTGGGGTGCCTCTGTGGCTCAGTTGGTTGAGCACCCAACTTTAGCTCAGGTCATGACCTTGTGGTCCCTGAGATGGATCCCCACTTCAGGCTCTGTGCTGACAGTTCAGAGCCTAGAGCTTGTTTTGTATTCTGTGTCTCCCTCTCTCTCTGCCACTCACCTACTTGCACTCTGTCTCTCTCTCAAAAATAAACATTTAAAAAACCATAAATAGATGTGATATTATAAAATATTTCATCTTTTCTGTATCTGTCTAAATGCTCAGAATTCTTATCTCTTAGGCTATTAAAATGATGTGTTACATTAATTAATTTTCAGCTATTAATCCTACCTTGTATTCCCATGATAATCCCACTTCGTCATAGTATATAATCCTTTTTATGTTTTCTGGGTTTGGTTTGTTTGTATTTTGGTTGATGTTTTTTGCATCTGTATTTATGAGGCATATTGGTTTATAGTTTACTTTTCTTGTCATTTCTTTGTCTGGTTTTGTGTCAGGGTATTACTGATCACATAGAATAAATTAGAAAAGTGTTCACTCCTCAGTTTTCTAAAAAGATGGGGGAAACTGAATTATTTCTTTTTCAATATTTTAGTATAATTTACCTACAAATCATCTGAGTGTGCTTTTTCTGCTGGGAAGATTTTTTAAACTACTAATTACATTTCTTTATTGTGTTAGGACTTTTCAGATATGCCTCTTCCTTCATTAAATCTATCAATTTATGTGTTGTATATCATATAAATTATGCAACTATGGTAATGGTTGCATGATATTTAGAAGTGCTATATCATCAGTTGAATTGATACATCTTTCAGTATTAAGTACACCTCTTAGCTTTCAGAATATTTCAACTTACATTTCACTTTGCCACACCATTTTTTATTTGTGCTTTTATGGTATATATCTCTCCATCATCTTGTATTTAGTTTTCTCTTTCTTTATATTTATGGTTTTTCTTTTGTAAACAGCATACAGTTCTTGTTTCTGGTACCATTATCCAGTATGACAATCTCAATATTTTACTAGAGTATGTGGTATAGTACTTTTCATGTAAGTACTGATATTTTTTTTTCTTTTTGGGGATAATTAAGTATTTGGGATATTTTGTTATTTATTTTTGGTTGTACAATATTTTATCAGTGATTCTAACCTACAGAGTGTAATAATGCATCTTGGTTTTTATAATCTATTATAAATTAGTACTCTTACTACTTCTCAAACAATATAGGATCATATAAAGTTCAGTTTAATTTGCCTCCTATGCATTTACTATTTTAAAATATATTTTACTTACATATTTATGAATTATAAAAGAAATAGTTATCATATGCTTTAAACAACCAATGCTCTTTCCATATTTATTTTCAATATGAAGAAATCCTTCACTTATATTCACTCTTTTCTGCAGTTTCATACATCCATCCTTGATTTGTCCCCTGTAGCCTGAAGAATTTCCTTTATTTTAGTTTTTTAGTTCATTTGTAGTTCATTGGATAGAAATTCTCTTTGCTTTTTTTTTTTTTTTTTGGCCTGAATTCCTATTTATTTCATCTTTAGTTAAGGATATTTTGCTGGTTACAGAATCCTATTTGGAAGTTACTGTTTTCCATTCAACTGCTTTGAGATGTTGCTCCATTATTTTCTGACTTTTATAGTCTGTATGGAAAAGTTACCCACAATCTTACTGGCTGCTATTAAGAAGTCTTTCTTTTTTTTTTCTTTGAGATTTTTGCATTTTGACTATAATATGCCTTGGTATAATTTTCTTTGGAGTTTGTTGAGGTTCTTGATCTGTAGGCTGAAGTTTTGATTATCTATAAAAAAATATTCTGTTGCTGTACACTCTGATATTGCCTTTTCTGTATTCTCTTTATTTCCTTTTGGCATTCCAATTGCATACATTCAGTCCTTTGGCCATGTTCCTTAATTCTGTTATGCTATTAGTACCTTATTTGCCCATAATGTTTTTCTCTTGGTGCTACTTTTCTTTTCACTTTCATTTCAGGTTCAGTGCTCTTAAATTGTCTAATGAATTCTTAATTTTATATATGTTATTTTAGACCTGCAATATATATAATCATTTTGTGAGTTCCAATTTTCTATTGGAATTTGTCACCATTCATCTATTTTGTCATTTGTTTTCAGTTCTCAAACATAATAATCATAATTAAGTCCGTATATGATATCTTCAGTAAATCATTTAGTCATTGGAACTTTTGTTCTTTTAGCATTCTTTCCTTTGGCTTTAAATAGATCCTGCTTTTAGCATGCCTTAAATTTTTGTTTAGATGTTGAAATTTGGATACCATTTTATTTCTCCAAATAAAGTGAATTTTTCTATTAGAAGGTCGGTGATAGAATAGTGGTGTATTCTTGTTGAGGTCTGATTTTAATGTTTTTTAGGGTTGGTTTTGAGTTTTCCTACCCTCATAGACATACTTAGTGCTCTTGGATCATGGCCCTTTTCCCTTGAATGTATTTCTTTTGGGTTCCTGAGTAAAAATCCAGGATGATTCCTACACCTTAATGTGACTTGAAAGGAACACTCTTGTCCACAGGCTGTTCTCATCTGTGCCCAACTTTATAGCTTCCCACCTACAAAGATTTGTTGGATTTCTAAAAGCCTGTTAATGAAAGTCCACCATAACTTTCACTTATGGAGAATGACATAACTGGAAATTGTACTAAGATTATTGGACTTCCCTTTGTGTTTTTGTCCCTTTCCAAGACCCTTAGTATCACACAAGTTTGGTTACCCTAGACTTGAAATTCTAGTATCTCCAGTTTTACAAAACTGCCTTTCTCTACATGGGTTCTAATATGCTGCCTTGCAAAGTTGTAGAGAACGGTTTTGTGGTAAAAGCTAAGGTGAATGTAAAATTCACCATACATTCTTTCCCTTTTCCATAGATTCTAACTCTTCAAGTCTCATCTGTGTTGGTGTTTTCCATGACCTTCAATGAGTTGTGTTTTAAAAAAGGTATTTTACCATATCCATTGTTAAATAGTTTAAATAAGAAGCTTACTCCTATATACTTTGTTATGACTGGAACTGGAATTCTATTATCCATAAGTAGTTTTATCGTTTTATTTTTCTATATCTGTGTTTATTTCCCATTTCCCATTCCTAATGGTGCACATTATGCACATTACATATTTTTATATTTTTCTCTAAAACCCCTCACTGAAATTTTGCCTGTATTATTGCTTTTCTCAAAGAAGATGCCCTCAGTCCTATTTATATCATTTTTGTTTTATGTTTTATTTAACCAACTTACAATTTTTATTTATTAGTGTCTTAATTCAGTTTTATGTGGTTATGACTGAATTTTCCGGATAATTTTTCCCAATATCTCCATTTTTTATTTTGAAAAAATATAAGTACAAACATAATGTTTTTATTTTTATATAATTTTATTTGTATTTTATGGGTTTAATGTTAAACATTCTCACTGTCACACATTAAAAGTAACCAACAGTTTTATTTTTATATCTTTGTCAAAAATTATTTAAATAATTTTAAAAGGTGTTTTATTTTAATTACCTAGTGCTCACCACAAGTGCATTCCTTAATTCCCATCATCTATTTTGCCCATTCCTCCACCCACCCACCTCCTCTCTGATAACCACCACTTTGTCCTGTGGGACAGAGTCTGTTTCTTGGTTTGTCTCTTTCTTTTTTCTCTTTGCTCCTTTGTTTTGTTTCTTAAATTCAATATATGAGTGAAAATATATGATATTTATCTTTCTATGATTTATTTCACTTAGCATTATACTCTCAAGCTCCATCCATGTCATTGCAATGGCAAGATTTCATTCTTTTTTATGGCTGAATAATAATCCATATATATTATCCATATATATGTATCCCATCTCCTTTATCCATTCATCAATCCATGGACACTTGGGCTGCTTCCATATCTTGACTCTTATAAATAATGCTGCTATAAATGTCAGGGTGTATGTATCCCTTTAAATTAGACGTTTTCTGTTCTTCAGGTAAATACCTAGTTGTGTGATAGCTATATTATAGGGTAATTATATTTCTAACTTTTTGAGATACCTTAATACTATATTCCAGGCAACTGCACCAGTTTGCATCTCCACCAACAGTGCGTGAGGATTCCTTTTTCTCCACATCTTCACCAGCACCTGTTGTTTCTTGTGGTTTTGATTTGCATTTCTCTTGATGATAAGTGATAAAGAGAATTCTTTTACATGTCTGTTGGTCATCTGGATATCTTCTTTGGAGAAATGTCTGTTCATGTCATTTGGCCATTTTTAAAATCAGATTATTTGGGTTTTGGGTGTTGTTTTATAAGTTCTTTACATATTTTGGGTTACTAACATTTTATCACATACGTTATTTGTAAATATATACTCTGATTCCACAGGTTGCCTTTTAGTTGTGTTGATTTTTTTTTCACTCTGCTGCAGCTTTTTATTTTGATGTTGTCTCAATAGTTTGTTTTTGCTTTTGTTTCCCTTACATCAGGGGACTGATTTAGAAAGAAAGGTGCTATGGCTGATGTCAAAGAAATTACTGCCTGTGCTCTTTTCTGGAATTTTTGTGGTTTCAGATCTCACATTTGGGTCTTTAATTCATTTTGATTTTATTTTTGTGTATGGTGTAAGAAAGTAGTCCAGTTTCATTCCTTGAATATAGCTGTCCAGTTTTTTCAACACCAACACCATTTGTTGATGAGATTATCTTTTCCCATTGGGTATTTTTTCCAGCTTTGTTGATTAATTGAGCATGTATTTGTAGGTTCATTTCTGGGGTTTCTATTATGTTCTATTGGTCTATGTGTCTAGTTTTTTGCCTGTACCATACTGTTTTGATCATTACACCTTTGTAATATAACTTGAGGTCAAGAATTGTGATGCTTCCAGCTTTGCTTTTCTTTTTCAAGATTTCATGTGCTATTCAGGGTCTTTTGTGGTTCTATACATAATTTAAGATTGTTTGTTCTAGTTGTGTGGACAATGCTGTTGATATTTTGATAGAGATTGCATTAAATCTGTAGATTGCTTTGCATAGTATAGGCATTTAACAATATTTTTTTCTTCCAAGCCATGAGCATGGAGTGTTTTCCATTTCTTTGTGTCATCTTCAATTTCTTTCACCCTTATTTTATAATTTTTAGATTACAAGTCTTTCCCCTCTTTGATTCGGTTTATTCCTAGGTATCTTATTTTTTGGTGTAATTGTAAATAAGATAGTTTTCATTTAACTTCTCTTTCTGCACTTCATTATTGGTGTATAGAAATGCAACAGATTTCTGTTGATTGATTTTATATCTGCAAGTTTACTGAATTTATTTATCAGTTTCAGCACTTTTTTTTAAAGAAACTTTTCAGGTTTTCTATATAGAGTATCATGTCATCTGCAAATAGCAAAAGTTTTATTTCTTCCTTGCTGATTTGGATGCCTGTTATTTCCTTTGGTTTACTTATGGCTGGGGCTAGGACTTTCAGTATTGTTAAAAACAGTGGTGAGAGTAGACATCCTTGGCTTGTTCCTGACCTTAGAACAAAGGCTCTCAGTTTTTCCTCACTGAGGATGTTGTTAGTTGTGATTTATTCATTGTTGAGTTTGTAATATCTCAACAATGTTGAGTGTTTTTATCAAGAATATATTTTGTACTTTGTCAAATACTTTTTCTACATCTATTGATGATCATATGGTTATTATCCTTTCTCTTATTGATATGATGTATCGCACTGATTGATTTGCAAATACTGAACTCCCCTTGCAATTTCAGGAAAAAATCCCACTTGATCACAGTGAATGACTTTTTTAAATATACTGTTGGATTCGGTTTGCTAGTATTCTGTTGAGGATTTATGCATATATGTTCATCAAAGATATTGCTCTGTAGTTCTTTTTTGGTTTTGTTTTTATGTTGTCTTTATCTTGTTTTGGTATCAGGGTAATGCTGGCCTCATAGATTGAATTTGGAAGTATTCCTTCCTTCCCCTCCCTCATTTTTTGGAATAGTTTGAGAAGAATAGATATTAACTCTTATTTAAATATTTGGTAGAGGGCGCCTAGGTGGCTCAGTCAGTTAAGCGTCCAACTTCGGCTAAGGTCATCACCTCGTGGTTTATGGGTTCAAGCCCCACATCAAGTTCTGTGCTGGCAGCTCAGAGCCTGGAAACTGTTTCGGATTCTATGTCTCCCTCTCCTTCTCTCTGCCCCTCTCCCACTCATGCTCCGTCTCAAAAACAAACAAACAAACAAACAAATAAATAGTATTTGGTAGAATTCACTTGTGAAGCCATCTGGTCTTGGACTACTTTTTTGGGGAGGTTTCTGTTTGTTTTTTTGTTTTTTTAACTGATCCAATTTCTTTCCTGGCTGTCAGTCTCTTCCAATTTTCTATTTCTTCCTTTTTTTTGATAGGTTATATGTTTTTTTTTATAAATTATTTTTTTATTTAATTCTTCTTTATCCATTCAACCATCAGTAGACATTTGGGCTCTTACCATACTTTGGCTGTTATCGATAGTGCTGCTATAAACATTGGGGTATATGTGCCCCTTGGAAACGGCATACCTGTATCCTTAGGATAAAATACTTGGTAGTTCAATTGCTGGGTTGTAGGGTAGTTCTATTTTTAATTTTTTTGAGGAACCTCCGTTCTGGTTTCCATCGTGGTTGCACCAGTTCGCATTCCCAACAGCAGTACAACAGAAATCCTCTTTCGTCCACATCCTCTCCAACATCTGTTTTTGCTTGAGTTGTTAATGTTAGCCATTCTGATAGGTGTGAGGTGGTATCTCATTGTGGTTTTGATTTGTATTTCCCTGATGATGAATGATGTTGAACATTTTTTCATGTGTCAGTTGGCCACCTGGATGTCTTCTTTGGAGAAGTGTCTATGTCTTTTTCCCATGTCTTCACTGGATTGTTTTTTGGGTGTTGAGTTTGATAAGTTCTCTATATATTTTGGATACTAACTCTTTATCTGGTATGTCATTTGCATATATCTTTTCCCATTCCATCAGTTGCCTTTTAGTTTTGCTGATTGTTTCCTTTGCTGTGCAGAAGCTTTTTATTTTGATGAGGTCCCAATAGTTCATTTTTGCTTTTGTTTCCTTTGCTTCAAGAAACGTTTTGAGTAAGAAGTTGCCAAGGTCAAGGTCAAAGAGGTTTTTGCCTGCTTTCTCCTTGAGGATTTTGATGGCTTCCTTTCTTACGTTTAGGTCTTTCATACATTTTGAGTATATTTTTCTGTATGGTGTAAGACAATGGTCTAGTTTCATTTTTTCTGCATGTCCCTCTCCAGTTTTCCCAGAACCACTTGCTGAAGAAATTCTCTTTATTCCATTGGATATTCTTTCCTTTTTTGTCAAAAATTAGTTGGCCATATGTTTTTGGGTCCATTTCTGGGTTCTCTACTCTGTTCCATTGATCTGAGTGTCTGTTTTTGTGCTAGTACCATACTATTTTGATGATTACAGCTTTGTAGGTTATCTATTTCTAAGAATTTATCTATTTCTTCTATGTTGTCCAAGTTGTTGGCATATAGTTTTCCAAAATACTATATATGGAAATATATAATATTTCCATAATATCCCATAATGGCTTTTATTTCTGTGGTTTTTGTTATTTTTCCTCTGTCTTTTGTGATTTTTTAAAATTTGGGTCATGAGGGGCGCCTGGGTGGCTTAGTCAGTTAAGCGTCTGACTTTCGCTTAGGTCATGATCTCGTGGTTCGTGGGTTCGAGCCCCACGTCGGGCTCTGTGCTGACTGCCAGCTCTGAGCCTGGAGCCTGTTTCAGTCTGTGACTCCCTCTCTCTCTGACCCTCCCCTGCTCATGCTGTCTCTCTATCTCTCTCCTAGAAATAAATAAAACATTAAAAAAAAAAAAGTAAAATTTGGGTCATTAGTCTGGCTAGAGGTTTACCAATTTCATTGAGTTTTTCCAAAGGACCAGCTCCTGGTTTCATTGATCTATTGTACTGTGTTTTTTTTAGTTTCTATATAATTTATTTCTAATGTGATCTTTATTATTTCCTTCTTTCTTCTGATTTTAGGTATTTTTCCTACTTCTTTAGGTGTAAGATTAGCTTGTTTATTTGAGAATTTTCTTGCTTCTTGAGGTAGATATGCATTGCTATAAACTTCCCTCATAGAATTACTTTTGTGGTATCCCAAAGGTTTTGAATGATTGTGCTTTCATTTTCACTTGCTTCCATGTACTTTTTTCTTTCCTCTTTTATTTCCTGGTTTGTTTAGTAGCAGTATGTTTAACATCCATGTCTTTTTGGTCTTTCTAGACTTTTCTGGTGGTTGACATTTAGTTTCATAGTGTGTAGTCAGAAAAGATGCATGGTATGACTTTAATCTTTTTGAATTTGCTGAAGCTTGCTTTGTTGAGCCAATATGTAGTCTAGTCTGGAAAATGTATCATGTACCCCTGAAAAGAATTTGTATTCTTCTGCTTTAGGCTAGATGTTCTGAATATACTAGTTACACCCATCTGACCCAGTGTGTCATTAAGAGCCATTGTTTCTTTATTGATTTTTTTTTATTTACATGATCTGTCCATAATGTAACTGGAGTGATAAAGTCCCCTTCTATTGGATTATTACCAATTAGTTCTTCTATGTTTGTTATTAACTTTTATGTGTTTGAGTGTTTCTGTGCTGGGTGCATAAATATTTATGATGGTTATACCTTCTTGTTGGAATGTCCCCTTTATTATTACATATTGTCCTTCTTTGTCTCTTGGTACAATTTTTGTTTCAAAGTATATTTTCTCAAATATCAGTATTGCTATGCTTGCTTTCTTTTGACATCAGTTTGCTCTTTTGACATCCCCTCACTTTCAATCTGCAGATGTTTTTAGTTCTTCAATAGTTCTCTTGTAAGCAGTATATAGATGAGTCTTGTTTTTTTAATCCATTCTGTCACCCTGTCTTTTGTTTTGGGCATTTAGTCTATTTACATCCAATGTAATTATAGACACATATATATTGCCATGTTAATACTTTGTGTTGTTTCTGAAGATTTTCTGATCCTTCTCTTTTTCTCTTTCATAGTTCGCTGTTTTTCTTTAGTGATGTATTTGAATTTCTTTCTACTTATCCTCTGCATATTTATTAGTGGTTTTTAAATTGTATTTACCATTTCATTTATATATAAAGTCTTGTGCATGCAGCAGTCACTATTAAGTTGATAACCATTTAAATTGGAACTGATTCTTACTCCTCTCTTCCAAACATTTTAGGTATATAATGTCATATTTTACATCTTTTTGTTGTTGTTAAAGTTTATTTTTATTTACTTTGAGAAAGATACAGAGTGCAAGTTGGAGAGGGGCAGAGAGAAGCAGACAGAATCCCAAGCAGGGCAGAGTCCGATGCAGGGCTTGAACTCAGGAGCTGTGAGATCATGACCTTAGCAAAAATTAAGCGTCAGATGCCTAACTGATTGATCCACCCAGGCACCCCTTTCATCCTTTTATTTTGTGAATTGGTTGACAGATATTTACAGAAATATTTATTTTTAGTGATTTTGTGTTTCCTACCTTCATACTGTCATCTTTGATCTTTCTTTTCCACTCAGAGAGTCCACTTTAGTATTTCTTGCAGGCCTAGTTTAGTGGTCATAAACTTTAGTTTTTGTATGTCTGGGAAACTCTTTATCTCTTCTTGTATTCTGAATGATAGTCTTGCTAGATAGAGTACTCTTGGCTGCAGATTTTTTCCATTCACAACTTTGAATATATCATGCCACTCCTTTCTGGCTTGAAATGTTGCTGCTAAAAAATCTGCTAATAGCCTTAAGAGTTTCCTTGTATGTGACTCTTTTGTCTTGCTCCTTTTAATAACTTTTTTCTTTATCACTATGTTTTGTCACTGTAATTGCAATATGTCTTGGTGTGGATCTACTTGTCTTGATTATGTTGGCAGTTCTCTGTGCCTCCTAGATCTAGATACTTTATTCATTTCCCACATCAGAGAAGTTTTCAGCTATTATTTCTTCAAATAAATTTTCTGCCTCCTTATCTCTCTGATCTTCTTCTGAGGTTCTTCTAATAAAAATGTTACTATGTTTGATGGACTCACTGAGTTCCCTAAGTCTACTCTCATTTTTCATAATTGTTTTTTTTTCTTTTTTTTGTTCAGCTTAATTACTTTTCATTACTCTGTCTTCTAGGTCATTAATTAGTTCAGCTTCTTCCAGCCTGCTTTTCATTCTCTTAAACATATTTCTCATTTCATTTATTGAGCCTTTTATCTCTGATATGTTATTCCTTATCTCTGTGTTTATGGTCTCACTGATATCTTCCACTCTTTTCTCAAGTCCAGTAAGTATCCTTATGACTATTATTTTAAATTCTCTATCAGTCATGTTACTTATATCTGTTACACCTAGATCTCTGGCCATATCCTTGTCCTATTCTTTCATTTGGGATAAATTCATCTTTCTTCTTATTTTGTCTAAGTCTCTGTGCCTGTTTTTGTGTTAGGAAAGTCAGCTACATGTACTCTTCTTGAAAGTAATGGCTTTATGAAGAAGAAATACCATAGTGGCCTTCAGTGTAGTGTCCCCTGTTCCCCAGGGCCTAGTGCTTCTGGTAGTGTCTACAATGTGTGCTGCATGTGCTCTGCTGCTGTATCCTGGTCTCTTTATCCTTTAGGCCAAGCGTCTGCAGGGGCTCCATTTCCTGTTGCAGGAAACATTTCATCCCTGACCTGAATGTGGTGCATTTTTTAAAGTTTTTTTTTTTTTTTTTTAATTTTTGATAGAGAGTGCAAACAGGAAAAAGAGAGAGAGAGAGAGAGTACGGGCAGGGGAAGGGCAGAGAGACTACAGAGAGAATCTCCAGCAGCCTCCATGTTGCCAGTGCAAAGCCTGATGTAGGGCTGGATCCCATGGACCATGAGATCATGACCCGAGTTGAAATCAAGTCAGAAAATTAACAGATTGAACCACCTAGGCACTCCATGAATGTGGTGCGTTTTAACTAGATGTGCTCTGATCTGCTTGTGAAATGAGACCTGTTTTTGCCACCACTGGAAACAAAGGTTCACAAAACTCTGAGGTCAGAGATGTGGTGTTGGCAGGTGTTTGGCAGGTCTTTTGTGGGAGGGGGAACATTGGAACTGAGGCCAACCAGACTGGGAAGGGCAGTTCTTCCAGAGTGTAGGGGACGGAGCTTGATGTAAGCAAGTTTGCAGAGAGTGTTGGTGCTAGTGCCTTTGTGTTTATGCTGAGCAGAACAGGGAAACGGTGCCTACTTATTTCTTTGTTCCAAGAAGTGTCTCTCAGAGACATGCTCTGAGATCAACAACTACCCTCTCCACTGTGTCCCTGATATGCTCTTCAGATGACTATTTCCATGCTATACCTCTGTGGGCTGTTTGTCCTGTCTTTTCTTCAAGAGTAGCCCCTGATCTCTTCCAGAGCTAAGCACACTATCCTTTAAAACTCCATGCTTTATTCTATTGTGGTTGCAAAAACGCATGAAATTCAGGGGCTCTCATTTTCCAAGGCAATTGCTATGGAGATTTGTTTTCCTCATGCACTCCCCCATGTGCTAGTCTGTCTTTTACTCTTCTCTGTGACCATGGCTCCTGCCCTACTCCAATGGCATTGATCCATTTCTCTCTTAAGCTGTGGTGCCACAGTTCTACCTTTTTCAGTGTGGCCTCTTCTTTACTTTTAGTTGTGGAGTTCATTCTGCCAGTCTTCTGATCAATTTCTGGGATATTTAGGATGATTTAATAGTTTAGTTGTGTTTGTGAGATGTGGTGAGTGTAGGGTCTTCCTACTCTGCTACCATCTTCTACTCTAATGTACTCTTCAAGTCCAAATAATTTTTAAAGTGGTTACTTATGGTCAGATTGTTTTTCTCTATTTTTTAATTATTGTTAGTTTCTACATACCATCCAGTATGGAAAAAGAATAGGGCATAAACTGTTAGTACTGTTGTAAATTATCCAAATTTTCAGCCCTTGATCAATCCTAGACAGTGTTCACTGGAAAATGAATATTTGTCAAAATCTTTTGTAGTGTCATTTATTTTATTTAGTCTCTGTATTTGTCATATTCATGGGGAGGCATATTACAAATATCTTACATGTTTAGTAACTTATTTATCAATATTTATTTGTCTATGGATTATTACATTTGTTGTGAATTTTAACATTTTAAAATACTTTAAAATTAAAAACTTTTAATATGGGACTCAATTTTCCCCAAATCATGTGTATCAGATTTCTTTGTGCTCTTCCTACCTTACCATATGAACATTTCCTAAGATTGTTTGGTCCTAGTTGTATCGTATTTAGTAAATCTTCTTTAAGCTGGGTGGGACTATTTTCTAGTTACAGTAAAGATAAACTATTATTGTTTATACTCTTTTATTTTGCATTTTTTGAAGATTTTCAGGGGAAATGTAGAACTATGGATATTTTGGAGCAATCAGTTCTAAAGTTTTGGTTGTGTTCTTATTGATATCCCCCATTGTCCTTGTTATATGGTATGAAATCCATGTTTATTTAGTTTGACTTAACTTGACTAACATTGTTATCATGTGATATTGTTTTCTAAAATGTCTTCACATTTTTGGAGGTTATAAATTATTCCTTTTGGGATATTTGCAAAGTTACTAAAAAAGACAATAAATCAAACAATGACTACTATTTATTATTTATTATATGCCTAATTTCTGCTAGGCACTGTACTAAACATTTAGCTTAATACTTCTTACTTAAATCCTACAATATCTTTTGATGCTGTTTCTAGTATATTTATTATTTAATTTTATCAACACAAAAACTTAAAATCAGAGACCCCAAATATCTTACTTAATTTTCACAACTTTCTAGCAGTGAATTCAAATTGAGATTTACCTTGATTCCAGAACTAGTCATTAGATAATATAGCTGGTTAGAAAGACTTAGTGTTTGTAGTCATGCAAGTACTATCGTGTATATTTTGACAATAAATTTAGAAGTTAATTATGAACTAGAGAATAGCATGAGATTGATGATTTAGAGAATTGATAGTGGCTGAAAATATTCCTACCTAGCATTACTCATTCATTTAGCCATTCAACAAATAAACACAACCTTGTGTCTCTTGTTCTGAAAGACAACAGTCTGCTGGAAGAATAGAAAAAGAAATTACACTCAGAATTTACTTAATACTCTATTAGAGGAACTTCTATATTGTCTGATGCTACTATACAACTATAATATAGTTTACAGAAGAGAGGAACATGATTTCTTTGATTACCTAATACCTTTTCTAATAAGTGGC
Source organism: Proteles cristata cristata (assembly GCA_017311185.1). Classification (NCBI taxonomy): domain Eukaryota; kingdom Metazoa; phylum Chordata; class Mammalia; order Carnivora; family Hyaenidae; genus Proteles; species Proteles cristata. The sequence continues at coordinate 519,512 of JAESUZ010003447.1, read as the reverse complement.
TTAAATTCTACTGAAATTTTGCCAAATAAGTTTCTCAAGATTGACTGATAATCTCTACCAATTGCATAGTTTCCTTTCATAATTTATATTTTACTACTATATTGTGTATGCTTTATCTAACTACTTAATATATTCTATCTCCTCATTCTCAGATACATGCGAGCATTAAAATCTTGAAAAGAATTATTTTCTTTTTAGAAATATATTGCCTCAAATGTATATTTTTTGATAATTAGATTCTGCTTTTTAAATAATGGGTTATTATTGGATCTTAATGTTTCCTATATTCAAAGCAGGCTGATATATATTTTTTCAGTTCACTGATCTTAATCTATTGCAAAAGCTGAAGGATTCATATTGCTGAGTTATGCCATCTGTGCAAGGAGAAAATGATCTTGTGGCGAAATCATAACACCCATTAAAGATGAAGATTCTATTCCATTTCATTTTGTAGCTTATGATAGCACCTTCTCTGTTTATGTCACTGTAGTCTTCTTTAAATGACAATATTAACCATTCCAGCCTCATTTACTTCAGAGAAATTTCAGAAAATCTCTCCTGCTAACTTTAGGTAACAAGAGTAACTGATTAGGTCAAGCTATAAGACATACATATTAAACATGAATTAATATTCCTCCAAGTTTTCCATTTCAATAACATGACTATTGGATGCTAAAAATCTTATGTTTTTATAGTCAAATTCAGCACCAGGAAAAAGGCACATGATAAAACAACATATGAGAGATGAATGCCAATTACCACTCAAAGGACCAAACACAAATTTTCAGAAAGAATATAATATACAATCAGGAAACTAGAACAAAATTGTGTTTTCATTGTAGAGAAACAATTTAAATCTTGCTACATTTACACATGTTGATGGAAAAACATGTAGCTGAATGACTGTCAGTACAGATGGATCTGTCTATAAATGGATAAATTTTGGAAGATTTTAATGATCCACTCTGCATTCCTTTTAATGAGCTACATCAACGTGTTTACCTCAACAATGTAATGAATTCAGAGAATCTTGAACTTGAATCCTTATTTTTTGTCTCTTGTGTGTATGTGTAAAATTACATAATTTATATATCTTTGGAAAAGGATATATTTACCAATTTTTGTGTAAGTATATTGAAATAAGTAAAAACATAGTAAATATCATGCAAATTAGTTGCTGTGTGTATTCATGGTCCTACTCATGACACTTCAGGGTATTAAATATCAGGACCACTGCAGTTGAAAGGATCACATAATCTATTTATTTGCCCTGGGGTTTCTTAGTGTACATTATATATTTACACCACTGTGAGATTTAAAATCTATAATTATATGTAAATAACCATCGACATTTTCAGATTATGTTACTGATTAGCTATATAAAGGGTATACAAATTTGGGTCCTATAAGGTTAGAATGCTGAGGTCAGTTCATAAAAAATTCCAGATAGTTCACATTTTAACAGTCTGGATTTCTGATCCACAATGGTGCCTGAGTTACTAAATAGTTATATTTACTAATTTATTGCTTTTGTCAATGTCCTCAGTGCAACTGAAATAGTATAAACACAGTTTATTAGTGAAAACAGTAAAGCTGTAGAAAGAAATTTTAGAATTACAAAATTCATATAGTGTTTTCTGTGTCTCAGGTGCATGACTTTGGGTGTTTCCATGTCCAATATGGTTATATAGCTTTAGTAGGTATTTTATTTCTACAACAATACATGAATGGGTGACGATTTCAACAATGCCAAGTTACCTATTATAGATAGCAATCACTGCTATGAGTAATAGTTGAAAATTCAAAAATGGAGTCTGAGCAATGAGTCTAAAACTATTTCCTCAGAGACTAAGTAAAAACTGAACTTATTTCCAAAACCTGTGAGCATGGAATCATTCCCATTTGATGATCTGTATCTGTATCAGAGATACTATCAAATGTGTCTTCAGAGGGTATGAAACAAATGATTTTATTCTCCTCCAAGATAGAGTAAATGAGTTGGTTACTGTCAATCTTCTCTTACCTTTAGACTCTTACAGTGCCTGAAGCCTGAAAAATATATCTCAAATTAAAATACTAACATAGTAAGATAAGTTAGCAATTAGACTAGTCAGAGCATTCAAAGTTCTTCGTTGAGATCTCTGGATTGAGGAGGATGACAGTGGTAGAGACATATTCCCTATGCCTTAATCCAGCGATCTCAAATAATAGCAGAAAATGTAACAGATACTAATTCAAACACTTTTAGATCAGACTCCCAAATCTCAGGTTATAACTGTCATCTTATCAGCCTTAAATATACAGTGCGGACTTATTTACATTTTCTTCTGCTGCAGAGGTAGGCAGGCATTTTTTTTCTATTTTCTTTCATCGTGTGTGACTTCATTGCACAAACCATCAGTTTTATTGAAGGATTCATAGAGCATACCTTCTACAAGTCAACAAACCATGAACTGAGAAGATCTATCAGTTAAAAAATTATGCAGTGACTCAAATTGATGATCTAGTTTAATTTGCCAAGCATCCTCATTGATCTCATCTGACGATGAATCAATTTGTTGCCCAATGCATGTGTATGTTTCAGTTAGACTACAAGTTAAAAATTGATTTTTTTCAAAGAGATATGGTGTTCAACAAACCATCCTAGTTGACTTGAAGGGACTCTTCCTGAGAAACTGGTGAGTTAATATAGATTTTGGAATTTTTTATATTTGAAATACAGGCAGTTTTCCCTTGTCATTCGTGTTGAGAATTTGGAGTAGTACTATAATGAAGACTGTTTCTAACAAACTTAATTATAAGTAGTAGAAGTAGCACAGACGGGCTATGATATCCAACTATTTTACATGCCTGTCAGTATAAAAAGGACATATTCAAGTATTAGGATTGCTTCTTTGTGAAAATATTAACATCATAATTATTAATGATTCTTTAGCCTCATAACTTGAGGTTTTTATTAAATTTCATGTTTCTATTTATTTTTGAAAGAGAAAGAGAGCAAGGGAGGGACAAGATACAGGTAGACACAAAATTCAAATCAGGCTCCAGGCTGTCAGCACAGCGCCCGACACTGAACACTAGGCTCAAACTCACAAACCGTGTGATCATGACCTGAGCCGAAGTTGGCCCCTTAACTGACTGAGCCACCCAGGTGCCCCTGATTTTATGTTGATAAAGCTAAGCTTTCTACAAACTCCCAGTTCAGCAAGGATTCAGCTTTTATATCTATATTACGTTTATGTCTAGATTTAAACTTTCTTGCTAATTTTGTACAGGGTTAATATGCTCTTTTGTTGATGACTATAAACATATTTCTTCCCTGCGAGCTGAAAAACAAAAACCAAAATAAAACAAAAAAACAGTTTACCTAACTATCCCTTTCTACCTAGTATTGCTTTCTTAGAATTCCATATGTGCATATCTTGTCCCTTTACACCATCGATGCATGATCAATAGGAATCATACTATTGGAGAATACATTAGTTTCCTCTTAGTGCTGTAACAGAGAACCACAAACTTGGTGGCTTAAAACTACAAATTTATTCAGTTACAGTTCTGGAGGCCAAAAGTCTCACTGGGCTACAATCAAGTTGTCTGCAAAGAAGCACTCATTCTGGAGATTCTAGGGGATGGTCTATTTCTTTGTCCTTTCCAGCTTCTAGAAGCTGGCCCACATTCCTTTGTTCATGGCCTCCTATCAGCAGTGCATTACTCCAACCTCTGCCTCCTCTGTCATCCCACCCTGTCTGAAGCTGATTTTCCTGCTTCCTTCTTATAAGGGCCTTTGTGATAACCTTGGGCTCACCCAGATTTTCTAGGGTAATCTTATCATCTCAAAATCTTTAAATGAATCACATCTGCAAAGTCCCTGTAGTCATGCAATGTAACATATTCACAGGTTCCAGCATTTAGCATGTATATGTGGTCATTATATATATAGTATGTGTATGAGAGTCATTATTTTGCCTAACACAGAGAAGGAGGCACATAGAAAAGGTTCTGCATTTTGTAAAAGAACCAAACCAAAGGCTTTCAAATCCATGCATATATTTATATTTCCTATATTATAAAGTGGGTTTACAAAGTGAATTTTGAATTTCTGGTGTTTCCTGGCTCAATACCTTATTTCTTCATATGTTTATTTTTATGTATTTGTTGGTTTTTAAATTTTGTACATCTTCTCTAGAGTCCAGAATTTATCTGTGTGAGGGAGGAAGTAACTCCTGTTTTGACAGAGTCAAAACTTTTAAGATTAGAACAACAAATTATCCATAAACATTTTAGATATTAACATCACTGTATTTGCATAATTAGCCTTGTGGTGTATGGGAATTTTATGTAGTCTACAAATGTATTTTAAAATGTATTTATAATTTTAAGTTGAATTATAGTTGACATATAATATTATATAATGTATATTAATTTCAGGTATAAAACACAATGATTCAGCATTTAAACACATTATAAAATACTCCCCAAGAGAAGCGTGTTAGCATGTGTCAGCATACAAAGTTACTACAATATTATTGACTATATTCCTTATGCTATTCTTTATATCCCCATGAATTACTTATTTTATAACTAGAATTTTGTACATCTTAATTCTCTTTACCTATTATATCCATCCCCTATTCGCTGTGTCAAACATCAGTTTGTTCTCTATATTTATGAGTCTTTTTCCGTTTTGTTTTTGTTCATTTGTTTATCAGATTCCACATAAAATTTAAATCATATTGTATTGTCTTTGACTTACATAATACCCTCTAGGTCTATATGTATTGTTACAAATGACAAAATTCACCATTTTTATGGCTAAGTAATATTTTGTTGTGTGTGTATGTGTATGTGTGCATGTGTCACGTCTTCTTTATCAATTCACCTATTAGTGAATACTTAGGCTGCTTCCCTATTTTGTCCATTACAAATAATGTATTATTGATCATAGGGATGCATACAACTTTTCAAATTGGGGTTTCCATTTTCATCTTGTAAATATGCAAAAGCGGAATTGTTGGATTTTAAGATATTTCTTTCTTTTAATTTTTTTGAGGAATCTCCATAATGTTTTACCTATTCAACACCAATTTACATCCCCACCAACTGTGCATGAGGGTTCTCTTTCCTCCACATCCTCACGAACACTTATTTCTTGTTTGTTTTTTTTTTTTGTTTTGTTTTGTTTTGATAATAGCTATCCTGATAAGTGTGAGATCTCTCATTGTGGCTTGGATTTGAATTTCCTTGATGACCGAGAATTTTGAGCATCTTTTCATCTGCCTGTTGGCCACCTGTATGTGTTTGGAAACATGTCTGTTCAGATCCTTTGCCCATTTTTAATTGAATTGTTTGATTTTTTTCATGTTGAGTTGTAATCTTTTATACAGTTTGGATATAAACTATTATTAGACATGTGATTTGTGAATATCTTCTCCCATTATCATTGAGTGGGTGCAAGTTTTTAAGTCTGATTATTATTAATTATTATTATTATTATTATTATAAGTCCCAATTATTTATATTTGCTTTTGTTGCCTTTGCCTGAGAAGACAGATTTAAAAATACATACCTATTGTAATGACCACTGCCCTAGGTTTTCTTTTAGGAGTTTATGGTTTTAGCTATTGCACATCAGTCTTTAATCCATTTTGAGTTTATTTTTGTATATAATATAAGAAAGTAGTCTAGTTTTATTCCTTTGCATAGCGCTGTTCAGTTTTCCCAGAACCATTTATTGCCAAAGCTACATTTTCTCTATGGTATATTCTTGCCTCCTATGTCATAGAGTAATTGGCCATATAAGTACAGGTTTATTTTTGGGCTCCCTATTCTGTACCACTTATGCATATGTCTGTTTCTGTGCCAGTACTGTACTGTTTTGATTACTGTATCTTTGTAGTATAGTTTGACATGTGGGAGTGTGACACCTCCAGGTGTGTTTTACTTTTTCAAGATTGATTGGCTCTTCACAGCCTTTTGTGATTCCATACAAATTTTATGTTTCTTCATTCTATTTCTATAAAAAATTCTATTTTGATAGGGATTGCATTGAATCTATAGATTACTTTGGATAGTATGGACATTTTAGCAGCATTAAAACTTCTAATCCATTTATTTGTGTGGTCTTCAATTTCTTTCATCAATTGTCTTATAATTTTATCATAACTAAATGGCATTATTTTCTTGATTCCTTTATCTACTATTTTGTTTTTAGTGTATAGAAATGCAACAGATTTCTGTATATTGATGTCATATCCTGAAATTTTAGTGAATTTATTTATTAGTTCTATTAGTTTTTTGTGTGTTTTTTGTGTGCGTGTATTCTTTAGGGGTTTCTACATGTCTTCTGCAAAAGGTGCAAATTGTAATTTTTTACTACTAATTTGAATACCTTTTAATTTTTTGTCTGATTTCTATTGCTAGGTTTTCCAATACTATGTTGAATAAAAGTGATGGCAGTGGGCGTTCTTTTCTGCTTGATTACCTTAGAAGAAAATCTTTCAGCTTTTCACTGTTGAGTATGATGTTAACTCTGGGTTTGTCATACATGGTCTTTATTCTGTTGAGGTATGTTTGCTCTGTACCCACTTTGTTTAGCTTTTGTCATGAATGGATGATGAATTTTGTCAAATGCTTTTTTTGTATCTATTGAGATAATTACATTATTTTATCTATTATTAAATTAATGTGTTAATAAATCAATTGATTTATGGATATTGAACCAATTATTCTTGCATTCCTGGAATGTGCTTGGGACAAATTATTCTTTTAGTGTATTTCTGAATTTTGTTTACTAATATTTTCTTGAGGATTCTTGCATCAATGTTCACCAGGGATATTGACCTGTTTTTTAAATTTTTTGTAGTGCCTTTGTCTGGTTTTGGTATCAGTGTAATGCTGGCCTCTTAAATGAATTTATGCAGCACCTGGGTGGCTTAGTCATTTGAGTGTCTGACTCTTATTTCAACTTCAGTCATGATCCTAGGGTCATGAAATTGAGCCTCCTATCAGCCTCTGCACAGAGTGTGGAACTTGCTTAGGATTCTCTTGGTCTCCCTTTGCCCCTCCTCCTCTCTCTGTCTCTCTGTCAAAAAAGAATATAAATAAAATGCTATAAATAAATATATGAATGAATGAGTGAATGAATGAATGAATAAATGAATAAAATATATTTGGAAGAATTCCTTCTGCAAATTTTTGGAATAGTTTGGGAAGGATAGACAGGACTCTTTTTCAAGTGTTTGGTATAATTCATCTGTGAAGCCTTCTGGTCTTAGACTTAGAGTTTTGAGAGTTTTAATTACTGATTGAATTTCATTACTACTAATTTGTTCAGATTCTATTTCTTCCTGTTGCAGTCTTGGAAAATTGTATGTTCCTATGAATTTATGTATTTCTCTTATGTTGTCCAACTTGTTGGTTGCATAATTTTTTGAAGTAGTCTCTTACAATTCTTTTTATTTCTGTGGTGTCATTTGTAACCTCTCTTATTTCATTTCTGACTTCATTTATTTGAATTTTCTCTCTTTTTCTTGATGAGTCCAGCTAAAGATTTATTAATTTTGTTTATTTTTTTCAAAGCACTAGCTCTTAGTTTTATTGACCTTTTCTATTATTTTTCAGCCTCTATTTCATGTGTTTCTACTCTGATGCTTATTCTTTCCATGCTTTTACTATATTTGGGATTTCTTGTTCTAAGCTCCTTATGTATGGCTAAATTGTTTATTTGAAATTTTTTGTTTCTTGAAGTAGGCCTCTATCCCTATAAACTTCCCTCTTATAATAGCATATAATAATATATTTCTATTGCTGCATCCAAAAGTTTTGGAATGTAGTGTTTCTGTTTTCATTGGTCTCAAAGTATTTTTGTATTTCCTCTTTGATTTCTTTGTTGACTCATTTGTTGGTTAGTAGCATGCTATTTAACTTCCATATATTTTTTCCTATTTTTTTCCCTGAGATTGATTTCGAGTTTCATACAATTCTGTTTGGAAATGATATGATTTCAACCTTACAAAATTTAGTGTGTGTGTGTGTGTGTTTTCTGTAACCAAACATATATTCTATTCTATCTAGGGGAATGTTATGTGTACACTTGGAAAGAATGTGTATTCTGGTGTTTTTATATGGAATGTTCTGTGTATCTCTGTTAACTCCATCTGGTCTAATGTGTCTTTCAAAACCACTGTTTTCTTATTGATTTTCTCTCTGGATGATCTATCCATTGATGTAGGTGGGGTGATAAGTCACCTACTATTATTGCATTACTGTCGATTTTTCCCTCTATGACTATTAGTATTTGCTTTCTATATTTAGGAACTCCTATGTTAAATGCATATTTACAATTGTTATAGCCTTTGCTGTATTGATCCTTTTATCATTATGTGATGCCCTACTTTGTTTCTTGTTACAGTCTTTGTTTTTAATCATTTTGTCTGAAATAAAGTATTGCAACCCCCATTTTTTGAAAATTTCTATTTGCATAGAACATCTTTTCAATCTTTTCACTTTCAGTATATATGTGTCTTTAGGTCTGAAGTGAATCTCTTGTAGACAGCATATAGATGGGTCTTGTTTATTATTCCATTTAGTCACCTTATGTGTTTTGATTGGAGCATTTACTCCATTTGACATTTAAAGTAATTAATGCTACGTATGTACTTATGGCCATTTTGTTACTTGTTTTGTGGTTGTTTTTGTAGTTCTTCTCTGTTATTTTTTTCTCTTGCTCTCTTCCCTTATGATTTGTTGACTTTCTTCAGTGTTATGCTTGCATTCCTTTTTGTGTGTGTGTGTGTGTGTATCTGTTATAGGTTTTTGGTTTGTGGTTACCAGGAGATTTACAGGTAACACTTTATGTATTTTGCAGTTTGTTTTGAGTTGATGGTTACTTAAATTTGAACACATTCTAAAAGCACTGCATTTTTATATCTCCCCTCCATGTTTTAGGTATCCATGTTATCATTGTTTACATCCTTTCATTTTGTGTATCCCTTAACTAATTATTGTAGATAAAGTTGCTCTTACTACTTTTGTCTTTTGGTCTTCATACTAGCTTTATAAATGATTGATCTACTACCTGTACTGTATGTTCACTTTTACCAGTGAAATTCTTTCTTTAATATTTTTCTCCTAATTATAGCCTTTTCTTTTCTGCTTCAAGAAGTCCCTTTAACATTTCTTATAAGGTTGGTTTACTGCTGATGAACTCCTTTAACCTTTGTTTATTGGTGAAATTCTTTATCCTCCCTCATTTCTGAATGATAATGTTGCTAGATTTCTGAATGATAATGTTGCTAGGAAGAGTATTCATTTTTTATTATTATTTTAAATAGAGAGCATACACAAGCAGGGGTGAAGGTGAAGAAGAGAGAGAAAGAATTTTAAGCAGGCTCCACATTCAGCACAGTGCCCAATGTGGGGCTCGATCCCATAATCCTGATATCATGATCTGAGCTGAGATCAAGAGTAAGGTGCTCAACCAATTGAGTCACCCAGGCAACCCTGGGAGAGTATTCTTGATATTTTTTTTTCCTTTCAACAGTTCACACATATAAAAATTATGGTCTTCTGATTTGCAAAGCTTCTGCTGAAAAATCAGCTAATATGCTTAAGGATGTTCCTTTGTACAAAATCAATTTTTATCTCCTGCTTTTAAGATTATTTTTATCTTTATTTTCTGAAATTGTATTTATTATGTGTCCTGGTGTGGCCCTCTTTGGATTCATCTTTTTTGGAGCACTTCATGCTTTCTGGATCTGGATGCCTGTTCCCTTCTCTGGTTAGGGAACATTTTTTGTATATATATTATTCAATTTGTCTCTCTTTTCTTTCTTGACCTCTAAAATGTTGTTAGTATACTTATGTAGTCATAGAGTTTCTTTAATCTAGTTTATTTTAAACTAATTTATCAGTTTGTATTATTCCCACTACCCTGTATTCCAGATCAATGATTCATTCTTCTGCATCTTGTAATCTGCTGGTGATTCTCTATAGTATATATTTTTATTTCAGTTATTGTATTCTTCAGCTCTGAATGATTCTTTTTTATACTTTCTGTCTGTTGCCCATGTCCTTACTGTGTTCATCTACTTTCCTCCCAAGTTCAGTGAGCATCTTCATGATGATTTCTTTTAAACACTTTTTCAGGTAGATTTATTTTATTTATTTTTTTAAATGTTTTTTATTTATTTCTGAGAGAAAGAGAGACAGTGTGAGCAGGGGAGGGTCAGAGAGAGAGGGAGACACAGAATCTGAAACAGGCTCCAGGCTCTGAGCAGTCAGGGCTTGAACCCACAAACTGCAAGATCATGACCTGAGCCCAAAATCGGACGCTTAACCGACAGCCACCCAGGTGCCCCACAGGTAGATTTCTAATCTTCTTTTTATTTAGTTCTTTTTCTGAGGCTTTGGTCTGTTCTTTTATTGGGAACATACTCCTCTGTATCCTCATTATGTCTGACTCACTGCACATGTTTCCCAGTATTAGGTAGGTTGTCTATATCTCCTGGTCTTAAAAGAAGTGGCCTTATGTAGAAGACAACTTGTGGGGCCCAGACACATAGTCAACTGTGGTCGCCACACCCAGGCACCAAACACAGTCACCCCTGGTCACCACCCTATATGGGTTGAGTGTGCCCTCCTACTGTGCTGGTGGGTGGGACTAGACCTTGGTGAGGCTGACTGTGAGGCTAGGCTGCAACTGTTGCAGGCTCGCTGATGGGTGGGGCAGGTCTCCTCCCCACCCAGTATCAGGAGTCACTTTGGAGGTGTGCTGTTGCCAGCCAAGGCTGTTCATTGAGTGTGGTATGACAGGAGCCTCTTAGGAAGGGTGACTGCTGGGGTGGCTATTACAACTAGGACAGATCCACAGAGGTATGCTGGGGCAAGGTGAAGAGTGTAAGAAATTTAGATTGGGAGTGTCAGAACAGGCTTCTGCCAGTGGGAGGGCCTGCTAGGTTGAAATTGGCAAAAATAATGACATCCACCAGTATTTCCATTCCCAGATATGGTCCTACAGTTCCTGCCTCTCTGGCACATGTTCTAAAATCAATCAGTAAATATACTTTATGTATAGGGTAGACACTTTTCAAACTGTTACTCTGTGCTGATTTTTGGAGTGGATGAGATTATCCATGGGTCCTTTAAGAAGAGAGTTCCAGTCTCCAATAGAATTCTTCTGGCTATCGCAGAGTTAAGAGCCCTCAATTTTCAAAGCAAGACTTCTGGAGGCTTGTCTTCCCTGTGCAGGTCCCCAGGACCAGAGGTGCCCAATGTGTGGCTTGATCCCTTTGCTCCGAGGGAAGATCTCTGTAGTTGTGATAGCCCACTTATTTGTGGATTGCCACACCAGAGGTTTGATGCCCAAACAGACCACGTCTCTGCCCTTTCGATCTTTAATGTGGCTTTTTCTTTGTATCTTCAGTTGTAGAAGAGCTGTTCTGCCAGCCTTCAGGTCATTCTTAGTGTTGCTCTATTTATAGTTGCAGTTTGCATGTATCTGTGGAGCCGGTGAGCTCAGCAATTTTCTACTTTGCCACCTTCAGGAACATTCTATAGATGATGAAGCAAGCCCACAACACCAAAGTGACCAGCATGGTCACTGGTGTGGAACTCCTGTATATCTTTTTGCCTAAGAAATTACTCTGAAGTGTTCTTAATATAATGTTCTATACTGTTTTTCTTCTTTTGAAAGATATGGCTATTTATTAAATGGTTATTTTCCCTACAGTAAAGCCATAAAATTTTGTGAAATGTTTTATTGTGCATAGTGCCATTTTGTGAGGGTTCCTGCAAGGGTTGGCAATAAAGAACCAAAGAAGGATTTAACCCTGTGTTCTTCATTGTTTGTATGGTTGAGAAAAGTTAGTAAGTCTTCATCAACTTTGTCAAGAGATGAGATTTTTGCCTCTATGGATATATATCAGGTTCAGTCCATAGTATAAGCAATAAGAAGTATGAATGATCATAAGAGAAACAAGTCACTTTTTCCTTGAGAAATATTTCTACTTTTATGTTTATTTATAGAGATTTTCTACATCTTATCTTTGCATACAAACATGAAAAGAAGTATGCAAATTGGCATCATTTTGTGCTTATTGTGATAACAGATAACATTTGCTGAGCTCTTCCTATGTTCCAGACATTTATTGCCTCACAATATATACACATTTCATCCTCAGAACAACTCCATGAGATACATACTTTTGGTACTCCCACTTTACAGTTGTGGAATCTGGGAGACACAAAGGTCAAACAATTTTCCCAAAGGCCTTAACGACCAGTAAATATAAAGTTGTTATTTGAATCCAAGCCATCTGTCTTTCAAGCCCATACTCTTACCTGTTATATGAATCTGCCTTTAGAGGTCATACAAGGGGCCAAGTGACTTCACCTCCATTCCGTCATTTGGGCATCATAGTAATAAACATTACAAGATTCTCTCAACTTCCATAGTCTGAAATTAGTATATTGTAAAATAAAAGAGAAAAAAGGCAACTGTGGTATACTTCAGTGATGTACCAAGTAGCCTAACACCACAGGTATTTGGTCATTTTTTTCCAAGTTTTCAATCATTCCAGAATATTCATGGACAAAACTTAGAGCTAAGTTCTCTGAGTAATATAAAGTGAATCAGAGACTACCACTGCTTCAAAAGAGTCCATATTAATACCTCTGTTATCATGTGTTGAGAATCTCTATAGCATTGTACAAACTGATTTTTACAGCTAACAGGAACTAGTTTCAATTTTCCCACAACTCCAACCCAGTGATAATGATTCTGATGTGTAATTATAACCTAGTTACTGGGTTTGTCTGCTTGCTGATGGAGTTTGAGGATACTGACTTCCCGCTTTCTGAGTATCATTTGTGTTTCTATTTCTTATTGACATTCTCTAAACAGCTCAGTTGAAATCTGTTCAACAAAAATGTATTGAATGTAAAGTGACTTAATGTTCAGTTTCTGGAGTCAATTCTTGGCTTCATCATTTCTAGCTGTGTGGCTCTGAGGCAATTAGTAACATCTTTGGCCCTAGTTTCCTCATCTCTAAATAATAACAATGACAATAATAATGACAACAATAAAAATATTTGGTCTTTTCTATGCTCCAGGAATATAAGGGAAAAATGAGAAAATCAATAACCTAAATGACAAAATCAACAATTGTGTCAATATCTATGAGACTATACAGAAATGAAAAGGATACAGATCCATGTATATAATCTTTCTGTTTCTCTGGGGTTTTGTATTGGAGGTGTCATACCTGACACAATACAGGATGTGGGTAAGACTGAAATCAGACAGGAGTACAAAGAAGAACTGAGATAATGCTGGAATCCAAGAGGCATAGATGTAGGGAAAAACCTTGGACAAGTGTGGTTTGATTAAGGAACTTGTCAGAAACGGTGCCAGGAACAGAAGTTGAGTTACCTCGGAAAGCAGGTGAGATGACTGAAAACTGCACCGAGGGAAGCAATCATTAGAGTCGTTTAATTATGAAGATTGACATCTCTTGCCTCAGGCTACTTTTAATGAGCCTGGAATCTGGGGTATCTGTGACTCCTTTGGCAGCAGTGCCATTCAGGTTCTGCCCAGCACCTAACAAGAGAAGCAACATCTCTAAAATCCTGGGTCCATTGTAGTGGCATAAAGTCACACAATCACAGAAAATTCTCTCATTTTGTTTTCCCACCAGAGCACCAATTTCTGTCTTGTTGGGCTACATTTTATTCTAGAAGTTTCAGATGTTTCAAAAATTTAATGTGCAGGTGGATAGAGAGGAAAAATTATCTGTGTGCTGTCCCTTTATTGAGATATATACTCTCACCAAATCAAGTTTAATCCACACATTGATTATCATAGAGAAGAAAGTTAAATTTCTACTTTTTCTTGATGACACTAAGACATAAACCACTGAAACATAAATTGAGGTCATGATAGTCCATGCATTCTTCAGTAGCTTTGGTTGCACTTTATGGAAAAAGAATCAGAATCTTAATTAACCCAAGGGAGATAAAAGCTTCTACTGCTTCTTAAATGAAGAGGATATCAATTTTAGACTGAGAAACCAGGGCTCGCTCTCTTTGTTTTTAAAGAAGAAAGATGTAAGATATGGCAGAGTATAGTTGTGTGTGTGTGAGTGCACGCTGAGAGCTGTGAGAGTTTAAGAGTTCTAGAGTCCTCTCAATTGTAATTGAGAGCTTGTTTGGAGGTTCTAGCAGGGGAGCACAGCTACTCATATACCCTTGACTAAAGAAAGGTCCTCTTCAACCAGGGAAGGTCGTCCTCCTCGACCAAGCGTGCAGCTTGGGGAGGGACGCACATGGATCATGGATCGGTAAGGGAAGAAGGGGACATCTGCCAGCTAGATGAGCCTAATCAACCCTGGTGATCAATGGGATGACAGATGTCGGAGCCATATCACCCTCACATCCTCAATTGTAATTGACACCTACATTCATTTACCACTCTCACTATTCCTGAAGACTATTCTGGATTACCTAATTCAATGAGCTTCTTTCAAAGCCATAGCTTCATCAAAAATTCAAGGAAAATTTTAATGCAGTGGCTGGATTGCTGTACATATTAGAAGTGATTAGCTGCATTCATGAATCTATAATCACACCTGCAAATGAGGAAGGAATCTATAGAAATAGGAAGCATTTCTAAAGCTATGAATATGCATTCAGTGTATGTTGCCAGAAATATCATAATAAAAATAGTTTGTAAGTATCCAGGATCCAGCAATACTCCTTTTATTTTCCAAATGTCAAAACTCAGCCATTTTGACTGAAAGAGATAATAGACATGAAGTTCAATATTTAGAAGTCATGGTTCATGGTGCTAATTTCAGAAATACCAGTTTATGTGTGTTGGAAAAACAGCTTTTTCTGAGAAGTGACTTCAGAGGTACCAGGAAATAGTTCAGGACATTCCTTCCTCCTCCCTCCCCACAAAAAGAATGGTTATATTTTGGATGGTACCTGGACTTTTTCTTTTTAAAACTTTACTTTTCATTTACTAAGGATTTGCTCTTAAGCATAATTGAAAAAGATGGAAGAAAATTTAAAACAGACAAACGTACCCTCAGTCTTTTAGCCCTAAACATTTTGAGTCACAGATTCTTCTAAGGTATATTTTCAACAGTGAATATTAGAGAGACCATGAGGTCTTTGAAGTGCTGGTGACATGGGTTAAATATATTTTGGAATATTGCGATTTAGTTCAGTTAAATGTATTGTGGATACCTGAACACGAACTGCACTTTCTGATTCTCACATCCTCCATTCATAAGAGTGCCTTTACTTCTTCATTATTTCCTTGATAATGATAACAGAATTATGAGTGTATGAAAATAAAGCTCATTCAGAAACAACCAGGAGCTCGAGACTTCAGAAATGTTGGAAGTTAATTTTCTTTCCTTCTAATCACACTGTTCTTTTCTTCTGTAGATTGGGAACTTAAATTACCACTTTCTTTGTGCATCATACATCGATGTCATTGATACTCATTAGTGTTACAAACCTCTAAGGTTGAGGGGGGAAGAAATGGCACATTCCTAGATGCATGCAGTTTTGTGAAACACTGATTAACCTAATAAATAAGTGCCAAAAGGGTGGACCCTTTGGAAATGAATGTTTCATTAAAATCCATACTTTGTATTCTAATAGATCACTTTGCTATCTGGAGAAGACACTCTAATTAAAACAAGAACTAGTTCTTCCCTTTAACAAGTTAGGTGTCTTTTTTGAAAAATAGATTTTCCATGGGCAAACCTTTACATTATTTTACCTAATTTAATTAGGAGGAAGTTGAATGGTAATGAATTGTGGTACTAACAATGATACTATTGAGATATTCATTTATTCTTGGAATCATGATGTCATAGAATATGAGAATGAGAAATAACTTTAATTAAATAAATAATTTTTAAGATCTGCTCGAGGCCAGTTTCTGGGTTAGATGCTAACTTTTCATTGATGAAGATGAAGAGTCTATGTGCTTTTAGATTCTAAAATCAAGAGAGGAAAACCAATAAATTACCAGGCAGTATACAACATAATGTGATGTCCAATATTAAAAAGAAATGAGAAGTACTATGATGACATATAATGGGGACAACTGAACCAGGCTTATGACTAAATAGTAGTAGGAAATGATTTCCCAGAGAAAATTGCTTTGAGTTGAGACCTGTGGAATAAACAGAAAATAGCAACAAAAAGAGAGGTAGGATAGATATTCTAAGTAAAGTAATATAATAGGCAAGTCATGAATATGTCAGGAATCATGAGGAAGGAAACTCAAATTGTGTGGTAAGGAAGGCAGAATCAGAGTGGAGCCTGAAGAAAAAAAAAAAAAAAGAACCATATAATGTAAATCTTTTTAAACCATATCAAAGGTTTAGACTTCATTTTTAGATTAATGGAGAGCATTGTAAGATTTTAATCCAAAGCTAGATGTGTTATGACAGCTACTCTGAGGCCAAAGCTTTGACTCCTGTCTACAATTTAGAGTTTAGCACTCCATACTCAGTAGCAAAAGAATTTTTCTTTCACTATCACTCTCTTTCCCTCTCTCTCTCACCCCTTTCTTTCTTCATTGCTCCTTTCTGTCTTTTGATCTCTCTTTATCTTGTTTCTCTCTCATACAGAATTGTTGGCAGCTTCCTAATGGATAAGTGAAAACAATGGATATATATGATTACTCATTGATCTAGATCATGAAACACATTATTGAAATGACAAATGCAAACCTCTCAATAGCTAAAACTGAACCTAACCAGATACATTGAGTAAAAAGTTATTAAAATATTAAATTTGTCCAATCTTTCCAGAATTTAACATGCAAAAACTTGACTTGGTATAAATAATGGTCATAAACTAAAACACACAGTGACAGATGTAGCAGCTAATTTTGGATAGAAATAAAGTGATATATCAAATCATAATTATAATTTACATAAAGAAAAATAAATTCCAATTAAGTATATTTTGGGGGAAAAAAACTGGAAGTTGTTGAATAGCACTTAATAAGAAACCAATTAAGCAGTTGAGTTGACTCAATGAGTTCATGACTAAAATACTCAATACAATCAATCACTCTGTATAAAGTTCTAAACTGTTTGCATTTTCTGCTTCAGACAAAATGGGACTACATTTATCTTGCTACCTGAAACAAATATAGACAAAATATATGATACAATATCTTTTATGAAACTAGACATAAGGCAATGAATTGCAGTGATCAATGAGAGATGGGAAACAAATTAGATAAACACAACGTTTTCTGCTCTGAGATAGTTTCCAGGATATGGACTACAAAAGACAGTCCAAATTTGAGTCAGAGATGGAATTGAGAGTCTGCAGAGATAAAGGTAGCTAGAGTTTGAAGAGCAGCAGAAAAGGAACAGCTGCTTAGAAAGAGATCTCCCAAGAAAGAGAACTTGGGAGATAGGAAAAAGATCCCTCACGTAGCTCACTGAGTACTGAAGTACATATGCATGAAAGGAAACTATGAGTCCAGGAAAAGAACCACATAAAAGAATTATAGGTGGTAATACCTGGTACTAACACAGACTTTGGAATACTGCCTGTTAGTATATATGTGTGTACGTGTATATATATGTTTGTGTGTGTGTGTATACATACCTACTTTGGTTGGTAGAGACCCACCTTATTGGGTAGAAAATAGTTAGGTCTACATTGTGCACTACTCTAGTTCCTAGCAAGTCCTAAAGGCAAGTCCCAAAAGAGTGAAATGATCTAAAAGAATCTTAAAACCATCTTTCAGAACAAATTACAAGAACGTATAAAAATATTCAATGCAATTTAAAATGAATGTATGCCATTCAAGAAAAATATATTACCAAACATTCAAAGAAGCAGGAAAATATTAACCATAATGTAGAGGAAGTCAATCAATTTAAACTGCTTTAGAACTAATACAAATACTATAATTAGAAGACAAGAGCATTAAAACACTTATTGTAACTGCATTTTATATGCTCAGAAACTTAAGTACATACATGGAAGATATAAAAGAAACAAAAATAAGTCTTTTAGAGATGAAAATTAGAAATCAATAATGGAAGTATCTCGACAAATTCTCTATTTACAAACTAACACACTGCTAAATAGCCAACAACAACAAAATTAAAAGGGAAATCAGAAAATATTTTGAGCATACTGAAAATTTAAAATTACATATAAAATGTTTGATACAGGTAAGGCAGTACATAAGAGGAAATTTTATATCATTAAATATCTATTTCAGGGAAAAATAATTAATGACATCAATTAAACCAAAAAAAAAACCCAATACAACAAAACATTACAAAATGTAAAGCAAACCTATGGGAAGTAGAAGGAAGGAGTAATAAAGATCAGAATGATTTAAATTAAAGATAATGGAAAAATAAACTAACAAATATGAAACCAAAAGCTAGTTTGTTGAAAAGATAAGAGAAGATGATAAATCTCTTGCCAAACCAATGAGGAAAAATGGAAGGGAAAAGATACAAGATACCAGTATCATGAATGAGAGTGGTAAGATGGTTATAAATTCTAGGTATTAAATAGATACAAGGCAATATTATGAACAACTGTATTCAGATAAATTTGTCAACATGAATAAAATGAACAAACTTCATGAAAGACACACGTCACCAAAGTTTACTCCAGAAGAAATGGATACCATATTTGTATATCAGAGAGACTGAAACTTGAGTGAAAAAGAGTTCTGCAGAGAAAAAGACTGTTATAAATTACTTTATTTGTTAATTTAGGGAAGAAATAGTATAAGTTTTACACCAACTCTAGCAGGAATTTGAAGAAAAAAATGTTTTCATAGTATAAGCAGTCAGCATTACCTTGATAAATAATCTTACAAAGATATTACAAGAAAATAAAACTATAGATCAATATCCCACATGAACATAGATGTAAAATTTTAAAGATAAGTTTTGCAAAATAAACCCAAAATGTGAAAAAAAAAAAAAGGATATGACATCATGGCTAGTAGTACATTTATTCTAAGAATGCAAGATTGATTTAGCTCTCAAAAGTCAAATGATGAGAAGTACAATTTGCAATGGTGGCTTCGAAGCTTCATGGACCTGATCACTAGTGAAACAGTCACAACAGATGAAAGTCATAATAAACAAAAGTTTAAAACCATTTAAACTAGAATAAAAAGGCAAAATACTGGGACGCCTGGGTGGCTCAGTCGGTTAAGCATCTGACTTCAGCTCAAGTCATGATCTCCAGTTTGTGGGTTCGAGCCCTACATCGGGCTCTGTGCTGACAACTCAGTCTGGAGCCTGCTTCACATTCTGTATCTCCCTCTCTCTCTGACCATCACCTGCTCACACTGTCTCTCTCAGAAATAAATAAAACATATTTAAAAAGGCAAAATACTTAGGGCTACATATAACAAAATATTAATAAGTTTTATATGAGAAAAAATGTGAAAGTCTAATGAAAGAAATCTAAGAAGAGCTAAGTAAATGAGAAGATATTCCATGTTTATGGATAGGAAGATTCAGTGTTGTTAAGATTTCAATTCTTCCCGTCTTAATCTGTAGATTTAATGCAATCCAAATAAAAATTCCAGCAAGTTATTTGGTGGATATAGTCACATTGATTCTAAAATTTATATAAGAGGCAAAAGACCCAGAGTAGTTAATGCAATATCAAAGAAGAACAAGGTTGATGTACTGACACTACTCAACTTCAAGACTTATTATAAAGATGCAGTAATCAAGACACTATGATATTGACAAGGAAATAGAAAAATGGAACAATTGAACAAAGTAGAGAGCTCAGAAAGAGACCATACAAATTATAGTTCACTGAATTTTGACAAAGGAGCAACTATCATTCAATGGAGAAAAGAGAGAGCTTCCAACGAGTGGTAATGGAACAACTGAACATCCACATGCAAAAACAAAACAAAGAATCTAGACAAAGGACCTTCCATTTTTCACAAAAGTTAACTTGAAATGAATCATAGACCTACATGTAAAAAGGCAAAGCTACAAAACTCCTAGAAGATAACCTAGGAGAAAATCTTAGATTTGGCAATGACCTTTTTGTGTGACCCATACACAAGCCAAAAAAATAAAAAATAGGCAACAGAAACTTCCTTTGAGAAGTCCAAGATATTAGACTTAACAGAGCGCTATTATATAAAAAGTCATTAGAAATATATTTTAAAAACTAAAGGGAACCATGCCTAAAGAAGAAGGTATGATGACATACATTATCGCATCAAACAGAAAATATCAATAGAAATAATTTGAAAAATCCAAATGGAAATTCTGCAGTTTAAAGGTGCATGAACGAAATAAAAATCTCACTAGAGGGACTCAGCAGTAGATTTGAACTAGATGATAAAATTAGTGTACTTGTAGCTAGAGATTATAGAACCTAAAGAATAAAGAAAATAAAATAATGAAATGAGTGAGCAGAGCTCATTAAGTTTAACAATATGTGCACAGTAGGGGGACCATTAGGAGAGCATAGAAAAAAGAAAAAAAAAAGCAAGACATAATGGCTGAAAACCTTCAAATTTTATGAAAAACATTTACCTATCCTTCCAAGAATCTCAATAAACTCCAAGTAAGATAAAAGGAATGAGATTAATACTGAGACACATTGGAGTAAAGATATCAAAACTCATTTATTATAAGTTATATTTTTTACTGAAGTCCTTAGGCCTATCTATTCTTATGTATAGATTATGCAAGGTTATAAGATATATGATTTGTATACAAGATTATACAAAGATCGACTTACAAAAATCAATTGTCTGTCTGTATACAAGAAATAAACAATCCAAAGGTGAAACTGAGAAATCAAATGCATTTATAATAGCATTAGAACTAGTAAAATACTTCAGAATAAATTTAACTCAAGAAGCATAAAACTTACAGTTGGAAAAAATACAAAGCACTGTTGAAATATGTTCTAAAATTTACAGGGAAAGTTAGAGAAATTTGGTTAGGCAAAACAGCTTTATAAAATAATAACACATTGGGAGAGCTAAAAGTACATGATTTCAGACTTTTTTAAAGTTTATTTATTATAGTGAGAGAGAGAGAGAAGGCATTCACAGTTGGGGGAGGGGCAGAGAGAAGGTGAGAGAAATCCCAAGTATGCTCTGCACCAGGAGCACAGAGCCTAATGCAGGGTTCAAATTCATAAACTGTGAGATCATAATCTGAGCCAAGATCAATAGTTGGATGCTTAAACTGATTGCACCACCCAGGCATGCCAGACTTATTTTAAATGAATGACACGTGAGAATGTAGAGGAATTGTAACTCCCATGCACTGCTGATGACAATGAAAATGACACTACCACTTTAGAAAAAAACATTGAGCAGATTCTGTAAACTTAAATATATTATAACCGTATAATCCAGCTATTTCACTCCTAAGTATTTACCCAAGAAAAGTGAAAGCATATGCCCATACCAAGGCTTGTTCATTAGTATTCACAGCAACTGGATTTGTAGTGGCCAAAATTGATAATAATTCCAAAGTCCAGGGAAAGGGACTGGACAAACAAACCATGGTAAATTTATACAATGGACTTTCATGCAGCACTAAAAAGGAATAAACTATTGATATATGTAACAACATACATGTATCTCAAAGTATTTTTGTGTAAAATTAGTAAAAAGATTGGAGTATAATTTTATAATATTATTTATGTGAAATCTGAGGAAATTCAAACTTATTGAGAATGACATAATAGAGATCAGAGTTACCATGCCTTGATGGAAAGAGGGTGAGGGCAGAAATGTACTTACTGGAGGTTAAGATTATAAAGAGACATAAAAATGTTGTGGGTGATGTATTTATGTATGTGTTGATGTATTTATTGCTGATATAGTTTCACAGATGTATACGTATGTCAAACTTACCAAACTGTACACATTAAATGTGTGCAGTTTATTATATATCACCTACACCTTAATGCGGTTATTTAAAAAGCATTTGCATTTAAAACTTTCTCACAGATAGGGGCGCCTGGGTGGCTTAGTCGGTTAAGCGTCCGACTTTCGCTTAGGTCATGATCTCGCAGTTCATGGGTTCGAGCCCCGCGTCGGGCTCTGTGCTGACTGCCAGCTCAGAGCCTGGAGCCTGTTTCAGTCTGTGACTCCCTCTCTCTCTGACCCTCCCCTGTTCACGCTGTCTCTCTCTCTCTCTCTCTCTCCTAGAAATAAATAAAAATTAAAAAAAAAAGTTTGAAACAGAGGATGATAGATAACCATAGATGTTCATAGCCTGAATTATGAAAAGATAACAAAGCTAGGAGGCACGTAGCTTGTTTATTAGGTTTCCCCACCAATCATTCCAGAAATCTCCAGTAGTATCTAGGTACAGAGTCACAGGTTTGGTTGTCTAGATATCATCTAATACATATCTTACCAAGTACAGGTATCTACTCTAGCCTCAGTAAGTGATTATTATGCTTCTGTTTTAAAATATACAGTGATGGGAACAACTTCTCTGGGAACAGCAATTTGTCTCAAACTGTTGCTAAAACTATTGAGAGATCTACTTTTTTTGTTGTTTTTTATTTTAGAGAGAGAGTGAAAGAGAGAACACACTAGTGGGGGAGAGGAGCAGAGGGAAAGAGACAGAGAGAGAATCTTAAGCAGGCTCCATGCTGCGCATGGAGCCCGACAAGGGGCTCAATTCCATGACCCCGGGATCATGACCTGAGGCAAATTCTAGGGTCAGACGCTCTACCAACTGAGCCACCTAAGCTCCCCAGTCTGTTTCATGTATTAATTTTGTATACAAATATGTGACTTCATTAATTCAATTAGGATATTGCAGTCTATTATGTTGAAATACTACTGGAGCACTATAATAATATAGAAATAAGAATAAGAAATTGTGCATATCCTTGACTGACTCGAAAAATACTGAATTCCTTACTGATTCTTCTCTGTCCATCAGCACAAATTTTAAGGTATATTTATTCTATATATTATCTCTTCAAATATTTTCAAAAAGCTTTAATGCGTACTTATTTTTTAAAGAGAGAGAGAGAAGACACATAGAGTGGGGGGTGGGGAGGGAGTGGCAGGGTAGAGAGAGAGGGAGACATAGAATCCAAAGCAGGCTCCAGGTTCTGAGCTGTCAGCACAGAGCCCATGTCGGCCTTGAACTCATGAATGGTGAGGTCATGACCTGAGCCAAAGTCAGACACTTAACCGGCTCAGCCACTCAGGCGCCCCTCTCTTCAAATATTTTATAACAATGCTTGAATTCTTAAATTAAAAATTTAAACTTCTCTTGAAACACCATGTCTTGAATTCAACCTGATATTTATTATATGAATTTGCTTCAGTTTACTAATGTCCCTCTCAAGTGTCACAAAGATCTGATTACCAATTCAAATGGGACTTGCTAATATTAATGCAATCTAACTTGATTTCAGATGATGTGGCCAGCACAATCATTGTATCATATTTGACCTTTAAACAAATGAATATGGAGTGATGGAAAAGTAGTTGCTTTATTATTTACTGTTCTTACAGTCAGCAGAATCCACTCAATTTTTAGCTTATCATTTAAAGATATATAGATTAGTCACTGAACTATGGGAACCTTGAAGAAACAAACATTAGGCTGAGCTTCCTGGGATGACTTTTAATAAGTGTAGCACTAGCCCTCCAAAGGCTATTACCACAATTAGGAAGATGCACCTCAAGAGTCTACACAGAACTGTCACAGATACTAGTGACACAAATACATCGCTTCTGCCCCAGTTCAAACACTACTAAACGAGAAGCTGCTCTACCAGGTGCCAACTTCCAAATCTGCTTTCAGTGGTGTAATCAGCATGAGAGAAACGGATAGCTCTGGTAGCTCTGGTTTGGCATGTAAGAAGCTAGTTATCACCCCTCCATGCTAACAAGTAAAACGATGAACAAACTAGGAAATCAACAACTCTTCATAGCTCCTTCAGAGAACTGAAGTCCCAGGGTAAACCACTGCCCTGCTTCCCCAAATTGGAGAGACCACTAGATGAATACAGAGAATCAAAATTACTGGACAAATCTCCAAATTAATGTCTGGCACCATACTACAGATCCAGGAAGCTCAGAGGACAACAAACAGTCCGAAAAGCTACAGGTACACATATCATTTTCTAACTGCACAAAATCAAAGATGAAAAAATCCTGAAAGAAGTCAGAGGAAAAAGATACCTATAAAGAAGCAAAGGTAAGAATTATATCTAACTTCACAGAATCCAGGTGTGATGGTTAATATTATGGGTCAACTTGACAGGATCCTGCAGTGCCCTGGTATTTGGCTAAATCTTTTTGTGTGAGTCTGTGAGAGTGTTCCTGGTTGAAATTAACATTTGAATGGGTAAACTCAGTAAAGCGGTTTGCTCCTCCTCATGTATATTGGCATCATGCAATTCACTGAGGGTCTCAATAGTCAAAAAAAAAAAAAAAAAAATGGTGGAGGAAGAATTTGGCCTGCTTAAACTGGAACATTGATCTTGTCTTGCCCTCTGGCAAGATTCAAAGACTGGAATCTAAATCATCATCTCCCTTGGTTCTCAGATATTTAGACTTACACTGAATTATACCACCAGCTTTTCTGGGTTCCTAGCTTGCAGTCACCAGAACATGAGACTTTTCAGTCACCATAATTGCTTAAGCCAATTCTTTATAAGCCTTGTATATGTATATATGATACTCTTTTATTTAATATGTATAGATATATACCCTGTGTTGGTTCTGTTTCCCTAAGAACTTAGATATACACTATGCAAGAAAGAAGAAAGTGGAGTCATGGCACCTGGGGGGCTCAGTTGGTTAAGCAACTGACTTCAGCTCAGGTCATGATCTCGTGGATCATGGATTTGAGTCCTGCCTCTGGCTCTGTGCTTACAGCTCAGAGCCTAGAGCCTTCTTTGGACTCCCTGCCTCCCCTTCTCTCTACCCTCCCCTGCTTGTGCTCTGCCTCTCTCTGTTTCTCAAAAATAAATATAAATAAAAAGAAGAGAGTGGAGTGAAATATTTAAAGTGTTGAGATAAAAAAAAAAAAACCTCACCAACCTAGAACACTATTCTCTGTAAGATTTTTCTTCAAAAGTGAAGAGAAATAACTTTTTTATAAAAACAAAAATTAAGGGAATTTGTTGCCAATAAACAGACTTTGCCAGAAATGTTAAAAGAAGTCCCTCAAAAAGAAAGAAAATTCAGCAATTTGGATCTACATAAGAAAGGAAGAGCATCAGAGAAGGATTAAGTAAAGATAAAGTAAAAACTTTTATTTTTTATATTCTTAATTGATCTGAAAGGTAACCATTTATTCAAAACAATAATAGTAACAATGTATTACATTATGTATACTTATAATAAGTGAATGAGTGATAGTAATGTTACAAAGGACAGGAGGGAGGGAAGTAGTAGCTAATGCAATAATACAAAAATAAAAAGGGAAATAAGAGATAAAGAATTTTAAAAGGAAATTGAAAAATACCTTGAGACCAATGCAAATTGAAACACAATGTTTCAAAATTTTTGAAACACACCAGAAGTTGTTATAAGAGCAAAATTTATACTGGTACAGGCTTATGTCAAAAGGCAAGAAAACTCTCAAAAAATCTAATTTTACACCTAAAGGAACTAGGAAAAGAACAAATGAAGCCCAAAGTTAGTAGAAAGAAGAAAATAAGGATCAGAGTGGAAATAAATGATGTGGAGACTAAATACACAATAAAAAATATCAAGGAAACTAGAGCTGGTTCTTTGAACAGATTAAAAAAATTAATAATCCTTTAGCCAGACTAAGGAAAAAAGAGAGAACTTAAAATCATAAAAACTAGAAGATATGGATGAAAGTAATTGAAGAAGATGCAAATAAATGGGAAAATATTTTGTGCTCATGGATTTTAGAAGAATTAATATTGTTGAAATGTCCGTACTACTCAAAGCAATCTAGAAATTCAGTGTAATCCCTATCAAAATTCAAAAAGCACTTTTTACAGAAATAGAAGAAACAATCCCAAAAGATCCTGAATGGCCAAGACAATCTTGAGAAATTAGAGCAAAGCTGGAGGTATCCCAGTTCCTGATTTCAAACTGTTTTACAAAGCAATAGCAATCAAAACATCATGGTATTGGCATAAAAACAGACAACAGATCAAAGAAACAAAATAGAAAGCAGAGAAACTCATTCTATATGGTAAATATATTTATGGCCAAAGAGCTAAAAATATACAATAGAGAAATGACACTTTCTTCAATACACAGTTCTGAGAAAACTGGATTTCATGCAAAAGATGAAACTAGACCAGAACCTTACACAATACACAAAGATTAACTCAACGTGAAGGAAAGACCTGAATGTAAGACATGAAATCATACAACTTCTAGAAGAAAATGTAGGTGGTAAACTTCTTGACATCAGTCTGAATGATACTTGTTTGAACCTGACTCCAAATGCAAGGGAAACAAAAGCAAAAATAAACAAATGAGATTACATGAAAACTAAAGAGCTTTGCATTGTGAAGGAAACCATGAACAAAAAGAAAAAGAAAGACTACTTACCAGATAGGATATATGTATGTATGTATGTATGTATGTATATATATCTCCAGTGAGGGAATAATACCTAAAGTATATATAGAATTCCTGCAACTCAATAACCAAAAAACAAATAATTCAACTAAAAAATGAGCAGATCCGAACTGACCTTTTTTCTAAAGAGGACATATGAGAAGTATGCCAAAGGCATACGAGAAAACGCCCATTGTCACTAATCATCTGGTAAGTTCAAATCAAAACCACACTAAGATATCATCTCAAACCCATCAGAATGGCTATTATCAAAAAGGCAATGAATAACAAGTGTTGGCAGGGATGTAGAGAAAAGCAAACCCTTCTTCACTGTTGGTGGGAATCTAAATTGGTATAGTCACTATGGAAAATAGTATGCAGTTTTCTCCAAAAAATTAAAATAGAACAATCATTAGATCCAGTAGTCCACTTCTGGAGATTTATTTGAAGAAAACACAAACACTAATCCAGAAAGATACATGCGCCTTTATGTTCATTGCAGTGTTATTTACAATAGCTAAGATATAAAAACAACTTAAATGTCCATCAATGGGCAGATAAAAACATGAAATCTTAAATTTTGAGACAACATGGATGGACAGTGAAGATATTATGCTAAGTGAGATAAGTCAGAGCAAGACACTCTGTGACTTCACTTAAATGCAGAGTCTAAAAACAAAAACCAACAAACAAAACAAAACAAACTCATAGATGTAGTGAAAAGACTAGTGGTTGCCAGGGAGAAGAGGGTGGGAGGAAGAGAACATGGGTAAAGAGGATCAAGAGGTACAAACTTCTAGTTATAAAATAAATAAATTATGGGAATGTAAACTATAGCATGGTGACTATAGTCAATAAAATTATATCACATATTTGAAAATTGCTGAGTAGATTTTGAAAGTTCTTATCATAAAAAAAATTGTAACTTTGCATGGTGACAGAAATGAACTAGTCTTATTGTGGTGATCATTCCACAATGCACACAAAGATCAAATCCTTATGTTGCACACCTGAAACTAATATGATGCCATATATAAATTATATGTCAATAAAAATATACATATGTCTTTATATGTAAAATTAAGTCACATCAGAACACATTCCTGTCTGTCTCAGCCACAAGAAAATCCTGTGACTCTCTCTGTGGTCTTCTGCAGAGGGACTTGTGGTTATTTACCAGTGTGACTTTCCACTGGGCAAAGGGTGGTACTCAGAATTTCCAAGATATAAAATGTTGACTCTAAATTGATGTTAATCTCTAGAGAATTAAAAAACCATTGTGTTCCTTGAGACAGCTTGAGGACTTATGGTGTTGGAGAAAAATGGAATTGTTAGTCTAACAGTGTGCTTAGTGGAACTACAAAGCAACCCTTGGGTTATATTTCCAGTTCTACCATAGAGATTGTTAATAACTGGTAGAGGAGCACACAGTTACCTCACTAGAATGAGGACATGGGAAGGGCCTAGAATAAGTGTTTGAAATAACTCTACCATGCTTAACACCTTCTAAGATTGCAGTATTACATCCCTGGGGAAAATTAGAGAAGTACCAAAATTAAAGAATTAAAAATATGGATGTGATGATCCATATCCCACTCCCATTTTCTATCCATGTTTGGTTTATGAATAAGCCACGTATGTGATGGGGATTGAACATAGATGATCTCATATATAATCAGATGGTGATACCAATAACAGCTGTAATTCCACATATAGTATTTTTATAAGAGCAAATAAACAGCCATGGTGTGCGTTATCCAGTTACTGCTACAGAAAAAAAAAACAAAAACAAAACAAAACAAAAAAACAGTTTCTTATTCTCATCATTACTATAGTAGATAATCATGAATAAAAGTAAATAATCTTGCCTTGGGCTATGTCAGAGATCCTTGCTGTCTGTCTACAGTAGACATGTCTGCATGTAGACTACAGAGATGTTGAGTTCCATAATATCACACAGGATATATGCTCATCCATTAAATTGATAACATGTTAATAGGATCTAGTGAAAATAAAGTAGCAAGAGCTCTACATGTCTTAGAAGCCAGCCCCACCTGGCTGTTTCAACTTGTCTAGTTATGTGGGGGTAAGTAAGACAGTCTATTCTAAAGTGTGAAATACATTGTTGTACCTTGTACCCCTGACAGAGACAAAGATATTTTGAAGATAATATCTACCATATGTTGGAATGCTGCTAGACTATGTTTCAAGTTGCCCAGCCACGGGGGCTTTATGACCTGGTAGACCCAATGGTGTTGTAAGTATTTTTGTAGATAGAGCATTTATGGAATTTCTAGAAATATATCATAAAATGATAATAGCATAGACCTCTAAAGTTTCAGAATAAAGCCATGCATTTATCTACCAATAACTATTCTCCATTTGAAATGTAGCTCTGTCTTGTTACTAGGAGTTTTTGGAATGAACACCTGTTCATGGGACACCACAACTATGCAACTTGTGTTGCACATCATGAATTGGGTGATCTGATCCACTGAACCATAAAATTGGATGTGCACAGTAACATTTTATTGTAAAATGAAAATGGTATATATTAGACTTGGCCACATAGATCCAGGAAGGCACAAATAAACTGTATAAACAGATGGCTCAGACTCCCAAGGCACCTGCTCTTACTGCTTCACTGCCTTTCCCTAAACTGCAGATATGACCTCACTGGGAGGTTCCCATGATTAGTTAATGGAGTAAGGAAAAGTTTGGTTTTCTGTTAGATCTCCAAGATGTACTGTACTGACTGAAAGGAGATGACCACTGTTTACAATTGCGCTCAATGACAGCTCTTGAAAACAATAGCGAAGGGAAATGTTCCTATAAGAGAGATGCCCTGAAATATGCATCTACAATGATTTCTGAGGAGGGACTAATAAATTGGCTGCTAAGTCACTGACATACTTGGAAAAAGTAAGATGGGAATATTGTCCAAGGAGATCTGGAGAATATGCATACAGACGGACATTTTAGAATGGACATAGTGTGGATATATGCATGTCCTATCTAAATTTGTACTAGAAAAAAGTCCTGTTTGGTGTAAGCTATTAATAACCAGAAGACAGGACATTCCATCATGTGAATGAAAGTGTGTTTTTCCATAGATCAATGGAACAAAATATAGACACAGAAAAAAACCCACACTTATATGGTCAATTAATCTATGCCAAAGGAGGCAAGAATATACAATGGGGAAAAGACAGTCTCTTCAACAAACAGTGCTGGGAAAACTGGACAGCTATTCATGCAAAAGAATGAAATTGGACCACTTTCTCACATCATATACAAAAATAAACTCAAAATGGATTAGACCCAGATTTGAGACCTGAAACCATAACACTCCTTTAAGAAAACATAGGCACTCACTCATATGAGTGAGAACATATAGTATCTGTCTTTCTCTGACTGACTTATTTCACTTAGCATAATACCCTCCAGTTCTATCCACGTTGTATGGCAGCATTATTTACAATAGTCAAGATACAGAAGCCCATTGATAGGTGAATGGATAAAGAAGAATGGAAAAGGAAGATATATCTATCTAGATATATAGATATATAAACAATATATATGGATATAGATATAGACATAGATATATACATGATAGGATATTACTCAGCCATAAAAAGCAATGAGATCTTGCCATCTGCAACAACATGGATATATCTAAAGGGCATAATGCTAAGTGAAGTTAGTCAGACAGAGAAAAACAAATACCATATGATCTCACTTATATGAGGAATTTAAGAAAGAAAGTAAGGAAAGAAAGAAAGAAAGAAAGAAAGAAAGAAAGAAAGAAAGAAAGAAAGAAAGAAAGAAAGAAAGAGAAAAAAGAAAGAGAAGAAAGAAAGAGAAGAAAGAAAGAAAGAAAGAAAGAAAGAAAGAAAGAAAGAAAGAAAGAAAGAAAGAGAAAGAAAGAGAGAAAGAAAAGAAACAAACAAAACACTGACTCTTAAATACAGAGAACAAACTGTGTTACCAGAGGGAAGATGGCTGAGGAGGATGGGTGAAATAGATAAAGATTAAGATATGCTTATTGTAATGAGCATTGAGTAACATGTAGATTTGTTGAGTCACTATATTATACATCTGAAACTGATATAGCACTGTATGTTAATTATACTTTAATAAAAAAGCAGTGATTTTCCCAAGTTATATTTCTTGCCTAATGAGTCCATGAATAAAATAGCCATGGTAGAAACTGTGTATGCACTTGACAATATACAGTTCACCTCAACGAAGGTGATCTCAGTGTCTAATCTGTCAAAAGCAGACACTAGTAATTATTTGATATCAAATTATTCTATAGGATTTCAGACATCTACTTGGAAATGGTGAGTTATTTTCAATCCTTTTCCTCATGATTGGGTAGTACCTTGTACTTAATAAGAATAACCCAAAAAACTCTATCACTACCATCCTTCATAGATGTAGATAATACCTTATGTGTTACTATGTTATCTCACAAATATCATAACTGATTAAGGAACAAACTTTACAAGAAAAGCAGTAGGTAAAGATAGTAATGTCAGGAATATTCCACTAAGTGTTTCCACACACCCAATGACCCCAAAATAGTTGACTTGATAGAAAGAAACTGTTGAAGGCTCAAGCACAGTACCTGATGAGAAATAACGTCTGGTATTATATACCTTAAGCAGGTGCACAAATATGTTATCTGTTCTTTATTTTAGTGGAAATAAGTAAGATGCCTAGAGGTTAACTGGTTGTTACTATCCTATATCCATAAAGTGGTATAACTGGAATATTAATCAGAATCTACAATTCTAAACTTATAATCTTTAATTATGTGGCATTTAAAATTTCTTCAAATTTTAATATTTATTCGGTAAAAGACTATTTGTTGTGCACATCTATGTCACAAACATTCTGTGAGATTCCAGGGATACAGATATAAAATATGTAGTTCCTTAAATGTGTAGATTGCTTTGGGTAGAATAGACATTTTAATAATATTTTTTCTTCCAATCCATGAGCATAGAATATCTTTCCATTTGTTTGTGTCAACTTCAGTTTCTTCCATCAGTGTTTTGTAGTTTTCATAGTGCAGGTCTTTCACCCCTCTGGTTAGGTTTATTCCTGGATACCTTATGGATTTTGGTTCTACTTGTAAATGAGTTGCTTCCTTAGTTTCTCTTTCTCCTCCTTCATTATTGGTCTGTAGAAATAAAACAGATTTCAGTACATTGATTTTGTAACCTGAGCTTTACCGAATTCATGTATCAGTTCTGGCTTTTTTGTTGTTGTTGTTGTTGTTTTTTTGATGGAGTCTTTCATGTTTTCTATATAGAGGAGTGTCGTGTCATCTGCAAATAGTGAAAGTTTGACTACTTCCTTGCCAGTTTTAATGCCTTTTATTTCTTTTTGTTGTCTAATTGCCGTGGCTAGGACTTCCAGTACTAGGTTAAATAATTGTGCTGAGAGAGGACATCCCTGTTCTGTTCATGACCTTAGAAGAAAAGCCCTTAGTTTTTCTCCATTGAGGATGATATTAGCTGTGGATCATTTTTAATGTCTTTTAGTATGTTGAGGCATGTTGCCTCTAAATCTACCTTGTTGAGGTTTTTTTATAATCATCAATGGATGTACTTTGTCAGAAGCTTTTTCTTCATCTATTGAAGTGATCATATGCTTCTGATCCTTTCTTTTATCAATGTAGGTTTCATATTAATTGATTTGCAAATATTGAATCACCCTTGAAATCAGGAATAAACCCCACTTGAGCATGATTTTTTAAAGTATTATTGGCTTTAGTTTGCTAAAATTTATTGAGAATTTTTACATCTATGTTCATCAAGGATATTGGCCTGTAGTTTTCTTTTTTATTGGAGTCTTTACATGATTTTGGTATTGAAATAATGCTGACCTCATGGAATGAATTTGGAAGTTTTCCTTCCTTTTCTATTTTTTGGAATTGGTTGAGAATTGATATTAACTTTTCTTTAAATGCTTGGTAGAATTTGCCTGTGAAGCCAACTGGCCCCTGGACTTTTGTTTGTTGGGTGTTTTTGATTATTGATTCAGTTCCTTCTGGTTTTCAAATAGAATAGAAATATTCTATTTCTTCTTGTTTTAATTTTGGTAGTTAATATGTTTCTAGAAATTTATCCATTTCTTCCAGTTTGTCCAGTTTGTTGGCATATAGTTTTTTCGTTATATTCTTTTATAATAGTATTGGTACTTCTGTGGTGTTGTTTCTTATTTATCTTCTCTCATTTATGAGTTTTATCTATTTGGGTTCTTTCTCTTTTCTTTTTGATCAG
This sequence comes from Proteles cristata cristata, assembly GCA_017311185.1. Lineage (NCBI taxonomy): Eukaryota > Metazoa > Chordata > Mammalia > Carnivora > Hyaenidae > Proteles > Proteles cristata. The sequence goes on along the minus strand of JAESUZ010003447.1, from coordinate 486,623 downwards.
TCTTGGTACAGTTTTAAGAATTTTATTAATTTTTTCAAATAACTAGCTTCTGGTTTCATTGATCTTTTCTGTTGTTTTTTCATGTTTTTGTTTGTTTGTTTGTGTATCATTTATATCTGCTCTAATGTTTATTTCCTTCCTTCTCCTGGCTTTATGCTTCATTTGTTGTTCTTTTTCTAGCAATCTGTGTCAAAACGCCAATAGCATTTTTCACAGATCTAGAACAAACAATCCTAAAATTTGCATGGAACCACAAAAGCCCCTGACAGCAAAAGCAACTTTGAAAAAGAAAAGCAAAGCTGGAGGCATCACAATTCCACACTTTAAGTTATATTAGAAAGTAGTATGATCAAAGCAGTGATCATTGTCATGATCAAAGCAGTATGGTATTGTCACAAATATAGATGTGTAGATCAATGAAACAGAATAGAAACACAAAAATGAAATCACTACTATGTGGTCAGTTAGTCTTCAACAAAGCAAGAAGGAATGTCCAATGGGAAAAAGACAGTCTCTTAAACAAATGCTGTTGGGAAAACTGGACAGCTACATGCAAAAGAATGAAACTGGACCACTTTTGTACACAATACACAAAAATAAATTCAAAATGAATTAAAGACCTAAATGTGAGATCTGAAACCATAACAATCCTGAAGGAGAACACAGAGAGTAACCTCTTAGACATTGGTCATAACAGCTTCTTACTAGATATGTCTCCTGAGGCAAGGAAAACAGAAGCACAATAAACTATTGGGCCTTCATCAAAATAAAAAGGTTTGCACAGTGAAGGAAAGAATCATCAAAACTAAAAGGCAAACTATGGAATGGATCCAAACTATGGAAGAAGATATTTGACATGACATATCTGATAAAAGGTTAGTATACAAAATGAATAAAGAACTTCTAAAACTCAACACCCATAAAACAAATAATCTAAATAAAAAATGGGCAGAAGACATGAATAGATACTTTTCTAGAGAAGACATACAGATAGCCAATAGACAGATGAAAACATGCTCACCATCACTCATCATCAGGGAAATACAAATCAAAATCACAATGAGATATCACTTCATATCAGTCATAATGGCTAAAATCAACACAAGGAGCAGCAGTTGTTGGTGATGATGTGGAGAAAGAGGAAGTCTCTTGCCCTTTTGTCAGGAATACAAACTGGTGCAGCCACTATGAAAAACAGTATGGAGGTTCTTCACAAAATTATAAATAGAACTGCCTTGTAATCCAGCAATTGCACTACTAGATATTCACCCAAAGAATACAAAAATATTAATTCAGAGGGATACTTGTACCCCGATGTTTATAGCAGCCAAATTATGGGAACAGCCCCAGTGTCCATCGACTCATGAATGGATAAAGAGGTGGTATATGTATATAGTGGAATATTACTCAGCCATAAAAAATATGAAATTTTACCACTGGCAATGACATGGATGAAGCTAGAGAGTATTATTCTAAGCAAAATAATTCAGGGCAAGACAAATGCCATATGATTTCACTCATATGTGGATTTTAAGAAACAAAACAAATGAGCAAAGGGAAAAATAGACAGCAAGAAGCACCCAAGAAATAGACTCTTAACTATACAGAATAAACTGATGGTTACCGAAGGGGAGGTGGGTGGGCGGATGGTTTAAATAAATAGGTGATGGGGATAAAGGAACGCATTTGTGATGACTACCAGATGTTGTCTGGAAGTGTTGAATCACTAAATTATACACCCAAACTAATATTACACTGTTTGTTAAATAACTAGAATTTATATAAAAACTTAAAAAAATAAAATATATAGTTTCTACCTTCAAGGGACGTGATCTTGGTGTGCCAACTGTCAGTCTGCTTTAAGCATACAACTTGCTTTATTCTACAAATATTTACCAGGCACTGGCTATGAAGAAGATACTGTGGCAAGTTCTAGGAAAAGAATTTAAATTATTTAATTATTTAATAACAGGAGATCGGTAAGCAGGAAAATTATAATACAAGGTAGAATATGATAAGTGACCAAGAGAAACACATATGAAAATGTGTTTATATCAAACTGTGTCACAATTCCAGTTTCTCATTATTCAGGATGAAGTTCATCTTTTGTGTTAAGAAAGGGCACACTCATTTGATATGTCATGCCTATCATTTATAAATGGCAAAACATAACAGTGAAAAAGGCTGACATATCATCCTTAAATTTTAACCTGTTGGCATCTGTCAAATAACTTACAATTTAAACTAGTTTAAATATAGGGTGACTTGCTTCCTTTTTTATTTTTCTAATTTTTAAGTGGAAACAATAAGAGGAATGATTGATGGGTATTTTTTTCAAGTAACAGGAAATGGAGAAACTTCAGTACAATTCTCAAGTCTTAATACAACATAACAGCTTAAGTCATTAATATAGTTCAGCTGGGTTTCTTTGTAAGCATTTTAAAAACAAAATTAGAGAAGATGTAGCAGAGAAAACAGAATTTCCTAATGAATAATGTCCTAATGGTGGCAAAAATAATGAGCATATCTAGACTATTGAGTCATTGTGGGTGGAGTTGTGGAAAGGGAATTGCAAACTGTTATTTTTTATATAAGCTGTAAACTGTAAGAAATATGTGTGAATGTTTGTATTTTATGTGTGAACATTTATTACTCATAGTTTGACCATCAAGACCCTTACAGTTGGAATGGGAATCAAAAAAAAGCTAGATTGTTTGGCCATAGAACCAGAATCTTAACACTAATAGCATTGTACAGAAATATTTCAAGACGAATTTTTTATTTACTGATTGTGACTTCTATTTGTCCAAGTTTTTATTAATACCGAAATGGTAAAACCATAGCAGCTATCAGGTTTAATGTTATGAGTCACTATGTGTTTAATTCTCTATATTAAACTAATGTCTTCTACTCTGTATATTAAGCCAGTCTTACGATATACTATCAGACTTTTATGCCTATACAACTTTCCTGTAAAACATCTGAGTTATTGGCAATGCCAAGTAATAAGAAGAATTTTTATTTGAGTATTTTAAGAATTTTAAAGTAATCTAATAATGAATAAACTCTAACTTGACTTTTTACTACTTTTCTGAAGTTAACCTCTATAAAAATAACCTAATCATTTCTGAGAGTCTATTTTATGGATACTATGCTTAATGCTTCTGTGGAATACCTAGTTTGAGTCTCAAAACAACTTCTTTATTATCCTCATTTTATGTATTCAGGCTTAGAGGGATTACACTATTATGTTGTAGAGCCTATGCTTTTCCAAAAGTAGTGACCTGATTTCTATCTTTACTATTTTTCTTCTGCATTTAAGTATTTTATCAAAACTTTGCTCTTATCTTTATTTATTATTCACTTGACTAGCCTAGCTGTCTTCTTATTCTCATATCTCCTACCTTCTAATCTATATTTCTATAATAATTGTCTCATTTGTTAAGAATTACTACCTGGGTATCTTATCAATTTTTGAATTTCTGGCAAAATTACATAAAGATTTGTGAATTAAAATCATTAATATTACACCACTGAAAAATAAAAGTTGAATACATTGGAAATTGAAGTAATCATTTTCCTAAAGAGGACTGCCTTTAACTTCTCTATTTTTACAACTTACACCAACAACCAAAATTAAGCATTAACCTTCTAATTTTACCTTAAATTCAAATATCTTCACTTGAATTTATATTACTATCTTTAGGTGCCCATAAATAATAAATTATCATTTATTATGTTACATATAATTTTTATACACAATATATAATTTTTCTTGCTAGCTTCTACTCTGTAGGTCCTTATTATTTCCAACACTCATTTTTCATGAATATTCTTTTTTTTTTTTAATTTTTTTTTAATGTTTTATTTATTTCTAGGGGAGAGAGAGGGAGAGAGAGAGAGAGAGAGAGCGAGCAGGAGAGGGTCAGAGAGAGAAGGAGTCACAGACTCCGAAACAGGCTCCAGGCTCTGAGCTGGCAGTCAGCACAGAGCCTGACGCGGGGCTCGAACCCACGAACCGCGAGATCATGACCTAAGCGAAAGTCGGACGCTTAACCGACTAAGCCACCCAGGCGCCCCTTTTCATGAATATTCTTACCTTTATGATTTCAGATTCTCTTCCATGTAACTTATGTTGTATGTCAGATACATCTACACCAGGTATTAAAATATCAAACACTTATTCGGATTGCTTACATAATTCTAATTCCCTTCCTAGTCTAGGACAAGAAAACAATTCGTGAATCATTTGTAATGAAAAACAGTTTTCATATTTTAATTTGATAATGAATTCCAGAGTCTTTGAGAAAGTTAAACTGAATATTTGATTAAATATGATATATTCTTAACTTCTCTGTATTAAAACAAAACAAAACAAAATTTTTCTGTCTTAAGGATTACCAGCTGATGATATTTGCAAACATTTCAATTAATTTTAATTGTATCAGCTGTTAAAAGGAACTTTGTTTTTAAAAGTAATTAGAGTCACTCTATTAAATATCAACATCAACATTTTAAAAATGGGTAATCTTGATAAAAACTTGGCAATGTAGTTTTATATGTTAACTTCATCATTATTGGTGTCAATGCTGTTTTTGTTCAACTTGGAAATTAGATTTAACTAGTAATTCATTAATTTGTCACACAATTCTCACTCTGTATATTTCACATTAAAATATGTTTGATATGAAAAGATACAGATTAGTTGATGTGCTATTAACTGTTTTAATTTTCCAATGAAATTAACAAAGGAGGGGAAAAAGGGAGAAAATTGTCATTCATATAAGACAAACTTAATATTTGCTTGAATGTGATACTATTCTGAACTTTTAGAATATGGGGAATATAAAACTTTTTAACTCTTTCATTTTAACAAAATTAACTTACATGTTGTCTTATAGCACAATTTCCATTAAGAATTAATTGGGCACATAGTATTTATCTTCTCAAAACAGAGTCATAAAATTTTACAAAACAGGGTGATGCTATTTTTGGAGACATTTTGTGGCCCTGCATTACACAAAATAACTCGTCTCAAACTTATACAAAGTTAAATTATAAAAGTTTATTTGTATACTGGCTCTTGGAAATAGTCACTCTTTCATGAAATAAAAGCAACTGTATTTCCCCAATTATCTTACAGAATCCAGAGATTTACATTCACCTGTGTAAGAAGTTCCAGCAGTGGCCTGGGTAAGTCCGAGTGAAATGGCAGAGATAGTCCAGGAAATGAGATCAGGCAAAAACTGTCTCACCAAGAAAATCTGAATCCCACGTTCACTTTCTGGGTTTAAGGTAACAGGAATTTTTTGTTTGGTTGGGGGTTTGGGGACTTTGTTTTGTGACATTTGCTTAGTTATCCCAATTTTGAAAAACGGTGTCCTTCCTCACACATTTTGAAATTAACACATAAAAAGTCCAATTAAGACTCTAAGATTTAAATGCCTATGCTGCCCATTCTCTAGATGGCAGAGGCTAAAATACCGAATGGAAAAGTATCCGTTCAGAAAAGGGGAGCTGACATGTGACTCAGAAGAGCTGAACTTTAAGTGTAAAGATGACTTAGGGAGCGCCTGGGTGGCTCAGTCTATTAAGCATCCGACTTTAGCTCAGGTCATGATCTCACCGGTTGGTTCCTGGGTTCGAGCCCCGCGTCGGGCTCTGTGCTGACAGCTCAGAACCTGGAGCCTGCTTCAGATTCTGTGTGTGTCCCTCTCTCTGACCCTCTCTTGCTCATGCTCTCTCTCTCTCTCAAAAATAAAACATTTAAAAAACTTTAAAAAGATGATTTAGGAATTCTGTAACCAATTGCTTTTGCATAGATATTTGTACACCAGAGTGAGCAGTGATGAAAATACATGTCTAGATAAGTTTAAAGTATCTCAGTAAGTATAAACATTTTATGTGATTAGAATACATTGTATTGTCATTTAATTGGCAGCATTTTTTTCACTTTTTTGGTTCTTAATAATAATGCTGCGATTTATAATCTATGTGATTTTAGATGTTATAAAGTAGGCAGTCCCTCAGGTAGCTGACCAAGGGATGGATCTGAGTGGCTGACTGGAACTGTAAACAAAGGGCAGATAAAGAACTCTCAATGAGAAATGATAATGAACTTGAATGAGGGACAACGGTGGTGAGGATGAACAGGACAAGGTGCACCTGAGAGAACTATGTAGGAGGTAAAATAGGAAAACCTCTTGATAGATTTGTGTGTCACAGGTGAAAGAGAAAAAAGATTTAAGGATATCTTCCTGGAGTATTAGTAACTATTGGCTTATTTGGGGGATAATACATTATTTTTAAAATGTTAAATACCTACAAAGATATAGTTCAAAAAGTCTCTAATTGGAAAATGAAAAAGAAGTAGAGCACAAAGTAGTGTCTAATGCTGATTTTAGTAATGCTCATACGAGGTAAACATGGGAGGAGTTGTAGAGATTAATAAATCAATGTGTTGTGACAAAGGATTTCTTTGCATTTTGTTCATCTTTTACTTTGAAGGCAGTTAATTATGTGTGAAAGGAGCATGTTCACAAGGGCAATATTGGAGTGAGGATCTAGTATATGTAAAAAAAAACAGTATATATAAATATTAATCTAAGTTTACTTTTAGGCAGAATATTATAGTCTTTAATAGCTGGAAATAAATAATGAGTACTCTTTTAGGGTCTCCTATTAGGTGATCAAAATAATTTCACAATACCCTACCTATTTATAAGTGTTTAAAATGTTGAAATAAAACCTTATTAATTAAAAGGCTACATTCTGTAATCCCTTCTTTATATCCTTGATGTTCTACCTCATATTTTTAATTCTAATTTTTGGTTGCTTTATGACAAAAATCCTAGTTTAATTCCAAATTCTACTTTAATGCCTGGAGCCTTGTTTCATTGACTGGGGAACTATTCCTCTAGCGAAAAGGACATGCATGGTTTGTTTTGTTCCGAAGATGCTTTATTCTCCCATTGTACTAAGTCATATGGTTCAACTGGCTACTCTTCCAGCTGGGGCACTGGCCATTGTTTCCTAATGAGTAGCATAAACTGCTGAGGCTCTATTCATTGCTAAGGATTTCTCAGTCCTTTGATGAAATATAATATGATTTGTTCCCTGTGCACATCTGGCAAAGAGGTTTGTAGAGTTCTTTGATGCTGTAACTCTCTCATCACTGCTTTGTTGGTTTATGTAATAAAAGAACACATTTATCTCATAGAGTGTCTTACTATGTAAATTAGTCTGTATCTGCCCAAACATATTAAGCTTTAAAAGCTAAATAATAGATATTAGTTTGTGGATTAGGTATAATTAATTTTTCCAGGAAAGAACAGATCCAAGGTAATAGACAATGAAAATAGGAACTCAGGTTAGGTACATAGTTTCCATACATATGAAAAGGTAAGGGTGGTCTTCTGAATAACCATGAGAGTGGGATCCTGTATCTTGAAGCACTCTTTGGTGGTGGTTTTAGTTCAATTCTTTATTAGTAAATCCTTCCTCTGCTCTTGCTCTAATCTTTCAATTACTGTTACCTTTCAGTGTTCACCTTCAGCTTTTGTTGTTGGAAAAAACAAAGGAATGTTGATACTACACTTTTTATCCTGTGAGAAAATGGATAATATGCCACACTTTTCTTGGATTTGAGAACTTTCAAATGTTTTCACCATATTGAGTTCCTATAATGCTGGATTTACAGAAAATTCAAGATAAATTCACCCTCACTTTCAAAGTAGCTTGATAATTCTTAATAGTCTCTAAAGTGTTCACAAACAGTAAATTCCTTTTTCTGTAGATGTGTCATTTAGACACATCATTTAGACACAATAGATAGCCTATTGACAAAAAAAAAAAAAAAACCCAGGGAAAAGAAAAATCATAAAATTTTGTTTTGCTTTCCTTTTACATATAAAATTGATTTTTTAATCTTGAATTTATAAAAACTATTACTACATTATAATTTTCTTTAGGCAGAGGCCTTGATTTTTATTTGAAAATATTGAGAATTTTGAACATAATATGAGAACCAGTTACTGTTATATAAAATAAGACCCCAATCCAATAATCAGTGTTTGTAAATTGTCATTTGCCACTGCTGCATGCAAGGTGACTTAAGCCAAATTTGAATGACTATCGCAACTCAGTTTTTTGGACAGCACTTTTCCAGGTGTGTAGAAATGCTCTCAAAACAAGGCAGTAGGACTTGGAAAATTCTCTGCAAGTACATTAAGTATGGAGTTGAAATATTTGCTAATATCGTATGATTTATCTATTGTTTAGCAAGCTGAGAGTATGTCATGTTGTTGTTATCATAATTTTGAAGGGTACTGCAAAATTTTCCAAAGTGTAGAAAATTTAGTTTTACTCAATTTTGTTGAAAGTTTATGATTGTTCTAATTGACAGTCTGTACAAATATGCTATTTTCTATTGTGTTCTGATTTCTTCAAAGTTATTGACTTCATTGCAATTTGTACTTGAAGTAACTTTTGACATATAAAATTATCTTTAAAAAGTATTGATTTTTTATTTTCTTTTCATATTCTACATTGGTAAAAAATTATTAAGAACATTTATAAGAATGTCATATTTCCATTATTATATCTGATGCTATGAGTGTGCATGCCTGTGCCTATAGAACTAGCATTGGGTTGACCCAGACCAGGATGGGTATAAAAAATTCATTGGTGATACAATGATTAGGAAGATATTATTTAAACAATACAAATAAGAAAGAAAAATAGAGTGTCAAAGAATTTCGCCAAAATTTATAAGTAGGGCTGTTGGATTAGGTTAGGGTAAAGTGATGATTTTAATTTTGTACCTGATGAATCACAGACAGGGAAAAAAACCTAGCCAAATGGAACCATTCTCTTCAATTGAGGCATCCACTGAATAGGCTTTTAGAGTGGAGCTTGCATAAAAATGCAGAATTAGAAAGTTATAAAAAAAATGGAGATTCATAAAAAAGAGAAAATAGAAATGAAAATTTAAGGAATGGGAATGATTAGATTATCTGAGGAAGAAAACGTGAATGCAAAGGAAAAAAGCACTAAGAATCAAGTTTAAAAAAACTATAAAAGTTAATAGAGAAAAAACCAGAAATAGCGATTAAAATAAAGTCACTGGAAAGGTAGGAAAATACCTCAAATAATGTATTGTTAGAACTAAAAGAAACTTCAGGTATTTTCCTACTAGTATATCTCATTTTAAGATACTATTCAAAGACTATAAATGATATAAGATACTATCAAATAAATTTAAAATTTTAATTTATTTTTTAAATTAGGCTGTGAATAAATGAATAGAGATCTTGGTCTTTAATTCCCCCTCCTTCCCTCCCTTCCCTCCCTCCCTCTCTCCCTCACTCTCTTTCTCTCTCTCTCTCTGTCTCTCTCTCTCTCTCTTTCTGTAATATAATGAGGTTTCTCCTTCCCATTTGCCCATTTTCTTACAATTGTGTAGTACAAGCCTACAACTGTTCAACTATTTGCAGACTTGGCCAATTTCCTTATCGTTCCTCACAGCACTTCACATCAGAAGGATTCTGGCCAGGCCTTTTCTCTCTACCGGTCCGAATAGATTTAATTAATCATTAGCTGTCTACCCCAACTACCCATCATTCTAGAGATTCTAAACATACTGACTTTTTCTTTATTCAAATTCTTATTTATTTTTTAATAAATAAATTTATGTTTAAATTTAGAAATTAAAACTCTCTGGAATGTTATTTGGTTATTGATTTTATATATACATATATATGTATATAATATATGTATATAAAATGTATTACATATATATTTATATGTATATATATGTGTATGTATGTATAGAAACAGTTTTGTGTCCATGGCAAGGATGCATGTGTTTTGAGGAACAGCCTACATCATATCTCTTTCTACCTTTTCATACAGTACCTATCAGGGTGTTTAATATAGAGTTGGTCCTTAGTATATATATGAAATGATCTGGGAAGTGGCATTTCGATATTTACCAAAAGATATGACCTAAATCAATGGAGTGAAATATTTGTTCTTATTTAAATTTAGTCCATTAATATACACAAGACTTTGTGGTTTCTTAAAAAATTATATCTCCATTGGCTCTATTAATTCTTTGGGTAAAAATGCATTGGTTGGCATCTGTAACCTTCCCTTTAATTTGGCTGCTTGGATACAACTTTAAGGAATGAAGATTGAGACTCAAATTACAGCAGAATTAGTGTTCTGATAAGCCTTTTTTATTTTATATAACATTTTGATGCACTTTAAAGGGGAATATATCTCAAGCTTTTGCTAATGTGGTTAATCATAAAGATGGATATCTAAAGCCATCTAAATTCTAAAATAGAATTATGGCAATGAACTAATAAGGCAATTACATATTGCCTACATGCACATGTCTGCATTTTCTTCACAAAAATGTTCCTTCTAGAAAACAGCCACTTAATGAAATTCTTAACTCAGGCCACAATAACTTAATTGACAGAGTGAAGCTGTTAGAAAGACATAAGGATAGCCATTATAAGAAACTGGTGATTAATAATAACTTCCGATGAATACATAGTAACTATTTATTGTAGTTCTAGCAGATGATTATATACTAAGCCTGTTGTACAATGCTTTGATATAAATTAGATGAACGGATTTTTTGTAAAGAATTTTAAAGGGCAAATAACATTGACTATACTTATGTAGCTAGAGGCCAATAAAACAAACATTTTCTATTATCCAAACCAAGAGCTAATGGAATATTTTACATGCATTGAATTTTTAGATGGACATATGAATTTTGGGTCAAATCTGCTTTCATGAAAGCACAGTCAGGTTTAACTTTCACGGCATAATGGACTTCTGTCATAAACAACATAACTCATAAAACCTCTGGATATATATTTAAAAGGTCAGGCATATGCCATACATGCTGCCAAAACACCTTTTAGTTTTCTTTTTAAGTGATAGTCAAGTCTCACCCTCCAAGGAAAGTTCCTTTAGTGCAAACTTATAATACATACAAAGAGATGTATGAAGCCATAAGCATTGCTGTTTCCTTATAAGCAAAATAACAGAGATTTTTTTCATTTGTTTTGGAGACCTAAAGGTAGACATTTTAGAGATGCTTTTATAAAGAGAAAAATGAAAACCTTGATTGGTTTGATTGAAATGCATTTACTCAACCTAATAACGATTTATTGTTAGTATTTATAGGCTCTGCACACTCTGCATACAGTCATTTTGAAGGATGCCAATGTGCTTTAAATCTCTCCTAAATAAATCTCCCTAGTGAAACATCCACAGGAAATGAACTCATATCCACAGAGCAAACCCAGGCAAAATTGTGACATAGGTTAAAACAAACAAACAAACAAATCAACCTTTGATACCTTCTCATTTATCAAACTAGTTCTCCCATTTATTGTCCTATCGCTCCCTGAAGGAAGATAATTTTTTTAATTTTTTTGGTTTATTTTTGAGAGAGAGAGATAGAGCAGGATTGAGGAGGGGCAGAGAGAGAGGGAGACACAGAATCCGAAGCAGGTTCCAGGCACTGAGCTGTCAGCAGAAAGCCCGACGCAGGGCTCGAACCCATGGACTGTAAGATCATGACCTGAGCTGATGTGGGATGCTTAACCGACTGAGCCACCCAGGCACCCCGGAAGATAATTTTTAATATCAGTTCCCTGTTGTTAGTAAGGCATGACAGCTCACAGCACCATTTTAATACCTTTACTCAGGGTTAGCCTGCCTTGAAGCACTTCAAGCTCTAAACCAATCCCTTCACCTGGGGTCACCACATATGGCTCTAGGTAGTGACTATCCCCCATTTCATGACACCCCACTAAGAGATCAATTATGAGCAGAAATCCATCCACACTTCCACGTGCCAAGCCAGTGGTGACCCAGTTTTCATTTTCCTTCTGCAGCCTACTTGTGGTTTCTACATAATATTGCCCATAATTTTCTGAAATTTATGTCGCCAAGTACCCTTGTATGATGATAACTTAACCTAATGAGTTATATCTCTGAATGTAATAACATTTTATAGGTAACTTTTGGGTAGTTAGTTTCATAATACAAAGAATCAAAGCTACAAGTAGTGAAATTTAAGTACCGAGGTAGGTCAACTGACAATGTTTTTGTAGATTTGTGGATACTGTAGGGCTACTGGTTATCAGTTAACATTTTGTCCACTAAAACATATAGACATAAACTGAATATACATTAACTCTTCCTTTTAGTCTTTTGTGTTAGAAAATCAGCGAGTTCTCTCTGTTAGTTTTAAGATGAAGTGAACAAAGCCATAAAAATTTGAAGCAAATCAGAGATGTTAGAAGTCTTCCTGGGAAAATGAGTGTGTTTGTGTTTATAAGGCACAACCATCCTGTTTCCTACTAATTATTGTTTTCTTTCCTTTAAACTGATAGCCATTGTGTCCAGACATAGGGAGGAGAATATAATTCCTAGGAGAGAGGTCAAACACTAACATTAAGTAGAAATAATACAGAAATGTTATTGTGTATACAAAACAAACAAAAAATTTATCTACTGCTTAATATAATTCTCGCCAAATTGTGTGGAACCTAATTGCTGTAGCAGTAGGTAGGCTGTGTACTTCTTTCCATTCTCACTAATGAGCAATATTTAAATTGCTGAAATAGCTCCCGTCATTTTCCTATTTCTTTCTAATCTACTTTTCCTCTCTTATTCCAATTAGAACATGTATTGTTTAATTGAGTCTTTATTTCATTACTTGGTTCACCTTTGCCTTGTGAGTTTCTGAGAAAGAGAGAGCACTCTATATTTTTTGAACAGATGCTTCATTATGGGAGGTGAGTAGCTCAGTTACATCGCCATTTCACCTTTTCCCCCATGTCTGGCGGTTGTTGTGGGCTGTTAAACAGCTTTAATAGAAGATGAGACCAGCCTCTTGCTCTAAGGGCATGAAAACTTTTTTTTATTGGTCTTACTATCTTCATGGTTCGTTAAATACAATGTAGAATCATTTTACTGCAGCTAGTGGACCTCAGAAGGACCTGACAGTTAAATGAAAGTTGTCAGTCTTCCTTCTGTTCTAGCTAGATTGGGTAATAAAAGGGCAGAACCGGGAAGTAAGGACCAGAATTGAGATCAATGTGCCAAACAAATAAAAGAAATGTAATGAGTTCTTAAGAAATGCAGCAGAGAAGGCATGGGTATTTAAGTGTCTAGACAAATAGAGGCCAGTGATAATAAATCTATAATGACTGGCTTTAAGAATTACAACTGCACTTTGCATAATAGATAAGTTGAAGGTTTGGGGTCTAAAATTTACAAAAAGGAATTCTGAACAGTTGTAATGGGAAAATAACATTTGGGTATAAAAACTGCTAAGAAATTACTAACAATTATACTTCATTCTACATCAGAAATATAAAGAATTAGAGATCTTTGATATCAATTATCACTCAAAAGAGAAGAAGAAATGGAGTTCCATTTATGTAGGAGGCCGGCTCCAGCAGGTCCAGGGGTCCCTGAAGGATGGACGACGGTGTCGGCGAGAGAGAGAGAATGAGAGAGCCCTGAGATCCTTTCTGATCACCAGACAGGCATCTCTGTCCTGTCAGTTTTGGTGTCTTTAATTATAGGTCAAACGTTAACATGACATCAGGAAATGGAATTTTTACAATGGATAGCTCTTTGCAATAAGGTGTTTTTGGAAAATGTATAGAAACAGGTTTTACAGAAGTCTTCTTGCAGAACTGCCCCAATTATAGTGAGATTGAGTAACTAAGAAAATAACAAGGTGTTCACATTTTAATAACGCTAAGATTAAGTCATAGGTTTGTAGATACTCTTATCCATCCTCATCACAGCTGTCAGGGTAAGGGAAGGTGTTTGTGGAAAGTAGGCCTTAGGGAAGGGGCTGCTATACACCATCAGTTAGCAAAGGTGTGTGTACTAACTTATCTTCTGCCCTTATCTGTTCCTTTTCTCTAAGTTAGGCTCTTTGTCTCCGGAACAAGACTTGATTTTCCAGTTATATTCTTTATGGCACCAGAGAGCCAACCATACCTTTAAAGAGTTTAGCTCATTTCCAATACATAGAATAGCCTCTTCGAGGGCATTTACCTTTGTGTCTATTTTATGATTTCTTTTTTTTTTTAATTTTTAATGTTTTATTTATTTTTAGGAGAGAGAGACAGCGTGAGCAGGGGAGGGTCAGAGAGAGAGGAGTCACAGACTGAAACAGGCTCCAGGCTCTGAGCTGGCAGTCAGCACAGAGCCCGATGCGGGGCTCGAACCCACGAACCGTGAGATCATGACCTAAGCGAAAGTCGGACGCTTAACCGACTAAGCCACCCAGGCGCCCCTGTTTTATGATTTCTTGAATAGCTAGGGCATGAGAAGACATTTTTGGTTAGTTGATTTACATGTTGAGCTGTATGAACATCTTGGACTAACACAATGGTAGAAACAGAATTGTACATGTAAAGGTCAATCTTTTATGAGTAAGGGTCATTAGCCTGTTCATAGCTCAAGGGAAAGTATGGAGGGAAACAGGACCTTCTGGAGACACGATGTCTGTTCCCATAATCAAAAGAAGTTCCCACAATAAGTTCCTTCACAAGGTGCAATCATCATACCAGGGCTGGAATAAGGGGACAAGTCACTCCCGATATTGATCAACAAGGTACCTTAGGGTCAGTGCTCAAGCAGAAATAATTGAGTGGGGGTGGATATCGGTCGTCATCTGATTGGCAAGAGACTGTGCATACTTGCTTTAACCTCACCAGGAATTTTCTCAACTAGTGGGCTCAGAATGGCTCCCAGCACATTTAAATGACTTTGCCTTTTTAAAATCAAAGTTCCAGTGATTAATCATCATTGTATCCACAAATAAATAAACAATGCTTCATTTAGAAAACACATTCCTGCTTTGCAATAGGTGGTACTTCTAGATGAAGCATCAGCTTTTGTTAAAAATATCACTGTAGGCAAAAACTGTACAAAGACTGTTTAAAGATTCCATATATGATTTTTGTTCATGTCTTCCAAACTTTAAGACAAAATTTATGTTATGGTATGCAAAAAACACTGAAACGTCCTTCCCAAAATTGTAATTTATTGTACAACTTGTTGTTTGTTTTTTCCTTTGTCTGAATTCTATAATTAACTTTAAAAGAATTAAAGGTTCAAAAGGATACTTTCTAATATTTGCATTATTGGGGCAAGAAAGGAAGTGAGGCAGAACTGACATTAAGTTTTCATTTATTAAAATACAAGAACTATCATATTAAAGGATAAAGAGTCATCCTGTTTAAAAAATTTTTGAGAAACATTCAAGAATTATTGATAAGTGGCATGTATCACATAAAATTAAATCATATAAGTGAACATCATGTTTAGAATTCTATTGTTTACTCATTTCATCACCTTTGATAATGGTGAAAAATTATGTCAATATGTGGGTAAGGAGTAACTGAGTCACCAAAAAATTCAATATGAAACATTTAGAGATATTTTACTTCCTCTAATAGACATAGCAAGACACATTTAGGAGGACTTATTCATTATTGTTTAGCTTTTAAACCAACTACATTTTCAAAGAAAGCTTTTGGTGCCCACACTCCCATTGATTATTTAGACCAGTACTATGAAACAGAATTTTCCACAATGTGGAAAATGTTCTCCGTCACCATTGGTCAATATGACAGCTACTAGCCACATGTGGCTTGGCTATTGAGCATTTAAAATGCGATTAGTGTGCTGGCAGTGTAGAGCCTGCTTGAGATTCTCTCCCTCTCTCTTCCCTTACCTAACCTGTGCGTGTGCACCCTCTCTCTCCCTCTCAGAATAAATGAGTCAACATTAAAAAAAAAAAGATTCTCTCTCTGGTTGTAAAGTCTTTGTCCAGCTTTCATGAATTTCTGTATTGTGATGATTTCTGTAATTCTGCATAGAGTGTGAAAGAACTCAAAAGTAACAGTCCTCGGGGCGCCCGGGTGGCTTAGTCGGTTAAGCGTCCGACTTTCGCTCAGGTCATGATCTCGCAGTTAGTGGGTTCGAGCCCCGCATCGGGCTCTGTGCTGACTGCCAGCTCAGAGCCTGGAGCCTGTTTCAGTCTGTGACTCCCTCTCTCTCTGACCCTCCCCTGCTCATGCTATCTTTCTCTCTCTCTCCTAGAAATAAATAAAAAAAAAATCTTTAAAACAAAACAAAACAAAAAAAAAACAAAAGTAACAGTCCTCATATTTTAATCTTATTTAAAAGATTTAACTGATTAATTTTGATTACCTTACATCCAGTATTCTTTGTGAAAACAACCTACCCACCATGCTTGGCTGGTGTATTAGTCTGGGTTCTCTCTCTCTATATATATTTATGTTCCATATATATATATGTTCCATATATATATATTCCAAATATATATATGTTCCATATATATATATTCCAAATATATATATGTTCCATATATATATATATTCCAAATATATATATGTTCCATATATATATATTCCAAATATATATATGTTCCATATATATATATATATGTTCCATATATATATATTCCATATATATATATTCCATATATATATATTCCATATATTTCTCAAAAATTGAATATATATGGAATATATAGAATATATATATATATATGGATATGGAATTGGTTCATAATTGGTTATGTAATGGTTATGAAAGCTTGAGAAGTCCCATCACCTGCAGTTGGCAACGGGAGACCCAGGAAAGCAGATGCTATATTGTTCTAATTCTAGTCTGAGTCCAGAGGCAAGAGCAAAACTCAGCCTGCTGAGCAGAGATCAAATTATCCCTGACTCAGGCTTTTTTTGTCCTATTCAGGCCTCCAGGGAACTGGATGAGGCCCACTCACATCTGGGAGGGCAGTCTGATTTACTCAGTTCACTGATGCAAACAATAATCTCCTCTAGAAATACCCTAACAAACATACCAAGAATAATATTTAATTAAATATTAGGAATGCTGTGGCCCAGTAAAGTTGATAACATAAAATTAATCATCACACCTGATATTACAAAAATGTTTCTTCCCCCCACCCCTGCCACCACTTTCAATCATTAATATTTAAGTAAAAAAGGATCCCTTTGTGTAGTTAATTAAACTATGACTCCTCTTCAACAGTCATAAACAGCTGGATAGGTTTTCAGTGAAAAAGGAATAGCCTACTGTATTATGAGTTTCTAGACTGTTTAACTTCATTCTCTGATTTCTAGTCCTTATCACAGTGCCTAGAACTTGTTTGTAAGATATGGTTGGTTCAGTGACATATTTGTTGACAAAATGGATTCATGAATAGTACCTGATGTTGGAGAATAATGGTTGTTGAATAATGGTCTCTCAGCAACAACTTTGGCTTTTCACTCAACTCTCTCATAAGCTTTCTGTCTGATGGGTATTCCCAAGTGACTTGTATTACTAAACCTATTTTGGAGCACTGCTTTTCAATACTTAATATGTATAAGAATCATCTCTATTAAAATGCATAGTTGGTAAGTATAGGGTCAAAGCAGGTTTTCTGGAACAATAACAAGCTCCCAGATAATGTCAGTGAGAGTTGGAAGACCACTCTTTTAATAGCAAGGATTTAGAACAGAGAATACTCTGAAGGAAGAGAAGAGAAGGAACAGAACATTGTTTATAAATAATAGTCATCATAGAAGTTAGATTGTCTTACTTATGGAAGAAAAAAGAATCTATACAGAATAAAATGTATTCACTCATTCAACAAATATTTCTTGAGTATCTAGTGTGTGACAGGTATTATGCTAAACCCACGGAAAGAAAAATTAAAACAAACCTAATTCCTGCCTTCAAGGTGAATATAGACTAGTGTGAGGGAGGGGGTTAAAAGCACACACACACACACACACACACACACACACAATTAGCAAGTTCTTTTAAAAAAATTATACATCAGAATAGGATTTTATGGAAGTTCACAACTGAGACAATGATTTCAAACTTAGTACATCCCTAAGGATATGGTATCTAACACCAGTTCTGGAGGAAAAGCAGCAGTGATATAAGGAGTGTAGTCCAGATAAAGATAGTGGCATTAGAAAATACATGGAAATGGCAAGGTGGAGACATAGTTAGGCAAATTCTATGGATAGAAGTTCTAGATTTCCCATCTCATGTCTCCTATTTTTATTTGTTAAATAAAGATTGATAAATTGCTAAAAGTAAGGCAGAAATGAAATGATGGTATAGGGATTTGAAAAGTACTTGGGAAGTACAATTTGAGGATTGATGAAGGAATCAGTCCATGTTAAATACCCAGCTGAAGTCTGAAGCATGAAGTTGTCCTTGGTACTAACATCGGTACAGAAAGTGTGGCCAGTTGGATTGATTTTAGCCTAACATTTGACTAGACAGATATAATAAGAGAGATGAACGGGCACAAAGTAAATGAAGTTTGCTCTGTAAATGGAAAAATATGGAGCCAGGCCTAGTAGGTTGGGTAAAGTTAAAGGAATCAATGCATTCATTGAGGAGAAGAATTATAACAACAAAAAGTATATAATGATTGAATAAGATATCTTGAATGATAGAAGATTATGGTCGTAGAAAGGGAAGTTTGAAATTCAGATTTGAAAACTTGACCAACTTAGATCTGTTGAAATGGACAGTTTAACTAGGATTGGATCCCACTGAGTATATGACTCTAGTAGTACCTGTACTATGAACTAACATGTTCTACTGTATTACAAATAAGGGTTTCATTGATGGGTATAGTGGGACAAAGGGGATTTAGTTTTGAACATGGGTGTTTTAATTGAATTTGTCCAATGCTATCATCCTCCTTTTATGATTTTTTTCTTGAAATTAACTGTATCTGTGTAAGTGAAAAAAGTTTAGTGAAATAGAATGTCACCATTACAAAAATCTTTGCAAAATGAAGTTTTTGTATTACAATTAATAATATCCACCATTCAGCAATACGAATGTGTCAAACACTGAAAAAACAGTCATGAATACCAGTTCTTTAGCTAGATATTAAAAACGTTCATAATCTGTGTACTTAGCTTTGATCTACCCAACTTTTACTGATTTTCTACATAAAACGTACTTGAAGTAATAATGGTATCAACCATGTAATTATTATCTTATTTAATCCTCTTTTCTAAACCATTTATTCTGGGATAAATACTACTATGTTCTTGTTTTTTCCTTATGAGTAAACTGAGGCATGGACAAATTTAGGACCACAGAACCAGTAGAACTAGTGTTTGAAACTAGGCAGTCTATCTCCAGAGCCTGTAGGGTTAAACACTATCTATCAGGAAACTTGGATGTCAATTTCATTTAGTACTCCTTAAGCTTTCATGTGACCATTGTGGCACTGACATCTATTTGGAATATTATTCTTAACTTTCTATGCCTTTCTGAAATTTATTCATTCTCAATTTCAGCTTAATTTCCATTGCCTATAAGAAACCTTCCTTTGGGGGTGCCTGGGTGGCTCGGTCAGTTAAGCCTTGAACTTAGGCTCCAGTAATGATCTCACGATTTGTGGGTTTGAGCCCCGCATTGGGCTCTGTGCTGACAGCTCAGATCCTGGAGCCTGCTTTGGATTCTGTGTCTCCCTCTCTTTCTCTCTGCCTCCCAAGCACTCTATCTCTCTCTGTCTCTCAAAACCAAATAAATGTAGAAAGAAAGAAAGAAAGAAAGAAAGAAAGAAAGAAAGAAAGAAAGAAAGAAAGAAAGAAAGAAAGAAAGAAAGAAAGAAAGAAAGAAAGATGGAAGGAAGGAAGGAAGGAAGGAAGGAAGGAAGGAAGGAAGGAAGGAAAGAAGGAAGGAAGGGTCTTCCTTTGGTATACATGTGATAGTAATTTCTGACTACTTCTGAAATTCTTTAGTATTCATTAAGGATCCATGAAATTTCTAGGACAAATGCATCTTAGACGTGTTGTTGTTGTTGTTGTTGTTTTATTTGCAAATATTATATTTGCATTGCAGCTCTGCTGTCCTCATTCATGGCATGCAAGCACATATAATAGCAGCATGTGTTTGCATTTATTCTAGGGAAGGTTTTGGGTTCTTTGGGGTGCTTTAGGTAGATTCCTACAAGGAATCTGAGCTAGGACTCAAAATGAAACATATCTGTCACCTTAAAGGTCATGATACTGAAAATCTAGAGACTTTTAGGAGGTCATACAAGTTAGCAGGACAGTTAAGCCCTTTATTTTTTGCCTTAGTGAACATATTTTCTGAACCTCATGTCTGGCCACTAGTGCATTTTTATTAACAGTAAGGTAGAATGCTTGGAAAAAAGAGTGTTCTAAAAAAATCTGGCATCTAAGATTATTGTAATTAAAATATTCCAGAGCTCTCTTTTTCTCTTTTACTCTCTCACATAGACTTTTAACTCTGTTACAGACAATTCAAAAAAATTTACTCCTTTTCACATGTATGTAGATTATAAATTCACTGAAGGCAAAAAAACATACCAAAGTGCATTCTTTATGTAATGAAGACTCAAAGAAGGATCATGAAATTTTGTACATGGCATTGGTAAACAAAAAGAAATTATCATTCTTGAGGAGCACCAAAAATACATCATCTTAGCTATGTTTTAATTAGATCAGATGCTTTCCCTATTTCCAGTCTTCCTGTATTTTTAGACCCCCACTTTGCTTTTATATATAAATTCTTTCCCTCTAGGAAAACCTGTTTCATAGCCACAATATATTTACAGCAGAAATATGAGTAATAAACCCCCTGTTGATTGAAAATAATATTTACGTACTAAGCAATTATCCTCACATCATTTAAGAACTTTCTGCACTATTATTTTACCTGCATTCCTCATTTTGATTATTATGCCACATTTGGTTGTTGGCAGACTTAGCAGAAACATATATCTTTTATACTTGAATGGTTTTGAATGGCCTCTCTCTCTTTCTCTTTCTCTCTCTCTAATTTACAAACAGGAGTCATGAACAGCTTTTTAAAATGATCATTCATTTGGTAAGAAGCAAAAGACTCCAACACATTTTCTTTTAGATTGAGTTAATGTGATTTTATTTAACAGATTCAAGTCAGTGATATGGTAAAAAACAAAAAAATTAAGGATTGGAAGGCATATTTTCCTGGTGTAAATGTATCATCTTTTATAATTAGCCTTAATATTTCTCACTTAAATCAACAAAAGAAATGCATAATAAATAGCTCAATTTGTATGACACTTTCCAGTTAATAGCTTCTTTTCACATGTCATCTTTAAGTTGATCCTAAACATAATCTTGGTGTCACTGATTTGTTTACTAACCCTGCAGCTTATTAGAAAATTGAGGGCCTGTTAAGCTAAGTTGTCCAAGTTTTCTCAGCTAATATTTGGCAGAGCTCAAATCCAAACCCAGGTTTCCTGACTAAATCCATTGCTCTTGCCACTTATGTTAGCTTCCTATGTATAAATACAACTAGGCCTAGAGCCCTAGTTTTTCCTTCCTTTTGTACTTTCTGTACACCTGTCCACTGCAGCACATTACTTCCATAATCTTCTGCTTCATTTTGTCTTGAAGGAGAGCTTCTTTCAAGACCTACGTAGTTATTTGAGCAGATGCTCAAATGTCTGAAAATGATTTCTAAACTTTTTGATTATCTTAATATTGAGAAGCCTGGGGACTTTCTCTCTGGACTGTAGAAGGGAAAATCGACCTTCTAAAAAAAGTTCAGATGCTAACAGCTGGATTTTGTCAACCGCACACTGGCGACTTGTTGAAATGTACCCTTTTTGGGGTTTACATTTTCTATATTCCCTTTGAAGAGGTCACCCCTGGCTACATAAAGGTGAAATCTGAAAACACATGTGTGAGAGGTTTTACATACTCATCTTTTATCAAATACTGTTCCCATGAATTACATTTAAGCCCAAAGAACTAGAATCTGAAAGAATGAATGATATATGTATTTTCATTGATTTTAATGTAAAATGGATTAGCCCACATGTTAAATTCAGTCCGATGATTTCACATAATCTAAGCTGCATTTTCTAAAGTGAATTTCTCAAAACGCCATCTCTGGAGAACTTGGATAGGTTTTCTGTGGGAAGAAAAGAATAAAATTTTAGATGCTGGTTGTTGTTGCGTTACACAATTGCGCACAATTACACAGTTGTAACAATTGCGTTACAATTTAACAAGTTTCCTCATCCCAGGACATAATTTAAACACTAGGGTCTTCAAGAGGGTAGAGACAGTAGACTTTCCTCAATGGTATCTGAACATGGAAAATGTCTTCATGGAACATCTCACAGGTAACTCATCTACCTTATGTATTTACAGAGGAGATTGTTTTTCTTGGAGGCAATTTATAAAGTTCAATTTGACCAAGCTAATCGAAATTGATGCACTTTTTTTTTTGCATTTGATTTTTCTAGACTTGATCCTTTCTTTTCCTTTTATTTTTCAAATCAATGGAGCTTAAATGAGAAGTACAAGAAAAGCCAAAAGACATTGGTTTTGGTATTAAATAGCGAGCATAATTCATCATCTTTTTCATATTCATTCCCAAAATAGGTTTAAAAAAAATGCAACATCTACATCAATCAACCTGCTTCCAATAGTAAGATAGCTTTCATGTAGGAAAGGGTCTCTCATCTATAATCCACAAATTTCCAGTCTTGATATAAACTTAATTCATCTGAATATTCTAACTTTTCAGTTAAAAAGCAAGCAGAAGTATTCACATATTTTTTTAAATGTATCACAAGGAAAAAAAGAAAAAAAGAAAGGGACGCCTGGGTGGCTCAGTTGATTAAGCGTCTGACTTCAGCTCAGGTCATGATCTCACGGTTCGTGGATTTTAGCCCACATCGGGCTCTATGCTGACAACTAGCTCAGAGCCTGGAGCATGTTTCAGATTCTGTATCTCCCTCTCTCTCTGACCCTCCCCTGCTCATGCTGTCTCTCTCTCTCCCTCTCAGAAATAAATAAATAAACATTAAAATAAAATAAAATAAAATAAAATAAAATAAAATAAAATAAAATAATAAAATAAATGTATCACAAGAAAATTTTCCCAAAATATTTACCTATAAAGATATTAACTTTGATTCAGTGTAACCTATTGAATGTTAATTCATTAGGAAGTAAGAAAATAAGACTGTGATCTGTGCCTGTTTCTCCATCTGCAAAATAAGGAAAATATTCACTCATAGCTTTTGTCATTGGTGTTACAGTTAATGTGTATAAGGAACTTAGTGTAATGCTTGGAACATTTTAAATCTTGGTACATGTTATTTTTTGTTATTACTTATAATAGTCAAGTATAAGAGACAGAGGTAATCTTTTATGCCTCCACTACTCAAAACATTTTTTTTTAATGTTTATTTATTCTTGGAGGAGAGACAGAGCGTGAGCAGGGGAGGAACAGAAAAAGAGGCAGACACAGAATCCAAGGTGAGCTCCAGGCTCTGAGCTGTCATTACAGAGACCGACAAGGGGTTCAAATTCATAAACTGTGAGATCATTACCTGAACCAAAGCTGACACTTAACCGACTGAGCCAGTCAGGGGCCCTTTATGCCTCCACGATTTTATAGACATTACTGGAATTAATTCATGCATCATTATACCATTTAGCCAAATAAATGTTGAGCAAAGTAGACAAAAATCCTTATCTTCATAAGAGGGCATAATAAAATTATATGGAAATTATATAGTATTTGGAAATGACTACTGCAGGGGTGCATGGGTGTCTCCATTAGTTAAGCGTCAGACTCTTGATTTTGGCTCAGGTCATGATCTCACAGTTCATAAGAATGAGCCCCCACATCAGCCTCTTTGCTGACAGCATGGAGCCTGCTTGGGATTCTTCCTCTTCCTTTCATTCTCTCTCTCTTTCTCTCTCTCTCTCTCAAAATAAATAATTAAACTTGAAAAAGAAAGAAAGAAAATGACTACTGCAGAAAAATGATGCAGATTATAGAAAAGATACTTTGAGGTTGTAGGGTTTGATATTTCAAATGGGGTTGTTATAGTGTAGGATTCAGTGTCAAAGTTACCTTTTAGTAGAGACATGAAGGAGAAGGTGGAGTGCTACCACCTATGTGTAATAGAAGCACTCCAGCCAGATGAAGAGCCTGTCCGTCTCCTGCATGGGGCGGAGGGTGCTGGCCGAGTTTGAGGAATATTAAGGAGACCCCTGCAATATAATGAGCAAGGGAGAATATCAGAAGGCACGGCCAGAGAAGTCTTGGGGAGCTAGACCATGCAAGGCTTAGTGGGACAACATAAGGACTTTGACTTTGATTTTGTGTGAAATCTTAAGAAAAGGGAGTTCCAAGTACAGGGATGTTATTATCTATTATCTGATATGAACTTTCTAGCTATTTTATTAATAATCAACCATAGGGGAGCAAGTGTGGTTGCAAGGAGACCACTTTGAAGGCTGTGACGAATTTAGAGAGGAGATGATGAAGATTGTGGAGATAACTTTTTAATTAATTTTTTGATAAGAGAATACTACTTCATCTTTTCTGTTCTTCTGTCTCATTAAAGTCTCCTTGATGAGTCAAGGCTTTCTGTTTTTTGCTTTATTTTATCTTGTCAGTCCAGACAAAATTCTACACTCTAATACTGAATCAATGAAAAACAAAAAGAAATTGTATAAATTAACCCAATATGTTCACTTTTAAGATGTTATCCTAATTTTGTATGGAAAAGTGAGTCATGTGCAAAGGTGTTCATTGTGTATTCTTGAAACATAAAGAAAGAAAGAAAATGAAACATTTTAAATTTTCTACAATTTGAGTTTGTATAATCATGAAGCACCATTTTGTTATATTTTGTAGCCTTTAAAAGTAATGCAATTGAAAAGAAAGAGAACACAATGCAGCACAAATGAAAACAACATGAGTGGAAAAATAGGAAAGTATTTACATAGTGTGATCGTTTCCTAGAGCTGCTCTGACATATTACCACAAACTTGGTATCTTAGGGAAATAGAAATTTATTCTCGCTCAGGGAAGTCTGAAATCAAGGTGTGAGCAGGGCCACACTTCCTCTGAAGGCTGTTGGAAAGAATCTCTTCTTGCCTCTTTCAGCTTTTAGTGGTGCCAGGCATTCCTTTGCTGGTGGCAACATGACTTCTCTGTCTCACTGAGTCCATTCCTTATAGGGACACCAGTCATTGGATTTAGGGGGCCCACTCACAATCCAGAATGATCTTATCTCTATATCTTTAATTGTATCTGCAAAGATCCTATTTCTAAATAAGGTCACATTCAGAGTTTCAGGTGGACATAAATTTGGGGGAATGCTATTCAATCAACAATACAAGGTATTATTGCTACACCCTACCCTTTTGTAATTTTTATATTATGTATCATATAAAAGCACTGGAAGCTAGCTACCTAGCTAGACAGTAGTAGAACAGAACTACATTTTACTTCCTAATATTCTTTTTTTTTTTAATTTTTTTTTAATGTTTTTATTTATTTTTAGGAGAGAGAGAGAGAGAGAGACAGCGACACCGTGAGCATGGGAGGGTCAGAGAGAGAGGGAGTCACAGACTGAAACAGGCTCCAGGCTCTGAGCTGGCAGTCAGCACAGAGCCCGATGCGGGGCCCGAACCCACGTACCGCGAGATCATGACCTAAGCGAAAGTCGGATGCTTAACCGACTAAGCCACCCAGGCGCCCCTACTTCCTAATATTCTTTAAAGATTTTTTTCAATTTTTCTAAATGAAGAAAATATTTTACAATCCTAGACAATTAAAAGTAAAGAAACAAACAAAAAGATTTCACTGTGAGTCAGTGTGGGTCAATAGCAAGTGTACCAAGCAAACCATGACTGGCATTAGATAACCAAGTGATAAAGCATTAACAGTTTAGTAGGCATGAGAAAAAGATTTTGAACAAGTAGTGACATGATCTAACTCCTGCTATAACTGTGTTACGATGATTCAGGAGTGAGAGTAGGCGGCATGAGATCAAGAACAAGGGTAGAGGCAAGTTGGAATGCTTCCCATACAGCAATCCAGCAAATATGTCTTGATATGGTCCAGATTGATTCCTCAAGACTTCATGACCTCTGTCCTGCCACTGTCGCATTTTGTAAACATCCCGGGTGGAAGCTATCCTTGTTCTATGGTATGCCTTTAGATAACACAAATCAGAAGGTGTCTGTTTCATTAGGTGACACAACTAAATTTCAACATAATTTTGGTTGCGTGGAACGATGGACCAAAATTAACGGGCTAAAGTCGTGAATTTAGATTAAAACAAGTCAATTACATAAGCATAATTTATGGAAATCTGACTCGACTGTGCTTTATGTTTTTAAAAAAGGACACACACACACACACACACACACACACACACACACACACACACACAAAGAGGATCTATGGCTCACACTTTTAGTATAAGCCAAATGTGTGACACAACCACCAAAAACAACTGCTCATTCCAAGGCTGAATTTATGGAATATAAGGTACTTCTCTTTAACATGGTAGAAGATTTTAGACAATGAAAAAACCTACAGACTCTTGTTTTTTGATAACTTGGGACACTTTACAATTGCTTCCATTTTCTCAACAAACCCAAGAATGACAGGGATAGGATTTGGATTATTATATAAAAAACACATAATCAATAATTTTGTTATTTTTAATTTATGGCTGTTTTTATAATGTCAAACCCCCAATAGTAGGCTTAAAACTAGATTAATAAAGTATAGTAATTGTAGCCTTTCCTTTTTTGATATTTGAGAATATATCAAATCTAGGGGCACCTAGGTGGCTCAGTCGGTTAAAGCATTTGACTTCAGCTCAGGTCATGATCCCACGTTTTGTGGGTTCGAGCCCTGCATGGGGCTCTGTGCTGACAGCTAGAGCTGAAGAGCCTGGAGCCTGTTTCAGATTCTGTATCTCCCTCTCTCTCTGGCCCTCCCCTGCTCTCTCTTTCTCTCTCTCAGAAATAAATAAAAAACATAAAAAAAGAGAATATATAAAATATAGAAAGATAAATTATTGGTATATGTGAGCAAAAAAAAATCTGACATTTCTGTCAGATTTTTTTTTGGATTATACACAAATCCTGGATTCTACTAGTTCAACAAATAAAATGAAATTTCTGATGTTATTTCCAGTCCTGCCTCTTGATAAGACATCAGATATTTGTCAAGAATTATATCACAAGAGGGTAAAGCAGCTGTTATTTATGACAAACTAATCTGTGAGGCCAGTGTCAGTCTAAGAAGTTCAAGTCTAAGGGACAGAGAGGCCTCCCTGTAGCCTGCCTGTCATCACTAAGAGAAAGAGGATTAGGAAAGCAGCTGCTAAAGGCACAGGAAGTACTGTTCCTGGGCTTTGCTGGGTTTTTAATGATGATTGTGAACCTGACCTACTCATTGTGGATCACTTAACCAATATAACCCCAGAGGGGAGTACATATCATTTGGTTTTACCATAAGCAATAAGCCAGGAATAATAGATGGTGGAAAGTGAGTCAGGGCTGCAGCCATTTCCTTCTGCAGGAAAACCCAATACACAAAAGCAAAGCCAAACAAACAAACAAAAAACTGGAAACACATAAAGTAAATAGAGGAGAAAGCACCATTATTTGCTTCACCATAATATTAGTGACAGGTTTTTTCAAAATAATGAAATTTTATAGTAACTCTGTTATATGATTCAATTTTTTAAAATGAATGTATTTTTCAGAGATGGGAAGATTCATCAATTTCACAAACATTTATTGAGCGGCTGCTACATGGAAGTTATTATGTCAGGCCTTTAAAACTATGTAAATATAATAGGATATTGTTGCCAAACAAAGGTTTTGTGAGTGTGTCAACAGTTTTTTATTGATTGGAATGGAAATTGAACATAATTTCATGAGGGAGAAAAATAGTGGTACATAGATTATACCACTAGGCAAAATATGATACAAAATCCATGAAAGAAGTTCAAGAAGAGGATTTGTATACAAATTCAAAGATAAATGTTTAACAGGAGGAATCATGGACAGCTTCATGGCAAAAAATATTATATCATTTCTAGATAAATATGATATTGAGAGGAGAAACTGAAAGTGGAAAAAATAGGCTAAAATGTGCAAAGTGGATTTAGCAAAAGGCCAATAATATGCTTTGGCAGAACAAGGGAAGGGCTTGATGAGGTCTTTCCCAATATGGCTTTCCTTTTAATGGAGAGATAGATGCCAAGCAACTAAAAGCAAATATTTAATTACAGGTGGTGAAATGTCTTATGAAGAAAAATAAAATTAGCCAGGCAGAGAAAGACTGAGCAAAACATGGGTAGTGAAGTGCCTATTTTACTCATAGGGAGTGTTACCTTGGAGGAGGTAACATTTGAACTACATAAAATGAGAGTGTAAGTCTTATATAGCCTTAGAGAAGAACATTTCTGCAGGAGGAAGACCACGTGTAAAGAACCTGTTTTGGGAATAAGTTGGAAATGTGGTCAGAGTTTAATGTTCCTGGGAACAGAAAGGCAGATGCGTTCAGAGAAATGGAGGCTCTAGCATACAGATGGGAAAGATAAGTTAAGTGGGCTTAAGAGGAAACCCCAAAATCACTTTTGTGTATGTTTGGTTTTTGGATGTGTGTGAGGCTTTCAAATGCAGATGTTGGGTAAGAAATTGGGAAATTATACTCTGGAGCTCAACAAAGAAGTCAAGCCTGGAAATATATGTTCCATGTAGCATAATGGTTAAAGTTATGAGCTTAGAGTCAAAATGCCAGAATTTGAATCCCTGAAGTACTATGTAATCACTAGCTTTTTATATTTGGCCAAGATACTGTACTGTGCTTCTCAGGTTGCTCTCAGTTTCATCACCTGCAAAGTGAAATTAATATTGCTCTGAGGATTAAATGAATCCATGATTTACCTTAAACAGTGCACATTATTATTATTATTGTCTATTATTATTATTGATAAATGATTATTAAAGCCATGAGATTAGAGGGGACCATCTAGAAAGTAAGCATCGAAAGAAAGAGTGAAATACTCTGGAAATTACTTATATTTAAAGGTCGCAACACAATGAATAAGGCAATGAAGGTGGGGGGAAAAGAAGATTGTTCAATGTGTGTTGTCTTGCCAAAAGAAAAAAAAAATGTTTTGAGAAGGAAGGACTGGTCATTGAAAATTCCTGAGGGTCTGAGTAAAATGAGGAAAGATAATTGTCCAACGGGCAATTGTTCAATAGGACAGGTTCACTGGCATCTTGAACAAAAGTTATTTCAGTTGAGCTGTGGGTACCATGAGAGCTGCAGTGGAGTGATTAAAAGGAGAAGGTAGAGCCAAGGTGTTCCGACAGCCAGGATGGAGCCTAGAGGCAACTGGTTCCAAAGGGGAGCACAGAGATTTGGATGTAGCTATAAAGTAGCATAGTATCAAGGAGTGCTTTTTTGCCTTTTAAGATGTCAGCATGTCTATGGACTGATAAAATGAGACAACAAACAGCACATATAAGGTTTCTGAGTTGGCGATAGAAGATGTGACCCAAACCGTAGTGGGAGGGTTGATCTTAAATGGAAACTTGGGTAATTTGTGCACCAAACACGTAAAGATCGCAAGGACATATGAATACAGATGGTTTTTCATAAATTTGATGGTGAGAAAATGGTAATTTTTAAAAAATTGCTTATATTTTCTTAGTAATATAAGAAGTAAGGCCTACAATTGGGATTTGAAAGGGAAAGACTATTAAAATTATAGATTTTTTAAAGTTTATTTATTTTGAGAGATAGAGAGAGGAGAAGAAGAAGGAGAAGAAGAAGAAGAAGAAGAAGAAGAAGAAGAAGAAGAAGAAGAAGAAGAAGAAGAAGAAGAAGAAGAAGAAGGAGGAGGAGGAGGAGGAGGAGGAGGAGGAGGAGGAGGAGGAGGAGGAGGAGGAGGAGAGAGAGCATATGCATGCATGAGCAGGAGAGGGACAGAGAGAGAGAGAGATTGAGAGAGAGATATTGAGAGAGAGAGGGAGGGAGAATCCCAAGCAGGCTCCCAGTTGTCAGCCCAGAGCCTGACTCAGGGATCAATCTCATGGTTCCTGAGATAGTGACCTGCACCAAAAACAAGAGTCAGATGCTTAACCAACTGAGCCAACCAAGCACCCTCTAAAGTTAGAGATTTCGGATAAAGGCAAGGCTTACCATATCATCATAACTCCTGAATAGATTTCTAATATCTTTTTCTACAGTGTGATAAAGTATAGGGACAGGGAAAACAGAAGTATTAGCAAGTGTATGAAGGTATTATATTAAAGCAAATGTACCCTGTACTTTCATGGGAATGTGGAATAAAAAAGGTGAGGGGAGGCTAGTTGTATAATTGGGAAATTAACTGCCAATTAAATCATTGATGTGGATGCCATTATCCACAGAAAGAATGTAAAAAGAAATGAAGACAGGATAAAAAATATCTTCTTCTTTTTTTTTTTTTTTTTTTTTTTTATTTCTAGGAGAGAGAGAGAGACAGCGAGCAGGGGAGGGTCAGAGAGAGAGGGAGTGACAGACTGAAACAGGCTCCAGGCTCTGAGCTGGCAGTCAGCTCAGGGACCGACGCGGGGCTCGAACCCACGAACCGCGAGATCATGACCTAAGCGAAAGTCGGAGACTTAACCGACTAAACCACCCAGGCGCCCAGAGGATAAAAAATATCTTAAGAAGCGCTTCTATTTAGGAAATGTTGAGGAAGCAGTACAGAAAACTGAAACAGAGTGGTTAGGAGGTGAGAAGACAAAGCAGGAGAAAGCAGTAAGTGATAAATCAAGATCAAAGTTTAAAATAAGATTTGTCAATGTATCTAGCTTTCAAGGTGGTCAAAATGATAAGGAGTGTTAAAAGGACATTTGATTATTAATGCCTTAAGATAAACCCATATCTCATGAGAAAAGTCATGAAAACTAACAAAAAGAGGTCATATAATCTGTTCATTTTGTTTAAACTCACAAAATGTTCAGTAAAAATACCAGAAGTTCAGGAGCTTCTGTCGGCATATAAGGAATTAATAGGTGCCAAGAAAGAGTAATTAATCAGTATGTCTAAGGGGTTCTAAAGTTCTGAGCAAATGGTTATAAAATGTATATAGCAACAGAAAAAGTATATGAATAAACAAAAGCATAAAACGTTTGGGGCCACCATGTAAATATCACATTCAAATTTGTTCTATAGTCAGATAGCTAGGAAGACACATTTTACATTATTCTAAAATAAATGAAAAAGTTTTCCTATGACTCAAAAATATATTCTGTACTCTACTCCAGGTTCATTAATCTGGAAAGAGTGTATATCTCCACTTTTCTCCTTTGGTGGCTAAAAGGCTCTGTCAACGGATGTTGGTACAATATGAAAAAAAAATAAAAAAGCAGATCATACACTTTACAAGAAAGGAACTCATTGAAATGAGATGATTTTTACTCAGATCAAAAAAAAAAAAGAGGACATACTATATGTTGGGTTAAATCTACTCAGGTAGTTCAGGAAAACATATCATGAAAACTAAAAAATGCCAGTAAATTGATAAAAAGTGCTGATTTGAGGTAGTTCAAATGTATAAATTACTTCCTGGAGAACTTCTATGATAAAAGCTGCATCTTGAAATTAAATTATACATGGTCAGATGAAGCAAAAAGGATAAGTATGATTTTCAGATAGATGTTAAGTGCCTATAAGAAAGCGTGATTGCTTAAAAAATTTATCCCAAAGAAAATTGTTAATGGAGTGTCATAAGGTGTTTTGAGTTATTATCTTCTATTAAACCCGTAGAGACTTACTGAGCTATTATGCTGACTTTAAATTTTATGTCCTCAACTAACCCTAGTATAGATTGTATATGCAGGATACAAAGTATCTTCTATTAAAAAATTCAGCGTGTATACATGCCTCCCTGGAGTTATGCCAAGAATTTTTTTGGGAGCAGATTTGCAACTTATAAACAGTTAGTAATATGTAATCACAGCTGGGCTATTTTTGTGTTCGTGTGGGAAAGCAATAAACAGATATATAAATAAATGTAACTCATGCAATTTCCAATGTGAATCACGATATATTTTAAAAATGATTTCAACGGAAGAAATAAGTTTTTTTTATTAAAGTATAATACTTTAAATAAATTTCAATCTGTTTTGAAATTTTTTAATTATCATTTTATTAAGACTCAAGTTTCAAGAAAAACTTGGCCAGGTATTCTTTACTTTTCCATCTTTTGATTTCATCTCTAGAACTTGAGTTATTGGGTTTTGGGAAGATCTGAAAGAAAAGAGAAGGGGAAGTTATTCTTTGTATCTAGGGAATAGATCAGAGTTTCAGTTACTGAACCCATTGGCAGTTTCATATGGTATCTCCCGGATCTGTTTTAAAATAAATTCTGTATCTTTATCCTGTCACCGCACTATTTGTCTCCTGTGCTGTGCAGTTCAGCATATCTAATCCAAATATGGGACCCAGAGTCATACTCGGCTCTTCATCTTACCTTATTCCTCTCACCCCTGAAATCCATTCTAACCCAAATCACCTAGACTTCATAGCAGAGTAGATACTTCTGCCTGCCTCTCAGCTTACCTGCTTAAGATAATTCTGTCATTTCTCATTCCTTTCTAAATAAGAGGATTTGTAACTCTCATAGAATATAGTCTAAGATGCTGATTCAACCTGATTCACAATGGGCACAATCCCTGAGTATGATCAGCAAAGACACCTTCTGGTTTCTCTTCCTTTGTGTTAACATGATATCCTTCAGATATATACTCAGGAGTAGATAGTTGTAGAAACGTATGTTTAAAGAATGATCTTGAATATATGGTTGCTTGACAAAGATACAAACTTTATTTGTAAGGTGTTTATTTGGGGTGGCTGAAACAGTCTAATAGAAGGGATTATGGAGGTGCTGAATCTTATTTCCTTTCCACTCATCTCTGCCAACACTATGCGCAATTCTAAACTAGGTTTAGAAAGATGAAGCTAACAGAAATGCCCAAGACCCACATGGAGTTTACTGAAATGTTTTCAAGACTCTAGGTGGGTTGACCCAGCTGGAAAATGCAGAATTTCCATCATTGGAATCTGACATTATCACCAAATTGTGATTTTACCACTGAACAAACCCTACCCAACCTCTTGGCCTTGCTCTGTACACCATGACCAATCATGAGAGTCTAAGCATCAGCTGTATTTCCTGTAAACAGTTGAGGATACATTATAGGCAAGATCCTATCGTGTGTCCATCTCTTGCTATTATTTCTAGAAATATTCCCCAACACAATTTGTTTTCCACTGGGCCTTTATTTTTAATTTTTTTTAAATTTTTAAAAATTTATTTCTGAGAGAGAGAGAGAGCATGAGCAGGGGAGGGTCAGAGAGAGAGGGAGACACAGAACCTAAAGCAGGCTCCAGGCTCTGAGCTAGCTGTCAGCACAGAGCCCGACGCAGGGCTCGAACCCATAAAAAATGAGATCATGACCTGAGCCAAAGTCAGACACCCAACTGACTGAGCCACCCAAGTACCCCTCTATTGGGCCTTTCTAATTCACAGAACCTACTCATCTTTAAGAATATTTCTTGAAGATATTTTTACAAATGAAAATCTTTTACTACTCTGACTCTTATAATGAACCTTTATCTAAATAGAAGTATTCCTCACTGTATCTTAGAAGTCAACAACTACAGGGGCGCCTGGGTGGCTCAGGCAGCTAAGTGTCACACTTTGGCTCAGGTCACCATCTCACGGTTTGTGAGTTCCATCCCCGCATCGGGTCACTGTGCTGATATCTCAGAGCCTAGAGCCTGCTTCTGATACTGTCTCCCTCTTTTCTGCCCTACCCCCCCCAAAAAAACCAAATAAACATTAAAAATTAAAAGAAAGAAAAAGAAGTCGACAACCTCAGAAAAGTAAGTATTCAGAAGACATTTTCACTTTAAAAACACAGTAAGTACATTTGTTGGGAGCCATTTCTGAACTCATTAAGTTGAGAAAAACTCCTTGTGCTGTTGAGGTAAGTTTGCAGGGACTCTTACCATCAGATGGTGACTGATATCTACCCCCCACTCAATTGTTTCTGCCTGAGCACCAACCCCCTCCCCAAGGCACCTTGTTGATTGGTATTAGGAGTGACTCATTCTGGCCCTGACATGCTGATTGCACTTTGTGAAGGAACTTCCTATAGGAACTTCTTTTGTGGTTATGGGAGCAACATTGCATTCCTGAAAAAACTGTTTTTCTTATACCTCCCATTTAGCGATAAACAGGCTATTGACCCCTACTCATAAAGAACTTACTTTTGCCTTTACTATGCTAAAAACTTTATCCTGTTTATATCAGAATGCCACTTAATGGGCTGTTTCCAATATACTTATGCACATCAATGTTCTGGAGGTTTCTTACTGATCAAAGAATTTGTCACCAGAATGCCACTTCTGGGCTGTTCCCCGAACACAAAATCATAAAATAAAGTTGAGTCTCAGGCAGTGCAGAGATGCCTGGCTGGTAACCAGAAAGACTCTCGCGCCTCTCTCATCCCTCCCTTGCTGACACTGTCCATCCTTCAGGGACCCCCGGACCTACTGGAGCGGGACTCCAGCATATATTATTTTACAAATTCATATTATATTAATTCTAAATAAAAATAGAATGAAAGAGGCTTTTTTAAATTAAGCTTTTGCTCTTTTATTTTTTATTATTATTTTTTTTTTTACATTTATTTATTTTGGAGCGTCAGACAGAGGCAGAGCATGAGCAGAGAAGGGCAGAGAGAGAAGGAGGCACAGAAACCAAAACAGGCTCCTGGCTCTGAGCAAACATTCAGTACAGGGCCCAATGCAGGGCTCAAACCCACAAACCGTAAGATCATGACCCGAGCCAAAGTCAGACCCTTAACCAACTGAGCCACCCAGGTGCCCCAAAAGAGGCTTTTTTGAATCTAACTTTAATTTAGAAATATCTGCATGTACTCAAATATTATTTTACAAGTATCTAATATTAAGTGAATACCAGAATCAAAGCTGTCCATTGAAACTGTGAAGCGCAATCTAAAGTTCAAAATATGTATTTATTAAAAACATCTTAAAAATCATCTAAGGAAAGGAGCTGAAGAATATAGTGAACTAAACCTCTGGTTGGATGGATAGCATCCCATGAGCATAGTAAGACAGTGTAGTGTTTGATAGAGGTGAAGTGCCTTATTTTCCCTATTTTCAGTGACACATTACTGGACTCAATTTCCATGATTTTTTTCTAGTTCAGAATATGACTGTTACACAAATTTGCCTGATAAAACAGAAAAGGCATTAGAAAACACCTGGTTTTTGCCCCAGAGCATAGGACAACTTTAAATGTTTATACAACCAAATATATTTCTTCCCTTTAATTTCACAACTAGATCGTAGCCGCATCAATATTTAGTAGTGTATTTTCATTGGGCACATTTTTTACAAGAATAAATAGTTAAAATGCTCTTCATTTATAAGGGCATTTTTACCTCCAGATATATTTATATCAACATATATTTATACCACTAGTTCCACTTTGCAAATGTCTAAATTTCCACAGATGTCTGCAGTGTTCTTGTTTTCTCTACTACACACATATCTCTATTTACTATTAAAGCCATAAGAATTAATTTATAATCTACTTTCCAGGATATATTGTTGCTACATCAGCATTTTAAAAATGCATACTGAACTATTATTGCTTTTCATTTGATGGGAAAGATTCCATTCATTCCAAGTAAATGACCTTCTTTAGGTAGAAAAGTACTATTTCTCTATTCATTTAGATTTAAGCTGGAAAGGACTTTACATAAGCACATGACTGTTTGCTTCTGAAGATCACTGTCGTATCATAATTCCGAAGATAGTTTTTCTCCCTGATGGATTAGTCCAGATGTGTCCCAAACCTGTCACAAATCAGAAAAAGGTTAAAGATCATAAATTTCTGTGTTGGACCCTCTGTCAAGTCATGTTTACTGTCACCGAAAGGTTAGGCTGGAGAAGAAAAGAATAAGGTTGATGAATAGCACAGAGCGTGTGTCAGTGAAATGAAAGAGATGGTGTGTACCTGTTTTCAGCAGTGATAAGCCATCTAGACTTTGCCTTGTCACTTTCAGTTTTTCAGGAACACATTGCTTTTAGGTCTAGATCTTGAGAATGCCGTAAGGCACTGGGACCTTAGAAGCAAATAATTCATTAATATGTTTCCTGCCAGTTCTTTGAAGATGTGGACCTCTCTCTCTGTTGATATGTCTGCCTCGCTTCGCTGGCTATTACCACCTCCAAACCTTTTGAGTGAACAGCTATAATTATGCTGGGCTCTTTTCTAAGAAAATGGCAGTAAGGAAAGCCAGTAACAGTGAAATGTATCCTACTATTGTTCATATGGAAATGTGTTCTAGTATAGAGGTCTTTAAAAGACAAACCAAGGTAAAGTTAGCCATTCTTTTCATATCTAGGTTAAGAATTTTTGCAAAATAGAAAGGTATAAATACCCACAATATGAGAACAGGTTTTTGTTGTGAGTTGTAACCACACAGTGAAATGGTGGATTTAAAATTATAGGATCTGTGACCAAGCTGAAGCCAATCCCGCACGCTGTAAAAGAGACAGAATTGTAAGTCCTATACTGCAAATGCTCTTATGCTTTTAAATGGTCTCAAAACAGTTATAGGTGATGTTGGCCAGAGATAAGGGTTAATTTTTCAAAACCTTTACAAGTGATTTTAAGTTTGTCTGAGTGACTAACAAATACAGCAGCTAGCAACATAGTGTGATTAGGGAAACAAGCCTCTTCCTTCTGGCTTCTAAGGAAATGTGATTTCTGTCTAAGTGTCTGTCTTTGACTGCCTTGTGCTGTTATTCTTTATACTCTTCTGGGATGTCAAAGACTCTCCTTATGTCAAATATCATTTTATAGATGATACTCACATTCATCTACTTAAGCTTCAACCTTTCTCTTGAATTCACTAGAATGTATACTTTTCAAAAGGTGTTTTATTCACCAAAGCACAGTCCCTGGCACAGTTCCAGGGGTGATATAACCTCTCAATGGGGGCAGATCGTGAGCCAGCATCATGTTGAGAGTTAAATCCAAGTTGAAAAGAAAAAGACAAAGTCCGATCCTAGGACTACAGGATGTTTAGAAGAGAGCAAGGAATTTCTACTTAACTATCCAGGGTCAAGAGGAGGACAGAGTAACAACAGGACCCTGGAAACGTACTGCTGCTAGAACGGATATGAGGGTTGCCCATGCATCCAGTCTTAAGACCCGGAAAGGCACAGCTGATTCACTGAGTTTCGGGGGAAAAAAATGGACTTAATACCAAATTCCCTCTTTCTTTACCTATAGGAGAGGAGTGGCACTCTAAAGGAGTTGAATTCACTTGCAAAGTTTAAAAATAATGCCGTGTACTCTAGCAAGGATTTTATTTTATTCATTTTCTTTTTTTAAAGATTTATTCATTTTGAGAAGGAGAAAGAGAGGATGAGCGGGGATGGGCAAGACAGAGGTTTCAAAGTGTGCTCTATGCCAGAAGCAGTGAGCTCAATGTGGGGCTCAAACTCATGAACCTGAGCCAAAGTTGGATGCTTAACCCACTGAGCCACCCAGGTGCACCTCTAGCAAGGACTTTAATACTAGCATATTTGACTCCAAGGTCAATTTAACTTCCTACATATATGTAAATAGTACTTAAACTACAGTCCCCAGACTAGCACTATCAGCATCATTTAGGAAATTGTAAGTAATACAAATTCTCGGACCTTACAACAAACCTACCGATCAGAACGTATAGGGGTGCAACCCAGGAATCTGTTTTTAACAAGCTCTCTTGGTGATTCTGATGTATGCTGATGTCTGAGAACCATTGCAGCATACTAAGCTGCAACATACATAAACCAACAAATGGCAGAATCAGACCTATAGATACCAGGAATAAACTGATGGCTTCCAAAGGGAGGGAGGGATGTGCGTAGGGGGGGATGGGTTGAGGAAAATAAGTGAAGGGGAGTGGGAAGTACAAGCCACCAGTTACGGAATAAATAACTCATGGGTATAAAAGTTACAGCATAGGGAATATAGTCAATGATATTTTAATACTGTTGCATGGTGACTGATCATAGCTACACTTGCGGTGAACACAGCATAAGTATAGAGACGTCCAGTTACTGTGTTGTACATCTGGAACTAGTATAACATTATGTGAACAACTATACTCAAAACAACAGCAGCAGCAGCAGCAACAAGCAAGACACCTCATTCAGAGCCTCAAGGTGCTTGAGATACAGAGATAAATAAAATAGGGTCTCTGCCTTCATGTCAGAGGTGTCAAGGGCATTCAAAGGAAGAAAATATAAACTAATACTTTTCAAAATCATTAATACTTTCAAGAAATATTTTATTTTTTTTTAAATATTTTTATTTATTTCTAGGAGAGAGAGAGAAAGAGACAGCATGAGCAAGGGAGGGTCAGAGAGAGAGGGGGTCACAGATTGAAACAGGCTCCAGGCTCTGAGCTGGCAGTCAGCACAGAGCCCGACGCGGGGCTCGAACCCATGAACCGTGAGATCATGACCTAAGCGAAAGTCAGGCGCTCAAACGACTAAGCCACCCAGGCGCCCCCAAGGAATATTTTAAAAATCACTTGATTGAGTGTTTACTATGTGTCAGTTGTATTTTGGAAGTAATACAGTCTCATTTACTAGATGATGAAACTGAAGTGACAAGATATAGGTAGCCCAACTTCATGTAACTGAAAAGTGTTTAGAGCCAGAATTGTTATTCTTTGTTCCGTATTGAAATGGGTTTAGGTAGAATCCAGCATCCTCAGGGCATAATTTAAATATCCTTACCATATGGGACAGTTTAAGGTTACACACAAAAAAAGAATGCCATATATTGTAATGGGTTTGTTTTTACTTTTCTCTTTTTTTTTTTTGTGCTAATCTGAAGCAATGTTTGACGTCAAAATTAAGGATTAACATCAAATTATACTGCTTCTGATTTAAAGAATTTGAAAAAGCTTTGTGAACAACTTAATGTTTTAAAGTGTTTTATATTGTTTATGTTAGGTTTTCCAATTTCAGCTAAGTGTTCTTTCATAATTTTCAGATTATCTCATACACATAAAAGAAAAATCAACTTCTAGAAAAAAAAACCCTAAACAATCAAACAGATTCAGGGTCAAATAAAGTAAAAAATTAATATTATAAATCAGGTTATAAGTAACTATTAACTTATTACTAGTTCTAAAATGTCATTTAAATGAAATTATGGTGATGCCTGGGTGGGTCAGTAGGTTGAAAGTCAGACTGTTGATTTCAGCTCAGGTCATAGTCCCAGGGTTCTGGGATGGAGACCTGTGTTGGTCTGTGTGCTGAGTGTGGAGCCTACCTAAGATTCTCTCTTTCTGTCTCCCTATGCCCCTCTCCCCTGCTTGTGCTCTCGCTCTCTCTCTAAAAAATAAAAATAAAAAATAAATAAACAAATCTAAGACTTTAAAGGATGCATTCACTTAAAAAGCATAATACTAGTTTGGAATTACACTATTCCACCGGTAAGTCCAGTTGTATACCACTTGTAACTACTTTGTAACTACATATCTGTTAGTTAATACCTTAAAGGTTTGTCTGTGACTTAAAGCTTTTCCTTGCCTATGTCAAACCAAAATATTTTTTGTTATTCTTTGTAGGGTATAATATATAGATACAATCTAACCCTATCAGGATCTAATTGTGACAACATATTAAGCTATTCTTTCATTTGGAATTTGTTATTTCATATTAAAATTTATTGGGAATGTATAAATGCAGTGGGATAGTAAATACTACATATGTTTCTACACATAGTTTTATAAAATGAACTATAAAAGCTATATCCAATTCCTGTCTAAGAAACTCACAATAACAGATGTTATTATGGTTTTATAAACAGCTCTGAATAAGGATCATATCCCATATGTATTTGTGAGTCTGATCTCCCTAGAATTCCTTCTTCTGACCTATGGGTCCTATTGCCATCTTGGTAACATGTCTTTATTTACCAATATTTTACAGAAAGATTGGTTCTCCAGTATTACTGTCTTCAATGTACCAGTTATGGTTGTGTAATATTGATGCCCTCTATTTCTCTAATTTAGGCATCCTTCTTTGCTCTTTTTCCTTTCTATTCCTCTGACTAGATAATATAAAATCCCCTGTCTTTAAGTTCACTTTTTTTCTTCTGATTGATCAATTCTGCTGGTAAAGCTCTCTATTGTTTTTTTTTTTTTAATTTTCTCAGTTATTGTATTTATAATTCTGTTTGGTACTTTTTAATAGTTTCTAACTCTTTATTGATATTCTTATTTTATTCATCATTTTCCTGATTTTGTCTAGTTATCTGCCTGTGCTGTCTTGTAGCTCACTGAGCTTCATTAAAATAATTATTTTTAATTCTTTGTCAGGCAGTTTATAGGTCTCCATTTGTTTAGGGTTGATAACCGATGATTTCTTTTTTTCCTTTGGTAGAGTCATATTTACTTGACTCTTCACGTTTCTTGTAGCTATTTGTTGGTGTCTATTCATTTAAAGAATCAGTCACCTCTTTCAATCTTCATGGTCTGGCTTTGGCAGGGAAAGACTTCCACCAATTGGCCTGACTAGAAATTCTGAAAGCATCTCAATTTTTTTCCCTACAAATGGACATGTTCCATACCTCTCCCTCCCTTATGAGAGAGAATTCTTGGGATTATACATTTTCTCCAAATCTCACAGAGCCATACTTGGTACTAAAAGCCACCTGCCCTTTCCCCTTAGGGCAGAGCACTGGAATGTTGGATGTAACCCCCCACTTCTCTGTCTCCCTCCTGAAGGAGAAAAGTCAGTATTGTATATCTTCTCTATATCCCAGTGCAATGAGCCAGCTGCTGAGGCCCTTGATAATTACTTGGGTTCATAAGTACTCTACTTTAGTGCTTCCTCTATTAGACTGAATTAATGGTGCTATGCTGATGTCCAATATGATAGGAAAAGTCTTCAAAAAACAATTCTTAGACAGGAATCTGCATATGTTTAGCACATGACACTTTCCTTTTTACATTATTAAATGTCTTCAAACATAAATAGCTGAATTCTAATTATTTATATAACTTCATGTCACAGTATCACATGAGCTGCTCAATCAATAAACATGTATACCTTATTTAGTTTAGGCACAATGTATCCATTTCATAATATTATAGGATTTTGATTATTGGACATATTTTAGTTGAATTTCCATTTTTACAGACCGGTGCTTAAATATTCCTATCTTTCAAAAGCCTTGGTTTTTTTTTTTGTTTTGTTTTTTAATATTTTTTATTTATTTCTAGGAGAGAGAGAGAGAGAGAGACAGCGTGAGCAGGGGAGGGTCAGAGAGACAGGGAGTCACAGACGGAAACAGGCTCCAGGCTCTGAGCTGGCAGTTAGCACAGAGCCCGACGCAGGGCTCGAACCCACGAACTGGGAGATCATGACCTAAGCGAAAGTCGGACGCTTAACCGACTAAGCCACCCAGGCGCTCCATCAAAAGCCTTGCTTCAAATGGTGCTTCACTTATTAACAATGCATAAATATTTAGTTGTTAAAATAATGACTATGTGTATATACTTTTTGGAATCACCATATTCAAAATGAAAAAAAAAATTTAAGATTAAGATGCAATTTACAAATCTTGGAGAAAAGCTCATTCTTGATGATGATGCTAGCATAGCATCACCATCATGTTGTATTAGTTTCTACACTTGCATCATATATCATGTATTTAAAGAAAATAATCATTTTCAAAACAGTAAATCAAGCTGTTTCAGCTAATCAGAGTTATACCAGAATTAGCATTCAGATGATGCTACTGGGAAATTGGAACACTGTAGCAAGCTGCGGCTGCTTCTCCTTTCTCTTAGGACTATTGTAGACAATAAGCTACCCAAAATATGCTGTTGTTGTTGTTGTTTTCTAAATGAGGCAGGGCTTTGTGAACACTCAGGCCTGGAATCAAATCCTACTTCTGCCATTTACTGACTGGAGAAACATCAGTAAGTTACTCAGCTTCTATGAATTTCACTTTCCTACCTGTCAAGAGGAAAAATTTCAAGTGTTTGAGAGAATTCATTGAGGTAACCAATGTGTAATGACTACTTATAAACTGCACAGTTTCTCACCATTCTTCTATTTCATGGCTTCCAACAGAGGTGATCAAGGACTTCTGGAGAATAACTTCTTAAGGGCTATCAGGATGTCTGCATCTGAATCCCAGGTTCTAGGCCTGCTGGCCTTGTGATTCTGTGCGCACATGCAAGGACTATACAAGAGTTAAGGCAGAAACATGCAAAATAAGGTGCTCAGTGCAAAAGTGACACATGGAAACCTTCATTCAGTGTTAACTGTGGCTCTCAGTGCAGTCCTTGGACCTGGGGTGAAACGCTCCACCTATTACATGGCTTAGGGAAGTAGCTATAGTTGCTCTATGTTTAGGTGTTTCATTAACATTGTTGATTCTCAAAAGCAATCCATGATGGTCATGGTTAGCAGAGATAACTACACATGTTAAGAGGATTATTTCCAAATGAGAGCATTATTAAGTGCGTCTTTCAATCCCTCAATTCTCAGAACCCATAGTTTAAAAATGTAGGTGATTACCGTTGCTAAATAGTTGACTGGCCTGAATTCATGGAAAAAAAATTTTTTTTCAGCATATTATCCATGGCTATAGATAGCATGCTTTTCTTCCCTTCTTTCTTTTTGTTTTTCTTCCTTCCTTCCTTCCTTCCTTCCTTCCTTCCTTCCTTCCTGCCTGCCTGCCTGCCTGCCTTCCTGCCTTCCTGCCTTCCTGCCTTCCTT
The DNA here is from genome assembly GCA_017311185.1 of Proteles cristata cristata. NCBI lineage: Eukaryota > Metazoa > Chordata > Mammalia > Carnivora > Hyaenidae > Proteles > Proteles cristata. Next base: position 443,792 of record JAESUZ010003447.1, on the reverse strand, counting down.
TTCACATCCACACAGTGATTTAACAAACTCCTTTATGTGGGATCTGGAATATGAAGGCCAGGATTTCAATCCTGGCACCAAATTAATTTTGTGGCACCAGATAAGGAATTTAACCTCTCTAAGCCTTATGTCTCCAACAGTTAATTTTCAATAATAGTAGCACCTACACCCAAGGATTGTTTTAAAAACTAAATGAGATCATGCAAATCCCTGGCACAGTGCCAGGCATACAGGGCTCCACCATGTTCACCAGTATACGTTTATTATTAAATAATTATGTCATCCCTCCCCCGGTCTTCCTCCTCCTCCCGTCACTACTGTCTCTACTTCTACTTGCCGGCACTCTGCTGAGTCTGCACTTGGAGAAACAAACAAAAAACAAAACAAAACAAAATCATTGTCTTCGTCCTTATGAAATTCACATTCTGTGATCAGAAAAAGAAAAAAAATGTAAGATTATAGTTCTTGATAATTGAAGGAGAAACACTTTGGGGGATAATTGGGAATGACCGGAGGAAGCCAGCTGAGGTTGTTTGGGAAGGCCCTCTGCACCTTCTGCACAAGTGGCACTTAAGCCAAGACCTGAAGAGAAGCTACAAATAGGAAAAAACAGAAGAGGCTGGACATGCAAGGCAATGAAAAAAAAATTAGCGGGTGGCATGAGAGATGGAGTGTTAGACCTCAGACAATCCAGAAGTCATGTAGGGGGAAGCCGGATTTCATCTGAAGTATTTATTTGAAACGTTTGTTCTTATTCTTGAAAGGACTGTGTGTCTGTTGCTGATGTTACAGGTTTCGCTCTCCCTTTTTATCGTCTTTAAACCTGTTGGAGTGTTTATAGGGCATTCTGCTATCCTGAACATGTACAAAATAAGATACCTGCCAGGAGAAAAATAAATACAGCGAGTATCAAATAAACAATGTTGAAATCTTCAAATTATGCATCGGTTAAGATTTTAATTTACTAAAGCTGTTTTCTTAATTCTGTAGGCTTTGTTCACAGATGGCAATATTTAAATCATGGAGTTAACATAAAGTGATAAAAGAAAAAGATCGTGGTGGTGTGATGTATCCAGTAAACCAGAACTGTGCAAACTCGCCAATTAAATTTGACAACTCCTTAAAAGATTTAATCCCACAGATGCAATATGACAATCCCGGAGTGGGAACAGGACATGAAAAACCGCATCCTGCTCGTTCACTTAGCTGTTCTTTGTTAAGGCTGCACAATCAGAATTGCATTTAAGGAGTAGATGCTGGAAAATTCAGTTAGTACACAGACACCATATGCAAAACCCTGTTTTGTCACTTGGAGGATGCAAATGAAAGTCTTTGAATCTTAAGCACTTCCTAGTGGACTGAGGATGCAAATGAAAGTCTTTGAATCTTAAGCACTTCCTAGTGGACTGATTTTATTTCTCCGTGTCATTTTCCTGTTCATGCTGAAACGTAACAACAATAAGATTCAGCCCCTGCCAATGATTTTAGCAGATTTTTATACTTGTTTCTAGAAATAATTTCCTAAAGTGAAATGAAAAAAAATAATTGTGTTTTGCTATTCCTGGACAATAATCTCTGTATTTGAAAAGCTCTTTAATTTAACCCTAGGGTTTAAATTAAACTTTCTAATAGCGGTGGTTTTACATTCTTTTCAGGTAGACACATTGTTCAGTGTTGTGATTAATTGGGCAAGCCTGATTCCTTATATTTAGAGCCCACTTGTTAGTGGAAGTGAGAAATGAATTGTGCCAAGAGCCTTCAGTTCTATTTTTATTAATAGAGTAGATTACATAGATCATGAAAACAATCTTCTAATTTATAAGAGTCAATCTAATATCTTGTTAAACAAGAGTTATTATTATTGAGCTTAAACTATTGAAGTGTGTTATACCAAAGGGCCACTTCCCACATTGAAGAATACTGCTGTGAACACTAGCATATTAACCACATGCTAATGGGCTCTCAGCAGCCTGATAAGTTATTGATTATCTTAGCTGGCATAGTTCGTATCAGGAAGAGACACTGTAGTTAACTGGAATGTAAGTTCTTCCTTTTTGCAACTTGAAACAGACTCACATGCTCATCAGTCACTTTATTCAGGGCCATGGTAACAGACAGAAGGCTTTGTCCACAGGTGGATGGGTCCTTTCAGAAAGGAGCAGTGCTGAGCACCATTAAACTCTGGCCCAGAAAATTTCAACTCCTATTGTACCTATTAATCTAAACAGTAACCGAAATGCCAGATGGAAGAGCAATTCAAAGCCCCTTGCCATTGTTCTCTTGCTAATGTGAATGGTAAAATTATACTGAATTTTGTATTTTGTTCATTTTTACCAAGACAGAACTGAAATGGAAAAGGATAAAGAGTATATGTGATTATAAAAGGCTGTGTTAAAAAAAAAAAAGCATTCACATGGTAACAGTCAGCCATATTATTTTAAAGTGTTTCTATAGAAAAGATTTTCCATTGTGAATAATATTTAAACATATGCAGAAAAGTAATTTTACGGAGGATTTTCCCCACACAAAGTTGTGATCAGTGGGGTTTGTTATGTTTGCTGGAAATTGGAACCCTTACAACCCGTGCTTCAGCTGACACCTTTCTCTGAACATCACTGATTTCTATAATGGGAAGAGAAATGCACATTGAAAATTGTAAAGCAGTGATAAAATAGCTTTTAAATAAAATATATTATTGTGAAGTAATGTAGGCATTGTAAATTGGCAAGATTTCATGACACATTGCTATGTCTATTCATTGGTGGAAATGTTTGAAATTGCTCAAAAGGGCTTAGTTTCATGTTTTGGAGAAATGGTTAAGTTTAGTATGACAGTTTGCTAAAAAAAAAGGGGGGAAGAGGGGAAATTATGATCTCTTGGCAAATAAATCACCTTTTAATAGTTTTTTTTTCAGACAAATTATATAATATTTCGCCAAATACAGGATCAGATTTCAGCTGCAGTCACCTATGACAGCTGGATGAATAAAGGTTCAACCTGGCATGCCTCACTAATATCATCCAAGAGGAGCTTGTTCCATTGTTTTGATCAGAAACTCTTCCTCCTTTCATCTACATAATTGTAATAGCAGCCCCCCAAATTTTTATGGAATAAAAATGGCAGCAGACCTAAAGCAATGCGCCACTTAAAGTGACACAGTATGATAGTTAGGCATTTGGGCCTGGCAGTCAAAAATGTGTGGATAAAATACCAGCACTGTGTCCTTAGGCAAGATAATTCAGCTCCATAACCCTCAGTTTATTCAACAGCAAAGTGGGGACTAAGTACCTCCAGGATATAAACTGTGTTAGGAATTAAAGGAGACAATGCATGTAAAGTCCTTAACAAGGCATGTGGCAGGGATTAAACAAATAATTCTGTTAGTTTTATCTAGTCCAGCTTCCTGAGTTAACCATGGAACTGGACAGCCAAAGTACTCATACTTAATCGTAATTAACCATATAAATAAAAACATAGAACTTATAGCAATGCCATGACTACAAAGGAGCAGCCTCTTAGAACTAAATTGCATTTCAGATTGTACTACTCAGGAAATGTGAGATCAAGTTCTTCTCACTTATATGAGCGTATTGTAGAATTTTATTATGCCTACTAACATATATATATATATATATATAACCTATGGTTAATTAGGAGACTGTATCATAGTTCTTCTATAACTTTGGTATAGGTTTTTATTAACACTGCTTTTTCTGCTGGCCATGGCTATTAATTTCATCTTAACTCCACCTTTGATTGGTTACACAAGAATATATAGTGTCTGTATTTCCAACCCTATCCCCACTCAAGGGAACACTCATCCCCTCCACTGCCCCCTCAAATTAAATAGTAGTGTTATGGTGATACGGCATCATCTCATTTTTTACTAACAAAACTATCAATTCTATTTATGAAGCTTTGCTTCAAAGGCTTCAGTACAGGATATGAATTTTTATTATCACACCTGCCAGTCAGTTTGAGTTACTAGTGATGAATGTAGCATGGCCTTTTGCTAATATCAAACTTAAAGAAAACAAAAACAATGTGGCTACTTTAATGTAGCTAGAAAATGATGGAATTAGTGAATTCAGCTAACATTGCCATTATAACAGCATTTGAAGTTTAAAACCTTTAGACATCTTTCTTTCACAGATTAGGAAATCAAGATTTAGTGTAGTTAAATGAATGTCCAAAGACCCATACATAGTAATAGGGTGGAAATTAGGCTCAAAAGTTTTAAAAGTTTGGAGACTCAGATTCAGCACTTCCAGCCCTTACAAATTCCTAGAATACCTGTTCTCTACATTGAGCTACCAACCTATTAATTCTAATACATCGTCTTTTACTTTCACAAACTGAGGGATATCACATCAATAGAACCCAAGAGACATTGAGTACAATTTATAATGATATATTTAGCAGCAATTTTATTTTGATGCTATTCAGCTTTATTCAGTGCCTCTATATTCTTTCTATTCATTGGCATAGATACATAAATCCATTTTTAAAAATTCAAACCTTGCCTCTAAGATTCTGATCTCACAAATAAAAATCTCTGGACCTATATAAAATGCACTCTCTTTTTCTTCATGCTCATTCATCTTCCTGAATGCTACATAATATGGTTTTATTTTGGATCAATGTAAAAGCTAAGTAATATTTACTGGCTCCCTCCTTTCCTGCAATCGCTAAATCATTAATTTAGCTGGTATTTTGTATTGAGAGGACCAAAAGGAAGAACAAAAGGAAATAAATTGAATTATTGAATTGTTATAAAAGCTTCTTCAGATCAACAATTTTCTAAAATAGCAGAAAATTTAGAAATGAGAGAGATTTCAATTTAACAAAATCAGCACATACCAGTAGTTAAGAACTCGAGGTCTTTAGTTAATGAGCTAAGTTTAATACTGTCTATTGAAACTTAGGCAAGTTTTATTAACCTGCCGATTTCTGATTTTTCATAAAGGGATACAAAAGTAGATACGTCATGGTATTCTGACTCTCACTTTCTCTTCTTCCTTCTCTGTGAAGGTACGTAGATCTAGGACCTCATCATTACTAGTTCTGTGGCTTTTGGACAAATTACATAATCTATTTGGCTCATTATTCACAAAAAGTTGTTGGTAAAGTTAATGGAATAATGTAAATAAAGCCTCTAATGCATTAGCCCTATAACTATATCCCTCCAGCCAAATCCACCTTGCGAGCCATTTTTGTAAATATAGTTTTAGTGGAATAAGGCATTATTTTGTGCTATAATGACAGAGTTAAGTAGTTAGAACATAAACTATATGGCTCACAAAGCTTAAAATATTTCCTTTCTGACCTTTTAGAGAACAAGTTTTCTCAACCACTGCTTTAATGCATTGCCTAATGTGATGTTTTTCTTCTTCTCATCTTCCTAACTTTCTTTTTTCCTTCATCCCTCCCTCCCCATCTCCTTCTAGAAAAATGTTTTGCCCATTATTTAAGCTGAGCTCTAAGTTGAGCTCTGATAAAATATCAACAAGATCCAAAATAACCTTGAGAGATAATAAAGTCAGAGGTATCAGTTGCCCTGATTTCAAACTATACTCCAAAACTATAGTATTCAAAACAGTTTAGTATTGGCACAAAAATAGACACATTGATCAATGGAATGGAATAAAGACCCCATAAATAAACACACATAGATGGTTGGTTAATTTACAAAAAAGGAGGGAAGAATCTAAAATGGAGATAGGACAATCCCTTCAAAAACTGGTTTGTGGAAACCAAATGTGTGTGTGTATACACACACACACAAATCTTACACATCTACTAAAATCAACTCAATTGATTAAATTGATATCAACTCAATTGATAAAGCCTTGAATGTAAGACTTGAAACCATAAACTCCTAGAAGGAAACACAGCAGTAAGCTCTTTACATGAGACTTCACAATATTTTTGAATCTGACTCTAAAGCCAAGGAAAATAAAACAAAAATAAACAAATGAGACTACATCAAACTGAAAAGCTTCTACACAGTGAAGGACCATCAACAAAAGGAAAAGGCAGCCTACTTAAGAGGAGAAGATAATTGCAAATCATATATCTGATGAGGGATTACTATCCAACATATATAAAGAAGTCATACAACTTAATAACCAAAAAACAATCCAATTAAAAAATAGGTAGAGGATCTGAATAGACATGCTTCCAAAGAAGATGTACAGATGGCCAACAGTCACATGAAAAGACATTCAACCTCATTAATCATCAGGGAAATGCAAATTAAAGCCACAACAGGATAATACTTTACACCTGTCAGAAAGACAGCTATCAAAAAGATTTAAAAAATAACGTGTTGACAAAGATGTGGAGAAAAGGGAACCCTTGTTTACTCTTTTTAGGAATGTAAATTGGTACAGCCACTATGGAAAATAATGTGGATTTTCCTCAAAAAATTAAAAATAGAGTTACCACATGATCTAATGATTCCAATATTGGGTATCTATCCAAAGAAAATGAAAACAGTAATTTGAAAAGTTGTATGCACCCCTCTGTTTATTGAAACATTATTTACAATAACCAAGATTTGGAAACAACCTAAGTGGCCATTGAATGGATGAATGGATACAGAAGATATAATGGAATACTATTCGGTCATAAAAAAGAACAAAATCTTGACATTGCAACAATATGAATGGGCCTTGAATATATTAAGCTAAGTGAAATTAGTCACACAGAGGGGAGCCTGGGTGGCTCAGTCAGTTAAGCGTCCAGTTCCAGCTCAGGTCATGATCTCATGGTTCGTGGGTTTGAGCACTGCATCAGGTTCTGAACTGTCAGCACAGATTTCAGGTTCTGTGTCTCCCTCTCTCTCTGACCCTCCCCTGCTCACACTGTCTCTCTCTGTCAGATATAAATAAAAAACATTAAAAAAATTATTTTAAATACTTAAAAAAAAATCAGTCCTACAGAGAAAGAAAAATACTATATGATTTTACCTATATGTGGAAATTATATAAACAAAATAAAGTTTAAATTCAGATACAGAGAACAGGTTGTTGTCAAAGGTAAGGCCAGCTGGGGGTGGGTGCCTGAGCAGAGGGGATGGGTGAAGAAGAAGTACAAAGCTCCAGTCACAAATAAATCATGGGTCTGTAAAGTTTGGCATGGAGATATAGTCAATAACATTGTGTTAACTTTGTAGGGTGACAGATGGTAACTAGACTTACTGTGGGACTATTTTGCAATGTATTCCAATGTTGAATCACTATATAGGTATTGTTATATACCTACCACTAATATAATGTGGTATGTCAATTATACTTCAATAAGTTTTTTAAAAGACCCATTTAATATAGTATGGTCATGGATATAGACAAATGAAATAATTATTTTTAAGTAATCTCTACACCCAACATGCGACTTGAACTCAAAACCCTGAGATTGAGAGTAGTGGTCTTTATCCACTAAGCCAGACAGGTGCACTTGACAAATAAAATAATTAGAATAGAGTAAGTGCTATGATAAAATAACTGCATATAGATAAGTCTCCTAAGCAGGTGTCAGGGGTTCAAGGAAGTCTTTCTAGAAGAAAAGATCTAGGGAAGCCTGAGTAGCTCAATCAGTTAAGCGTTGGACTCTTGATTTCAACTCAGGTCATGATCTCACAGTTTGTGAGATCAAGCCCTGCATCAGGCTCTGCACTGACAGCATGGAGCCTGCTTGGGATTCTCTCTCTCCCTCCCTCTCTCTGCCTCTCCCCTCACTCACATACTCTCTCTCTCTCTTTCTCTCAAAATAAATAAATAAAATTTAAAAAAAAGAAAAGATCTATAAGGTGAAGTCTGGAAAATGAGTGGAAGTCAGTAAGAAGGGAAGGAGAGGAAGAATGTTTCACCAGTGGGGATAGTAATAATAAAAGCATGATGATCACAGAGAATAAGGCTGTTTCTAGAACTTCAAATATTTCAGTATATTGGGAGCTTTATGCAAAGGGATTATGCAGAAGGATAAGGTTAGACAGCCAAATAGGGAACAGACCATGCAGGACCTTATAAGCCATGATCCAGAAAACTGAATTTATTATACCAAAAGCTATATGAATGGGTTGCAGACAGAGGAGGTTCTCGCATCAAAGTAAGTTATAACCAAGTTAATCATTTAAAAGATTATTTGAGTGGGTGCCTGAGTGGCTTAGTCAGTTAAGCATCTAGCTTTGGCTCAAGTCATGATCTCATGCTTCATGGGTTCAAGTCCCGTGTCTGGCTCTGTGCTGACAGCTCAGAGCCTGGAGCCCACTTCAGATTCTGTGTCTCCCTCTGCCTCACTCCCACTTGTGCTCTGTCTCTCAAAAATAAATAAATATTAAAAAATCAAAAAATTAAAAATTGTATGGTTGCCATTTGAGAAAGTGGACTGCGGTAAACAATTTAGGCATGGAAACAAGTTGGGGGTATGATGTACATCATGGTGACTACAGTTAACAACGCTGAATTGTGTATCTGAAGTTTGCTGAGAGTGTAGTTCTTTTTAAATTTATTTTTTTATTTTTTAACATTTATTTATTACTGAGAAACAGAGAGAGGCAGAGCATGAGCATCGGAGAGGCAGAGAGAGACAGGAGACACAGAATCTGAAGCAGGCTCCAGACTCTGAGCTGTCAGCACAGAGCCTGACTATGGGCTCGAACCCACAAACTGCAAGATCATGACCTGAGCTGAAGTCAGACGTTTAACCGACTGAGCCACCTTGAGAAAGTAGTTCTTGACAGTTCTCATCACAAGCAAAAATGTTTGTAGCTATGTGAGATGATGGATGTTAACTAAACTGACTGTGGTAATCATCCTGCAATATATACATATATCAAATCATTATGCTGTATACCATGAAGTTATACAATGCTATATCTCAATGTGTCTGGGAGAAAATAACCTATATTCTGACTTCATAGAGATTCTGAAGCTTTCGTTAATGGTACACAGTAGACACTTAAGGAACATTGGTTGATTAAATATCAGCATTAATGAGTGAGTGAAATTAATATGGAAATACAAGAACTAAAGGCTTCTAATTTAAAATCTTAGGATTCCTCTTGGGGTTAGTGTGAAGGTAGGGCAGCAATATGCTTATAAATATTTTAACAAGTGCCTGGCCTAAATGAGAGGGAACAACTCAGTCATTTAAGCTGAATTAAGTTCTGTGAGAGGCTCTTTATGTAATAGTAAATTTATATAAATCAAAATAGAATGCTAGACAAATGCAGAATTTGTTTTCGGGCATATAGCATCAACAAACAAAATTAAATCAGTGTTTTCCTAAAGAAACTTCAAAAGCCTTGACTCAGACTTAGATCATAGCCTAATAATAACTAAACAATGGAATTTTTGCTCAGGTGGCGGAAGGAGAATTGCTGAGTTTAGGATTATAACAAAGGATAGTAATTTATAAAAAAGGAAGTCAATAATACTTCATAGGAGGTAAATTAACTGAGAATTCCTTAGTGCTTTTTGTTAATAGAAGTCTGCACAGCAAGAGGAACAAACACAATTAATGGAGACCCTAGAACTAAATCTTCCATACATTCCACGAGCTGTGTCACTCTGCAATTATAACTCTTAGGACGATATGCCTCATTTGATGTACTTTGTCTAGTATCTGAGCAGAATATGAATGGTCAAAAAAGAAAAGGATTTGCAATGATTAGGGAATCTTAAATTTGGAGAGTTTGACCTTTGACCTAATTTAACTTAGCCTTATCAAAAACTTGTTCATGTATTTTTGGGGGTTTTTTTGGTTTTTGGTTTTGTTTTTGTTTTGTTTGTTTGTTTGTTTGTTTGTTTCCCCTTAGAGAAATTCAAGGCCTGGAGATAAATGACATAAATGAAATGCAATCTCATAAAAATGTGGTACATAATATCTCTAGTACTAGTGATAAAATTTCCCAGAATTGATTTTGAAATGGATCTAGAAGAATTCTAGATATGTGGAGTCTCTTAGAGATTAGAGATTTATCTTCCTGGGATATGTTACAGTCTCCGTTAAGAACTTTTGTTGTTGGTAGAATTGCAACTTCTCTTTGGATGCTTTATATCTCTTCTGGATTAATGTTTGGAATGAATAGATGGAAAAAAATGTTTGAATTTTCTATTTTGAGCTTCACAAATGATCATCTATACATTGTAAAGGAGAGAAGTCACAAGGAAATTTTTTAACTTCTAAGTCTAGATTGAGAGAAGAGTGTTTCTATAAATCATTGATGTATAATAAACTTGGCATGTTGTTGATTTTCCCACAACAAGACAAATAAATATCAGGGTTGAGATCAAGAGGGATCATAGAAGAAAATAGCTCAAGTACACAATAGTAAAGTAGATGGGTTTAGATCGTACTAAGAATAATATGACATTTGGACTTGGGACCAGTGGGAAACAGTGGCACATATTTTATTTATAACAATCAGATCTTGCACAAATCCATATCTATATATACATTTGTTTGTTTTTTCTACAAGAAACACAAGAATATTTCAGGTGCTAGTACAAGAAATAAAAGATCACTTTTGACCAGTATTCCATAACAGAACCAGGCTTTACCTTCCTTTGGGCCTCACAGGATATTGTGCAAGATTGGGTGTAGACTTGGGTGAACCACTTATTATTTAAATGGGATCAGCTCCTAATACTTTCAAGATATCAATAGATTCCGTGGCCCAGGGGGTGTCATAGACCTCAACTAATTCATCAGGCTGAGATCAGGTTAAGCACACAGCATCGAAAAACATCTATTTAAACTATTATTGTATGTTGCATGCCAGAGATGTCAGGTATTTCAGGAAACAGTCCATCTGAAAAACAGCTGATTTCATAGTTACATTTGAAAGGAATCTCTCAGTAATAAATGTGTCTGTGTTATCACAAAAGAGGAAAGTTGGCTCAGAGAGAGCTGAAAATTATTGTTGCACTGTGGGTGAGGGACAGAGTCTGAGGGTCTGTAAAAATCTACCACTTTAGTAGTCTGAAGATTCCTAACACAGGTGTAAAAATTGTGGTAGGATTATTAGTTGACTGAAAAAAATTTTTAATTAGAAAATTTTGCTTCTGTCCTTCTATTGCTAGAATAGTCATTTAGTTAGGTTCCAATGGAATGCCTGGAAGCCAACAAGGAGAAAGTCATGGTCAACTATGAGTAAATCAGAGACTGACTGGGCAGCACTTGAAAACAAAACCATAAGAAACCAGATCAAAGCAGACAGGCCCAAGATGGCTGATGAAGTAGGCCAAAGTTCATATTATTCCTTTATTACACTACATTAACATAATCCTCCCTAAGAATGCCATGACAGGAAATCCCTGACCAAATAAGGAAGAAAAAGCACATGACTCTGCTTCCAAGAACTCAATCCCCACCTCAAATAATGAATATCCTGCCCCCTTGCTAACAATTGTCAACAAAAGATTGAAATCTAAACCCCAGGCTCAGCAGCTCTCCTTTGCACTCACCTGCCCTTGTATCTTGAGAGTGTGCTTTCGCTTTAATAAACCTTCCTGCTGTATTTCTAATTAGCAGTGTCACAGTGTCCTGTCTGTCCTGAATTCTTACCTTTGATAAAACCAAGAGCCGCCCTTCACATCTTTTGGACAGGCTGGGTCAAGGCGTCAGGACCCAAGATCTCCCAGTCCACCAGGCAACACTGTTACCAGAGACGGTTCTATCTGATAGTTTTACAAAATCATTGGAAATTGGGTGCTACAGTCTCCTTCAAAGCGCCTTTCTAAACTTGAGATACTCTTAGTTCTTTTCTGTTTGTTGTTGTTAAGATGGGACTTTTTATTATTGAAATGATTTTTCAATTCATTTTCTATTGGCCTTTTTGTTTAGAAAACTAACAAGTCTTGGTAAAGGAAATTTGTATTGTTTTTTAAAAGTGTGGCAGTTCTCTCTTCATCTACTTATTTTTAAATTCGTACCTTTAGTTTGAGGGTTTCCCCTCCATCTAAAGACTCTTCAATGCATTCTGCCAAAAGCTGAAGTTTATATAATGTAGTGACTAATCTTTTTTTTTACATACCAAATCAGCATTTTTCTGGTTTTAGGTTATCTACAAATATATTGGAGAGGGTAGTGTAAATGACAGCATCCAGGCCTAATGCTGGATGCTACTTAAAGGCATTGATTATTTCCAAAGTCTTCTATGAGTCTGCTGTTTTGCTGTTTATAAGATTGAACCAGAGCTCATAACTACTTTCGTAAGACCTGAGACAGAGCTCCTAAAGTAGACTGTCTAATGATGAGAGTGCAAAAGTCAAGCTGAGGGCAAAACACAAGCTAATACCCTGCGACACCCTCCACCCCCACCAAGGTGGGATGTGTGTGACATTCCTCAGGCACTCCTGGCTGCCCAGGAACAAAGAAAAGGGAAAAACAAATGGTTAACTGATAGAAATCACAGTCATGTAGAATATGAGTCTCCATCAGTTTGCAACTATTTTAATGATTTACAAGAAAAACAGCAATCCTCAGAAACCAATAATCTCAATTTCCTGAAGCCCTAACATCACCAGCCCCTCCATAAAGTAGAAAATCTTATGTAATCAGTCACTCTTCATAACCCCAGTGTAGCTCTTTCTGCCTATGGGTCCTGTTCCTGTGCTATAATAAAAGCACCTTTTTGCACAGAAAACATCTTAAGAATTCTTTCCTGGCCATTAGCTCTGAACCCCGATACTTCAAATCACATCACTGACTTACGTACCCTTAGATATTTTATTATATAAAATTTTATTTCATTAACCTTCAAATCCTTCTTAGGGTCCCGCAATGAGCTTTTTGCAAGCAGGTTTTGACATCTTCTGGCTCAATCAAAAGCTGTGCTAATTGAAAAGGTCAGGGAGGCCTTCAATATATGTGCCCAGGAAAGTTTGATTTTAACAAAACTTTTCCTTTCTGTTCTGGAATATGGATAGTCCTTAACAATGTCACAGAGATATGCAATGATTAGGGTTCAAAGTCCATGTACCATGAATTTCCTTCTTGAGCAGCCTAAGTGTTTAATGAATGTCTCAGGAGAAAGAGGGAGAGAAAGATTAAGTCCATTGGATTAAATTAAATTTGTGGTTGGAGCAAGAAGAGGGAAGGGAAAGGTGGGATACAAATAGGAAAAGTCAAACTAATTTCTTGTCTCTTACTAGGAAGTCTTTTAGGGAAGCAATGCTGCAGTTCAGATTGTATTTGAAAGTCTCATCATACTATTTAAGGACTGTAGGTCATTGAATAGTCCAGATTTCATTCCTTTTTTATTTTAAGGCTTCTCTCAAGTGAACATTCCTGTTTATATTTAAATTTTCCATAAAACATTTACTGTAATTGGAAATTGTCTTCCATCGATGTGAAATTATCCTTTTTAGTGGAGAGGCATGCATGAATCAGCAAAACAGAATTCACAGTAACTCTGATGGACACAAAAGACAAGATTGAGGAAAGTACTTCTAAGACTTTGCAAACGTGATGCAACGGCTAAGTTCGTCTAATGTATGCTAGTGTAATGAGATCCACTGAACTTGGATCTGACTCCAGGAAGAAACTTATTGGCCGTATGTTGGCCCTTTCACTACTGACTTCCTTTTATAGACAAAACTTGAGAAACTGTACAAGCAGATAGACAGTAGGAGAAACATTAATAGCCAAAATTTTCAAGGTAAAACATATAATCTGATCATAATTCAAAAACCTCAAGATTAAAAAATAAATATAAAGTTATAGGAGTGAATGAAATGTTTAGAAATCAGGTTCAGTACTAACTTAACTTTTGTCTCAGACAATTTGGCCTTTAACAGGTGGGCTCTAAAGGACGCACTGTTACTTGGGTAGTTGCCTAGCCTATGGTGTCAGGTGGTCAAGGTGAATTTTGGTGGAAATTCCACTCCTGTCAAATCCCAGCAGCCAAAGACTACCAGGAACACACCCTATCCCAACTAACAAAATTGGCTGCAGCAAGAGAAGGTGCATCCCAGAGGAACCACAGGAGCCTCTCAACAAATACAGGAAATAGCCTCATAGGTTTGAGCTGTGTCATGTTCAGAGTATTGTTTATTTTCTGTTGGAAATATCATTTTCTGATTGTCAGCAAGAGTGGTAGTCTTCACGTTCTGTGATTGTCAGGAGAGTATAATTCCAAATTCTCACACTAGTGCAATCTTCGAAAGTGTGCTATGGGACTATGTTAGAGATGAAGGCAATGCTTTATCCTGATTTTTCATTAACAAAAAGCTCTTTATGTAGTATCCAGTATAAGTTCATGACACACAAAATTTCTGACTACTTTTCAATTCCTTTGTTTATTCGTACCATGGCCAAGCATTGTTCTAACCTTTAGACATACAATAGTGTTTAAAACAAACAAAAATAAAATCCTTGCTGCTTTAATGAAGCCTTGAGTCTACAGTTCAAGTGGAAAGGATACAAAACAAGCAATGTATAGTTAGATGTATTTTGGGCAATAACAGTACTATTATTTGGGCAAATAAAGAAGGGTCAGGTGATAAGAGGACCCAGAGTAGGGTTTGGTAGTGGTTTGTATATTTTATTTTATTTTACTGTTTTATTTTATTTTATTTTATTAATATTTTATTTTAAAGTTTATTTTTTAAGAGAGAAAGAGAGAGTCCCAAGCAAGCTCTGCATTGTCAATGTGAGCCGGACACCAGGCTCAGACTCATGAACTGTGAGATCATGACCTGAGCCAGTCTGATGCTTAACTGAGTGAGACCCCCCAGGCACCCTGTGCTGTGTTATGTTAAAGAATCAACAAGAAAGCTTTTCTAAAGTGGTGACTTTGAGCAAAGATCTCAGTGAAAGAAAGAGTAATCCTTTTGAAGATCTAAGGAAATAGTGTTGCAAGTATAACATTGCATAACAATGCATAACATTATGCATTATTCTGCATAATATTGCAGAATAACAGCCAGTGTAGTTAGAGCAGAATAAGATGGAAAGTGTTATAAGATGAGGTCAGAGAGGCAAGCAATAGCTAGATCATGAGGAGTCTTGAATAGAGTGTGATAAAGGGTTTGGACATCCTTCTGTCTTGAGAGATTATGAGAAGTCATGGAAGTTTTTGAGCAGGAGACTAACATAATCTGATTTTTTCTTTGATACAGGATTCTGGTCTCTGTAAGACTGGCAATAGGGAGTATGCATGTAAGCATGGGATAGAAGTCGGCTGCGATAACCACGTGTGAGATGAGAGTGACTTGACCAGTTTGATGAGAGAGTTCTCAGACATGCTTGTTGTCAGGGAAGGACTTGAAATTTGAATCAAAAGAACTGGCCAGTGGATTTGATGTAGTGACTATAGAGAAAAATAAAGGATCATCCCTGAGTTTGGGGCCAAATAAACTGAATAAATAGTGGAGCCATTTGAGCATGGGAGAAACTAGGAGGGAATGTAGGAGTTGGGGTGAAAATCAAGAGCTCTGTTTTGGTACTGCTATGTTTGAAATACTTCCTGGAAGTCCATTGCCACTGTCAAATAGGCTCAGGGGAGACGATGGAAATGAGGATATGCTGAGAGCCATTGGTGCCTAAATATGAATTAAAGCTGTGAATAGGGGAGATCACTAGGATAACTAAATAGACATAAAAAGGGGACTGGGTTTTGGAACATTTCAAAATACAGAATTCTAGAAGAGGAAATTTTCCCAGCAAAAGACACGAAATGGAGAGTTAGTGAGCTAAGAGATAATCCAGGGTACAGCGCTTCTGGATTTATGATGAGGTTACATCCTGATAGACCCATGCTAACTAAACTGAAAATGTCATAAGTGGGTAATGCATTGAATACATCCAACCTACCTAACGTCATAGCCTAGTTCAGCCTACCTTAAATGTGCTCAGAACACTTACATTAGCTTCCAGTTGAACAAGGTCATCTAACAGAAAGCCTATTTTATAATAAAGTTTTGGATATCCTATGAAGTAATTCAATACTCTACTGGAAATGAAAAAGAGGTTTGCTGTATGGGTACACAGGTTGCCAGTGTATTGGTTCTTTACTCTCGTGACTGCAGATGACTGGGAGCTGCTGCCCTTTGCCTGCGTCAAGAGAGAGGATTGTACAGCATATTGCTGGCCAGGGAAAAGGAAAAGATCAAAATTCAAAATTGAAAGTATTGTTTTTACTGAATGCATATAGCCTTTGCACCATTATTAAGCCAAAAAATTGTAAGTTGAACCATTGTAAATTGGGGACAATCTGTACATGATTTTCTGAAAGCAAACTGCAGACAGTGGTTCTGATTGAGAAAGTGATCAATTGGGACCCTGCTGTACTTCTCCAGGATGCCCGAAGGCACCTTGTAGATATCAATATCAAAATATCAAAACATTTCTCTTGGTGTAAGCAAAGGAATTCATGTTATATTCTGGATTAATTATGTACATCTTATGTACATGTTTTATAATAAATTTCATTTTAATTTGATGACATAAAAATTGAGCTATTTTGTGTTTCAATAGTATTAGAAATTGCAGGTAATTGAATAAGGTTGACTAGTTAACTTAGGGAATGATGATTCAAAATTAGGAAGAGGTTATAAAATGAGATCTGCTTGAGTCATCTCTGTATTATCTTCCCTAAACTCCTAAAGACTATCTCTAGCATGCCAAGTTATCTTATATTGTAAATTTAAGTAAGAAGTTCAAAGTATACACACAACCAGCAAGTTTTTAAATTATTTATAATTTTCTGAAACCATTTATTAAAAGAATATTCTAATTTAGGTTAATTCCAGTGTTTTGTTTCCTCAGCTTTTACATATTAGTTCAAAATTTCTCCTTGAGGTAAAATAAAATAGATTACATTCTTGTCTATTATGTCAATGTTTCAAAAACTATGCTTATATTAAGTCTTCTCCAAGCAATACGTAACATGGTTTTAGCTATTATGGTAATCAGCTTTTGGTAATCATCCAATCTGTAAATTTTCTCCTCCAAATGTGACTACCCAAATGGAGAATGGAGGTAATTATGACTAACATCCCCTGTTGGTTTTTTTGGCAATTATTGTACTAGTCATTTTATTAAGAGTATTCATATTAATATTACTTTTATTACTACCAATAACAACAGCTGCTGCATATGTAGTTATAATAGCAGAGGTAGTTTTTGTTAGTTTCTTGTTTAATATATAAAACATTTTATTTTTTTGAACTTCCAGAGGACTAAAACTCTTAAGTATATGTTCTATCCCATACAGAGATTACCGGACAGAGTGATTTGTTCTCAAGGTAGACTATTAGCTCTATATGTGTTATTCTTGTCATTTCCATGACTGGTTTCACATGCAGTCACAATGGGCAGGTAACACAGTAATTAGAAATATTTCTCTGGACTATTTAAAAAAAATTTTTAATGTTTTTATTTATTTCTGAGAGAGAGAGAGAAAGAGAGAGAGAGAGAGACAGCATGAGCAGGGAAGGGTCAGAGAGAGGGAGACACAGACTCTGAAGCAGCCTCCAGGCTCTGAGCTAGCTGTCAGCACAGAGCCCGATGTGGGGCTCGAACCCACGAACCATGAGATCATGACCTGAGCCGAAGTTGGACGCCCAACCAACTGAGCCACCCAGGCACTCCTCTTTGGACTATTTTAAATCCTGTATCCAATACTTACTTTATAATTTCAGGACAGTGAGTACTCTTCTGTACCATATTATTTCTTCATCCATAACATGAAGATAAGGAAGTAAAAATTCGGCACTTGCTATATCATGGAAGTCCCGTGTTTGTAAATTGAGTTTGCAATTGTTTATCCTGTAAACATGACTGCATCTCCAGTACCTTGACTTCTACTGCAGTCCCTCAAATACAAGTCCCTATTTTGATAAGGCAAACTTGCTTATCTGCTTGCTTAGTCATTAGTGCATCATTGCTGGATCCTTTTGGTGTCTCATTAAACTTTGTCATAATTTACCCATATGGATAACTACTAGGCTGTGCTGTGTGCTTGTCTGTCCTGACACCAACCATTATATCAATCAAAATAATGTATTGGGTAATAATATATAACACCCTCATGAGAAAATTTTATAGTCTTATCATTTAATTCTTATAAAGACATAGATACTTTAATTATTTTCTTTTTATGAGATTTGGGGATGTTAACTCACCCAAAGTCACTATTGGCAAGTGATAAAACAAGATTTAAGATGATGGCTGTATGACCCCCAAACCTAAACTTTGAAGTCATTTATATTGACCTCATAAAGGGTATCAAACTTGCACAGTCTTGAACCATAAACATTTATGTTGAGAGATTTCTGCTTACTAGGAATCTGTAGGAATCTCATGTTAACATATTGATTGCTTTTGCTGCTTTGAGAACTGTCACCATGTCCTTCAGATATCTTACTCTCATCTCACACCAAAAGTGCAATTCTTAATCCGCATGTTGGGTTATTTCTAGATCCTGATCGTTCTCACCTGCTCCTCCCCTGCATGAAGTACCATTTTCTTGCCCTATTTGGGTAGGGCTAAGTGGCTGGGTAACTGGCTACATGAGCCAGCAAAACAGGTCCACTGATTTGGTCTTAGAGAGTGTTGAGATACTGTGTACACTCACTTACAACCAAAAATAGAACCAGGGACTTGACACCTAAGGAATGTAAGTGGCAAGTAGTTTGTCACTGTTAAATGCAGCCTTATTTCCACAGTTCATATTTTTCTTCTGTGTTTATATTATACATAAGCTGAAAGATGCTTTCTTCTAACAAAAATGTTTCATGTCAAATTCTCCTAGCACCATTTGAGAAAGTCATTGAATAAACTAATAGTAGGCTTCCAAGCCAAGAGTAATTATGTTACATCGCTCTTTTTTTGGCAGGGAGCTATTTTTTTTCCTGTAAATGAGGCACTTTAATATAAGCACACTTTTACACTGTAAAGTGGAGGAGGATTTGATGCAGATGTCTTTCAGGTGAGAAACAAGATGCTATTTTTCCCACTTCTAGATTAAGGTAATGAAGTGATCAATCAATCAACCAATTAATCAATCAATGGCTTTTCCCGATAATCACTGTAGCAGATAATGATTAGAAATGGAAACATACACCTGTAAAAGTTAAGTCTCTTTCTTGGTAGCTGAACTTTATGTGACATTTTATATTCAGAAAACACTTTAAAATCATTCATACTAGGTTTTCCTCTAAGCCAAATTTTGAGCAGAGTTATTTCTCTGATTGCCAGTTTTAGAGGGGCAAACTGGTTCAGGAAGGTTAAATAACTTGCCCAAATATGGTTAGCACCTGGATGGCGAAAGCAGAGCTGGAAATCATGTTTGTAGCCCATCTATTTTAGCCTAGGTCACTATAACAGATGTGTTATCTTCATTTCTCATTTTCTCCAGAAGAGAAACTCGAAGACACGATGAAAGTTTATGAAATTGAGTTTACATATAGTGAGGGTCAAGAAAAACCCATTTTATAAATTTATATCATTTCATATTAATATATGCAGTTACATCTATAGGGGAAAGAACTGAAACATTTAAAATGCATATTTTGAATAAATTTATTGAACATAGAGTTTAGTTGGAAGTCCATAAATTATCTTCAGGATATAATACTAATTATGGCTAACATGTATTGACAGTTCATAAGGTAACATTCAGTATGCCAAACAAATTATCCCATTTGAATCTCATTAAACATAGCAAGTACTGTAATTCTTATTCTGAAGTGAAGAAAGTGAGGAAGTATGTAATTTACTCAAGGTCACAAGAAGCAAGGGTTGGAGACAGGGCCAAGAAAAAGATTTATCTATGGTTCTAAAGATCAAATGCTTAAGCCCTCTATCATATTGTTTTCCACTGCAGTCTATGCCTTTCTGAAGTCACACCCTCTTTCTATTATCTCAAATTCCAATTTGTATTGTGGGAGCATACTTTAGTGGAACAAAGTATCCCATTGTCTTGTTAATCGATGAACAAAAATTTCGGAATCCAATATGCTATGTTCTGAGTCTAAATTTATTTCTTACACAGTTAGAAAATGCGCTTGTGTGTGTATGTGTAATAGTATTTTGATAGGGATAGGATACAGTACTTTAGAACCAAGGTCAAATGTAGACAATATGAATGCTTTGCCAGGCCAAAAATGTGGCCTACCATCAAACAGATGATAACAAAGTATTTATTCAATATACAGTCTGTACTGAGACTGAGTGTTACACAGGATCAGTTTGGGAAGGACTGCCTCCGGCAGCATTGGTTCCCTGTATTTCCCTGAGCAATTCAGTTCTAATCCCAAATTTGCATTTCCCAACCAAACAGCAAAAACAAAACAAAAAAAAAAGTGATTAAACAGATCCACCATTCTTATAAGCCACTTTACGAATTTTTACTACTTACAGTAAGTGCACAGTAACATACTGTTCATAGCCTCCCACCCACCACCCCTACCCAAAGCAGCTTTATAAAAACCATTTCCTTTAACTCACCTGAGTACACTTCATGAGAGGTTTCCTTCCAATTGATGTAATTCCAATGATGCATAGTTAACCTTTGTCGATGAACACTCTTGTCATGGGGCTGCTTGATTCACATAGTTAGATCTCCTTTGACAGAAGAGGCTGGAAAGACTAGCCTAAAATGGCATGTGTATTGGTTATGGTAGCACTAGCTGCTGTGACAACGGCAACCAGAAAATGTATAGTGACTTTACAAAATAAATACCATATCTTGGACACATACAATTTAACTGGCATTTTCTGATTGGTGGGTGACTCCCATCCAAACAATCACTTTTTCTTTTTATGGCTTTGCAATTTCCTAAGAGCTTGATCCTCTCAATCTAGCCTATAGACAGGAAAGGAGTAGGAGTGGCAGAGGCATATCCACTTTTAATCAAATCCTTTTGTCTAAGGAGTGACATATCACTCTACTCCTATCCCAATGCTTTGAACAAGTCACAGCACCTCACAGAGATCCAGATGGGGCTGGGGAATGCAGAAACTAGGTCGACATCCCCTTCTCAGCAACAAGTCTGCACTCTGAAAAAGGACGGCATTAAATTTTGTCTCTGCCAAAGGATGCAGAATTGTCACGAAATGATTAGGCATTAACCAAGTGAAGATCATAGCGGAGGGCATGCCAGGAAGAGGGAACAGCACGTTCAAAGATTGTGAAAGCATAATAATGTAACATTACTATAAATGTGGGAGATCAGTAAACGCCTAATGCCCACTGTGATTCAATCAGGAAACGGTGAACAGTATACATATGGTTGGCATTTTGTCCTAGAAGCAAAAAATATTGAGTCTAACAAAATGTAGTCCCTGATATCAAGGCATTTCTGATTCTTGTATGAGAGGCAGACAGACATTTAGTCAATCCAGTATTTTTCCTAGTGTCTTTTCTGCTTTTGATTTCTAATGCATTGTGAGTTACCAGTCAATGTTAATTTCAACATTTTGAATCTAGGAAAATTCTGAGTTGGCTATTATTTAATTGATTCATTGATCTAAAATTTATTTTCATTGAATACTTGCAAAATGCTAAATTCTCTTATTGGGGCAAGAGTAAGGTGACCAACAATATAGGTAGTATCCCATCTCCCATGGGGTTCCCATACTTGTGGAAACTTTATGAGTTGGGGGTTATTTCTAAATTGACTCACAGCTGGTTTGAGTTTGAAGTAGGAATATTGATAGTATAAATAGAAATGACATCTTATTATATGAAGCCCTTCACATGTAGCTTTTTATTATTACTTTACAGGCTTCTAGGAGATGATTTTTCAGTGAAGAGTATTATGAAAAACATGACACAAAATCAAGATTCACATATACGGTTATTTTAAAGATATATTGTTTTGCCTTGTATTCTGGAATCTAAAATAAGTATGGAAAATGAAGGTAGATGAATTTTTAAATACTTTATTCTTAGGCAAGAATTTGATGACTAAATTACATATGGGCTAGAAGCCTCATTGAGAGAATTAACCTGATACATTGATTAGGTCTAAATCTTCATATATGTATAATCCGATATAACTTTAAAGCCAGCTTTTCAGCCAACACCTGATTTCTTTTTATTGATTCCAGTTACTAAAATCTGAATTACAATTCATCTTTCCACTTAAATGCAGATTCAGACTTTCTACTTGAGATGGGGGTGATGAGTGATTTCTTTTGGCTGAAATATTAATGTATAGGGGAGTTTCATTTATATGAATATTCTTTCCCAGCACAGATCTTTTCTTGTGGTATCTAGATTATTTACTGCAATAATTTTATAACCTCCTTGTATTTATTTCATCTTTTTATGCTATGATTTCATATGCTAAATAGTGGAGATCCATACAAATTGAACTTCCAGTAGGCATTGGAAAAGTATGTGGGAATTTTAAAATGGAAGTGGTGAATTAAGTAAGTGGCCAAATCAAAACTGAAATAGAAAATACTGAGAAGCTAAGCACATTAATATACTGACAGGGCTATAATATGGATAGCCATTTTATGCATTTTCTTTCATTTCCTTTTTTAAAAAATTCTTTAAAAATTGTATCCTAGTAAGAGTGCTTTAAAATATACAGCCTTGAGTTATCTGTGCCAACTCATCTAATGTATACCTAAAAAGCTGCTACACTTATCTCCAATGTGGAGATTTATAACACAGAGGAAATCAAAGAGTGGTGATAAATCATTGTAAAAGAGTCCTATTAGCATCTTACTAAATGATTTCTTATTGTATTGAATAATAGCTGAAGACATAGTTCTATTTTAGTGAAAACATATGACAATTTTTGCCAGTTCAAATGCTACAAGAATCTAAGTTCATATATATATATATATATATATAAGTTTATATATATATAAAACTATCTTTCCTAGGATGATATTTACACATGAGCAAAATTTAAACTTAGAAACCATTATTTATCTCAGCTATTTAACAGAAAATTTTACAAAGTTATTTTTATAATGCATCTCCTCTCTCAGAAGAGATTCCATCTGGAAGAATATTATTTATGGCAAATAGTACAATTTGTTATTAGCAAGCCTCAAAAGTTTTCATGCATTCATTAAACAAAATTAAAACATGTGAGTACATCTTATGTGCTAGGTGCTGGAGATTTAGATATTAAGCAGCTAGTCTACGAAGCAGGTAGCATACAACCAAAGTAAAAAACAAATTTTCAATACACTGTATTTTATAAGATTTAACTTGAAACATATAAGGCTGAAACACCATAACCTTGGTGTCCCTGATTCCATCTTCATCTGGTTTTTTCGTTTTGTTTTGTTTTGTTTTTGTTTTTGTTTTTGTGAGTTTCTCTGGTAGGTCCTTCTAAGTCTCCTTAGGGACTCCGGTGCTTTTGGGGGTATTCCATTTCATTTTGAACTATGTGTTTTTGTCATCCTATACGGTCCTTGAGGGATATTATCCAGGAGCACCCCTTCATCCATCATCTCTGTCAGGGATTATCAAACTACTGAATGTAAGAGTAATCTTATGATAAAGTTAGATTTGGCAGGTCTGGTTGGGACTGAGGAATTTTAACATCAACCCATGGGGATTTTGATGCAGGTCATTTATAACCACACTGTGAGGAATGCTGATCAATGAACTAACAGTACCTTAGTGACATATCACCTATTGGAATTCTCCTCTCAGTTGCTGCGAATGCATCTCTTTTCCTACAAACCTCTTCACATGGCAATCCCACCGCCCTCAGCATATGTTTTATACTGTATTTCCTGGCTTAGAGAAGTTAACACTCCTATATGATAAATCAGAAATCTAGATTTCACCACTAGCTCCTCCTTTTACCTATTTCCCTCTGATGGTCAGTCCCAAAGTCCTACCAACAACTTTTAAGTGGATCCTGAGTTGTTCCATTCTCTCCTCACTGCCTCTTCAGCTCCTACGTCCCCAGCACCTACCTCTCCTATTTACACAATCATTCAGCAATATTCCATCTTAATTGATTGATTCCAATCAATGGATTGGGATCCAATCTATTGATTGATTCCAATCGATTCCTCAGTAATATTGCATCTATTGATTCCCACATTTTCTCAGTCCTCCCACATGAAGCTTTTATGACACACTGCAAGCCATGTAATATTTCTACAAAACAAATCAGGAAAAAAAGTGAAATGTGGATAAGTGAACATGTCCATACTATAGTTATTAGTCCATGCATGATAGAGCTCCTGTTTAACTGTTCACCCTCCTCTCACACCCCTCTCCTTGCATTTTTCCTGAAATTAATAAAGTCCTCCATTGCACTCTTCTCTTTTTAACCTTCTGGGTTTTGCATGTGTTGTTCCCTCTACCTGTAACTCTCATTTGCCACTTGGATAACTCCTCCACTGATGGCAAAACCTCACTGAAGGCTTTCCTGTATAGGAAGTTTAGCTTGGATCCATTTCCCACAGGTCCTAAGAGTGCCTCATTTAACTTATTGGGTCTGTCTCCCTGACAATGTTTGGGATAGAGCTCTACTGGAAAATTATTCATTGCTTATCTTTGATTAAAATTTAATGGGCAAACTTGTGTTATGTCTAGTAACTCTAACATGTACCCACTTAATTTATCATATCACATTTGGATTTTCTAACTATTTGCTTATATCCTTTAATAAACTAAATTCTTCATGGCAGGAAACTTGTCTCTATTTTTCTACATTGTGTCACTCTACTTTCTGGGCAGTGCCTGGCAGTTAAAAAATATTTGGGAAAAAAAATAAAATAATGTACTGGATATTCAAACCTCAATACCTCTGTTTTTCACTGTATTGCTTCTACATCATAACAGCAGAACGTTTGCATTTAAATTTTGAATACTCATTAAGTGTTAAAAAAAATACTGTTTAATTCTTAACAGAGACTAGGATTTCATTCCATAACAATGATTTCAATCAGTCATGAATGATTATACTTTGGGTATAATCTACCCCTTTGCAACAAATGTAATTGAGAGAAGCAGTCTGTACCCAAAGCTCCACTGTTTTCTCAAAGACACATAGAAGAGTGTTAAATAATAATGATGTGAACTGTCATTTTTGGAGCTTTCTTATTTCAATGAGAAAGAAGAGTTTTTTATGAAAAAGCATCAGAAACTGAGTAGATTTTTTCCCATTTGTACTCAACAAAAGAAAAGTCCATGATTCTCAATTTTCAGATTTTCAAAGCCTCAACAAAAAAAAATGTTCTTTGAAAAGACAGCCATTTAAACAGTTTTCTGAGACTAGATCAAGACTTTTCTATGTACTGTGACTGAAAACAGTGATCGAGATATTCTGAGTAGGTTCTAAAAATAGAAAATACCAATATCAATATTAAGTCCTTTAAAACAAAGTTTTTCCTAATTGATTCTAGTAGCAATTGATCTCCAAATGTCACAAGATGCCATGGGGCTCTCAGAATTGATGATGGATAGCAATTTTAGCAAAATTAGGCATAGATACCACAAAGCAGAAACAGCATCTGTTACATGAATAAGGAGCTATTGGTGTATGAAAATAGCTGAAGAACAATATTTTGGGACTAGAGAGGAAAATGTGCATTTTCCCCCTGTAATGGTATTCAAAAGTGAAGGAATAAGTAATTGAGAAATTGCAGATAATGGCCACTGGTATTTATTCATTAAACTAATACTTATTGAGACCTGGGTGTGTGCCTAATATTAATATTTTCTGCTTTGAGTAGGATATAGATAAGTAATAAAGACCAGAGTGACTAACATTTGATACAGCAACATCAATTACTCTGCTGATGTCTTGTAATTTTAGATTTGAGGGTACTGTGAATACTGTTGGGCATGGGGTTTCTTTTAGTGTTTGGTGCCTTTATAAATAAAGCAAATTAGTTTATCTCCACCCAACAATCTGTGAAAAAAATTCCTTTTTCAAACCATAATCCTCATGCAATTACACACACAGCAACCTCACCTCCACTATCTCTTCTCAAATATTCTCTTAATCTGGCTCCTTCTTGCCACTTTTACTACTCTCCTTCCTGTGAAGACTGTCTTTTGTTTTATTGTTTGTTCTAACTTTCTATCTTCTATATTTCCAGTCAGTGAGACAAATAATTTGTCCTCCTTGTTCACAGTTGTAACTTCCAAATCATTTCACCTCCTTGAATAAGAATCCAGACAAAAAAATCAAATGATAATGGCAGCAAAATTCTTATTCTTTGAAACTCATGCCATTCACTTCAGTTACACACTATGCCTCCTCTTTTTCCTCTTATCCTGACCTCTCATTCATCCTGGTCATTAACTGGAGTATTTAATTTATAAATGATAGCCTTTCTCTGTGCCTTTTACTCCTGTCTCCATTCTCATGACTTCACTATTCAGCTAAGTGAAATATCCAAGTTCTATACTCTTGATTCCTTTACTTCTTTACTTTTAATGAACAATTCTTTTACTTTATTTCCGCCATTCACTTCCTTTGATGCAAGCTCCAATCAGACCTTATCATTAGCAGGAACTGCCACTTCTGAGTTCTCTGTTTCAAATATTTCCATCTCTAAATACATTTTTCTAATCTTTTAGCTCACCTGATTAATTACCTTTAACAACATAAGTCTTTGGTTACCCTGACATTGCCAAACTCTTAATCATATCTGTCTCTCACTTTCTACCAGCCCCTTCTCTTTTGACTTCCTATATCCCAGTCTTTTTGATTAGTCCATTACACATACGATGAACTCACTTGCATCCTTCCCTCTGTCTCACTCACTAGCAATTTCATAGTCTTGGATGATCCAGGTATTAAAAAAACTACACCATTTCGGAGAAAATCACATGACTATTTTAAGCTGATTGGTATCACTTTCAATTTAGCAAAATCGTTGTGAAATGGACTAGCATTCTTCCATGTCTTTATTCAATACATATGTAACCTCCTATGTACCAGAAGCTGTTCTAGATGTTAGAAATATGAGTGAAAAATTCAATCAGATCTTCCTTTCATATGGCCTAGATTCCATTGGGGTCTAGAAAGGAAGGCAGGAAAAACTGAGTAAAGAAATAAGCATTTGGGAAATAGAAGATAGTACTGAAATAGAAGATAGCTGTCTATTCACTGAAAAAGTATATATGTTGAGCACCTACTCTTTGTCAGGAATAACACTTTAAAAATAATAAAATAGTCCAAAACTAGCTGAAGAAGGAAAATGATAAAGATTAGAGCAGAAATAAATGATATAGAAATTTTTAAAAAAAGTAGAACAGATCAATGAAACTAGGAGATGGTTCTTTAAAAGAATTAACAAAATGGATAAATCACTAGCCAGACCTATCAAAAGAAAAGATACAGGACTAAAATAAATAACATCACAAATGAAAGAGAAGAGATCACAACCAACATTACAGAAATACAATTACAAGAGAATATTATGAGAAATTATATGCCAACAAATTGGGCAATCTGGGAGCAATGGGTAAATTCCTAGAAACATATTAACTACCAAAACTGAGGCAGAAAGAAAATTTGAACAGACCCATAACCAGTAAAGAAATTGAATCCTTAATCAAAAATCTCCCAACAAACAAGAGTCCAGGGCTAGATTGCTTCCCAGTGGAATTTTAGCAAACATTTAAAGAAGAATTAATTCCTATTCTTTTCAAACTGTTCTAAAAAATAGAAATGGAAGGAAAACTTTCCAACTTATTCTACGAGGCCAGCATTATCTTGATCCCCAAACCAGGCAAAGACCCCATTACAAAAGAGAATTACATACCAATATCCCTAATAAACATCAAGGCAAAAATTGTCAGCAAGATACTAGCAAATCAAATCCAACAGTATGTTAAAAGAATTATTCACCACGATCAAATGTGATTTATTCCTGGGCTGCAAATGTGGTTCAATATCCACAAATCAATCAATGTGATACACCACATTAATAAAAGAGAGAATAAGAACCATATGATTCTCTCAGTAGAAGCATTTGACAAAACACAGTATCATTTTGTGATTAAAAAAACAACAACAACATCAAGAAATTAAGGGTAGAAGTAACAAACCTCTGGGGTACCTGAGTGTCTCAGTTGGTTAAGCGTCCAACTTCAGCTCAGGTCATGATCTCACGGTTTGTGGGTTGGATCCCCGCATCGGGCTCTGTGCTAACAGCTAGTTCAAAGCCTGGAGCCTGTCTTCAGATTCTGTGTCTCCCTCTCTCCCTGACCCTCCCGTGCTCATGGTGTCTGTATGTTTTCCTCAAAAATAAAGGAAACATTAAAAAATTTAAAAAAGGAAATAACATACCTCAATAAAGGCCATATACAAAAGACCCAAAGCTAGTGTCATCCTCAAAGGGCAAAAACTGAGAGCTTTTCCCTAAGATCAGGAACATGACAGGGATGTCTTCTCTCACCATTATTGTTCAACATAGTACTGGAAATCCTAACCTCAGCAATCAGACAACAAAAAGAAACAAAAGGCATCCATATCAGTAAGAAGTCAAACTCACTGTCTGCAGATGACATGATACTCTATGTGGAAAACCATAAGGACTCCACCAAAAAACTGCTAGAACTGATACATGAATCAGCAAAGTCACAGGATATACAATCAGCGTACAAAAATCATTCCATTTCTATATGCCAATAGTGAAAAAGCAGAAAAAGAAATCATGAAATTGATCCCATTTATAATTACAACAAAACCATAAACTACCTAGAAATAAACTGACCAAAAAGATCTGTACAGTAAAGATCTGTACTCTGAAAATTACACACTTATGAAAGATATTGAAGAATACACAAAGAAATGGAAAAAATGTTCCACACTCATGGACTGGAAGAATAAATATATTTAAAATGTTGATACTACCCAAAAAATCTATACATTCAATGTAATCCCTATCAAATGACACCAGCACTTTTCACAGAGTTAGAGCAATTCTAAAATTTGTATGGAACCATAAAACCCCCAAATAGCCAAAGTAATGTTGAAAAAGAAAAGCAGGGGCTCCTAGGTGACTCAGACAGTTGAGCATCTGACTTTGGCTCAGGTCATGATCTCACTGTTTGTGGGTTTGAGCCCTGCATTGGGCTCTGTGCTGACAGCTCAGAGCCTGGAGCCTTCTTCCAATTTTGTTTCTGCCTTTCTCTCTGCCCCTCCCCTGCTCACAGTGTTTCTCTCTCTCTCTCTCTCTCTCTCTCTCTCTCTCTCAAAAATAAATAAAACATTTAAAGAAAAAGAAAAAGAAAACCAAAGGGGGAGACATCACAATTCCAGAATTCAAGCTGTATTACAAAGCTGTAATCATCGAGACAGTATGGTACTGGCACAAAACAGACACGTAGATCAATGGAACAGAATAGAGGACCCAGAATGGACCTACAACTATATGGTCAACTCATCTTCAACAAAACAGAAAAGAATATCCAATGGAAAAAAGACACCCTCTTCAACAAATGGCATTGGAAAAACTCGAGAGTGACTCGCAGAGAAATGAACTTGGAACACTTTCTTACACCACACACAAAAATAATTTCAAAATGGATGAAAGACCCAAACAGAAGACAGGAAACCATCAAAATCTTAGAGAACAGGCAGCAACCTCTTTGACCTCGGTCATAGCAAATTCTTACTAGACATGTCTCTGGAGACAAGGGAAGCAAAAGCAAACATGAACTATTAGGACTTCATCAAGATAAAAAGATTCTGTGTGTGAAGGAAATCATCAACAAAACTAAAAGGCAGCCTACAAAATGGGAGAAGATATTTGCCAATCACATATCAAAAGATTTTATATCCAAAATCTATAAAGAACTTATCAAACTCAATACCCCTAAAATAAATAATCCAGTTAAGAAATGGGCAGAAGACATGAACAGACATTTTTCCAAAGAAGACATTCAGATGGC
Organism: Proteles cristata cristata; assembly: GCA_017311185.1. Lineage (NCBI taxonomy): Eukaryota > Metazoa > Chordata > Mammalia > Carnivora > Hyaenidae > Proteles > Proteles cristata. The sequence continues at coordinate 413,938 of JAESUZ010003447.1, read as the reverse complement.
GGAGACATATGAAAAGGTGCTCAACATCACTCATCATCAGGCAAATGCAAATCAAAACCACAATGAGATACCATCTCACACCCATTCAGAATGGGTAAAATTAACTGGGAAATAACAGATGTTGGTGAGCGTGAGGAGAAAGGGGAATCTCCTACACTGTAGCTAGTTGGGAATGCAAACTGGTACAGCCATTCTGGAAAACAGTGTGGAGCTTGCTCAGAAAGTTAAACTACTCTACAACAGAGCAATTGCATGACTAGATATTTATCCAAAAGATACAAAAATACTGATTTGCAGGGCCACATGCACTCCAGTGTTTACAGCAACTTATTAACAATGGCCAAATTATGGAAAGAACCCAAATGTCCATCAATTGATGAATGGATGAGATGTGGAGTGTGTTTGTGTGTGTGTGTGTGTGTGATGAAAAATTACTTAGCCATCTAAAAGAATAAGGAGCATCTGGGTGGCTCAATCAGTTAGGTGACCAACTTCAGCTCACATCATGCTCTTACGGTTTGTGAGCTTGAGCCCTATGTCATTTTCTGTGCTGACAGCTTAGAGCCTGGAGCCTGCTTCAGATTCTGTGTGTCCCTCTCTCTCTGACACTCCTCTGCTCGCACTCTGTGTGTGTGTCTCTCTCAAAAATAAATGAACATTTAAAAAATTTTAAAAAGAACAAAATCTTGCCATTTGCAATGATGTCGATGGAGGTAGAATGTACTATGCTAAGCAAGATAGTCAGAGAAAGATAAATACCATATGATTTCATATGTATTTAAATATGTATTTCATATGTATTTAAATACCATATGATTCATTTGTGGAATTTAAGAAACAAAATGGATGTTTTGGGGGAAGGGAAGGAAAAATAAGATAAAAACAGAGAGAAAGACAAAACATAAGAGACTCTTAACTCCAGGTAATAAACTGGGGGTTACTGGAGGAGAGGTAGGGGGACTGTGCTAAATGAGTGATAAGTATTAAGAAGGGCACTTGTGACGAGCACTGGGTGTTATATGTAAGTGAGGAATCACTACATTTCTACTCTAAATTCCTAAAATCAATATTACATTGTATGTTAACTGACCTGAATGTAAATATAATCTTAGAAGAAAATAAAAGAACAACAACAATAAAATAAAATAATAAAATAGAGTAACGATATAGAAAGCTTGGGGTAGAGGAGAACTTTATAAACACTGTATAATGCCTCCCTGATGGGGAAACATTTTTGCTGAGATCTTAATTATGGAGGTAGACAGAAGAGTATTTCACGAAGGAAAGATCAGTTTTCCAAAGCTCCAAATTAAGTAAAAACATGTTGTGTTCAAGGACAGAAAGTAAAATACAGAAAATAAAAGGAAAATCAGTGTGGCTGGAGCTTTGTGGCCCCATGATACAAGCTCAGGTTGGAGAGTGGGGAAGGGACTATGATAAAATACACTTATCCATGGTACATTTTCCCCTTTGGTAGGAAGCCACTAAGACAGGAAGAAACACTGACTCTCCTTCCTCAAACACCTTCCCCTTTCACCTTAAGCTAATTCCTTTACTTTATACATCGTTTAGAAAATAGAAACCACCAATACATGTCACCCTCATCTTTTCACCTATAAGCCTACCATAGATTTTCCTTCTCACCTGTTAATGGATATTGAGTTCCATCTTGTGGTTTTGCCCTAACCCTCCTGTCCTGTCCTTCACAGTCCTTCATTCTTCAATTATAACCTCTATTTCTTTTTTTTAATTGTTTTAATGTTTTATTTATATTTGAGAGAGAGAGACAGAGACAGCATGAGCAGGGGAGGGTCAGAGAAAGAGGGAGATACAGATCCTGAAACAGGTTCCAGGCTCTGAGCTAGCTATCAGCACAGAGCCTGACATGGGGCTTGAACCCACGAACTGCGAAATCATGACCTGAGCTGAAGCCGGACGCTTAACCGATTGAGCCACCCAGGCACCCCATAACCTCTATTTCTAGTGTCATTAATATCTTCATCTCCATCATTCCGATTCAACATTAAAACACATGATAATGTCTCCTCATTCAAAAGAGAAATCCTTCCTTAACCCTCTCCCCCATCTCCTTCTAAATAAATCTCTCTACCTAAGCTTCCATACCACCATAACTTAATAAATCCCCCCAAAATTATCAACAGCCTCTATGTTTCCATTTTAAAAGAACTTGTCATCATTTCCATCTTACTTAACTACCCAGAAGCATCCCACAGAAGGGAACAGTACATAGTAAAGTAGCAAACAGTGTGTCTCTTTTAGCGCTCACAAATGCACCCTTCCCATCTCTCCCTCCATCCCTGTCCCTATCCCTATCCCTGTCCCTGTCCCTATCTCTATAGTCTTCTTTCTCTATCTCCATCTCCATTTCCACAATAACTAAGAGCTCTGAGATTTTTCTTTCTAGTCTTAGTTCTCTGGATGGTCAAGTAAGTCCCTGTACTGAAAAGTAAAAGATCGTAATCATAGTATTGAATGAACTTATATTTTAATCAAGAACACTCTTGGCATCCCACTCTACAACACAATAAATGTGTGTTTATGTGTATACATTTTTCTTCTAAGTTTTAAGAAAAAAATGTGCAATAATATAGAGACTGCTGTGCATAAGAGAATGATATGATTATAACGTGTATGTCCTCATGATCATAATCTCTCAGTTTTATAAACTGAAATGTCTCTTCCACAATTTCTGAATCTGAATTCTCCCCACTCATCTCCCTTTTGCTGATTGGAAGGGGTCTTCTGTGGCATTCAAATTAGAATTGGGTTTTACAAAGCATTGCAACTCTAGAAGCCAAAAAAAGAAACGTGGAAAATAATTGACAAATATTTTAAAACAAGAACTTCTTATGTTCATGACATTTTAAAGGGCTGATTTTTTTCAGAATATCTAAAATGCAAAGTAGATAATTTCTTTCAACATTTTGTTTTAAATTAAATAAATTTTCAAAGAAATCTCAGTATGTTTGTTTTTTACTGCCTTTTCTCCATCAACTAATGCTATTTTTGTAGCCCAAAGCAGGCTTTTAAAAAGTGTAGCGTAGTAATTGCTTTATTCTGACAGGAACTTCCATATGCTGAAGATGTGAACATAATTCTGTGATTGGCCTATTCAGATGTAAACATGCCCAGTGGGTAAATGAGTTCAGGTTATTAATCATTTTCTGAATAGTTATGTATTTGTGAAATTGGTAATGAGATTATACAGTTTTCCTCCTCATACCTGTCAGAGATAACTGGTCAACATGAGGACATGTTTGAGAAGTTTGGCAGTGCTGTAAGATAAAGTGGCTTTCTGTTTTCTCTGCTGACAACTCTGGGGCAGCAGGGTTCTTTGTCAAGTTTCTGTACTGTTTCAGTTCCTCAAGGCCACTGACAGTTATGTGGTTTTCAGTTTTCTTGGCTTTGCATGATAGACTGCTCAGATCCTGAGGCATCAGAATCAAGCTAGTGTTTACATCTAAATGGCTTCCTTCATTAAATTCCAACTTTGATTTTCAATATATTAAATTTGTGTGTTGTTCAAAGGAATAAAGTGATCTCAGGCATTTATTTAATTGGCTTTGTTTGTATAATTATTAAATTAAGATTGTCACTGACTAGTATTTCATCTGGAATGATCATTTCAAAGCTGTCATTTTACAAACAATTTCAAAAGAATACCAGAATTCTGAAGTCAACTGTAGTGAATAAAAGTTTTTTTCTTACTGTGTGCTACAGTGAAACTGAACCAAATAATTTAATTTTGAAGCAAAGCCAAATGGAATTCACAAAATATATAAACTGGAGAACACTGTTAAGAGATTGAAATTAAATTTTAAAAATAGATTTTAAAGAGTTGATACCTTCTCAAGTATACACTGTAACACAAGTCAATGGCAAATACACTGTTGTTAATTTAGGGTACTTCAAACTTCCTCACTACATGTGTAAGAATCATCTGAATTGAGCTTTTTTTTGCGTTGATAAGTAAATGATAATTCTAAGTCACAAGAAGAGGTTTCTACTCAGAAGTAGGTTTTAGATTCCAAATAATTTCTCATATGTTTTAATTTATTAAGTAAATATTTTATTCAAAGACAATGCAAAGATAAATTTGATAATGGATTCCGAAATTTTTACAGAAGTTAAATTTCTATAATTTGGTGCATATTGGGATATTTCTATAAATAATACATTGATCACAAAAAGGAAATGAATTCTTTGTAAAGATATTACAGCATGGCCATGTGTAAAAGCCTGTTTAAAGGGAAACTATTTCAGATGAAAGAGAATGGGATGTAGATAGATTCATCCTCCATTATCATATGATAGCACAGAGGAATGACCTTCAGTGTCTTCCCAGACCTGAGATAAAATGGCATTTTCTGGACATGTAGCGGGGGGAAAAAAAAAACCAAAACATGACTTGCATTTACTCTGCCAATTCATCCTCTGTAACCTGTCAGAAATAGTCAATTCGAGATTATCAAGAACTCATTTTAATCTTGGTTTCAATTTCTTTTCCCAGAAGTGTTTTGCCAGAGAAAACAAAAGTAGCAAAGTGTCTTGCTCTGACTTGCAATTTGCATTCCTTTCTCTTTATACGAAGATTAAGGACAAAATCTGGAAGACCTTGGAATTACTTTCACCCTCTTCACCTTGTTATATTTCCCACCTCCTTGGAATGTGAAAAAGAGGACTGGAATCACCGATTCCATCCTGGACATTGATCATGCCCATGGTTAACTTTACTTTGAAAATGTCAGTTTTCTATTTCAAAGGCAGAGCCCCTCATTCTGTGCCTTGTGATAAAATGTACGAAAACTAGCAGATGCCTCTTATATATCTGATTTTGCATTAAAGATCAAATTTCTGATTTTTGCTTCAAAAATTTGTACAACATGCCATTTGGAAAAGGCCAATATTTTGGTTCACTTGTCAATGATAATCAGTGTTTAATGAAGCGAAGTGTAGCTGTGTTGATATTTTTATTGTGGCACTTGATCATTCTTTCACTGGCAGACCCACAGATGGCCTTTTTTAATCCAGAAAATATCTGGCTAAATACGTTCTATTTTTAGTCTATTTGTTGTTCACATGTTCTTTGGGAACCTCTGCTGCCTTTGCTTTCTTACTATGGAAGCTTTTAGAATAAAATATTTACATTTGCTTCCTAGCTTTCTTGAAAGCCCTACCCAAACTGCATCCCAACCCACCGTTCCAAACTTCATTTTCCCACTCACTTCATATTTCCTCTATTTCAGCTAAACTGAACTGACCTTCTCTCTCTATGAACACCTGTCATTGTTTCTCCATTCATGGGCTTCCCTTCATTGGAATTTTCCTCACATCCACCAACCCACACTAACCCTCATCTCAGGCTACGTGGCTATCTATTAAAGCACCACACATCCAGCCCTCAATGCTATTAAGTAATAATGCGCTGACTTATTTTGCAGATTTTTTTTTTCTTTTTTTAACTCTGGAAGCAATCCCTTATCCTTTAGGATAATTTCCTGTTTATAAAGTGTAGATTCATTGTTACCTTTTTCCTTTGAGAGTTCTTAGTCAAGTACATTACTACAACTATTCTGAAATCCAATCACTGCCTTCCTTTTACTGACTCCTACTTTGTCTCAATCTTTTCAGCTCTCCTTTCTCTTCATTAGCTTGGACTTCATGGCATTCAATATTATTCATGCCCCCTAAAGCTTTTGTCTGTATTTTCATTTCATTTTATTTTAAAGTTTATTTATTTATTAGTTTGTTTGAAAGAGAGAACATGCACATGAGCTGGTAAGGGACAGAGAGAGAAAGTGAGAGAGAGAGAGAGAGAGAGAGAGAGAATCTCAAGGAGGCTCTCCCTGTCAGCACAGAGCCTAACCCGGGGTTCATGCCTAAGCCGAAATCAAATTTGGATGCTTAAGTGACTGAGCCACCCAGGTGCCCCTTTTATCTTTACTTTAATCCCGACCTTGCGTGAATCCTCCTCACTGTGAGTCATCTTCTACTTTATTAAAAAGATATCTATATAGAAGCAACCAGATGAAGTCTCTCTGACTGTCCCTGCGCATCCATACACATCATTCTAGCAGACATGCTCTGCATGTTCCTGTCTGAAGAAATCTTCCCCTCTGTCCATGGATCCCATCCACTCCTGTGCTCATAGACACTTTATTCTACTCTGACCAGCCTATCTTTCCTCTGTCATATATTAAATTCCTCCTGAGATCCTACACATGGTCAAATTTCTCTAATTAGTTAAACAAACAAACTAACAAACAAACACAATCTATAACACAAATCCAAACCCCAGTTACTCAGGCTAATCTCTCTTCCCTCCTTTCGACAGTCAGATAGTGCCCTATACCCAAGGCCTCAATTTCTTTGGCTCCTCCCTACTGTTCAGTTCATGCTAACATGGCTTCAGTTATCATGTTTCCGTGAAATAGTTTCACTGATACCAGTGACTTCATGCTGATAAAGGTAATGAATATTTTTAAAGCACTTTTTTCATATCTTTGTAGCATTTGATGCAGTTAACCATGACCTTAAATAGTATCCTTCCAGGGGTTCCTGGGTGCCTCAGTCTGCTGAGCGTCTGACTCTTGATATTGGCTGAGGTCATGATCTCATGAAGGAGATGGAGCCTCACATCAGGCTCTGCGCTGACAACATTGAGCCTGCTTGGGATTCTCTCTCCCTCCCTCTCTTTCTGCTCCCCCTTCAACTCCCACAAATAAATAAAACTTAAAAAAATGAGTGGGGGGGGGAAAACCCTATTATCTTTCCCTTCATTTCTATGACAGGACTTTCTCCTAATTTTCTCCCAAAGGGCTGTCTCCTTTGTAGTCTCATCCTCCTCTACCTAGTGAATAAATTTAGAATTCCTCAAGACTCAATTCAAATTCTCTTTTCTGATGATTGTATATTCTCTTCTCAGATAATCTCATCTGTGCTCAGGGATTTAATCATCATGGGCACTCTTCTCTTTCTCAGTTTTGACTTCTGAGCTAGACCTACTCTGAATCTTTTTTAAAGTTGATTTATTTATTTGTTTGTTTGTTTAGAGAATCCCAAGCAGGCTCCACACCAGCAGCTGACAACACAGACCAAGAGTGTGATACTTAACTGACTCACCCATCTAGGTGCCCTATAGACCTACTCCTCTGAGTCTTACCCAATCTATTTTCTACATAGTAGCTCAAAGGATATTTTCAAAATAAAAATTTGTCTTTTGAGGCCCTCTACTCCAGATGCTCCCGTTCCTGCTTAAAAATCTTGATTGGGATCTTCCCATGCTAACCTTCAATCACCCAAATGTCTTTTTGATTCATAGTGATCATCATGATTCTTCCTACTACACATAATTTATACATGCCATTTCCTTTTGTTTAGATGCTCTCCCCTTGTCCTTTTAAATTAAGTCCAACTGATCCTTTGGATGTTAGCTAAACTATAACTTCCTCAAGGTAGATTACCTCCACCTTTCTGAATAGAATAGCCCCTCATATATGTATGGCATATGTCTCCTTTATACCATTTTGCGGAATTTCCCATTTATCTTTATTAGTAAGATTATTTGATTAATACCTCTCTTCCTCCCCAAGGACAGTTTCAAGGTCTTTCTTTTCTTGGAAATAAATCTCCAATATCTGGAACAGAGACTAACACAAAATAGTTCAGTAAGTGTTTGGTGGATAAACAGGTGAATACATGATGAATTCTTCTTTCAGTCTATGTCACTCATGAAAACATAATACCTTTCTTGTGGTAAGAGTTTCACAAGTAGTTGTAGAATTGTGTGCATATATGTAATATATATATTTGCATGACTGAATGATATTTGAAGGAATATAAGTATAGGGTAGAGTCTGTAACTTAGAACAACAGATTTACGTTCAATTCAACCTTGTTCATGATTATTTTCTTATTGTTTTGTGTGGCATATGAACAAGATTCATGACAACTGGTTTTCTTTTGGATTAAGAAATATGCAATATTGTCCTTCAACTCATTTATTAGAACATCTGATTAAGGCTAGCTATAGCAGTTTCTGTTTAAATTGAAATGTCACTTTGTTGTCTCTTTTAGACTGACATGAATTGACTAATAATTTACATTTTACATTATATTAAATCCCAAGTTCTTTGAATGAAAAAGCTAGTACTGTCACATTTCTGGAGTGTGGTTTTGATGAGCATATTTTTCCCACTCCCCATAAAAAAGTAGTTATAAAAACTCAGTATAACATTATCCATTTTCCCAGGACAACACATCTTATTTGTGCTAACAGCATGCCTAAGATGGTAACAAAAAAGTTATTTTTTAAGGATGATTCATTTTAGCACATTTAAAGTAATCATTACTTTGTGACCTTTCATTAATAGAGGAGATGCAGAAACCACGAGCAAAAACCACTAATCACTAATTAAAGTCACTGATGGGAGAAATTTGAAAGAAATGTTGTTTACAATTTGCTTTGAAGAAAATTCAGAAGTATTTTGAATACTTCAAATATTAACCAGAGCAGGGCTCTGGTTAAGGTTACACATTTTATCTAGTCCAGGCTATCTAATACTTGAATTGCAGACTCTGTACTAATCACCACTTCTAATTAAAACTTGAAATATAACATTGCCTTTTTATTAAACAAAAATGGGTGTCAATTCCCACTAATTAAAAGGGAAATTATTATCACAAGACAGGGTTCCAGGAACTCCTAAAATAATGTGCCAGGTTGATTTTGTAATAAATATTTTAATACAAACATCAATGAAATTATATTAAACAGTTAAAAATGAATGAGCAAAAAGTACCATATTGCTTATATAATTATAAAGTAACATTTAATCTTCTGACTGGTCTTGCTGCCTCTAATATGGTTCTATGGAAGCTCTACTCTCTGTAGTCATTGTGGTCTTTCTAACGCCAATTAGATTGTACCTTTTACTTTGTTAAAGTTCTTTGATGTCTCACCCAGCATTTAGAATTAAATCCAGTGTCTTCAGTTTACAATACTGACCCCTCACGATCTAGATAGAATTTGTCTATCATTCCAGCTTTAGTTAAAGCCAGAAACACACATATGCAAAATCTCGCCATCCAGTCACATGCAACTGAATATCACTTCCCAAATGCTTTACGTTATTTTCTTTCCCTGATCATTCACACATCTGTTTGTATTTCGTGGTAAAGCCTCTCCCCTTTCTTCATCAGATTTCTGCCCTTTGTTCCCCAAAACATTTTTCAAATTATACTGAATATTATTCAGTTCAAATATCACGTCTTCCATGATGCTGATTCCTGATGCCCCAGTTTCTTCTAGATTTCCAGAACACTTGGCAGTAAACCTCAGTTACAGACTTTATAACTGTAAGCATCGATTTATTTGTCTGCTCGGGGCAAAATTACACATACCTGGAGGACTAAATCTTGTTTAATTTAGTAACTGCTGGCTCCTGGAATACCGTATTCGTTTGCTAAATACTTACCTATCCAGTGTTATATGCCAGTCCCTTAGGCTGAGTCCTCAGACACAAAGATTAAGGACCCCTAGCTTGAAGCTCCAGACACAAGGATTAAAGACTCAAAGCCCCCATCCCGGATGATTGGATCATCTATAGACAGAAAAGCAGTAAAGCTGCAACATTTCTAATTGATGAAATAAATAAGTCTGAATTTTGAAAACTGGCTGAAAAGAAAGTTAGAAACTAAAATCATGAAACGGTGATGATATCACAAATTTTTACGATTTATTATCTGATTAAATGCTTGCACTCTCAATCAGTGACTATGTCGTACAATTTTATCTTCATGGACCAAAATTGAAACTCAAACTCTTCTTCTTCTTTGTTTTATACTAATTCCTCTGATACATGCCATATGAAGTATTTTGTTTGTTCGAATCTTTGGTTTCAAAGATCAGGTCCTACCCAGCCACCTTGTTGATATCCCCTTCCTAATCTGGCAGTGTTAAGGTTAAAAACGAAGACAGAAGCATTCGTCTGATTTTTAAGTTGGAAACTACATAGAAAATTTTAAAATTGGTAGTGGAGGCTGAGACTGGTGTTGGATGGGGACAAAAATAACTCTATGCTGCGAGGCTAGAGGCAAATGAAACATGTTCTCCTGGCAACTTCCCAAGCCTACCAGTGGTAGATGTTTGTTACATCTCTTAATAGTTTCAGTGGCAAAGCTTTTGTCCCAGAATATGCTGGCAGCTGCTCTGTTAATAGAAGGATTACCACCGAAACACCAGCTTTCTATTAGGATACCCCCAGGTTGGGGATTTGTCTCCAAAACAAAGGTGCTGCTTCTAGGCCACACTCAAAATGATGTGTAATGTGCTGTATCAAGGAGAGATGATCTTGTTACTCAACTTAAACCTGATGAGGAAAGTACTGTGGGCATAATCTGTAAATTTAGCATGGTCAATTTCCCATCAGTGACTAGAGGGGGAAACATTTTATTTTAGCCCGCAAGCATTCTGTTAAAGGTTAAAGATGTAATTAACATTGTTCTTAAGAGAATGAAAGCCTGCAATTTGCTGTATCTATTTCAAAGTAGTCTTCTTGTGTAACTCTGAGAGCTCTACCAAGAGGTGCTACCTATACAAGTCAGGTTGTAGATTTTGGTGAAATCGGTCAGTAGTAACTGCCTCTGGTTTGCAAATTTTACAAAAATACCTGTGAACATTTGCTTTAAAGTGAAATTGTAATAGAAAAAAAGATTAACTCATTTAACGTAACCTGTCAAAGGTGTTTACGCTGAAACTTTTTTTTTCTGTTTTTCTCTTTGCCCTTTTTTGGGTGACAAGGACAGGTTACTGACAGGACATTTTTCTGAGTTACCCAATCCAATCAAAGATAAAAAAGTATCTAAATCAAAGTGCCTGTATGCTGTGTGGCAAGTGGTACTGTGAGGACACACAGGCAAGTAACTCCACAAATTGGACAGATCTTGAAATAAGAGAAACTCCATGACACTGAAATCTTATTTAAAAAAAAAATCTGGCATTGTTCCTAGAGCTCATGGCTCTGTGCCACTTAATGAAACACTCAAGATAGATGAGCAGTCTCCCTGTCATGCTTATAAAGGAATGCTTGATGATTTTATTAACACAGGCAGTGCTGAAACCTCTATTTGATGAACATTCTAATAAGGATGCCCTCTATGCTAGCGAAAGTTCAGGGAAATAACAAGGAATAACAAATAGATGAAAGAAGACATAGTTTTGATCATAACATCACAACACATTGCAGGTGTCTGACTTAAATAATCATGTCCTCTGAAACAGTACGCAAAGTATAGAATGAGACCCAGAGAAAGAGAAAGTGTGATTTTCAGCTTGCAACCGGCAATGGCACAATACAATCACCCTTTAAAAACAACATCTTGATTTTGAGAATTTGAGTTATTTAAATCATATTCTGAACTGTTTATTTTAGTATTTTATGGTAATGGAAAATTCCTTCACTGGAGTTAGGAACCCAAACACAAAATGACCTATTGTAAGTTGTACTTGCCCAATGAGAAACTAACAAGCCAATGAAGAAATCACTGTAGCATGGATATGGAATTTGTTGTCCAGAGTCCATAAACCTGTTTAGATGAAAAGTTTAGACTTGGTGGTTAGGTATTAACAAGTAATACTTTGAAAAGGAGGGAAGTGCAAATATGCAAATGACATACTCTGTATTTGGCCTGCCTTTTCTTTTAGAACTATTAATGTTGCTTGTCAATACCATTTCTGCCTACTTCAAAATCACCCACCATCTGCTGAGCCCATTACTGCTAATAATCCCTTATGATCTAATTTAGAAGCCATATATTCTCGGAAGCCTCCCTTAGACCCACAACCGCCTCTCAGATATGCTTATGTTTTCCTTCTTATATTGTATTTTAATTGCTTGTTTACTTTCTTGCCTCAATGAAATTATGACTTCTTAGAGGTCAGAACTGTTGACCTATTTGAAATTATACCATAGATTTTATCACCTAACATAGTCTGTTTGAATGGATAAATTAATGAAGGTATACATGAATGTCTGCACTTATTATGCAAACCAGCCTTGATTTATAAAATCATACATGAAAAATGTTCTGAGAAAACACATGTATTTTATATATCGTAGAGTTGAGATGGAACATTTATTTGACTGTAAAACAACTGATTATAAGACATTTGCTGGATGTAAAAAAATGGAAAAGGAACAATCATTTGATCCCTCTGAAATATGCAAATACACACGCTAGAATGGATTTTATATATATGTATCTGTATTTTTCCATTATCTCCAATATAACCTAATAGATCTATATCTATATGCCTGTACCTATATCTGTAATCTGTATCTATCTAGGTGTATAGAGATCTTTTCAACAACATCTCTGCAACACTAGCATTTATTATACCCCAGAGACTTATGATGTATTTACTCTCTTGGACATGGACATCCAGGGAAAAAATTCAGGTAATCTCAGCTCTATAAAAATGAAAATATATTGAACAATATTTTATTTCATCCTTAAACATAGAAGACTTAAAAGATACACATTTTTAGATATAAATTTTTATTGATTAAATCCAAGGAACTCTTGAAATTCAGCTTTGGCCATAATTTGAGAAATTTGTTTCTTTTCTTTGGAGAGAATTCCTGTGTGAATATCTGTATTTACATATCATTCATTCCAGAGCTTACACTGAATTTCAATGAAAGGTGAATTTTTTTAGTAAAAGTTATGAACTCAATTATAAAATATATATTTTGAAGAAAACACATGGGAGATACAAGTTTATGCTACAATGAAAATTTGGTAAATGTACATGATACTAAATGCATGAATTAGATTTATGTGTTACACCATACATTTATAAATATATAATTTACAATGCTAACAATTAAAGAGAAAAACCATCATCTGTGGTAATCGGTTTATGTTCACTGGCTTCTTTTTGTTTTTAATTCTTGCTTTGAATTATTCTTGGAAAATGTTTCCTTACTTTTGGAGAATATATATTATTGATGTAGTATATGTATCAAAATATTGTCAGAATAAACATAAAACATGAATCGTAATAAATTATATATCCAGTCTTGTTCCATCAAGGAAAATAATATCAATTCCGTTATTAATTCAAGTATATATATATATATGTATATAACTGTACATTTCCAATTTATTATTTCAATTACTCATTCTATGAATAATGTGTATTTCCCTCAAGCTAATATGTGAAATCTGATTCGACATTTTACAAACTTAGAAACACTCTTATTATTAGGCTTATAAAACAATTATTCTTTTAATTGAGATGTTCCTCTTTTTTGATGTTATCTTTCCTTGCCAATTGTTCAGCATTTATACAAAGGCTTTGTTTAAAATTTAAGTTAAAAGAAGTAGACAAAAAAGCATTTAACAGGGTCATTCTTTAAATTTGAAGAGTTCCTGTGCTTTGTAATGCATCAAACAGTAATTTGTAACTGACAGTTTTCTTACCTAGAGTGCTTCTCAGTCTAGAGATTGTTCTCCAAAGCCAGTCAGCTGAGTAAATGTCAGTAGCTCAAAAAGTAAATTATAGTGCAAACAGCGTTGATATTTCTATGAATGGGAGAAAAGCATATTTATTTTTAAAATGTAGAATTTTATTTAAAACAAGTGAAAACCTTCTATTGTGACCTTTACAAGATTCCAAACAGTGACGAATTTGGTCATTACAAATAACCTTTTCCAGAAAGAGCTTTACCATTCGGGACTTTCATTCGGTAATATATGTGAATTAATTTCCTTTCCACAAAATAACTCATGATATTAAATTTTTTATGAGATATTTTATCCCAGATATTGCAGTTTTATACACATTTGAGAAGGGGAAAAAAGCAAGGGAGGGAGTATACGTTAGTCATTCATTTTAACTCATGTGGAGGAAATAATTCATCCATATTCTTTTCTTCTTTCTCTACAGAATGATATTGTATCTGTGTGAACTTTGTTAGGTAATTGTTTTTCCCAACATTCATTATAGGGCTTAGTAGAATTCTATTTGGAAGCTTCATTCTAAGGCAGTTTGCACCTTAACAAACAGGTTGGAATCTCTGCATTAAGTCATTTATTTGGAATCTGTTATTACTTTTTACCATATAAATAATATTGTGTATCGTGGTTTAAGGTTATTTCCCAAGGTAGTCTTCACTATTTTTTTTAACTCATGGGGACTCAAAGAGGAGATATATATATATATATATATATATATATTATATAAAATTATGAAAATAGATAAAAGAGTGGACAAATATTAGAAGTCCTAAGTAGATGGCATAACAACATCTCCATTGAAATACGGATTTAGGCCTTTTTTCAGTAATATATGAAAGACAATGAACTTTCTTAGCCACTGCTTAAAATGTTAGCCACAAATTCTATCCTTTTATCCAGTTTACGTTTCTTCATAACCTTTATGTTATTGATATTATATTTATTTTCTTCTTCCCCTGGAATGAAAGCTCATTGTTGTAGTCATGTTTGTCTTGTGTAAGTTCATGTGGAATCCCCAGGAGCTAGAACAGTAACTAGCATACAGTAGCACTAAATAATTATCTGTTGAATGAATGGATACATGAATGCATACTGATGCAAGGGCTTAGTTGCTTTGAAACATGATTCACCTTGATAATACATGATTATATATATTTTATCTTACCCACTGCAAACAATAAACTGTCTCTTACTGGGAAGAAATTTGTAGACACCTATTTAATAACTGCTTTGCAGATAAATTTCTTGTTTGAACCATTGTCCCCTATTCCAAATCTCCTTCCATGCAGTTGTTTGGCTTTCTCTTTGGACCTTATTTCAAAGCCATGACTCAAGTAGGTCACTATCTTCTCTGCTTCATGAATCAGCTACTATGTGGTTTGAAGTTGCGTGGGGGGATAATGAAGTTAATGATAGAGACAGAGTTTCATTTTTTTGTTTCTTTTTTATTTTATTTATTTGTTTTTAAATTTTTACATTTTATTTTACTTAAATCCAAGTTAGTTAACATATAGTATAACAATGGTTTCAAGAGTAAAATAAAGTGATTCATCACTTATGTGTAACACCCATTGCTCATCCCAAGAAGTGCCCTCCTTAATGCCCGTCACCCATTTAGCCCATCCCTCTGCCCAATATCCAGCCAGCCAGCATAAGAGACTCTTAAATACAGAGAACAAACTGAGGGTTGCTGGAAAGAGACAAGTTCACTGTGAAGCCCTCTATTAAGAAGTAAACAGGGATAAAAACATGACTTGAAAAAATCAAAATGAGAAAAAACATCCATAATCTACCTAAATTACACTACATTGCATAAATTAATTATTTGCTCTTTTAGTCTGTTTGGATCCTGAAGAGCTGAGAGAAATCTATACATGCTTTACCTATAAGCATGTCAAAATGGACAATGGGAATCACAAGGGTGATAAAACAGCCTATTATTAATGGTGATGGCCAACCATATTTCCTCGTTTCTTTGTTTCAGAGGTAAGCACTCAACTCATGCCTACAGAAAATATGTTCCCTGATTGGAACACAAAAGATGCATGAAAACAAAGTATTATTAATTTTTCAATATTCCTTTTTGACACAGATAATATGGGACTTAAGCTTTACCTTAATAAATACTGATCTGGAAGTTTATCTGTTGTGAGAATTAGTCTGATTCCACATAGGATTTCAGGTACATTAATGAAATGCATACAATGAAAACCAATGGTAAAAGAGTAATAATGAGTCAGAATCAGACAATCTGTGTACTAGTATGTAAAGGGCCAGAAGTTAAATATAAGTATCAAGTATGACATGGTTAACTCGCAATTCTCACAAATATTTACTAAGCACCCAACACATGCCAAGTATAAAATAAGAGGAGTGAATACATACGATGGAAATCCTGGTCTTATTTCCACACACTTGTTTTGTGTAAGTACCTAGAATGTTCCTGGCAGTACAAAATTCACTGAGGATTCAAAGATAACTACCCTACTGAAATGTGACATATACCCTCCATCCCAATTCTAATTCCAGGTTACAATTCATTTCCATTTTCTCCTCATTTAAATACTATCATTTTTATAATTTAAAATCATTTCTTAGACATATAATTACCTAATGTATTTAATATTGTACTGGTTAAGTATATCAAAGTCACATATACTGCAATAGTCTCACTTTTACTATGAATATTTACATCCTGAATGTATAAACTTAATGTAAACTTAAATCAATATATATCTCAAAAGATCAGGTCTTTGTGAGATTTTATGCTTAGAACTATACTCTGATTCGAAAGAATATTTTCAGTGAAGATGACAGGAAGATAATAAAAGTGTCTGTTGAAGACATATATGTTTTCAAAGTGTTTGACTAAACAACTAGTACAATGGGGTTTAGATTGCAGGTTGAAATAATAGTCACTTCTGGAGCAGTTAGACATCTGACTTTGGGTGGCTCACTTGGTTAAACATCTGACTTCGGCTCAGGTCATGAACTCATGAGTTTTGAATTTGAGCCCCGCATCAGACTCTGTGCTGACAGCATGGAGCCTGGAATCTGCTTCGGATCCTATGTCTCCCTCTCTCTCTGCCTCTCCTCTGCTCACACTCCGTCTTTCTCTCACTCAAAAATAAATAAATATTTTTAAAAATTAAAATAATAATAATAGTCACTTTTCAGTGGGTTTCTATTTTGTGGCAAGAACTATGCTAGATAATCTATCTCTAATCTTGAAAACAATTTTAGGGATTATATATATATATATTTGTGTGAAGTATTTTTTTAACATTTACTTATTTTTGAGAGACAGAAAGAAAGAATGTGAGCAGGAGAGGGGCAGAGAGAGAGGGAGATACAGAATCTGAGGCAGGCTCCAGGCTCTGAGCTGTCAGCACAGAGCCAGTGTAGGGCTTGAACTCACAAACCGTGAGATCATGGGCACCTGGGTGGCTCAGTCGGCTAAGCGTCCAAATTCGGCTCAGGTCATGATCTCACAGTTCGTGGGTTCCAACCCCACGTAAGGCTCTGTGCTGACAGCTAGCTCAGAGCCTGGAGCCTGTTTCAGATTCTGTGTCTCCCTCTCTCTCTGACCCTCCCCTGCTCACGCTGTCTCTCTCTCTCTCAGAAATAAATAAAACATTTAAAAAAAAAAGCCACAAACCACATTTAAAAAAAAACACACACACAAACCGTGAGGTCATGACCTGAGTCAAAGCTGTATGCTCAATAGACTGAGCCACCAGGTGCCCCTGAGGATTATATATTTTTCTGATTTTCTATAAGGTGAATGTAGTCTTAGGGAGTTTAAGACTTGTTAGAAATCAGATACAACTAGAGCAGCTGGCATTTCATTTCTGAGTTTCCTCAAGACTTCAAAATCTCAGCTTTTTCCACTAAATATGCTGACTCTCAATCCTTAATTGATTGAACTAATCAAAAATGACACTTAAGACCAAATTACTTAGAAGTACCCCTTTAAAATCCTCCTTAATAACACTGATCCCACCAATCATAATCTTACTGTCTAAATACTGCAGAAGTTTTTAGCATCTTTGCCTTTTGAGAAATAGTTTGTCTTACAGCATTATTATTTACTTACTTGTTTTGGCTCCTTCACTAAATTATATTATGGAATACTGACATCAAGTTTAAGCATATATTTTATAAACTCTGTTTAAATCTTTATCCTTTGGCCAACTCAGCATATCAGAAGGATTTTTTTTTTAAATTTTTTAAATGTTTTATTTATTTCTAGCAGAGAGAGAGAGAGAGAGAGACAGCGTGAGCAGGGGAGGGTCAGAGAAAGAGGGAGTCACAGACTGAAACAGGCTCCAGGCTCTGAGCTGGTGGTCAGCACAGAGCCCGATGCATATCAGAAGGATTTTTACATATTAGCTTATCACAGCAAAACTCATTACTGATTATATAACGTTAAAAGCTTTTTTCCAAGCTGCCTGGATCACAAAGGTGCCCTAGCTTGCACCTGTCCTGATGGCATTATATGTATCTCCTCAAATAGGAAGGGACATTTTTAGTTGATTGTATGTACAGGCATACAAATCTCCTGCTATATGGATAGTCTTCTTGTGGTTGGCAGAAAAAGATTCCCTCCTTCCCAAAAATGTCGACATCCTGTTCCCCGGAACCTCTGATTATGTTATGTTACCTGGCAAAGCAGAGTTAAGATTGAAGATAGAATTAAGATTGCTTATCAGCTGATTTTGAGAAGGTAATCCTGTATTACCCAGGTAGATCCAATGTGATTACAAGAGGGATTTGGAGGGATAACTATGGAAAGTATCTGAGTGAATGTGATAAAGGTTGGATGAGCCATCCTTGCTTTGAAAATGGCAGAAGGGAAGCATGAACCAAAGAAAGCAAGGAGACTCTATAAGCTGGAAAGGCAACAAAGAAATAGATCCTCCCCTAGAGCCTCTAAAAAAAACTGTAGCTCTTCCAACATTTTGATTTTAGCCCAGTGAGACTCAGTTTTAGATTTTTGAACTATAGAAAAGGAAAATAATAAGCTTGTGTTGTTCTAAGCCACTACATTTATGGTAACTTATTATAGCATCCATAGAAAATTAATATACCTCTCTTGACTGCTGTTCCTTCTAGGCCAAAAGCAATTTGGTAGATGTCAGCATATAAAGATGTGTCAGATTCAACTTCCTCTTTTACACTTTGTGTTTAGTTCTCACCCATTGGTAATTGTTTCATTGGAAGATCAGGAAAAAGACATTTTTCCTACAATAAAGTTCTGGCCTTGTGCTGTAGTCACAGGGTACAAATCGTGATTACATGCTCTGAGAGCCTGTTTGATTCTTTTCTGTTAGTCTTAAACATAATTTTTTGAGAGAATGAATTACTGAATGAATAAGCATGAAAGTAACCTAATGTTTATCTTCCTACTAGTACATGTGTGAGCATTTCTCCCCAGGACAAAAGTTAGTTCTGATTTTTTTTCCGATGGAACAAAAAGAGTTTGCTTAGCAATATACAAATTTGAATTACTTTAACTCTAAATGACTCATGTTTTCTAAGTTTTAGAGGAGTGTAAAAATAAAAACATCAGAGCAAGTTCTTCATCTAAACAACATTTAGAAGATACAGAGCAAATTTTAACATATGCATCTATTATCCCAATGCAATTATATTCCCCAAATTATATTTCCGTGCTAGGTCAGTTTTGCTTTTATATTCCAGAAACAGGTAGTTTGTATCATATGGTAAAGAGAGGGAGGGATGGAATATATGTAAGTTTTAGCCCCACAAAGATGTTCTTCAGCTTGTGCAATGTCTTGAAATGTGTAAAGAAGAACTCTATTTAACATATGTCCATTTGGGAAAAATCTACAATCAAGATTTTCTTTTTTTTATAAAACATTTTCGTATTCTTGGACATGGCAGGTGTGACATTCCTGCTTCCTTGGTAATTCAAAGAGACCTCTTATGTTCCATCAACCTTTGTCATTTCTACTCTCTTTTCAAGCTGAGCCACCTGTGCTTTTATAATATTTGCTTGTGTTTTGTATTGGTCTCTTGTCTTCTCCACTAAATATGATAAAGAAGTTAGCCTCCTGTTTTTTTTTGTTTGTTTGTTTTTTGTTTTTTTCACTTAAAAAACACTATTTGCCAGGAGGGGATGTTTATTTATTTTCTTCTTTACTTTTTGGAACAGACAAACATGTTTGTTTGTTTTTTAATGTTTATTTCTTTTCGAGAGAGAGCGCGCACATAGGGGAGGGGCAGAAAGAGAGGGAGACACAGAATTCCAAGGAGTTTCCAAGCTCTGAGCTGTCAGCAGAAAGCTCGATGCGGGGCTCGAACCCATGAACTGTGAGATCATGATCTGAGCAGAAGTTGGATGCTTAACCAACTGAGCCACCCAGGTGCCCCAGAACAGACATATATGTTTTAGCATCCTCCTTTGAGTTATGAAGAGATATGAAGATAGGAGATGAAGCCAATGACCTCTGAGTGCAATAGCACCTATTGTTCACACTAATCATCTCAATCTTCCCTCAGGAATGGTCATTATCTACAAAAGGAATCTATTAGAAAGCCAGCACCTAACCCAGGCCCCTAGTCCATTTCTTTGTATCGTACCTGGTGTGTGGCTCATTTTCCATGAATGGTTGCATGAGTCTAAGCTTCAGGTATTTCCCAGGGGTGTATGAAAAAGGCATGTAGGTAAGCCAGAGAGCAAGCATGAACCAAACTACCTGCTTTATTAATGACGAGCCAACATCCATCTTATTGTTCCCTCGTTATCTCATTCCATTTGTTATTATTTAGCAAACAATTCAATTGTGGTGGATATAAAATTTTTTAAGGTCAGGTATGGTAAGTTTTATGAAAAACTAATAAAGCAGATACAGGAGGATAGAGATTGATGGTGGAAGAGAGACTACTTTTTTATTGAGCCATCCAAGGTTTCTTTGTTCATCTCCTGAACAGAGAAGGAAAGACTATGAATACCTTGGTAAGGACTGTTGAGATAGAGGAAACAGGTTTTTCTTGTTGGTAGCCCAGCTAGGAGTGAGAGAGATGGAAATAATAAATAATAGTCTCAGAGAGAATGAAGGACCTATTTAGTAACACTTTAACAGGAGATCTGTTGAGTAAAAGCTCGACCAGAATCAGGTCTTCTACTTCCCCAGTCTAAACCTTGAGATCTGTATACTTACATGTTCCCTTGGAGACTAATAGCTTAAGAATAATGATTAGAAGCCCAGATAATTGGCTCGTTTTAAGGAGTCATGGAGAGACAGTGACTTAGGAAGTAGCAAAGACAATAGGGCACCTAGAGAAACATGGTTCTGCCTGCTAGAAATGTGGCCCAATGGCTAGTAAATTTTGATCCACTATTCTTTCTCTTTTGGGAAAGAGTAAGTAAATGGGTGAAGATTCAACCCTTAGCCATCTCATGACGTAGAGAGCTGTGTGGAAATCTCTTTAAGGAAAAGTGAGTCTAGGAAGAAAAATATGTCCTGCTAACACTTATCATTAGCTATTAATGATGCAGCTTATCATTTTGAAAGTCACTTGATGTATGGGAGATGCCATGGCATAAAACTTCTAAATAACACTGTTTTTAAACGATTTGCCAATGATACCTACTTTATTATGACACCTTTGCTTTAGTCTGTCCATAAGAAAATTGCTAACAACCATTAATTGTGAACTGTTAATGTGAATTTTTTATGATTTCAGGCAAAAACATGACTGTTTATTGACTGTTTACTGTATTACAATTTTTTAAAATTAATTTGCTATAAATTTTATCAAAATAATCTCAGGCAGATGTGAAGACAATAGTCTTAAAGGAAATCAATATTGGGTCAATATGTTTCTTATCTATTTTTAACTGTCCATTGAAAATGATTAGTTATAATAATATGCCTAATAATAAGATCTCAACCCCATAGATGAACTAGTCTTTTAACAAAGGGAAGATATGACATGGTAACATGACCATTCCTTTTCACATAAATATCAAGCCATTTTTTAAATAGATCCTGAATTGCAAATTATAATTTTTGTAATTATAATTTTTTTTGTTTTGATCATATGAAACAAGAAGATGCTTACGAATGAGTCATAGAAATGATGGGGAGGTTAATTATTTTGTAATTCTCCCCAATAAAAGTAGGTTTGCTTGTTCCCATTTGTTGAAAAGAATCACTTAATACATTCATATTAAAAAATGTTTATAATAATGCTACCACACTAAAATAATAATCATTGTTAATGGTTCTGTATATATTCTCTCAAATGTTTCTTTTCTGACATACATGACTTTTTAGAAAAATAGAGTAATATTGTGTATATTTCTTTGAATATTTTTCCCCACAATACAATATACTGTGGTTCTATTTCAATGTCAAAAAATATACATATACGTTAGCTCCATAAATTACTTTATTCTTATAGTAGACATTACTATATATATATGTACATACATATATATATAGTGACATATTCTAAAATGTGGACACCCCATATTTTATTCAACCTTATAATTATAAAGAAAATTGTGGTGAACATCCATGAAATAGTGATTTTTGTAGACTTTTGTGGGGACAGTGTAGACAAAGAAAATTATTACAAGAACAATGTATTCAGATTTTGTAATTTTGTATACATCTTTCTAATTTTTCTATGGAAAATTTATGTGATTTTTCTCACTATCAATGTATTGAAGTGTTTATTACAAGACTGTCTTTACTAGAAAGTATTAATTTCTTCATCTTATAAGAAAGAAGGGCAGATAAATTTTTCTACAAAATAACTGGTATTAAAAAATAAAACTTTCTTAAAAATTAAATGTTATTAATGTTTTGATTATAAAGAACATTTTATATATTCAGTTGTGAGTGAAGCTAAATATCTTCATATTGTTAAAGTTTTAAAATTTTCTACTTGTATCCTTTACCTATTTTAAAAAGATTTTTTATGTTTACATATTTATTAGTCCTCTTCATCTTTTATGAACACTCACTATGTTATGATATCTTTTTACATTTTCACTACTTGACTGTGACATTTTTGTCAAATTGTCACTTTGTATCTGAAATACACAAATTTATGATAATTCTTCTTCATTACATCTGCCTCTGTTAAGATCATATGTTATTTGTTTGTCGTGTTTTGCTATGGATGGATCTCAAACAACTAAAGATTTCAATTGTTTTTATTATCCTATTTCATGAAGAAATGACTCAGTTACAAATGAAACTATAGATAATTTATACTGGCTTACAAATAGGTTCCCTCAAAATAGGAAAAAAGAATACCAAATTTTCTGAATCCTACTACCTATTAAATTTTTCATCAATTAATTATCGAATACCTCCAATATGTAGTGTACATGCTCTGGAGTCCAATGTCTTATTCTATTTCTGGCTACAGTGACCTACTAGGTGAAGAGTTTCTGGGGCTCTTTAAGCCATTTCCATCCCACTCAAGTGCTTTTCCATGTAACACTGTATTTTATAGATTTTTTTCACTTGGCAATACCTCTAATTTTATAATTTGCTCTTAGTTTACCTCCTGTTCAGCTTCCTTCAGTGACTTCTCTTCATCCTTTCAGTTAAGTCATGTTTTCATTCCTCAGGTTCTCTCGCTTAACAGGACCATTTTAATGATGGCATATGCTCACGTATGTTCAACTATCACCTCTGTGTAGTTGATTCTTGGAACTGTAACTTTGACCTATGACTAGTAGCCTCTTTGGGGACCTAATAAATGTTGAATAATGAGTGAATGTACAAAAAGGGTGATAACACACAACTTGGAGTTAGAAAATCTGTGGTTTGTGGCACTCTTATGGCATTTATTCAACAACTATTTATTCAGCATTTACTATTAATGTGGCACTACACAGTTATGGTGATAAATCAATATGTTAGTCCTAGGAAAAATCATTTTACTCAATTTTAAAATGGGATTTATAATGCTTTCTTACATTCAGGATTTTTTTGAATGTCAACATATATAATGCATATTAATTTGTTTACTTATATATGATGTTAGTAGAAACAAAAGTTATAAAAGTTCACAACGCTTTTCAAAATAGTTTGAGAAAAAAATGAAGCATTTTTGGAATGAAGTATTCGGAGCTGAAAGCTGTCAAGAAACCGTTTTATTAAAGTAGCGGGAGTGAAATGCAAGCCAGAGAGAAGCCTTTATTATGGTATGCAACTGCATTGTCTTAAGACAGAATATTGGAATGTCTATAAGATAATGTGATTTGAATTTAAGACCAGATAAAATAGATTCCTGTTGTGTAGTTTGAGAGTTCTCTTACATGAAAAGACATATATTACTTGGTAAAATCCTCATAATAAAATAAAGGTCACTAGAGAGTCTAAGAATGAAGTTCTATTGATTGCTCAATTAAATACCTGACTTTCAGGGACCCAGTTCAGGACCTATCATTGTGCGCACACACCTAGACATATCCTCTGAAATGGAAGTAGAGAGGGAAGAAATTGCTGTACCTTCAACCACATTATAGAAGCAACCATAAGCCTTCCCCTGAAGTTAAAGATGAATCAGTTCAGGAAAACTTTGAGCCTCACATGTGCTTCATACTCAAATTGACTAGAGACGAAAGAATGGCCGTTGTCTTTAACCCCTTGCATAGTGCAGCTTTGGACTTGCATTATGACTTTTGGAAAGACTTTTCCCAAGCTTCTCAACACATGAACTGAGAATGCCCCTTCTGTTGCAAATCTCTGTTCTTGCAAGAAGGTGGAGGAAAAGCAGAGAACATCAGAGACAGACAGTATCTGATTACTGCCTTTTGTTGAATTTTAACTTTGAACTAGACTTATTACCACTAAAGATGCACTCTTTAAATAAAAATGAAGTATTTACTTTTCAGATTATAAAAGGAATCAATATCACTGATGAAAATATAGAAAGTTGCAGAAATTTTAAATAAAGTATAAAATAAATTTACCAGTGAGAAGAGGTCTTTCTAAAAATTGGCTTTTAAAAATTTTTTATATATTTTTTTCTGGTTTAATAGTATGATGTAAGCATTTCACTGTGTTTTGTAATACTTTTGAATACTTGTTTTGCATACTTAAAGTATTCTTAATAATGAATGATAGCCCATCTTTTTTAAAAAAAAATTTTAGTGTTTTATTTTTTTCTGAGAAAGAGAGACAGCATGAGCAGGGGAGGGTCAGAGAGAGAGGGAGACACAGAATCTGAAACAGGCTCCAGGCTCAGAACTAGCTGTCAGCACAGAGCCCGATGTGGGACTCGAACCCATGAACCATGAGATCATGATCTGAGCTGAAGTTGGACACTTAACCGACTGAGACACCCAGGCACCCCTGATAGCCCATCTTTGAAGGCATTTCAATTTCTTACATTGAACTATATGAAACTGTTGTATACCCAAAAGTTAAATATCAGCAATTTCATATCAGAAACATCATATATAATATTTTATAAAGACTGATTATTGAACTAGTGCCTAAAGTTTTAATATTATACACTTTACTTTTTTATGTTATTGTGAAATTAATTGCCTAAATAACAGTAAAAGGTATTTAAAATTTACTCATAAGATGCTATTAAATATTTTTATTCTGTTGGCATTCTATTAGTCAGAAGTACTAGATTAAAAATATAGAATTTAGTAATATATATTTTAGTATAAATCTGTAGTAATATATAATCATAGTGTATGGAATTTGTCTTTCATCATTTGAGTATGTGGGATTTGAGTTTCTTATGTGTATAATTTGTTGGGCTTTAAAATATTCTATGAAGATAAATTCTATTTATACTTGGACAAATTGCTCTGAAAACATACTTCTGCTTGAAAAGTATTCCTGGTTCCACAGAATTGTATCATTTAATAAAATTTTATTTTAAATTTAGATTTGATTTTGCAGATGCTATGAGACTCATGTATAAAATAAAACAATATAGGAAAAGACAGTTAACCTTTATTAATTTCTTTTTTTAAATTTTTATTTATTTTTAGGAGAGAGAGAGAGAGAGACAGCGTGAAGGAGGGGGGGTTCAGAGAGAGAGGGAGACACAGACTCCGAAATAGGCTCCAGGCTCCGAGCTGGCAGTCAACACAGAGCCCGATGCGGGGCTCGAACCCACTACCGCGAGATCATGACCCAAGCGAAAGTCAGACGTTTAACCGACTAAGCCACCCAGGAGCCCCCCTTTATTAACTTCTTACTATGTGTCAGACTATTCCTTTCTAGGTGTTTATTCATTGATTTAATAGTCTCATGATCACACACTGATTGATAGGGCATAGAGTTGCCATAACTAAGAAAAACAAAAAACAAAACAAGATGTCAAATTTGAATTTCAAATAGAAAACAAATAACTTTTTTTTCAGTATGAGCATGTCACATGCAATATTGGGCATATAATTATAGCAAGAGTACTTGTTTTCTGATATTCAAATTTAACTGGGCTTCCTGCATTTTATATAGCAGTTTAAATAGGAACAAATTCAACCTTTTAAATGATTTTTCTATATGGGTTGAGCATCTTACACTACAATGTATATAAGAGTTATCTGAGGATTGGGAGGGTCATGGGTGGCTCAGTTGGTCAAAAGACCAACTTTTGAGTTTGGCTCAGTTCATGATCCCAGGGTCATAGGATCAAGCCTTGGGTTGAGCATCATGCTGAGGGTATAGTCTGCTCAAGATTCTCTCACTCCCTCTCCCCCTCTCCTCTATTCCTTCTTGTAATCTCTTTCTAAAAAACACACACACACACACACACAAAGAAAGAAAGAAAGAAAGAAAGAAAGAAAGAAAGAAAGAAAGAAAGAAAGAAAGAAAGAATTTATTGGAGAACTTTGTTAAAATGCAAGTTCTTATTCCTACCAAACTTCCAGGTAGAGTCAAGTCGCCTGCTCCTGACCACATTTCAACTATCAACAAATGTGTAGCAGGAAAGTAAAAGAAGGAAAAAAGAAAGAAAATAGAAAAATAGAACAGATATCCAACATAGTAAAAGAGTTGGAAGAGTTAAGGCAAAAGCTTCCATTCATGTGTTGTTGTCCTTCAAGTCAAAAAGCTAATCCCCTAGCATAAAGAATAAAATCAAAACAAATACTAATAATTAATATCTAATTCACTTATCATATAAAACAATTTAATTAAATTATCTTAATTCTTTGGAAGAAACTGAGAAAAGAAAAACCAGCAACTAACGACACGAATACTAAAGTGATAGCTGTATGCACACAAATGCATGAATACACACATGTGTATATGTAAATATAGAGATATCTTTTCACAGGCTCCCACCAACTGGTAATTCAGCTGCCTGAATACATTAAGGTGGATATACAGAGATAAATATCAAGGCAGAGTTTTAACTACCTCTGTTGATTGTCCCAATCATGAACATACAATTAACCACTACACCTGTCAGAGTCAGCAATTGGTCACTGGGAAAGGCAAGTATGAGACCAGGATAATGAAAGAAAGCAGAGTAATGGAAAAAGCAGAGAGTCAAAAATGTCTCCTGTAACTATCTGTTAGGGATTAAAGCGTCTGTTCATCTTTTTTTTGAGAAAGGAGGAGGTAGGATTAAGAAAAGTGAGGAGAGATGAAGAAAGATGGAAGAGAGAAAAAACTGTAAACATGCTACCCGACAGTGTGGTTTGAGATTGTAGGGAATTGTGTAATGCATGTTCTTTCCCATAATTTAGTATGCCTCTCCAACCTGGACAGGTGTTCAGTAGCTTACTGTGAGTGTTGAGAATTCAACATGGGGACCAAGGTACATAGCTGTGGGAATCTCCGTCAAATCGATGAAATAATTACACCCATGCAGTTAAAAATCCTACCAATTCCAAATAGATATTTTGAGAAGGATTAGCCCATATGGTCATGCTTAAAGTTACATAATTTTTTCTTGGATTGAAATTATCCCACTTAGAAAGTTGAAATTGATTTTTTTTCTATTAAAAGAAGCATTTAAATCAATGTAAACAGTTTGCTAGCAATTTGCCTTTCAAAAATATCAGCTCAAAATAAGGATGAGTTTTGTAAGGGTAATTCCTACTGAAATTGTACCAGTATATGCTAACAATCATCACCATTAAATAATAGGAAAATCACCACTACTAAGAGAAAAAGGTAATGAAGTCAGTATTACCCTTATCCAGGGTTGTCTAGCCCAAAAGTTATCCTATATATACCTTTCACTTCCTTGTGGATTATGAACTATTGATTCTTTCTAATATGAGGGGTTTTTTTTCTTTTATGTTATAAATTCTGGAGTAACATAGAGCTAGATTTGCTTAAGCCAGTGATTCTCAAAGTGTGATCAGGCATAACAGCATAATATAACAGACATAACTTGGGAACTTGTTAGAAATGTAAATTACCGGGCTCCATCTCAGATGGATTTAAAAAGAACTCTTGGGGGGCAACTGGGTGGCTCAGTCGGTTCAGCGTCCGACTTCAGTTCAGGTCATGATCTTACGGTTCATGGGTTCAAGGCCCATGTCGGGCCCTGTGCTGCAAGCTCAGAGCCTGGAGCCTGTTTCGGATTCTGTGTCTCTCTCTCTCTGTCCCTCCCCTGTTCACACTGTCTCTCTCTCTCTCTCTCTCTCAGAAATAAATAAAACATTAAAAAAATAAATAAAAAGAACTCTTGGGTGTGGGATCAAGAAATATCTATTTAGGGGCACCTGGGTGTCTCAGTTGGTTGAGCATCCGACTTTGGCTCAGATCATGATCTCACTGTTGGTGGGTTCAAGCCTCACATCAGGCTCTGTGCTGACAGCTCAGAGCCTGGAGCTTGTCTTCAGATTCTGTGTCTCTCTCTTTCTCTGGCCCTCCCCCACTCATGCTCTCTCTCTCTCAAAAATAAATAAAACATTTAAAAAAAAAAGAAATATCTATTTACATGCCTCCATGGCATTCTCATGTTCTCTAAAGTTTGAGAACCAAAGTCTCAAGCAATAATTGCTTCCCTTTTTAAGATTTTCTGTCCCTCAACATGTTTCTGAATATCTCTAGAGAGTTCCTTAGGGACAGGAGTGACTTAGCATCAAGGTGAGCTGATGACTACTTTAGGCAACCTCTTTATGATTGTGAAGTAATTTTGAATACTTCAACTTTTTAATAGCATTCCTAAATGGTAATGTCCCTGCTCACAAATATGACTTGTGGAAATGAAATTGTATTACATAGATGTGTAGGTGTTTTTGAAAGTGAAAATGGTTTAAGGTTTAGGAACATTTTGTTTACAGAATTTATTTACAAGTAGCAACTCAAAAATGTCTGTATGCATGATATAAAATATAAACCACTTATGCAAGACTCTAGTCATTACAACTTGTGCTGTTGTAAATCTCATCCTTGAATTACATTCAGAACAATTGTATAATAAGTGAATTCAGTCAGAATTATGCAGTGTCTTGATTACCATCAGTTTACTGAAGATTGCCATCAAGAGAATTAGCTCACAAAACTGGAGTTAGCAGTCAACATGGCTCTTAACAACCAATACAAACCCACTACAACAGTGAAACTCCCATGGTTGATAACTAGAATGCAATTGGTAAAGTACCAATGGTCTTAGATAAGGCAAGACAAGATCATTTGAATAGGTTATGCAATAAGGCAAAAGTTAGTGACATGAGAAAAATGCATCTGGCTTCTTAAGTTGTATAGTTAAAAATTTTTGCAATAGAGAAAAATTTTAAAAGGTTTCAAGCTAGGAATATCTGGACATATTCCCCCTTGTTTGACTTCAATACTGCCAGGCAACTAGGCCAAGGATATTAGGCTTTGTTGTAGTTATTTTTTATTTTTAAGCTTATTTTTTTATTTTAGTAATGTCTACACCCAGCCCATGAGATCAAGAGTCACATACTTTTCTAACTGAGCCAGCTGGGGGCCCCTGCTCTGGGTTACCATAAAGACATCTTACTTACCTCGTTCCAGCGCATGCAAGGATGATTAAAATATTCCTGAGGATGTTCCAAGTGTTTTCAATCCCTTTAAGAAAGGGCATTGCTTTGATGGATACGCATTTAATATTTATTCAAAATCACACAGCTATTTATATTTGGTGCATGCCCTGATTTAGAATTACAGTATTTTTGAATGTAATGTAAAACTTACATAGATTGATAATGTTCACATTTGTGGCATGTATTACATTTATGCTAATGAACTCATTATGAATTGCTGATGTAGACAACAAAAATATATTCAGTAAAGGTACTTCAGAATATATTTTTGTTAATTAGGATAAAATCATTTATTAAATTTCTATTATTTTTCAAACAATTTTGTGTAATTTAGAAATTAATTGAATGTGACAATAGCATAAGAGTGTTTTTCATCAACAACTACAGTTTTGACACTGCTCCATAAGGCCACATTATTGTTTGTTTTATTTAGCAAAATTGGGAGGTACAGACCTGTCACTTAATTAAACTTGTAACAGAAATATGAAATATTATACCTGTTAAGTTATTGCCAATGATAATTTAATAATAGAAATAATAAAGCAAGAATTAGATTATGGTTATTGATATAATTAAATGTTATAAATGAATCAAAGCAATTAATCAATTGCACCAGTCTTTCAGATATGAAGTGTGAAGCATTTTTTGAAATTAGCTTCACAAATATTTCAGTACTTGTTAGATTAAGAAAGTGTGTTCAGGGGCACCTGAGCAGCTCAGTTGGTTAAGCTTCCAACTTCATTCAGCTCAGGTCATTGTCTCACAGTTCACGAGTTTGAGCCCCAAATTGGGTTTGCTACTGTCAACACAGAGCCAGCTTCAGATCCTCCTTGCCTCTGTCCCTCTTATTCTCTGCCATTCATGCTCACTCTCTCTCTCTCAAAAAAAATAATTTTTTTCAATAAAATAAGGGGGTCCTGGGAGGCTCAGTCGGTTAAGCATCCGACTTCAGCTCACGTCATGATCTTAAGAGTTCAATCCCCATGATAGGCTCTGAGCCTGCTTCGGATTATGTGTCTCACACATTCTGCCCCTCCTCTGCTCTTACTCTGTCTCTTTCTCTATCTGTCTTTCTCTCTCTCTCTCTCAAAAAAAAAAATAAACATTAAAAAAATAAAATAAAATAAGAAAGTGTATTCAAACTCGTGGTCAAAAAGTTGAAAGTGTGAAAAGCCAAATTTTGTGGGAATGTTGCATAAATGGGCTTCAGAGCAAAATCTTAGAATGCAGAGTATCTAGCCCCCAGGGATTATGAAAACCGTAAAATACCACATTATTTAAGTGTGAGGTTACCACTACTCTTTAGCAAATTGATGTATGATGATGGATATATAAATAAGATGAACCATCAGTATTTAAGTATGAAAGGTGAAAATGGTAAGGAAATGTTAAAGATATTGGTCAAAAAGCACTGCTTGGAATTCACCTTGACTTTAAAATCAGTCCCAGATAAATATGTCAATGGATAAGAAATACTACAGCAACCTTTCATCTAACCAAATAATGAGATTGCTGTCGAAGATAAAATAAACCCATGGACAAGTTCTAAACTTTATCTTTCTCTAAGCCTAAGATTTTTCTCCCTGGAACTTATATAACTTTGGAAAATAAAATATCCTTGGGAAAAAATAAAAATAATTTTCCCTTCTTTCAGCTCTGACATTTTTCTAGTCTCTGAAAAAATTTCTGTAGAGCCAGAATCACTTGGTGTTAAGCATTTAGGCTCAGCCCTGCCCCATGTGCTGCCTGTCTTGATGCTTGTTTGGGAGATATTTGAGGAACAATGCCAGCACTTATATAATAATATCAGGGTACCTTATTCAATTGTGATTTGATTCCCAACTGGTACCCTATCTTGATAACTGAGTTACTACCTCTAAATTCCTCTGCCCTTTTTAGGACCTTATTCTTCTAGTCATGATCTCTCTGCCTATTTCATTGTGTAATTTGCCTTAATGTTTGTCTTTATAATATTGCTTTTCTCTTCATGCTCCTCTTTCCACCAACTCTGCCTTACCTTTACTACTCAAAACCTAAACCAGAGGTTAGGTCCCTGCCACCTGCTAAGAGACATTGTGGATCCAAACTGTTTGCTTTGTGGCCCAGACTTCTGGTGCTAATTCCCACTATATTCTGTGAGTCATAGGTTGGAATAACTCAGCCTATGACTTGTAGATTGCTTGGCTGGTCATTGAATGAAGTATGTGACATTCTAATGTTTAGGTAAATGAGAAACAAAAGCACTTTAAATCAAGAAAGAAGAGGGGCGCCTGGGTGGCTTAGTCGGTTAAGCGTCCGACTTTCGCTTAGGTCATGATCTCGCGGTTCGTGGGTTCGAGCCCCGCATCGGGCTCTGTGCTGACTGCCAGCTCAGAGCCTGGAGCCTGTTTCAGTCTGTGACTCCCTCTCTCTCTGACCCTCCCCTGCTCACACTGTCTCTCTCTCTCTCTCCTAGAAATAAATAAAACATTTAAAAAAAATAATAATAAATCAAGAAAGAAGAAGAAGCCACAGATAAACATCAAGGGGCAACTGTGTTCACTGTCCAAGGTTTCACATGGGGGTGTATTATGCACCTACTGTGTCAATTAAGGCACATTATTGTGAATAAAATCTACCATGTAACTAGACTAGACTAAATTGGAAATTGTGGAGAGATGCAAAAATGTACAATTTCCGTTTTTGAGTATGTGTATTCTAGCTATGGAGGCAAAGATAAGAAACATATAAGGATGCTTAGAAGATAGTTTTAACAATAAGAATTGAATTGCCTCCAGTTAAAAAAAAATGTACCAACATTTTTGACAATTGATATAGGATGACAGTGGGATTAAGGTGTGGAACAGAATGTTTGAAATGTAGCCAAACCTGTAATCCTTTTCATTTTTGCAACCGGGGGTATTCCATGTCTACTTCTTTAGGTGCAGAGTAGAGAGAGAAAGGCATCTTTGCTCTTTCCATACGTGGCATCTCTATTTCTAGCACTACACTCTTGTGAAAGGTAGAGTGATATTATCACTGAGTAGATTGCACATGCCTGATAGTAAACAAGCAAGCAATCAAAACACCCAAGACTGACACTAACTCTTCACTGTGTAATACCTTCAGCATTTTAAATCCGTTTTGTAATTCAAACATTATCAGCCTAAACTATAGGAAGCAAACATTGCATAAATCTTCTCATTCTGAGACTTTCGAAACTAAATACTTCTGAAATGGTGATACACTCTTCTAAATACTGATGATATATGTTGCTCAAAAGACATAACTAGGTTATAGGAACATCTGTAGAAGCAAAGTGAAAACCATCAGTATATGTCAACAGCATGAGCAATGCCTCTTGGAAACCAGGTGCATCAATTAATAAGCATTCTGTAAAAGAACCATTACATTTTCAAAAATTGGGAGGTGCCCATATCTGAACGTCTGGTACAATGAAAAGGAGTATCAGAGAATACAGCCCTCAAAAGCTTAATATGAGAAATTCATCAGGGAGAAAAGTTTAGTTCATAGTTCTATAAGGGAAGCCCCTGGGATTATACAAACAAAAAGCAGAGAGAGAAGAGCAAATCCCTTGGCAACACCATTAGCATAATTGAGCACTTAAATGCGTAAGAAACAAATTGAGACCACTTAAGTAAATAAGGGGAAAGCTATGTAAAGACAGCATCAAGATGCTACAATTGATCTTTAACTGCTACCATCTCTGGAATTAAGTAAGGCTGATGCCTCTAAGAACTAGTTTCTGAGCACTGAGCTAAATGGCTAATGGCCTGAGTTTCTGCAGTGACAGCTTGAGTTTGAACCCAAGCACCAGCACCTGGCAGATGGATCATTATGGGCATGGTTCATATTTTCTTCCACACTCCGCTTTCTTATCAGGGTGCCTTGGCAGCTTGGTTGGTTAAGTGTCTGACTTTGGCTCTGGTCATGATCTCATGCTTGGTGGGTTCAAGTCTCATGTCAGGCTCCGTGCTGATGGCTTAGAGCCTGGGGCCTGCTTCAAATTCTGTGTCTCCCTCTTTCTGCTCCTTCCCTGCTTGTGCTTTGTGTGTGTGTGTGTGTCTCTCTCTCTCAAAAATAAATAAACATTAAAAAAATAGGAAAGACTCAGCTTTCTTATTTGAGAAATAATAACATAATAACATGATATAATAGTGTTATGATTTTTAAATGAGATAAAGTGTTTACCATGATGTATGGTTCATAATAAATATATTTTATTATATTTATTATTATTACTACTACGACTACTATCACTAGGTATAAAGGGGCATGTAAACTTAAAATATGTAATTACATAAGTGCAAAAGAGTGAATTTGTAGTTAATAGATTTTTTCCTTATATTAAACATAAATCAACTCACAAGATAAATATTGAATCACAACTATTTGGATCTCCATTAAATTTTTACTTTCCTGATGTAAAATTGAAAGGGAATGGACTAATTTGGATTATAAATCTTGTAATATTATAACCAAGAAGGGAAAATTAAAAAGGTGAAGTTTTGCAAATTGATTTATGAACTGTAACTGACTACTTCAAAATATAGCATCAATCTTGGTTAGTATAACTGGATATTTGGACACAAATTATTTAACTGAATGGTGGATCCACCATCTACACAATGGTTTGATCTAGTTAAGAGACATGATTATAGATACTTGCATGTGATGTTTTTGTGTTATGTTATTTATTAAATAATTTTGGCAAAGTTTTTATTGAAGTGCAAATATATATAATAAAGTCATAAATCTTAGGTTTGCAGGATGATGATTTTTTCATAAAGTGAAAACACCAGGGTAACCAGGGCTGAGATCATGGTGTAGAATATTACCAACACCACAGATGCCACGCCTGGCCCTGTTCCAGAATAGGTACAACTATTCTGACTTCTATCACCAAAGATAAGTAAAAAATGATTTTGTGCCTTTTACAAATGAAAGCATGTAAGATATGCTATTTTTTGTTTGGGATTCTTTTGCTCAGCATGAGTTAATGAGATGTGTATATTATTGCTTGAAATAGTAGGGTTTTTTTTCTGTTTCATTGCCGTATAGTAGTTTATTATATGAAGATATTATATAACTATATTTCCTGTTCTGTTATTGAGGGTGGTTATTTCCAGGTTTTAGATAACTGTGAATTGTGCTTAATGAACATGGTACTTGGTCTGTGCTGCATATGAATTGCTTGATCCTAGGGTGTGCAAAGGTTTCGTTTAAATGGAAGATACTGCAACAGATTTACATACTTGTACCAGTGTACAGCACCATCAGAAATGCTTGAGACCATTGTTGATCCATTTAAGTGCCCAGAATTAATACTGTGAGTTTCTTTAAGGTTTAACCATTCTGGTGGATATGTAGCAGTATCTCATTGTGTTTTTTTTTTTTTTTAAAGTCTGGTTATTTAATTTGAGAGACAGAGAGAGAGACAGAGAAAGAGAGAGAGAGGGCAGGTGGGAGGGACAGAGAGAGAGGGACAAGAGAGAATCCTAAGCAGGCACCATACTGTCAGCACAGAGCCCGATGCAGGATTTGAACTTATGAACCCTGAGATCATGACCTGAACCAAAATCAAGAGGCTGACACTTAACCAAAGGAGCCACCCAGGAGCCCCTCATTGTGGTTTTAATTTGTGTTTCCTAATGATTTATAACTCTGAGCACTTTTTCATATGGTTATCGGTCATTTGGATATCCTCTTTTGTGAAAATCCTGCCCAACTTTTTCACTCATTTTTTTTTTAAGAAGTTTGTTGCATGCTCATTAATTTGTAGGGTTTATTGAATAGGTTCTTTTATGGACACATGTATGACAAATATTTTCTCCTTTTGGGGGACTTGTCTTTTGAATTTCTTAAAAGTATCTTTTAGCAAACAGAGGTTTTCAAATCTCATAAAACCCAGTTCATCAATCTTTTCCTGATGATTGGTGATATTTTTATGTCTTATTTAAGGAATTTGTGCCAATTTCCAAGTCATGTGGATTTTGTACTACAATAGTGTCTAGAAGTTTATTCTATTACCTTTACCTTAATTCTAGAATCCATTTCGAATTGATTTTCCAGTGTGTTGTTTCCAGTAAAGTTCAAGGTTCATCTTTTTTCAGTTAAATACCATTTTAAAAGATTTATTGAAGTCATGTAACATCTAAGAGCAATTTCCCTGATACTCTTTTTTTAAAAAAAAAATACTATTTCAAATGATTTTGTATTCTAACAATTCAAACATTTATCTGTGGCAGCAGCTTTCTTTTAATAGTCTCAATTGCTAGGTTCACCAAAATAATCTATCTTTTGTTTAATCTACTCTCTTTTAAAATAACGTATTTTTGGTTTTATTGTACTTTGGCAGGAACGTTTCAAAACCATTGTTTTGTATCCTTTTGGTTCTAATAGCAGTAAATTGATTGAACATGTGCTTTAATAGGGATGGCCTACCAAACTATTCTCCAGCAGAAGAGATAGAGTCTGGGCTGAAAAAACAAAACTTTCTATGTATGCCCCATTCTAAGGATTATGAGAGTCTGCTTGTTATAATAATTTACCAGTGAATTTTAATTTTCATATTAATAAAGCTGACCTCAGGTGACTATTTTGTGTTAGTTGGATTCGTTGATGCATTTACCCATATACTCATTTAACAAATATGTATAAAGTACAGGCTCAGTGTTAAGTTTTGTGGATATGATGGTATACAATATAGATGTTTATATATTACAAAGTATAGACAATATACTTCTTTTTTCTCAAGAGCTTATAGCCTAACATTAGAGTTTAATTATCACCGAGTGCTGTGCTATACATAAGCTATGTACTACCTTTGTGTTTTTTAACTATGTAAAGTTTTGACTTAAATTTTCCTATAAGTTGGAGAAATTTTATAATGAACCATAACATGCCAGATTGATTATTTTTAAAGAAGCACAAAAATTAGTTTTTGAATAAATAATAACCCACTCCCAAATTCAAGAAGCATTTTATTTACTTATTTAATTTTTTTTTTTTTTAGTGTTTATTTATTTCTGAGAGAGAGAGAAAGAGCATGAGTAGGGGAGGGGCAGAGAGAGGGAGACACGAAATCCGAAGCAAGCTCTAAGCTCTGAGCTGTCAGCACAGAGCCCAACACAGGGCTCAAACTTGTGAACTGTGAGACCATGAGCTGAGCTGAAGTCAGACGTCCAACTGACTGAACCACCCAGGCATACCAGGAAGCATTTTAAAAGCATGCATAATTCTTATAATTATTTTATTATTAAAACTACAGTTTGTGAAAATATCATAATATGATGAAGTGCCAAAATTCTTTATGAAAAAAAGTTTAAGTTACAGAATAAATTCAAGAATAGAGGGACTTGAGATTATTTTTTAATTGTGGTACAAGTGTGACAGAATATGAAGTTTTAGCCTCTCACATGTAAATATGCAGAGCTATGGTCCAGTGATATTACCTCATATTAATGGCGGACAAAAGCTGATTTAAAAATATCTTATAGACTAAATAGAATTTGTAAAGCAGACAAATAGAAAAGAAATTATGTTTTTTTAGTATTGCAAAGCATGCTGAAACAAAATAATTAAGTAGTTAAGTCGTAGCTTAATTATAGCTTAGCCAACAATTCAGTGTAAGCTTAACCAAGTAAAATAGCCTGGGGGAAATTATGGATTTAGATTTCCACACCCATTGTTCATGCAGCAAAAAGCATGCTTTGTTAGCATAAACTATGTGGCCACCATTAAAATGGAATATAAGCTGCCCAACCAAATGAAGGCAAAAAGAATGGTGTATCATCAACTTTTCTGAATAATTGTATATTAGCATAGAAAACTATACTAAAGAAAACAAATTCTAAACTTGATCTAGAATGATGTTCAAATGGAAAATTCTGCAGGCTATAAAATGAGGATATAATGGGGAAAATTTAGAGATATGTTTAGACAATCAGTGAAATTATTCTTGCACAAAATCAAGCTGTCAAGATTACTTTATGTGGAACAGAATAGGAATGGCCTGATCTTTACAGAAAATTACAAGTTTAGGATAAAGAATTTTCTAAGTCTTCAACCCATCTTTACCCTCTTATGAATATTCATTAAAAGCTTAGCATTTCCCCCTTTTAATCTTTATATCCAATTCATCAGACCCTATGCAGATGATCTTTGAGATAGCACTTTTCCCACTGTCATAACTTAAATTTACTTTTATTTCACTTGTGGTTGAATGAAATGCAAAGAACTTGAGGATGCTGTTGACTCTAGTCTGTGGTCCAGTCCATCTAAACTGTACAACGTAGTTGGACAAAACTATTGTTTTATACCAATTTCTCTTACAAAAACATCCTGATTGCCAGTCGTATCAAATATAATCTCTCATCTTCCATTTTCCAGCTTCACTTTCCAACCACACTTCTGCCATTTGCTGCTATATGCTTTCTGCTATTAAAATGGCTTGATACTTTCTCCTGCATCATTCATGGGAATGATTGCATTATGTATCTGCTACTTTTAGGTAATGTTGGAAACCTATTGGCCCTTTGTAATATCATTTCCTTGTGAATATGTAGTTTGAATTCTAACAAACCTATCTCTGCAATGAACTTTTTGAATATTTTTTATCACTTTGTACTGCAAATAATTCTTATCTTATAATTTTTGTTACAAATATATTTTCAAAATAGTAGTTATCAGTCTTTACGTTATTATGCTTCAGTAACTAGCTTTCATTTTTATGCTTATCTGATTTCCCTCCTTTTTAAATCTTATTCACCTCTTGTTTTTAAATATTTATAGATTTTAGTTTTGCTTATTCATTTAATCCACTAATATGTGTTAAGTATTCAAAATGAACCAGGCACTACACTAGACACTAGAAATTCACTAGTGAACATCAAAATTGTACACTCTACAAAACGCACACACACACACACACACACACACACACACACACGTGTTGAGTTAGTTTTCTATTGCTTCTTTAATATATTATCACAAATTTAGTAGCTTAAAATGCCCATTTATTTTTTTACAGGTTTTGTGGATCAGAGGTCTAGTTGTGATGTGACTCAACTGGGTCCTCTTCCAGGGCCTCACAAGACCAAAATAAAATTATCAGCTGTGCTTAGCTTTGATGTCGAAGCTCTGGTTAAGATCCCATTTCCAAGGGGCACCTGGATGGCTCAGTTGGATAAGCATCCGACTTAGGCTCCAGTCATGATCTCACGGTCCTTGAGTTGGAGCCCCGCGTCAAGGCCCGTGTCAGGCTCTGTACTGGCAGCTCAGAGCCTGGAGCCTACTTTGGATTCTGTGTCTCCCTCTCTCTCTCTGCCCTCCCCCCACTCTAACTCTATTTCTCTCTCTCTCTCTCTCTAAAATAAATAAAAAATTTAAAAACATCCTCCTTCCAAACTGTTCCAGCTTGTTGACAGAATTCAGTTACTTAGAGTTGTGTAACAAAAATCCCAATTTTCTTGCCATTTCATCTTGAAGACAATGCCAATACATTGAATCCTTCTTGCGCTTCAAATCTCTGACTTCCTCCTCTGCTATCAACAGAAATATCCCTGCTTTGAAGGGTGCATGTGAGCATTTGTTAGGCCCACCCACATTATGCAGTATATTCTTCCTGACTTAAGTTCAACTGATGAGCAGGTATAATTAAACCTGCAAAGCCCTTTTGTCATGTGATGTAATATACTCATGAGAGTTTCACCAATGAGCAAAGTTCACAGAAGCCAAAATTCTGCCTATCACACTTGTGGACTAGAAAATATACATAGGTATCTTCATGGTTTCTTTGTTGGCAAAGACAAAGAACTAGAAACAGCCCAAACACTTACCTAAAGAAAAGTGCACAAATGAATTGTAAAATGTTCACCCAATAAAATGTTATGCAGAATTTAAAGTTAACAAACTATAAGTACAAAATATAGTAGGGATACCTCTGAACAACATAACATTGAAGAATAAAAGACAAATCAAGTTAATACCAAACCAAATAAACTAAAAATAAATGTAGAAATTTAAAAAAAACATAAGAATGATAAATATGACTTAGAAATAGATATCTCTACAGAGCAATTTTAGGAAGAATCAGGGTAGGAATTTATTAATAGATTTAAGTTAATATAAAAGGATTCATTCTAAAAAGAAACTAACGATTTGCTGTAGTGTTAGGTAGTGGGTTCGGGTGTATTTTTTGCATTATCGGTAGGTATATACATACCCAAGCAAGACAGTCATGGACAAGATTTTCAAGTGTGTTGTGAGCCAAAAACAATGATTAATCAAAATTTATGTATTTGTGCCTATATGTATAGAAGTTCCAAAATATTAAGTTATATGGGGCGCCTGGGTGGCTTAGCTAGTTAAGCATCTGACTTCAGTTCAGATCATGATCTTGCAGTTCATGAGTTCATGCCTTGCATCTGCATGGGTCTCTGCACTGGTGGCATGGAGCCTAGTTGAGATTCTCTCTCCCTCCCCTCTCTCCACACTACCCTCCATCAAAATAAATAAGTAAACTTTAAAGAAATTTATATAAGGAGAATTACAGGGTGCTTTGAGAAAGTAAAATATGAATAATGATTGCGGATAGGGAACAAAGACAACCCTTCTTTGGAAGTAGTAGTTAAGCTGAGATATGAAGGTCTACAATGATAAGAAATTGGTGGAAGTGCAGGGAAAATCAGTTATGTCACTCTGGAAATCTGTGTGAAGGTCCTAAGCCTAGACAATGATTGGAAGAGGAGTCTGTTGTGTGTCTGTAATGTGGAGAATGGCACAGGATAGCCAGAAGGGGCAGGGGCCAGATAAAAAGCAGAGAAGTAGCATGATCAAATGTATTTTTAAAAAGATAACTTTATGGACAAAAAGACTTGCAGCTGGACAGTAATAGAAGGTAGAAGTTTATGTCTTGAGATTAGGAGGACAACTACTGCTTAAAATGAGCATGTACTGAAATAAAATACAGTATTTAAGGAAAACTACCGTCACGCTCATATACCTTTGATCTGCATAAATGGAAGAACGGAGTTACCATTTACAAAGATAGGAAGTACTGAGGGGATAGTAAATTTGAAAAGTTATTAAATATTCAGAATTGAGGGGTTGAGATTCTCAGTCAGTTAAGCATGTGGCTCTTGATTTCCACTCCCACCATGATCCTAGGGTCATGGGATCGAGCCCCTCATCAGGCTCCATCCTGAGCATGAGGCTGCTTGAGATTCTCTCTTTCCCTCCCACTGCCCCTCCCCTGCTTGCTCTCTGCTTCTCTTCTAAAAAAAAAAAAAAAAAATTGAATTGAACTTAAGCTGGAAAAGTTTATCACACATTCAAAGGGAGATGTCAAACAAGCAATTGTATATATCAATATGGAGTTCAGGGAAGTGTAAAAAATACACATGTAAGTTTTCGGATTATCGGAATAGATGTAGCATTTAAAAGCAAGCTGTTGGCTGAGAAGATGTAAGGAATTAATGTAAACTTAATGTAAACTAAGTCCTCTGGTTACCCACATGGATAAACCTCTAAAAAAAGTTGTTGAGTTCAATGAAGTTGTACAAAGTATGTATGATAATATACAATAGATAACACTTGAATGTAATGTAGAAAACCCCATGTTTGTGTATGGTGGATATGCAGTGCAAATATGAAACATATGGACAGGAAGTGATTCACAAAAATGTCAGGGTAACAGATGCTCTGATGAGACTGGAAAAAGAATGAGATGGGGAGAAATATACAAATGACTTTCCATTTTGGCATTAAAGTTTTATTTCAGAGAGAAACAATCTGAAACATAGGAAAATTGATTAAATGACTAGTAAGACACTAGACAAAATTACTGTGTGTAGAGAATTCTATTTAAAAGTATTTCTTCAGAATAAATGGAATAGAAAGATGGGGCCATAATTGAAGAAGGTTGTGACTTTTGAAGTATTTTTCCTTTTTGCTATTATCATGAGTTTGTTACTTGTTTAACTTTGTAACAAGAGTGGTAAAAACTGTGTGTTTCAGTGCTGATGGACAGACAGCTTTGTTAGTCAAGATATAATTTCTTGGGGTTTTTTTGGTTGTATTTTCCATTTATTAAAAAAGTTACTTGGTAAGTCCTTTGAGGTGCTTATAGCAGTGAAATTATTTGCCCGAGTTCACCAGTAAGGGATTTGACTATAATCCTATTTGCTCCATTACAAAACGTTGAAAACAATTAGAATCTTTTTTGCTTTCATTTGAAGACTTAATTTTTAAAAATTAGTTTTTATTTAAATTCCAGTTAGTCAGCATACAGTATAATATAAATTTCATATGTATAATATAATGATTCCATATATCCATACATCACTCGGTGCTCATCACAAGTGAACGCCTTAATCCTCATCACCTGTTTAATCTATGCCCCACCTCACTCCCCTCTGGTAACAGTCTGTCTCTTCTGTATAATAAGGAGTCTGGTTCTTGATTTGCCTCTCTCTTTTTTTTCCCCTTTGCTCATTTGTTTTGCTTCTTAAATGCCAGGTATGAGTGAAATTATATGGTATTTGTTTATCTTTCTCTGACTGACGTATTTTGCTTAGCATAGTATCTATAGCTCCATCCATGTCATTCCAAATGGCATATATATATGAATAGATATATATATATTTCATAGGTATATACATATCTATGAAATTTGTGAATTTATATATATAAATTCTTCTTTATCCATTCTTTTATATATATGTGTATAATTTATATATATGTATGTATATATATATATATATATATACACATACATATATATAAATTCTTCTTTATCCATTCATCAGTCGTGGGACACTTGGGCTATTTCCATAACTTGGCTATTGTAGATAATTCTGCTATAAACATAGGGTGCATATATCCCTTTAAATTAGTATTTTTGGATTCTTTGGGTAAATACCTATCAGTGCGATGGCAGGATCATAGGCTAGTTCTATTTTTAACTTTTGAAGAACCTCCGTGGCTGCACCAGTTTACATTCCCACCAACAGTAGAAGAGAGATCCCCTTTCTCAACATCCTTGTGAACACCTACTCTTTCTTGTG
Organism: Proteles cristata cristata; assembly: GCA_017311185.1. Taxonomy (NCBI): domain Eukaryota; kingdom Metazoa; phylum Chordata; class Mammalia; order Carnivora; family Hyaenidae; genus Proteles; species Proteles cristata. The sequence goes on along the minus strand of JAESUZ010003447.1, from coordinate 371,338 downwards.
TTACTGATTTTAGCCATTCTGACAAGTGTGAGGTGATATCTCATTGTAGTTTTGATTTGCATTTCTCTGAATAAGTGATGTTTAGCATCTTTTAATGTGTTGGTTGGCCACCTGTATGTCTTCTTTGGGAAAATGTCAATTCATGTCTTCCACCCATTTCTTAGCTGGGTTATTTGTACTTTGGGTGTTGAGCTTGGTAAGTTCTTTATATATTTTGGATATTAACTCCTTATTGGATATGTCATTTCCAAATACCTTCTCCCATTCCATAGGTTGCCTTTAGTTTTGATGATTATTTCTCTCACTTGCGCAGAAGCTTTTTATTTTGATGTTGTCTCAATACTTTATTTTTGTTTTTGTCTCTCTTGTCTCAGGAAACATATCTACGGCCAATGTCCAAGAGGTTACTGCCTGTGTTCTTCTCTAGGATTTTTATGGTTTCAAGTCTCACATTTAGACTTTCATCCATTTTGAATTTATTTTTGTGTATGGTGTAAAAAAGTGGTCCAGCTTCATTTTTTTGCATGTTGCTGTCCAGTTTTATCAACACCATTGTTGAGGAGACACTTTTTTCCATAGGATATTCCTTCCTGTTTTGTTGAAGATTAATTGATCATATAATTGTGGGTCAATTTCTGGGTGTTTGATTCTGTTCTATTGATCTTTGATCTATTGTCTATTTTTGTGCCCATAGCATACTCATTTTGATTACTATAGCTTTGTAATAAAACTTGAAGTCCAGAATTGTGATGCCTCTAGCTTTCTCTTTTTCAACATTGTTTTGGCTATTTTTTTTTGTGTGTGGTTCCGTACAAATTTTAGGATTATTTGTTCTAGCTCTGTGAAAAATGCTGTTGTTATTTTGATAGGGATTGCATTACCTCTAAGGATTGCTTTTGGTTTGGTATAGACATTTTGACAATATTTATTCTTCCCATCCATGAGTATGGAATATTTTCCACATCTTTCTGTCCTCTTCAATTTCTTTCATCAGTGTTTTATACCTTTCACAGTACAGGTCTTTCACCTCTTTAGTTAAGTTTATTCTTCGGCATCTTAGTGTTTTTGGTGCAATTGTAAATGGGATTGATTCTTTAATTTCTTTTTCTGCTGCTTCATCATTGGTGTAGAGAGAAGAAACTGATTTCTGTATGTTGATTTTTTACCCTACAGCTTTACTGAATTCATTTACCAGTTATAGCAGGTTTTGGTGGTGTCTTTTGGTTTTTCTGTATACAGTATAATGGCATCTGCCAATAGTGAAAGTTTCACTTCCTCCTTAGGCAAGAGACAATTTCATCATTATAATGGGAGTGGAAAAGAGAGAAGACAGTGATAGGTGCAATCAATTGGTGTACAGGTAGCACCCACTTCCTCAAAGTTAGAGTTACAGCACTTTGTGTAATAGAAGCCTACCATAGTATGGTGGTGATATTTTCACAAAAGTGAAAATCCTCTTACAATCTCCTTCAGTTAGGGAAAACAGATACTGCTACTATAAGTCTTTCACAAAAGTGAAATGGCAAATTAATTTCATTGAAAGTGGGGGAGAAGAGAATATTCTGCTTTTTGCCATTTGTAGATTAGGCAAGTTTTCACATGAATGCTCTACTTTTGGATAGCGAGAGAAACCTGTATTTGGTTTTGGCAAGCTTAAAAAGGACTTTTGCTTTTGGCTTTTAATTTCTCTAAAGTAAGAGGCAGATCCCAGAGCTGACAGAATAGAGACTTTGGAAACTTGAAGTACATGGACATGTGAAATAATAACTGTGGACAATGGGAGAGCAAAATTATTGTAGAAATATTTAAGATTTCTATGAGGTTTTTATAATCTACTTGAGATTGAGGATGCTGATAACAACTGGCAACAATTTATATGTGTGTTTTTTCTCAGATGCTTGTCTGCAGTTACAATATAGATTGTTGGTTTGACGTAGGTTTGTAATATTTCTTGGAATGTGACTAATAAGAAAAGAAGCTATGATCTGAAGAGAGAAAAGGCAGCTCCAGCTGTTGGCTTGGTTACTTTATGGTGCCATTTGCAATTTGTTGTGCAATATCGGGAGCCTGATTTTGCAAGGTGTATGTGGCCATTAGGTGATAGCGCATGATTTGGATTACTTCCAGGGAGAATGTTCGCTAGGTAAGGGATGGATATGAGACTATTCTCTGAAGAGTTACAAAATGAATATGGGATTCTGAAGCCTTGCCACCAGGTTCTGTTTGGCCAAGACTTTGTCTTTGTCGTCTTTCCAAACAAGTGTTCCAACTCTTTGGGTAGGATTGACCTAGTGAGAATTCAGGAATTAGATGGAATCAGAGATTAGCAGTTTCACCTTTTCACATAAACTTCCATTCATTAGTTTGCCCTATTGCATGGCAATATATCTATGAAGAGGGCTGTTCTCAATATTGGATCAGGATCAGATTGAATCAGTTAGTTATTCATTTGTTTTTAAATCCAGTGATTAAATCTACCACCACTTAGGATTGTTTTAAAAATATGATTATTTATGGTGAATGATTATTGTGTATTTGTTCTTCATTTATTGTCCAGTAAGCCGTGTTTTGGAGAAAGAGTTTTTGAGGCTCATCATAGTTTCTGTCAGTGGACTATTTTATAAATAACATTATTATATTATTTGAGGCTATCTCTACTTTAAAAAAATAATAATTTTAATGTCCTCAGCTTCAAACTCCATGTAGTCAAGAGTATTTGTAGAAATATACTCAAACTAGTTTAGGCAGCAAAGGTATGTATAGGTTCAATAATATAGGGGAATTCATTAATAAGTCATGCTTTATGCATGGGTATAGATAGTGGTCAAATGATGTTTTTAAGAGTCTTTCTTTCTATCATTATTTCTTGCCTCTTGCCTTAGCTTGGGCTGCTATAAGAAAATACCAAAGACTACATGGCTAAAAACAGCATTTATTTCTCACAGCTCTGGAGACTGGGAAATCCAATATCAAGGTGGCAGATGATTTGGTTCCTGGTGAGGACCTTCTACCTGAATTGCAGATAGCTAGGTTCTTGCTGTATCCTCACAAGGAGGAAAGAGAAGCTTTGAGGTTCCTTCCTATTCTTTTTTTTTTTTTTTAATGTTTTATTTATTTCTAGGAGAGAGAGAGACAGCGTGAGCAGGGGAGTGTCAGAGAGAAAGGGAGTCACAGGCTGAAACAGGCTCCAGGCTCTGAGCTGGCAGTCAGCACAGAGCCCGACGGGGCTCGAACCCACGAACCGCGAGATCATGACCCAAGCGAAAGTCGGACGCTTAACCAACTAAGCCACCCAGGCGCCCCTGTTCCTTCCTGTTCTTATAAAGGCACTCACGCCACCATGGGGGCTCTACCCTCATGAACTGATCCAAGCCTAGTTAACTCCCGAAGGCCGTTACATTCGAGATTAGGAATTTAACATATGAAATTGAGGGGAGGCAATTGAACATTCTCTTCTCTCTCATAACACTTCTCTTTGTTTTTGTTCTTTTTCTTTCAGACTCCTATTGTACACAAACTTTCTTACTGTGACAGGGCACCAAGATCCTGAGTGTCTATCTTTACAGCTTTTTTTCTTTTTTAATATTTTTATTTATTTCTAGGAGAGAGAGAGAGAGACAGCGTGAAGAGGGGAGGGTCAGGGGAGGGAGACACAGACTCCGAAACAGGCTCCAGGCTCTGAGCTGGCAGCCAGCACAGAGCCCGACGCGGGGCTCGAACCCACGAACCGCGAGATCATGACCTAGGCAAAAGTCGGACGCTTAACCGACTAAGCCACCCAGGAGCCCCTATCTTTACAGCTTTTCTACAATCCTATAGAGATGACGCTGATGTTTAATTAGCTAATGCCATATATTATAAATGTAAAATAGGGTTATTGGGAAAAAATTGTAGAGTATACTCAATCTCCTGAGCTCTCATTGTCCCCCAGAGAAATGCACTTTGGCCAAACATATCTGAGACTAAGATGGACTCCGGCAGGATTGCAGCCTCCTGAATTACTCTGTGTGTTTAATTAGGAAAGGGAGGTAGGGAACTTCTAGCTGAGCATGTTAACAATGGGAACTTACTGGTCGAGGAGAGCTTTTGCAACTGAGATGAGGAAGTGCACCTACTTCTCCCTTGAGATGGCTAATTGAGACATGTTGAGCTTCTTAATAAATCTCGCTTCGTAATTCAGAAGAAAGAGCTATAGGGGCACCTGGGTGGCTCAGTCGGTTGAGCATCTGACTCTTGATTCCAGCTCAGGTCATGATCTCACAGTTCTTGAGTTCAAGCCAAGCATTGGGCTCTGTACTGGGAGCATGGAACCTGCTTGGGATTCTCTCTCTCTCTCTCTCTCTTTCTCTCTCTCTCTCTCTCACTCTCTCTCTCTGTCCCTCCCCTGCTCATGTGTGCTTTCTATTTCTCTCAAAATAAAGAAATAAATAAACATTAAAAATGTTTAAAAAGAAGAAAGAGCTATATTTCCATACCAATTGTTCAGTTCTAATCTCTCAGCAGTTCCAAATTTACTTTCTGTATTCTGCTTTGCGATTCTGGGGCTAAGATTAACAAGCCACATTTTTGCTTTGTCAGCTCACTCAGCCAATCATGGCATTAGAGAGATACAGTGGGACTATAAGAGTAAGAGGAGCTTACTCTTCTGTTTGTTCCCTATGGGCTTCTGGACCACTTCCTGTTCCTGTAAGCATCATCCCAACGACACTTTCCAGCAAAAGCAGGGCTTTCCCATTGCAGCAGCTGAATCCAGTTTGCAGTTTTCCCAACACTTGCAAACCCAGCCTCATTACCCACCTCTCAGAGACACCAACACCATCTGCCACGATCTCATCTTTAGAGGCCTCATCTACCTACACCACCCAAGGACCGCACCCCCAAACTCAGACACCAGCCCCAGCGAAACAATGCCTCCTTCTCGGTAGTCCAAATTTCAACACTTGGAGGTCTTCCTCTAAGTTTCTATGTTTTAATAATTCCCATCTCTTCTTTTCGTTCTTTGGCTCTATGGGTGATAGCTACTTTCTCTTACTATGTGATACCTTAGAACTGTCTTTGTCATTTTGCTATATAGTTTGCTTAATTAAAAATGTTTTAAGATGAAATACTCCTATTCAATAACTGGTGTGGTAGAACTGGATCCTGCCTGATACACTCTCAAAAACCAATTCATAAAAGTTCAGGATAGGATTCTAATTGCTCAGGTTCTGGTCTTATGTCTGTCTCTAGGCCATTTACTATGTGGGATACAGTGGGACTATGATTGACCCAATAGGGTCAAGTGTTCAGGCTTGGCACTGAGGTGAAGGGGCACCCTGATTGATTGTCTCAGCAGGACCATATGGAGTAACAGAGAAATTTTCCAAAGAAACAGATTGCTACCACCAAAATAATGGGAATGGGAATGCCTCCCGTAGTGGAGGAAGGAGCTTTAACCACCACAGATAGGTAACATAGCACTGCCTATCCATTTATAATAGTTTATTAAGTGGTTCAAATGAATATTATAAACATGACGTTGTTTTTTATTTATTTACTACTGTCGTTGTTTCATCCATATTCTGCAAAACATTTGTTAACTCTCCTCCCCCCCTACCAAATATATTGGGTGGATTTCAGAACTTACTGTCACTTTCAATTAGGACAAATCTGTGTGGTTTTAGTCTATAACCTCATCTTCATTTCAACACTTTTTCCCTTCTCTGCCATCGGGAAATATCATCCCTCTGCCCTTCATAGTCAGAAGCAAGAGAGAAAGGCATGACTGTCAGAATTGCGTGTTCTCCAGTGTACCAGGGTGCACTGATGGAAGAGAAAAGGGTATATACTTTCTTAAATGGTTCTGTTGTAGATTTCTTTCTTGGTTGATTGTGACAACTTTTTTGACCACCACAGGTTTTGTCTGTGTAGTAAGTGTGCAATGATCTGGACACATTGTAAGTTCTTATGGAGGTGCTATGGGTCCTCCCCAGCAAATGGTGCCCTCAGTTGGACCATCAGGCATAGGCATCCTTGATAATCACTGTGGCAGTTGCTGTGGTTTTTGTTTTTTTTTGTTTTGTTTTGTTTTTTTTTTTTTTGCACAGTGGGACAATTCATGAAGCTACCAACAAAATGGCTCAAATACAACTACTGCTAATTTCTCTTGACTGACAGGAAACTCAGATATGTATACAGAGTTAGTATAGCCAATGCCACCATTTCTTCCTCCTCAATATCTTCATGGAGATGTTGGTCATATAATTCATTATTGTGGTGAGATATTTGATGATTAGCTTGATGTGTCAGCTTGCCATCTTGCCCAGATATGTGGTCAAACATTATTCTGGATATTTTTGTGAGGGTGCTTTTAGATGAAATTTGCATTTAAATTGGTGGGCTGTGAATAATGCAGAAGTTTCTCTTACATGAGTAGGCCTTATCCAATCAGTTAATGTCTGAAAAGAATAAAAGACTTGTTCCCAATTCTACGTCAGTGGCCTTTGGACTTGAACTGCAGCATTTGCTCTTTCTTGGGTCTCCGGCCAAGCTTCCTATCCTGCAAATTTTGGATATGCTAGCCTCCAAAATCATGTGAGCCAAATCCTTAAAATCTCTATAGATAGATGATAGAGATGCAGATGGAGATAGAAACATGTATGTAGCTATATAAACACAATTAATTCTGTTTCTCCGGAGAGCCCTAACACAGAAATGTTAGTAAACACAGAATACTCTCTTACAAGACTGCAATAATGGTCTTGGTTAATAGAGGTGGAGGGATCTTTTGCTCTTGTAGTTTACATTAGTAAATGCATCAGTTCTCTTGTTTCCTTTACTTTGGCCCCACAGTCATTCCCCTCCCCCCCCGCCCCCCACCCAAGGCAGGTCAGGATATTTGGGGAAGGTTTAACAGATGAATGAAATGTCAACTATTTTGTTCCTTAGGCACCTTTTATCTCTATAAGCTAATATTTTAGTTAACTTCTCACTTGGCATGAACTTAGCATGAACATGGTAATCCCAAGAAGTAGCCATTTAGTATACACACTCCTCCTGACCATTCCCAGCCTAAAATGGGAATGTTGAGGAGCTTCCTGGTAATAGCATAGCTGGTTATGCTCCTTTTTGGTAAACTCTAAAGAAACTGTTTGCTCCCATTTATTTGTGATTTTTATTAGAAGGTGGGGTATTTTATATCTCTTTGAGCACAGTTTTGATGATTTAGGTAATGGGGAAATTTCCATCCCACCTCCTATTACCCAAGACTATTTCTGTCTTATATACAGGTAGAGAGTAATTTGATTTTACTCGAGCATCTTACCATGATGATGACATCGTTATTGCCTGTGTCTCTCTGGACAGCACCTCTCACAACGGCTCCCTGAATTCCTGCCAGTGGAAACATGCGGGCATTTCCCTCATTGTGAAAGTAGAGCAGGAAAATATGGGTCGCCACCTGGCTTGAGTGCTGGCTTGGCCTTTGATATAGGAGCAAATGTTAGCAGGATTATTGGCTTCTGTGTGTCTCTGGGGGAAACTCCACCTGTATAATTCCTTCCTTTGCCATGGGAGCAGCCACTAGGAAACAGGAGGATTGGCACAGTAACCGATGTAAGCAACAAGAGCAAGTAGAGACTATGTATAAGCTTTGAAAACACAAAGTCCTCCATAAATATTATGATAAGTTTTCTGCATCTGGTCAATACACATACATGGTCCTTAATTTATAACTACCAGAGAGGATGAGGAATCTATTCAATGCTGTATATTTTAATATCTGATTATTATTTTAATGTTTTATGTATTGTTTTCTTTAGAGAATTTCATACCAGAATAGCTCAAGTGACCTTCTCTGATCCTTTTAAACAAATATACTTTTAAAATTATTGACAAAATATTGAGAAAAAATTTAAATACCAAAATTGATTCTATTCTTCCTTGTTTAGCAAATAGGTTGTGGTGTGCTCATTTGATAAACTTCAAAATTGTATCCTGTAAGAAATTAAATCAGGGCATGAAAGTTGTGAATTGTGAAAAATTCAGTAAAATGGACAAAATGGTGAAAAATAAATTAAAATTGTTCCTAGCATTTTTCTGAAATAGAAATGTAAAAAATGTCTTTATTAAAAAGTAGAAGTACATTTGGAACTATTATCCTTACTTCCCAAATGACATAAAACAAGATGCATTAATGATAAAGAATTCGACAGTAGTTAAAAATAGCCTGCTATTGGGGCGCCTGGGTGGCTTAGTCGGTTGAGCGTCCGACTTTCGCTTGGGTCATGATCTCGCAGTTCGTGGGTTCGAGCCCCGCGTCGGGCTCTGTGCTGACTACCAGCTCAGAGCCTGGAGCCTGTTTCAGTCTGTGACTCCCTCTCTCTCTGACCCTCCCCTGTTCACGCTGTCTCTCTCTCTCTCTCCTAGAAATAAATAAAACGTTAAAAAAATTAAAAAAAAAAATAGCCTGCTACCACTATCAGCACCCTTCCTGTTAATGTGAGGGTTGAGAAGTTCTGCACTTAAAACCTGTTTCTTTCAAAATATGTATTTTCTTCTGAAACAAAGTACAAAGAAAAATAATGTCAGTATAAACATCTGGCATTGTACATTTTGAGGACTGTGTTTACTTTACTGTTCCACCTTTCCATTACTCTATAGGATACTGAAAAGGACTATTTTAGAAAATTTTAATTGTTGGCGTAATCAGACCAGGTAGCTAGATACGGTGTCCTACAGCAAATCAGGATAGTAAAGGAATAACAGTTATCAAGAGGGAAATATCTAGTTTGTTAGTCAATTCTTTGTAATTTTCAGTCATACATGAATTAAATGATACTGAATTTGAACAGCAACTGAGATGCCTGTTCAAATGTAGATATTGATATCATTGTATATTGCATTTTATTTGAAATGGTAAAATTTAGGTTAACTTAAATGGTTTTGTAGGCTAAGAAAACATGATATAAAAATTGAGAATGTGAGGCTGAGAAAATGTAACAAATAAAATGGTTTATAAATTGCTATATAGATGAGAAAACATTCAACAACATTTGACATAGTAACATTTAACATATTAACTGATAAATTAGTAATATGACACATGACAGAAAATTTTCATTTTCTGTATGAAAACATACAGAAGCAGCCAGAGGTATTTGTTGCTACCTTAACATAATTGAGGTTTTGCATAATGCACTGGAAAGACCAGAATATTTCTGCAAACATTTAAAACAAACCCACAAAGGTAGGATGGAAAGTGTACAACTTTAGGAATCAGAATCTTTGCCTTTTGTCACCTTAAGCAAGTGCCGTTTAATTCCTTAAAGACAGAATGTGTTGCTCTAGCACAAATGAAATAATATATATGTACGTAAAAGTGCTTTGTGCAAAAAAAAAAATTAAAATAAAGTGCTTTATCCATTATAACATGCAACATAGAATTAAATTAAACAAAGAATTTTAGGCTCTCTTCTGGAGGCTATGCCCATCCAGGGGAATTTATTAGAATATAGGATGGGCGGATAAAGAGGAGGTGTGCAATATTTCAGATATGCTTTGTAAGAAAAACAAAAGTACCACAGTTTTATAATTAAAAAACATTAGAGAGAATGTGATTTTTATGTCTTTATAAAGGGATGAGTTTAACACTGTAAAGCATCATAGATTTTGTATATAATGTTTTATTCTAATCTTTTGAAATCCATGCTTCTCTAGTATGAAAGTCATTCATCAACATGATTTAATCAACATACATTGTCCATAAATGAAAGTTTCTTATAGGTCAACATTTAATTTCAGAGAAAAGAATGCTGAGTGTTCATATGATAATTCAATGGACACATTCATCCAGTCATCTAATATAATTAACACTTTTTAAAATATTATGTTAGAACTCAGGGCAGTGATTCTGGGCTATCATAAACTGCAACAAGAAGGAAAAATGTAGTTAGCAGATTTCCAGGCATCGGTTTTTCCTCGGGAGAGAAGCTGTGACAAGGAGATAGGGGCTGTAATCTCTTTGGCAGGGACAGTCATTTTCGAGAACCTGGGTTTTGGCCTAAGTGCAAGAAAAGGGGTGCTTGACAAGCAGTGCTGAGAGGTCAGAAGAACAAAGAGAAGAGCATTGTAGTGAATGACTGCAAAGAAAACAAAATGAAGGTTTTAGCAGGTTCTAAGACAGCCTATTTTACTGAGAGCTGTATCTAAAGAAAAATTTTAAGAAGCTTTACTAGGCATTTGCAGTGGAAAATACCCATCAAATCTATAAGAAACCTATTAGGGAAAAAAAAATATATACATACATACACTTACACTTAGGAATTTTGAATTTAGATTTAAGGGCATGATTATTTGTTTTAGAAGCAGTAGAGATATCAAATTGGCCCCAAAGTGACTCACCTTATACTCAAGATCAAAAAAGAGAAATGGATGCATATTTCATAGCACACTACTTAATTGTAGAATAACATAAATCTTTTCTATGGTCAACACAAGGGGTTCTGTTAACTATATGTATATCCTCCCCTGTAGGGTACTAAATCCGAGTTTATTTATATATATATAATTTCTTTGTTTTTTTAAAAATATTTTTAATGTTTATTTACCTTGAGAGAGAGGCAGAGTACAAGCCAGGGAGGGACAGAGAGAGAAGGAGACACAGAATCTGAAGCAGGCTCCAGGCTCTGAGCTGTCAGCACAGAGCCTGATGTGGGGCTTGAACTCACGAACTGCGAGATCATGACCTGAGCCAAAGTCAGACACTCAACCACCTGAGCCACCCAGAGACCCGTATAATTTCTTTGTTTAGTCATATCTTCCTCAGACTTGTAATATCTCACTTTAATATTTTTTGGGTAGAAAATATATTTTATTAAAATTTCTTGTTGTTTTTCAGTTTTCAGTTTATCTAGCAGGTATAACTTTCAATATTTCAATTTAATGTTTTACTGACTTTTATAACTCAATTTTTAAACTTTCTGTAACTTTTTATTTTTCTGAAAGAACAATATTTCATGTATTTAGATATATTTATATAAATTTACTTTGTCTCATGCTTGAAACTTCAACAAAAATACACCATTTTATTTAGTTTATAACACTGTTTAATCAGGTAGTCAGTATTTTTTAAAATACCATGTCAATTTTTGATATATTTAAAAATAGATTTCAACAAAATTTAAATAATTAATGGTAGATTATGCAAGAAGATTACGGCAAGAAAATTTATATTAAAACTTAAAGACTTACTAATTAGTTTTTACTCTGCATTAAAATTACAAAACTGTTCTAAAACTATTATTGTTGTTATGGTAATGATGATGATTTTAATAGTCTTTCTTTATTAGAGCAGTTTTGGGTTCAGAACAAAATGAACCAGAAGGTGCAGAGATTCCACACAAACCTCTTATCGTCATATATGCATGGCCTTTCCAATTATCACCATACCCCACCCGAATGGTACGTTTAGTACAATGATGAACCTACGCTGACACATCATTGTCACTCAAACTTCATAGTTTACGTGACAGTTTATTCTTGGTGGTGTACATTCTAAGGGTTTGGACAAACGTGTAATAACATTCGTTCACCATTATTGTAGCATACAGAGTAGTTTCACTGTCCTAAAAATCCCCTATACTCTGCTTATTCATCCCTCTCTGTCCCTAATCCCTGTCACGCACTGATATTTTTACTGTTCCTGTAGTTTGCCTTTTCCAGAATATCATATAGTTGGACTCACAAAGTATGTAGGCTTTTCAGACTGGCTTCCTTCATTTACTAATATGCATTGCCTCCGTGGGCATTTTTGTGGGTTGATAGCATTAGCTCCTTTTTTAAAAAATTTATTCAAAAACTTTTTTTAATGTTTATTTTATTTTTGAGAGAGAGAGATAGAGTGTGAGCAGGGGAGGGGCAGAGAGAGAGAGACACAGAATCTGAAACAGGCTCCAGGCTCTGAGCTATCAGCATAGAGTCGGATGCAGGGCTCAAATCCATGAACTGTGAGATCATGACCTGAGCTGAAGTAGGACACTTAACCAACTGAGTCACCCAAGTGCCCCTGGCTTCTTTTTAATGCTGAATCGTATTCCATTGTCTGGGTGTACCATAATCAATTTATCCATTGATGTACTGAAAAAATTCTTCGGTGCTTTCGATTTCGGCAAATGTGAATAAAACTACTCTAAAAATCATGTTTTTGTGTGAACATAAGTTTTCAACACCTTGGAGTAAAGACAAGGAGTATTGTTACTGGATTTTATGGGAGGTGTACATTTAATCGACTGAGTCACCCAGTCACCCCTGTTGGGAGGTGTATGTTTAATTTTGTAAGAACACCCAAACTGTTCTCCCAAGCGGTTATACCACTTTAATTACAAATTCCATGTTCCACTGTTATCGCAGTATGTAGGTACAGCACTATACCAAGTGACTGAGCCGTCCCATGCCCTACATCATCGACTGCATTTGGTGTTGTAGTGTTCTGAATTTTGATCGTTCTAATTGATATGCAGTGGTATCTCATCACTGTTACGGTTTGAATTTCCCTGACGACATATGACTATGGTGCATCCTTTTGTATGTTTATTTACATTTTTATATCTTCCTTGGTAAGGTGTCTGTTTAGATCTGTCACCCATTTTTGAATACAACTGTATGCTATTTACTTTCAAATTCTTTTAACATTCTTTGTATATTTTAGATAACATTTTTCAGGTATGCCTTTTGCAAATATTATCTCCCAGGCTTGGGCTTGTCTTTTCATTCTCTTGACAATGATTTTCAGAAGGCAGACATTCTTAATTTTAATAAAGTCCAGCCTATCAATTCTTTCTTTCATAAATAGTGCTTTTAAGATTGTATCTACAAAGTCAATAGCAAATCCAAGTTCATCTAGGTTTCTTATTATGTCATTATCTGGAGGATTTCTGCTTTTGAAATTTATATTTAGGCCTGTGATCCTATTTGTGTTAACTTTTGGGAAGGAAATGTGATCTGGGCCTATATTAAATTTTTGCATGTGCATATTCAGTGGTTCCAGCAGTATATGTGCAAGAACCTATCCTTCCTCAGTGCATCACCTTCACTCTTTTATCAAAGATCAGTTGGGGCACTTGGGTGTCTCAGTGGGTCTGACTCTTGATTGCACTTTAGGTCATGATCTTATGGTTCAGGAAATCAAACCCTGCATCTAGCTGGGTGCTGACAGCCTGGAGCCTGTTTGGGATTCTCTCCCTCCCTCTTTCTCTCCCCTCCCCCAAAATAAATAAATAATAATTTTAAAAAGATCATTTGACTTTATTTACGTGGGTCCATTTCTGGGCTCTCCACTCTATCTTTTTTTTTCTTCCTGAATCTTTTTGGTTCTTGATGTTCTCTGAGTTTTCTGGTTCTGTGGATTGGTATCTGACATTAATTTGTGGATATTTTCAGTTGTTATTTCAAATATTTCTTCTATCTCTTTCTTTTTCATTGTTTTGGTATTCCCATCATGCGTGTTTTATTTTTTATACTCGTTCCAGTTATTGGATATTCTTCTCTGTTTATGTCAGTCTTTCTTATGTTTGCTTTTCAGAGAGCCTCAAACTCAGAAATTCTCCCTCAGCTATAACCAGTTGCTAATAGTCCCAAAAAAGGAATTAAAAAATTTTCTGTTACAGTGTTTTTGATCTCTAGCATTTCTTTTCTTTTCGTTAGAATTCTGATCTCTGGGGATGCCTGGGTGGCTTAGTTGGTTCAGCATCCGATTTCAGCTCATGTCATGATCTCATGGTTTGTGGATTTGAGCCCCGCATTGGGTTCTGTGCTGACAGCCAGCTCAGAGCCTAGAGCCTATTTCAGATTCTGTGTCTCCCTCTCTGACCCTCCCCTGCTCACACTGTCTCTCTTTCTCTCAGAAATAAATAAAACATTAAAAAATTTATTAAAAAAAGAATTTTGATCTCTGCTTATGTTGCTCGCCTATTTTTTATGTTGTCTACTTTACCTTTTAGAGACCTTAGTATATTAATCGTAGTTGTTTTAAAACTTTTTCAGCTAATTTCCACATCTCTGCCATACCTATGTTTGGTCTGGTGCTTGCTCTGTCTTTCCATACTTTATATTTCTTGCCTGTTAATACACCTAGTAATTTGTTTTTAATAGTAGGCATGATGTACTGGTTAAAAGAAACTTCAGGAAATGGGTCTTTAGTCATGTGTATGGGAAGGGAAAGTGTTCTATAGTCCTCTGATTAGGTCTCAGTCTTTATGTAGACATGTGCTTCTTAACTATGAACTTTATCCATGCCTCTTAGTTTCTCCCTCCCTCCCCCCCCCAAAGTGAGGCAGGATGGCTAGAGTGGACTAGAGTTAGATATTTCCCTTCTCCTACATGGGAAATGAGAGTTAGCTAGGCGTGGGCAGTTGTCTTCCTCCAAGTGAGTTGGGCCCTGGTTAAATAGTTTCACCTGAGGGCGGACCTTATTAAGGGAACAACGTGCTCTGGTATGTTTCAAAATGGTTCCTTTGCCCTCCTCTTGCTGAAGGCACAAAAGGATTTTTCTCTGATATTTGCTGTAGTAACCTGTTAGAACATCAGAAGGTAAAACCCACAGAAGTGTGGGGGGCCTCCCAAAGACTGTGGCCTCTGGAGATTGTATCTCTCAAGCTTGTCCACACTGAGTTTCCAGCAATTCATCAATTACAGTTCAAGATTTCCTACCCCAGCACTGGCTCCCACGCAGATTTCCGCTCCCAGGTTTCTGTTCCGGTAAGTTGTGATTCTGTGTGTTTGTCTGTTATCTCTCCAATTTTGAGGGTAGCAATTTGCCCTGTGACCTTACTTCTCAGATGGGTGTGAGAAGAGTTGTTAATTTTTCAGTTTGTTCAGCTTATTACTTGTTGTTAGGATGGAGTGGCAACTTCCAAGCTTGTTATATGCTGGGCCAAAACTCAAATCATTTTTATAAGGCAAAAATCTCTTGATTCTAGAGAAGTCATCCCTTTTTCTGCACCTGTAAAACCATACTGCCAAGCTGACACCACCATATAACTACTCACCCTTTTCCTTTCAAGTTATGCTAAACATTTTTAAAAAGAATACTGTTTTCATAATACTGAAGACAAAATTTTTTTCGATTACATTTTGAAATATTGCATATTGCCTTGAAAATGAATTTAAATAAAGTATTTTCAGTTCTACTAATCGCATGCTTAAGCAATACTATCTGCTGATCCCTTTTGCCCATATTTTGGCACCTATTTTAAGTACTCACCAAAGATACCAAGGAATCTCATCTAATTAATTTTACAAATACTCTTTACCTTTTTTCTTCCATTTCCATATATTTATACATAGTAAATTTTCTGGTTGAAATATCTTTTCAAACATAACTTCCTGCCACCTCTCTTAATCATGCATTAAGGCTTAAATACTATCTCACACATGGATCTTGTTATTCCAGTCGACATTGATTACAACGGCTTTTATTATGTTATGTAGGTTTTCCAGTTATATACTCTAACTTTCTCTACTTTCTGCGTGTAACACTTGCATATAAGTTTTGATTTTTGTTGAAAAATAAACCATATGGAGAGCCAAAGGTGAAATTTCACTAAGGTCTCAGTATAAAAAAAAAATTTAATTCCCATAAACATCGGGTATACTTTTAATTCACAAACATTAGCCCTTGTAATCAGTCCTGTTTTCTTTTTTTTGAAGCTCAGCATTAAATTTCGATGTTATATGTTAGAATTGTAGAGCATCTTATGGCCTTATTTTTGTATAAATCTATTAGTTTCACTATTTTTTTCATATATTTCTTTCCTTTTCTAATTTCCTCTTTGTTCTGGTAGCTTAAATAATTATCTTTGGAGAAATAATCCCAAAGTAGAAAATGCACAAGAAAATGATGTGAGACTTAGGAAAATATGTTTAAACTTCTATATTTATATCCTATTTTAAAAGTGAACAAAAATTAACTTAAGCAATTTAATATGCAAATGAAAGAAGTACATGTATACACTTTGAAAACAGGTATACGAGTACTATGTGTCTCCCTCTTTCAGCACTGAAGGACCTGTTCCACTACACACCAAGAATGTGACCAAGTCACAGCTGAAGACCTTAAACCTCTCCTAGAATTGCCCTTACCCAAGGTATTTTACCTTGCCCAAGGCCACACCTCCTTCTTAAGGGTAGCCTACATCCAATAATTAGTTGATATTGGGACTTGAGAAACCTGGCTCTCTCGCCCCCATTGAGTATAGCTCTGTAGTACCAGCTTAGCTTCAGAGCTCCCTGGAGAGTAAATTGGTGCTTTTGTTATGACTGCCTCTTAACCCAGCTTCATCTGCTGCTCTGTTCTTAGTCACCACATCACCTATAGGTGTAAATCCTGAGAACTCTTCCTAACAAATTTCCTACATGCTAATCCCCATCTCAGAGTCTGCTTCTCAGGGAGATCAACCTGTACATAGATGGTTGGATACCCAGAGAGATGAATCATAGATAGAAATGTAGACTCCTAGATTGATCAGTACAGAGCAGATGCACAGATGCATGCATGAATACTGGTTCTCAGCAAAAAGGCAAAGTGATACACGCATGTGTAGATTGATTGCCAAAGAAGTCCAACATGTGCCTCCAGTACAAGGTGAATAAGTACAACTGAATAAAATGGACAGACCTCCATGACACTTGGAAATCCCCTAAAAACACCAGTCATAAGCTATTATTATTTGCACAGGAATATATTTAATTTTTCATGTTATGTTATGGATGAGGGCTAATTTTCATCAGCTGATAAACTGCTCTTACTAACTGGGAGGCAATAATTAAGGCCTCTAGAATCAGCTGCTTGAGTTTGAATTCAGCAGCTTCACTTACTATAAATGGGTGACCTTGGAGCAGTTAATTATATTCTCTGGGTCTCAGTTTCTTTATTTGTAACATGAACATAATAAGAATAACTATGTCATAGGTTGTTGGAATGCTACACTAACCTAATATAAAATGCTTAGAAAAAAGTCTGGCAAATATAAATGTTAACTGTAGTCATACTTTTTTTTAAAAAATGGAGTTTGCATCACCCAGTTCTGTACATGTAGCTCTTTGGGAGGGGTGGATATTATCTTGACCAGCTGTTCCATATGCCTTAGATAGATAACACTCCAGCACAAAGTAATTTAGAGCATGATATAACTAATGGCAATGAAAAGATAGACATGTGAATTGTTCCTTTGACATTTGAGTATCATAAGAAAAAAATAGATTTTAAAAACTAAGATACCTGAAAATTGTAACAAACTGTGGTTAAGCTATTATCTTACACTCTTATTTCAAGAGATGTTGTGGATAATTCAGGCCCCAAATTAGAGGGCTATATTGTGGTTTTAAAACGTGCGTGTAAGGGTGTGTGGGCAGCTCACTGAGTTATGCTTCTGACTTCAGCTCAGGTCATGGTCTCACTGTTCATGGGTCTGAGCCCTGCGTTGGGCTCTGTGCCAGCAGCTCAGAGCCTGGAGTCCACTTCAGACTCTGTGTCTCCCTCTCTCTCTCTGCCCCTCCCCTGATTGTACTTTGTCTCTCTCTGTCTCAAACATAAACATTACAAAGTTTTAAAAAACGTGTGTAATTTCTTTTCTTTCTGGCCTTATTGAGCTATAATTGACATATCACATGCATCAGCTTAAGATGTACAGCATGATTTGAGATATGTATATATTGTGAAATGATTACCACAGTGTTAGTTTACATGTTCATGGCCTCACATAGCACCTATATCTATATCTATATCTATTATAATTTGTATGCATATGTGTGTGTGTGTGGTGAAAGCTTTTAAAATGTGTTCTCTTTCAAACATATAATGCAATATTATTAAAATCATATCACCAGAATTTATTCATCTTAAAACTGGAAATTTATAGCCTCTGACCCTCTTCACTTATTTTCCCCACTCCCTACTCCCCACCCCTAGAAACCACCTTTATATTTCATTTCTGTGAGTTTTTAAGATTTCACATATAAGTGAGATACAGTATTTCCCTTTCTCTGACTTATGTAACAGCCTAACACCCTCAAGGGCCATCAATGTTGTTGCAAATGGCAGGATTTCAGGGCACATGGGTGGCTCAGTCAATTGAACTTCTGACTTCTGCTCAGGTCATAATCTCATGGTTTGTGAATTTGGGCTTACTGCTGTCAGTGCAAAGCCAGCCTTGGACCCTCTGTCCCTGCTCTCTCCCTCTTCCCCTCCTGCCCCCCTCGCTCTGTCCCTCCCCCACATGTTCTCTCTCTCTCTGAAAAATAAATAAAACATTTTGAAAACAAATAAAAAATGGCAGGATTCCCTTCTTTATTAAGGCTAATATTTCATTGTGTATATATATATATATATACATATATATATATAACCATATATAACCATAATTTTTAAAATCTATTCATCCATCAATGGATACTTAGGTTATTTCCAATTTTTGACTATTATAAATAAAGTTGCAATAAACATTGGAGTGTGGATATCTCTTTGATATAGTGACTTTATTTCCTTCAGATATGTACCCAGGAGTGGAATTGCTACATCATATGGTGATTGTATTTTTAATTTTTTGAGGAACTTCCATACTGTTTTCCATAGTGATTGTACCAGTATAAATTCCTATGAACAGTATATAAAGGTACACTTTTCTTGATATCCTCACCAACAGTTATCTCTTGTCTTTTGGTAATAGCCATTATAACAGGTGTGAGTCGATATCTCATAGTGGTTTTAATTTGTATTTCCTTGAGAGTTAATGATGAGCATTTTTCAAGTAACAGGAGTTTACTTGACTATTTTTTGTAAGTGTCTATCCAGGTCCTTTGCCTATTTTTATATTGGATTTGCTTCTTAACCACTGAGTTCTATGAGATCCTATGTATGTTGGATATTAACCCCTTATCAGACATGTGGTTTGTAAATACTTTTTTCCATATCCTAGGATGTCTTTTCATTTTACTGACCATTTCTTTTGCTATGCAGAATTTTTTTAGTTTGATGTAGTCCCACATATTTACTTTTGATTTTATTGCTTATGTTTTGAGTATCCATAAAATCATGGACAAGAGCAATAAAAAGGAGTTCTCCCACCGTATTTTCTACTGAGAGTTTTATGGTTTCAATTTAAGTTCAAGTTCTTAATCCATTTTACAAGTGGCTTAAATTAGGTATCTGATATCACATAGATCCCTATGTGAATATTCATTTCCCCAGCACCATTGATTGAAGAGACTATCTTTTATCCACTGAGTATTCTTGGCTCCTTTCTCAAATAATAGTTGGCCATATATACATGGATTTTATTCTGGGCTCTTGATTCTGTTCCATTGGTTTATATATCTGTTTTTATGTCAGTACCATACTGTTCTCATTACTTTAGCTTTTTAGTAGAGTTTGAAATCAGGAAGTGTAATGCCTCCACCTTTATTCTTTCTCAGAATGTTTTGTCTAGTTAGGGTCTTATGTGGTTTCATATGAATTTAATAATTTTTTCTATTTGTCTAAAACATGACTTAGAATTTGATAGCAATTGCATGCAATCTATAGATTGACTTGGTAGTGTGGATATTTTAACAATATTCATTCTTCCAACTCATGAACACAGATAGCTTTCTATTTACTTCTATCTTCTTCACTTTCTTTCATCAATCTTACAGTTTTCATTGTACAGATCTTTCACTTCCTTGGCTAAATTTATTCCTAAGTATTTTATTGTTTTTGATGCTATTATAAATGGGTTTATTTTCTCTTTTTCTCCTTCATGCACCTCATTGTTAGTGTGTGGAATCATAACTTACATTTTGTATATTTACTTTATATCCTGCAACTTTATAGAATTTGCTTATTCTGTTTTTTTGGTGGCATCTTTAGATACTTTTATATATAAGATGGCATCTACAAAAAATGACTATTTTACTTTTCTTTCTGATTTGGAAGATTTTCTTTTTCTTGTTCTGATTGTTCCTTGTAGGACATCCAGTAATATGTTTAATAGGAGCAGTGAGAGTGGGAACCCTGGTCTTCCTGATATTTGATGGAAAGATTTCATTCTTTCACCATTGAGTGTGATGTTAGCTGTGGGCTTGTCATGCATGGCTTTTATTATGTTGAGAGCTTTTATCATGCATTGATGGTAAACTTTGTCAAATATTTTTTTCTGCATCTATTGAAGTGATCATGTGATTTGCATCTTTTATTCTATTAATGTGATGTATCACATTTATTGTTTGGCATTTATTGACCATCTTACAGCCTAAAGTTGAATCCCACTTGATTATGGTGTATAATTTCTCTAATGTGTTGTTGAATTCAGTTTAATAGTATTGGATGACAATTTTTGCATCTATATTCATCAAATATATTGGCTTTTGGTTCTCTTTTCTTGTATTATTCTTATCCAGTTTTGGTATGAGGGTAATGCTGGCCTTCTAAAATGAGTTTGGAGTATTCCCTCCTTTTCAATTTTTTTAAAGTGTTTGAGAAGTATTGACATTAATCTTTAAATGCTTAGTAGAATTCACAAGTGAAATTGTCTGGTCCTGGGCTTTTTTGTTGTTTTTGTTAGGAGGTTTTTGATTATTGATTCAATCTCCTTAATCATCATTGGTCTATGCATATTTTCAATTTCTTTCTGACTCAGTTTTGGTAGGTTGTATGTTTCTAGGAATTTAGGTTGTCCAATCTCTTATGATACTTTGTATTTCTGTGGTATTGGTTTTATGTTTCCTTTTTCATTTATAATTTTATTAAAGTCCTCTCCCTTTTTCTTATTTAAAAGTTTGTCTATTCTGTTTACCTCTTCAAAGAACCAATTCTTGGTTTTCTTAATCTCTTCATTTGTATTTCATTTATGTCTGCTGTATCTTTATTATTTCCTTTCTTATCCTAACTTTGGGCTTGACTTATACTCTTTCTATTCGTTAAGGTATAAAGCTAGGTAGTTTATTTGAGATCTTTTATTTTTCTTGATATATGCATTTGTCACTACAATCTTCTCTCTTAGGACTACTCTTGTTGCATTATTTAATTTTGGTGTGTTGTGTTCCCATTTTTGTTTTTCTCAGATTTTTTAGATTATCCTTTGTTTCTTTTTCTTCTTTGATATCTTGGTTGTTCAGGTGTTTGTAAACTCTGATAGGGAAAGTATATCAAAAATAGGAGTTAATTTCCCCTCCACTGGAAAATGGGCCATGTTTGGGAGAGCCCACAGGAACAGAATGTGGTAGAAAGAACACTGTTGTTTCTGATTATGTTAGCAAAAGGCATGCAGGTTTTCCTGGTAGCTCTTTGAATATTGGCTCTGAGTGTGACTTCAATCACCATGAAGTCTAATTACCATGTGACTATCTTGTGGAAAGACTAGAAATAAGGAGAGAGACTGTCAAAAATGCCAGAGGATGCTTATCTGTTCCAGTTCCTGTTGCCAGCTTCCAAGCCCAGGTGACAGATATGCAAGTGATGAAGCTTCAAGATGTCCCCATGAGACAACCCAAGTAAGAATTGCAAGGCCAGTCATTCCCCAATCTTGAGCAAAATAAAACATGATTTATAGTTTAAGCCACTTTTCTGTAGTGATTATCACACAGCACAAGATAACTATAATCCTTTTCTACATTCTAAATTAATTAGTTGATTAGCTCTTTAAAGGGATGAATACAAGAATCACAATTCCTATAATAGACATTAGCCAAAAAGATTTTTAATTTTTTAAAGATTAGAGATACTGGTAAATATCTTTTAAAAGATATCTTTTAAAATTCTTCAAAGCAGTAATGACCTATAATCCTCTTTGTTGCCTCAACTAATACTATAATGAAGATTCTTTTATTTATTTCAGAAGTGTGACTAGGAGAGCACTCTCCTCAACCTGTGCATATATACAGACACTATACAACTCACTGCAACCCAACCCACTCCTGCTTTCTGGTGGGCAAATAAGGAAAAGGTTTTCTTTTCTTTTCTTTTTTAATCTTTTTAATGTTTATTTACCTCTGAGAGAGAGAGAGGGGGAGAGAGAGACAGTGTGAGAGGGGAAAGGTCAGAGAGACAGGGAGACACGGAATCTGAAATGGACTCCAGGCTCCGAGCTGGTTGTCAACCCAGAGCCCCACATGGGGCTCGAACCCACGAACTGTGTGATCATGACCAGAGCCAAAGTTGGATGCCTAACCGACTGAGCCACCCAGGTACCCCAAGGAAAAGGTTTTCTATTATTAAGATCCATAGGCACAGATTTGGTCAATTCTTTGAAGAGGTAAGGTGTTCTATTTTTACTTAACACTGAACGACTAAAACAGGAATGACATGAAGTCATAAATTTCATTTGCGGTAATAAACTCATTACCTAGTCTCTAATAGAATTGTTATATAGTAGTAAGTATGTATAACATTTCAAGACAGAAAAAACTAGTGTGTTCTAGTGTGGTCTGTGCTTGTTGTTGTAATTTGTGAAATTGTTGAATTTGTGAAATTGTTGAATTGTGAAATTGTTGTAATTTGTGAAAATTATCTTTTTAGAATAAAATGGTTTGTGATTCCACTGAAGCAGGAACACTACTGACAATTTATTGAGCCTGTTCTTTCTCTGAGGGTGGTAGAGTAACAGACACATAGCTAATAGCCAACAGTCTTGGTGTACAAGTTCAGAATTTCCCAAGAGGGCCCTGGCTCAATAAAAGTTTCTGTTGTCTACTGGAAATATGTATAGATCTTTTGATGCTAGGATAAGCATTTGAAATTATTCATTATATTGATATTTCTATAGCAATTTATAAAACAATTGGACCTATTTATTCCTGGATAGCAGAGGCTAAACTATTGCATATTTTCTTCCCAAATATTTCTTTGCATATGTATTCTCAAAGCACTTTAGAAAGAGGCTAGTTTCATGTATCTACTATGCTTGGTTGTTCCTTTAAACAAAAGAGCTGGAAAGTGAAGGGTTTATTAAGGATTGTTATTTTAGTTTTAAACTGTAAAACTTTTTTTTCTTATTGTAGATAAGCACATCTTTATGAATGAATTTAACAGTACAATTCTCTCCAGTATTTGGAGGCAGATACTAATGCTCTGAAGTCTCTACTGAGACTTGGTTTGTCACCTGTGGAAAACTAATTCTGAATAAGTAGCATTGAGATTAGTCATTCTGGCCTCTACTGAATTGTGGTTGTTCAAGCTTCACTAGAACCTTCCCCATCTTTTGGCACCTGAGAATTGTGTCTCACCTGTGACCAAAAACTGAAACTGAACCAATAGAATTGACACGCCCAGAATGGAAACATGAAAGTTTGGCAGTTGAGGGGGAGGACTCTCAGAGGAGGTCCAAGTTAATACGACAACTCCACTGAAGCAAATCATCACTAAAGGAAAGAGACTCTAGCTGCCTATGCAAGCTGTTTTTTATTATTATGCAGAATTTCTAGAAGAGACTAATACTAAGTTTCTTTATAACGTAGATAATTTTTTTCTCAGCATTTCTTCAAATTAGCTAAAGAACCATTGTGAAGGCTCTAAAACTCCAGTGGTTTATGTGCATTCAGAAATCCTACTATCCACGTGTATTAAAGCCCCCACAAGGAGAAGGGAATCAGTAACAGCATCTATCCAAAATTGTGTCAGGTTGTAATATGCCTTCTGACCAAGATTCAAGACAACTAAATACCCACCCACATAGGTGAAGATAAAAGAAGTAGATCTTTTAATATTAACTCAGTTTTCCCTCTTCTGAAGCAGTATTTCCATTTTCTTAAAATGGAGTTTTCTATATCTTGCCCGCCTACTCTGCACTTTCTCTATTCATTTGTTAAAGCCTTGGAGTTAGTATATTGTCAAATTAATTGTATCATGATCAAAAAGTAATTGAATTTAGAAGACACTATTATCTGGGGATTAAAAAGGCCTAAGCTTTCTTTAGAATGCAGAAAAAATGATCTATCATTGGTGTTTATTCATCCTATCTCATTCATACATATACATATGTGTGTGTATGTATTTATATGTATATAATTTTTTTCTTAGAAATTTTGGCTCAGGCGTAGGTATTAAGTATAGTTTTATTTCTTTTATATGTAAGTTTGAAGACCCATTTGAAGTCAGGGAAGGACAATATCATGCTTCCATACTAAAGAGAAGGCAGTCATTAATACTCATAAAAATGTAATACACCAAGAAAGAGGGAAATGAAGGCATATGCCATTTGAATAGAAGTTTTGGAGGGGCACCTGAATGACTCAGGTCATGATTCCAGAGACATGGGATTGAGCCCCACATGGGGCTCCATGCGGAGTGTGGAGTCTACTTGGGATGTTCTCAAGCTCGCGCTCGCTTGCGCCCTCCCTTACGCACTCCCGTGCTCTCGTTATCCCCCTCCCTGCCCCTCCAGCCATCTCCCCAGCTCCTGTTCTTTCTCTCTCTCTCTCAAATGAAACAAAAACAAACAAAACCTAAATAGAAGCTTAGGAACTAGAACCAAGTTCTTGAACTTCAGTTTGTATTTCATTAAGTGACTTTGATTTTCTTAAGATTAAATGATGGACCATAAAAAATTGTCTATATGGTTCTATCTAGGTTCCTTTATCTTTTTAAAAAAAAATTTTTTTTAATGTTTTATTTATTTCTAGGAGAGAGAGAGAGAGAGCGTGAGCAGGGGAGGGCCAGAGAGAGAGGGAGTCACAGACTGAAACAGGCTCCAGGCTCTGAGCTGGCAGCCGGCACATAGCCCAACGCGGGGCTCGAACCCACGAACCGCGAGATCATGACCCAAGCGAAAGTCGGACGCCTAACCGACTAAGCCTCCCAGGCGCCCCAAGGTTCCTTTATCTTATGGTGACTGTGAAACTTCTCCAAATGCATCTTGGTAGAATATTTCTTATTTCCAACAGATTCTTCAGCTGCATTAAAAATTATTTATTGATTTATCTTTTGGTCATAATAAAGAAACATATTACACTACAACTATAGTTACACTAAAAATATTTTTACTTCTCTGGATACAGAGTTAATGCATAAGTATTGAGCACCATAAATTTATACCTCAGTGATCTTAGTATAATTAATAATAGATATGTAACTTCAACTTTAAACTCTAGTACAAGTTGGATTTGTCTCTACTACTTAGAATTTAGATTTATGTCTTTAGCTCATTCAAAAGAGTTCCCGTTTAAGAGAATGTCCATCATCAAAATGTTCAGATTTGTGATTGGATTTTTTTTTCACTTAGAAGTGTTAATTTTCTTGGTTGAATATAGTTCCAGAGAGATTTTGCATACAAAACGATTGGGAGACCATTCAGTTCAATATAAAAAATAAACATTTTTCCTTAACTCTGTTAAATAGCCATTATCTACGTAAGGAGCAGTTCTCCAAGTGTGGTCATCAGGATAGTAACAGCAGCATTACCTGTTGAAATAAAAATTTTCATAAAGAAAAAAAGAAAGAAATACACACACACACACACACACACACACACCTTGTTAGGTAATACTGATTCAGAAACTGCACATGAGACCCAACAGTCTGTTTCAATGAGATCATCAGATGATGATGACTTATGGTCAAGTTTGGGGGTCACTGGTTATAAGAATAAAATGAAGGGCGTCTGGGTGGCTTAGTTGGTTAAGTGTCCGACTTTCGCTTAGGTCATGATCTCACAGTTCGTGGGTTCGAGCCCTGAGTCGGGCTCTGTGCTGACTGCCAGCTCAGAGTCTGTGTCTCCCTCTCTCTCTGACCCTTCCCTGCTCACGCTTTCTCTCTCTCTCTCTCTCCTAGAAATAAATAAAAATATTAAAAAAAAGAATAAAATGAATAGGATTGAAAAAAATATATATTAAAGGTCAGACAGACTGGATGGTCCAATATGTAGGGCAATAATGCAGTAACAGGAGATACAAGGAACATAGTCACCATCACAAGTGCCATGTTAACTAACTTTAGATAATTTGCTGGCATTATATAGTTTATAAGTTAGTAGCACATGGAAATTATCAAATTGCTTTCAGGTATCTCACCATATTAGTTCTTTGTAATAAATAAACTTTTGAGTTTGAAGAAACAGAGTTGATCCTAATAAGTTAAAAACTCAAGGTTTTGTCAAAGGTCACCCAGTTGGAGACAGTATTAGAACTCCTCTTTTTGACCTGAGACATTTTATAACATAGCATGTTACAATAAGACTCCTGTGAAAAGAGACTGATTAAAATATGGTACATTTTAATCATTCCACATCAATAATATCTCCAAGTTTGGTTCTTACTCTTATATTAAGTGATGTGTTAAAGTAAAGCAGAGGAAATATCTTCACTTGTTAGAATTTTCATGAACTGCATGGTGTGATTTGACAAAAATTTAACCTCTATATATACTTCATTTAAAGTTCATCTGTTGTATTGTTGAGGTATTGTTATATTGTAAAATTTCTTCTTCTTCTTCTTATTTTTTTTTTATTTATTTCTAGGAGAGAGAGAGAGACAGAGTGAGCAGGGGAGGGTCAGTGAGAGAGGGGGGTCACAGACTGAAACAGGCTCCAGGCTCCGAGCTGGCAGTCAGCACAGAGCCCTACATGGGGCTCGAGCCCACAAACACGAGATCATGACCTAAGCAAAAGTCGGACGCTTAACCGACTAAGCCACCCAGGCGCCCCATATATTGTAAAATTTCTAACAAAACAACAATTCAAGAAAATTTTAGTCTTTAGGTTACTTTTGATCTCAGACTAAAATTTTATAGTCAACTCATCACTATTTTGTTCACACTTGAGGCATTCTTTGAGTGCCTACTTCATGGCACATCCTCTTCTAGGCATTAGGAAAATAAATACACACTGTAAGGCTTGCACTCCAGGAGGTTCCTTTATCTAGAAACAAAACAAGATTCAGAAAAGGCTAAAACACCATCACATGGCCTAAAGTATAGAAATACTGCATATATTATTTTCCTGGCTAACAGACAATGAACCTTTGCAAACATAAACTATTATTTCTCTAAAACTTTCTGGAAGGTTTTCATGACATTTAAAGAATAAAATACTAAGTACTTTCTGTAAGATACAAGGCTCCACGTTATCTGACTCCTATGTACCCTTTTGACTTACTGTGCTTTAACTATTTATTGTTCCTTCAATATGTTAAGTATATGCCTAACCTAGATCCTTTGTTCCAAGCTAGTCATTTGGTCTGGAAGAATTTTACCTTAAAGATTTGCATAATTCATTATTTTATTTCATTCTTGTCTATATTCAAATGTTATCTCTTTAGAAAGGACTTCTCTGTCAACTTTATTCAAAACAGTCCCAAACACTCCCAACCTAGTTACTTTCAAATCCTTCAGCTTGCCACATTTCTTGTTCAATGTGTTAGCACCATATGTACTTGACAGGATAACATATATTATGTATAAATTTTATGCTGCTTAATGTTTTATATTATAAAGAATGTACCAACTATTAGATATTTTTTTTACATTTATTTATTTTTTAGAGACAGAGTGAGACAGAGCATGAGCTGGGGAGGGGCAGAGAGAGAAGGAGACACAGAATCCAAAACAGGCTCCAGGCTCTGAGCTAGCTGTCAGTACAGAGCCTGACGCAGGGCTCGAACTGTGAGATCATGACCTGAGCCGAAGTCAGACACCCAACCAAATGACCCATCCAGGCTTCCGGATAGATAGTTTTCTAATTAGTTTTTATCACTAGAAGTCAAATTCTGTAAAGGTAGAGATTTTGTCATCTTGTACATCTCTTTTGTACATCTTTGCCACTAAGATCTAAAAGCTATGAACAAACACCAAATTATGCATTTAAAATGATCAGATTATTTTATAATGGGATATTTCATTAATGATAATAAATAGCACATGGCACAATTATGCCCTAAATGACACCACTAACATGCATACACAAGATAAGTAGATAGATTTGAAGGAGAAAATAAAGATAATAAAGGTAGCAGAAGAGTTGCACTATTCTTTGTAAGATAAAAACTGATCTAGTAAACAGACATAATTAAAACATGAAAACATCTTTTGTATGTAGTGAAAATTTATACATTAGTGAAAATTATGTAGAAATACAAAAGAAACACACACCATGAGTAGAGACATCCTAATTTCCTCCATTTTTATTTATATTCATGGATTCCCCGTAGGAAAGTAAAACACTGTGAGGAATTACGAATGTTCATTTTTTTTTTCAGATTCTATGAATGAATGACAAATATTGTTGAATTCTGTGTTCATAAAGTTGGAGTACTCACAGGGCTCCTGAGTTGCTCAGTTGGTTAAACATCTGACTCTTGATATCGGCTCAGGTCACGATCTCATGGTTGTGAGATCCAGTTCTGTGTCGAGCCCTGTGAAGGACTCCATGCTGGCCATGGGGCCTAAGATTCTCTATCTCCCTCTCTCTCTTCCCCTCCCCTGCTAGCATGCTCTCTCTCTCTCAAAGTAAATAACAAAACTTGTCGGAGTACTCTCTATCTTTCATAAAAATATCTGTGCTAGAGTATGATATATTTGTGATTTTTTTCTAAAGAACAAGTTCTTTGAGATAAGATGTTTTTCTTATTCATCCTGAAATCCCCATAACGTATAATAAAATATTTTAGGTCATATGTTCTTTATATGTAAATGAAAGAATAGCATGAATTCATATTTTTATTTTCAAATAGCTGAGAGCTCTTTTTCTTACTCCTATTTAAGGTCAGCTTACTGGCTACCCTTTCCCAGTGGTAAGGCATTTTTCACTCCAATTTAGTGTAAATCCTTACTCTCTGTTGCTGTCAGCCTGTAGGTAATGTTTTTATTACTCATCAATCATTTTCCTCTACCTAGTTATACAGGTGTGGTATGTAACCTACAAGATCTGTACAAGAAAAATGCCCCTTATGAGTAAGATGCCAACCTGCTGGAACTATTACACTAGTGAATGATGACCTTTGTAAACAGGTGGGCAAATAGAAAATCTCCAAAACACATTTGGAAGCAGTATATTATTTTAAATAAGTTCTTGTTTATAAACCTGATACCTTGAAAACAAATAAGGAGGCAAAACTTTCCAATATTCGTTCTCCATGAATTGATGTGAATAATTTGATTTTTAAGAAATATAGCACTATTTCAATTTTCTCTTTTGAGTGTAAGTATAAATGAGAAGGAAATAAAATTGCATTGTCTTTGGAAATCCTGCCTTTCTAAATAGAGAGTATTGATATCCAGCATCATTATAACTTGTATTGAATAACAAAAGATCATTACATTCCTGCTGGTTTATCTCAAAGGGAGGATAACCACACATACAGGTGAAGAGGAACAAAGGATTTCTAAATTCTCTAAAGGACAGGGGGATTTTGCCTCAAACAATTAAATGGACTTCTTTTCCTATGTAAAGGGATTTAAATAAATATTCTTGATCTTCTTCTGCTCTTAATCATACTATTACATACTTTCAGAAATATCTTTAAAGATTCAAAGTTCAAACTGGTGATATAAAACACTCAACATATTTAAAAGTTATGAACAGTGATAAAAATGCTGATGATATTAATAGGTAATAGCAGGAGTTGTGTGGTAAACTGTGCTTCCATGAGTAGACTTAGGACACTATTTGTTAACTTATTTTTTATATATCTGCCATTGTTGGAAATTGGATATGGACTCTCTCGTTGATTTAAATTCCTCTTATGTAGTACATAAAATTATTTCTCTTCTCTCATCCCTATGGTCTAACACATAATAAGCCTAAGAAATACACTGAATAGCAGCAGTTAGATAACTAATAATTGTCTTTGAGGGAAATTACAATAATTTTATCATCTATGTGATACATAATTTTCAGTAAGATTCATCAATATCATCTTTATGGTTTCTGGCATGTAAAATTGACTTGTTTGACAGTGATTGCTATTAACAATGATAATAGTCTCCATTATTGATTGTATCCTATGTACTTGTCATTGAACTAGACATATTGTATACATTATTTGTCTATACCTCACTATATCGTTATGAGATAATAACCTCCCTTTTTTTTTTTTACCAATATTTTACTGGGATATTTACCAACTTATATACCTAATACATCTGACTTTAAATACCCTGCCTTTCTCACACTGTCAAACTGAAGAACTCTGTAAATGTTTCCTATTAGGCAGGTATATTTTCTCTTCTATTCATGTTTCACTGAGTGATGACTAGTACCTCAAAAATACTGGGCTCCTGGGTAGCTCAGTCAGTTAAGCATCCAACTTCAACTCAGGTCATGATCTTGTGGTTTGTAGACTTGAGACCCACATTGGGCTCTGTGGTGAAAGCTCAGAGCCTGGAGCCTGCTTTGAATTCTGTGTCTCTCC
Source organism: Proteles cristata cristata (assembly GCA_017311185.1). Classification (NCBI taxonomy): domain Eukaryota; kingdom Metazoa; phylum Chordata; class Mammalia; order Carnivora; family Hyaenidae; genus Proteles; species Proteles cristata. Next base: position 340,990 of record JAESUZ010003447.1, on the reverse strand, counting down.
CTGTGTCTGTCCCGCCCTTGCTCATTCTCTGTCTCTTTCTCTCTCTCTAAAAAATAAACAAACATTAAAAAATACAAAGAACCTCTTTGTTTGTCATTGGAGACAATAAGGAAAGATAGTGGAGCTCCATGTAGTCATTGCAAGAAGATGGGAGAGCATACTAGTAGAACCCCAAGGAACCAAATGGACAGTGAGAGCTGAAAGAAAGGAAGCTGGTTGAACATCTTATTCTTCTACAATTGGTGGAGTTAGTCTAGGGCTGAACAAGAGCTGCCTGAAGGTGAAACTTAATAGCTCATATTGTCCCTAAACTGTACTATGCAGTCAATTGAGCTGAAAATTGCACTAAAGACACTTAGGAATCTTTTGTTGTAGTTGGGTATAGAATCAAAGTGAACTATAAAAAAAATTTTTTTATATGTTTGATAACTAGGGCTGTTGAAGCAAAAGTGTGAAATACTCAAAAAAATTTTTAATAGTTATTTTTGAAAGAGAGAAGGAAAGAGAAAGAGAGAGAGAGAGAACATAAGCAGGGGAGGTTCAGAGAGAGAGGGAGGCACAGAATCCGAAGCAGACTCCAGGCTTCAAGCTGCCAGCACAGAGCCTAACACAGGGCTCAAACCCACAAACTGTGAGATCATGACCTGAGCCAAAGTCGGTTCTCAGCCAAACGAGCCATCCAGGCACCCTGAAATACTCAATTTTGATGGATAAAACATTTCAACAATATCTTGAAGCACATGCTGTTGAAACCTACCCTCACAGCCCTTTGCCCACCTGAATTCCCCAACGCTGTGATAGTGTTCTACATTCTGAAAAATTCCTATCTCAGGCACCTTTATCTCTTCTGCCAGAGATAGTAAGGAAGTTGCCCACCCACAAGCTAGGTATAACCTAGAAGTACAAGAGAGTTTATAGCCCCAGGAAGAACTGTCATCTAATGAGGAGTGTAGTCAATGGAGAAAATTCTTCAGCTTCCCTGTTGTTTAGCTGTCTTGTGTAATAATTTTATTTCAAGTTTCACATGATTTCTTAGATAGTCCTCGGTGGTACTGAGCTGCAGTTACCCATGGCAGTAACTCAGTGAACATCTTTCTTTGGTTTTTCTTGCTTTGCTGTCTCACTTTCCCACTTTTATGTAGCTTCTGGAATCCTATCTCAAGTAAACTACATGCTTGAAGTTCTTGCCTTAGAATATCCTTTTGGTGAACCAAATCTAAGATTATTCTCTAAAGAATGCCCTTTAAAATGTAGGGAATTTCTCTTAAAGTGCTTTTCACATTATCACATTTAGTGCTATGCATTGTTTAAATTTTCTTCTTGTAGATTACAAACTCTGCAAGGATAGATACTTTTTCTGTTTTCTTTCCTTCTCTCTCCTCCCCTTTTCTTCTTTTCTCCTCCTACAGATATTTTCCTCTTGCCCCTAGCATAGTACCTGGCACATATTCGTGCTTAATAAATGCTTGATGATTAACTGAAGTTTCCAACACAATTATTTGTGATTGGTGTTACTGAATTATTTTATTAAAAACTTAAATACCTTACCCACTGTTACATTGAAAATTGACAAAGACAAATGCTAATTCAGGTCTGTCTGCCTAAAATCCACACCTTTTCCACTCTGTGTCATTCTCCAACAGTCTAGATCAGGTAGAAAATTGTCACATTCTTAGTCCTTGTTTGAGATTCCAGTTTACTGGCTACCAAAGAAAAGAATGATTAAATCTGAAAACCTAGAGATCTTAAAGTAAACCTCGGTGGTATTTCATATGTAAATGGAACCATCTTAGTCAGAAAATGCTTTTATGCAGTAACTTGTGTTCTGTCACCCCGGTGTGTGTCCTGGAGATTAGAGAAGAATGTCAGGTGTAGGGTTTAGTATGGATGGTAACCGAACAAAAACAACAAAAAAGTGGATTCATATTTGAGGTATTTTTTTTTCTTTTCTTTATTTTAAAGTTTTTTTTTTTGTTGTTTTGTTTTTTAAGGATGAACACTGGGTGTTGTATGTAAGTGATGAGTCATGAGAATCTACCCCCCAAATCAAGAGCACACTGTATACACTGTATGTTAGCCAACTTTACAATATATTATTTTTAAAAAGTTTATTTTTGGGAGAAAGTGTGAATGGAGGAGAGGCAGAGAGCAAAAGAAAGAGAATCTCAAGCAGGATCCCACTGTCAGCACAGAGTGAATTTGAACCCACCAGCTGTGAGATCATGGCCTGAACTGAAGTGAGACACTTAACCGACTGAGCTACCCAGGCTCTCCGCATCTGAGCTATTTCTCGATCCCATTTCCTTCCCCTGCAATTACTCTTTTGTATTTGAAGTGTCATACATTCAGTGTTTTTGTAGGAGATGCAGAATAAATTAGATTTATGTTCTGCTTCCATTTTACAAACCATGGCACGTTTATCAATCCAAATAGTGAAAGTGCCGAGGGACTGTCCTTTTGGAAAACAAATATTTGCTATGATAAAAAAATATCAGGAGGATTTCAGGATATTTTTATTAAATATTTTTACTTGTGTAATTTAATTACATATGCTTTAAAATATTTTATGTGCTCATATGTAAGATAACTTGATCTTCTATTTGTGACTAGCTATCCAGATACAAATTTTTCTTGCAAGAATATATAAACTAACATATATCAAACAAATATATTTAGCAATTTAAATATATATCTACATACAATATTTAACTTAATTTTATAGGTATTTAAAATGACATATGAAATATTGACTCAATTTTTAAAAAGTTATTTTTGTCAGTCTCACTATGTACTAATTTTTTTAAGCCATCACATGTCGCATTACCATTAATGTCATTTCTTGTAGTTGCATATATTGGATCATCCAGCTTCGTCTTTATTTCTGTCTGAGTTGAGCTATAAATGGTGTGAACCAATGGGGATTTTTTTCTCTAGTTACAGGATGCCATTTACATAGCATGAGGACAATTTCTTTTATTATTTTTTTTAATTCTGAGAATGTATAATTGTGGTCTTTTAATGTCACTCATTGCTTCCTCTGTCCATTTCTAAACTGATCTCTGGTCTTTTTAAAGACCTATCACACTTAGAACCGTTCATTGAATTTTCCATACATACTAAACTTCTGAGTTTCTTTCCCATCTTTTCTTTTTATTGTATAAGAACCCAAACTAGTGTTAATTGAGGTTGTTTCTGGTTGTTGTGCCTTTCTTCAATAAAACATTGCTGTTCAGAATACAGTGATAGAGTGCCCTTTAATAGAGAATATTTTGAAAGCATAAATAGACAAATCTGGTTTTTAATTTTAATTTTATTTAAAAAATTTTTTAAGTTTATTTTTTATTTTGAGAGAGACAGAGGGAGGGGTAGAGACAGAGGGAGACAGAGAATCCCAAGCAAGCTCCACATTGTTAGTGCTGAGTGCACTGTGGGTCTTGAACCCACAAAACCGTGAGACAGGACCCGAGCCAAATCCAAGAGATGGAAACTTAATCAATGGAACCATCCAGGCACCCCAAATTTGCTTTTTATAAAAAAAAAATTTTGGTAAAAAGTTCTTCTCATACTTGAGTATTACAAAATTGTTTTCTAACTGGAGTAGTTTATTGGCCCAATTTTCCTGCATTCATAGTGAGTGCATCATTTTTTTTAACAAAAAATTGAAGTGTTAGCATTATTTTCAAATATAGGAATTTTCATACTCTTTATTTTTAAAGATAATATGTACAGATAATTTTGCTTTAACTACATATGTGTGGTGTGTGCATATATATGTATGTATATATGTGTGTATATATTTGGAGCAATCTGTTGGAATAAATTTTTTTAATTGACTTATTTTTTAATTTACAACCAAGTTAGTATATAGCAGAACAATGATTTCAGGAGTAGATTCTAGTATTCATCCCTTAGGCTTAACACCCAGTGCTCATCCCAACAAGTGTCTTCTTTAACGACCCTAACCCATTTATTCCATTCTTCTTCCCACATCCCTTCCAGCAACCCTCTGTTTGTTCTCTAATACTTGATGTCTCAAGTTTTGTCCTCCTCCCTGTTTTTATATTATTTTTGCTTCCCTTCCCTTATGTTCACCTGTTTTATATCTTAAAGTCCTCCTATAAGTGAAGTCATATGATATTTGTCTTTCTCAGATTGGTTAATGTTGGTTCATCCATGTAGTTGCAAATGGCAAGATTTCGTTCTTTTTGATTGCCAAGTAATACTCCATATTGTGTGTGCGCGCGTGTGTGTGCGCGTGTGTGTGTGTGCACGTGTGTGTGTGTGTATACATACATACATACCACATCATCTTTATCCATTCATCCATTGATGGACATTTGGGCTCTTTCCATACTTTGATTATTCTCAATAGTGCTGCTCCTTTGAAACAGCACACCTGTATCCCTTGAGCTACAGTTGTACCTAGTAGTGCAATTGCTGGGTCACAGGGTTCTATTTTTAACTTTTTGAGGAACCTCCATATTGTTTTCCAGAGTGGCTGCACCAGTTTGTATTCGCACCGGCAGTGCAAAAGTGATCCTTTTTCTCTGCATCCTCGCCAACATCTGTTGTTGTCTGAGTTGTTGTTAGCCATTGTGACTGGTCGAGGGTGGTATCTCATTGTGGTTTTGATTGTATTTCCCTGATAATGAGTGATGTTGAGTATTTTTTCACGTGTCAGTCATCTGGATGTCTTCTTTGGAGAAGTGTCTATTTATATCTTTTGCCCATTTCTTCACTAGATTATTTGTTTTTTTGGGTGTTGAGTTTGATATGTTCTCTATAGATTTTGGATACTAACCCTTTATCTGATATGTCATTTGCAAATATCTTCTCCCATTTCATCAGTTGCCTTTTAGTTTTGCTCATTGTTTCCTTCCCCATGCAGAAGCTTTTTATTATGATGAGGTCCCAATAGTTCATTTTTGCTTTTGTTTTACTTGCCTCTGGAGACGTGTTAAGTAAAATGTTGCCGGGGCCAAGGTCAAAGAGGTTTTTGCCTGCTTTCTACTCTAGGATTTTGATGTCCTCCTGTCTTATGTTTAAGTCATTCATCCATGTTGAGTTTATTTTTGTGTATGTCATAAGAAAGTGAGGGGTGCCTGGGTGGCTCAGTCGGTTAAGTGTCTGACTTCAGCACAGGTCATGATTTCGTGGTCCGTGAGTTCAAGCCCTGCATCGGCCTCTGTGCTGAGCGCTTAGAGCCTGGAGCCTGCTTCAGATTCTGTGTCTCCTTCTCTCTCTGACCCTCCCCGCTCATGCTTGCTCGCTTGTTCTCTCTTGCTCTCTCTCTCTGTGTCTCTAAAAAAAAAAAAAACAAAAGAAGTTAAAAAATATTTTAAAAAGAAAAAGTGGTACAGTTTCATTTCTCTTCATGTTGCTGTCCAGTTTTCCCAGCACCACTTGCTGAAGAGACTGTCTTTATTCCATTGGTTATTCTTTTCCTGTTTTGTCAAAGATTAGTTGGTCATACATTTGTGGGTTCTCTGTTCTGTTCCATTGATCTGAATTCTGTTTTTGTGCCATGTTTGTTATAAATTTTTGGAAGATATTTATCTTGGGAATAAAATAGTCTATGAAACTAGATTATAATAGGTTAGTAATGTTTACTTTATGGTAGGACTAGCTCTAGGTATAGTATATGAATTATGTAATACATTCCATGGTTTGCCAAATGTGAGCTTAGCTAATAGAGAATAAAATTCTATTCCTCTAACTTAGCTGAATCTACTATGTTTTTATGAATTATTCGGTTGTCCTCCTGGAGATCAGGCTTGATCACTTTTATATTTTAGTTTTGGCAACCCTCTCTGGGCTATAGTTGTTGCCAAGGAAGGAGAGTAACTAAACGGTGCCCATCAAAAACGTGTGCCATTTAGGGTCTTCATTTATAATATTTAGAAGCAATAAGGCCAATTACAGTAAGGAGTGGTCACTGATAACATGGATGTATGCTTATCTATGTGTGAGTAGCTCTTCTGTTAATGTCATAAATGTGTACACATGTAAAAAATTCTAATTCCTTTTGTATACTATAAAGATTAACTTACCAATAATTATTTGTTTTTCCTTTTTGCTTTTTTTGTTTCATTTTGTTTTAATGAACCACTTTGTCAGCCTGCTCCCTCCAAAAATAAATCTATATACATAATAGTCATATGGGTCAAATTGTTGCAATTCTTGACCCTGAAGCAAAACAAATTTCCAGACAGTGTCACAGACAGCAAAACCATTTTATGCCCTTTTATTTCCTCCTGTTTTTCTGCTATCCCCCATGTAGATAAAAAAGAACTGATAAGAATGGTGTTGTTCCATGAGAAACTTATTGGGTACTGTTTTTTTATTAGCTATGCTTCACTTATTTGGATTCAGTCAATAAAAAATTAGGCCAAAATCTAATCAAAAGAATATTAAAAGGAAATTGTCACTCTCTTTTCTATAAAATGTAAAACAATTGCTGGTGTGAGTTCTGCAATGATTTACTGTATATATCAGTGAATGGGCACACTGAGAAGCAGCCATTTGATGGGTAGGAGTGATAAATATTCATAAATATAGTTAACACTAAAACATTTTTCTTCTCTACTACTTATTCTACTTTACTTATTTCTACTTGCTGGAGTGGTAGACATATTAAAATATTAATTTTCCGCTTTACTGGAATGATTTCAGAGTCAAGTGCCATTAAAATTTTGAATGTAAATATGAAAAAAGAGGATATGGCTCATTCTAATCCTCTTCATTGGTTTTTTAAACTATTTGCTTTTTTTTTAAAGCTACTATTTCAAAATTTTTAATTGCTTTGAGATACTTCTGCAGAGTCCAGAAAAGGAATCACAGTTTTGTAAAATACTGTCTGTCATTCAGAAAGCATGTGCATAGTCCCCTACCAAGTAATTCTAAGCTCGTAAAACAAACGGCAGCTTTTTGGAAGCAGGGAGTCATGTGATGGTCAAGGCCCCATTTCACTGCCAGGCAGAGCACTTCTTTACTCTTCTTTTTTTAATCTGTGGCATATTTCAACTAGCAGGGTAGGCTGAAAAGTGCCAAGCAGGGCAACTCAACATGTGTGAAGCCACGGTGCACCCTTTGCAGGCCTAGAGCACTGACAGAAAGTAGAGTGAAGAGCTCTGAGGAAGAGGTTTGCCTTTGATGCTAGCCAAAGGGGATTATAAACTGCAGATCCTAAATTTAACCTAATATGAATATGTCATGATTCACATCCATCTTCTTTTTTTTCCCTTGTGATTTTTTTCTTCACTGCTAACTCTAACTTAGTTGGTTTGCTGGTTCTTATATTACATTGAATCGATTACCAACCCTTATACTCTCCCCCTACACACCGAAGCACATACGGGAGGTAAAGGACTACAGTAACACTATTTTTAAAAATGTTATTTAACTACTGCTGCACCCTTTTCCAGTATTCATTAGGTTACCAGTTCCAAGACTCATTCTCTCTGTGGCCATGCCACATTAGGACACGGGTACATCATAAAATATTTAGCTATTGACCACAAACTTGCTTGAGAGGCTTCTGATCTATTGGAAACAGCCATATTCTGAAGTCAGCCTGACTATGAAGAAAACAGATGTTGACGGGAACATTGCCACCCAGTATAACAACTCTCAGTTCTTTTGTCACCCATCTGTGTACTTCAATATGGCCAATGTTCCATTGATAACAAATACATAAAACTTGCCGATCCAATACTAAGTGTTTTGGATACATTGACTAATTAATATCCATCTTGTAAGTCATGACCTCTGTTTCACAGAGAGAGAGAGAGAGAGAGAGAGAGAGAGAGAGAGAGAGAAATTTTCCCAGGATCATATGGCTAAGAGGAAATCCAAACCCAAGCAGCCTGATTGCAGGATTCTTGCTTTTAACCACAGTGAATACTGCCTCCCTTTAACTATGGAATGAAGAGAAGTTACTTCATATAATTTGTCTTATGATAACCTAGACATTTACCTGAGACTTTTCTGCTGTTGATTACCACATTATCTAAATTTAAACTGTAGTCATTTCAGAGGGACAAAAAACAAGGTAAAATAGATGAAGATTAATTGGGAAAACAAAAGTAGTCAAGGAATGTCATGACATCGTAACAAAGTATTTGCCCTTTTGGAGGTGATAGCAGTTCCCTGATCTGAACACAGATTTTATTTTAATTAATTAATTAGCCTCTTTTTGGGTATCTCACTTTACTGTTAGACATCACTATGACTAATATTAGATTTCTATAGCATCAAATTTATACAATTCTTTATTTCCTTTAGTTCTTTTACATGTTATAATGCTTGAAATTTCTTTACAATAGATTACCATATAATATAGTAATTATTAAAGTCAATGTTTAGAATAAAACATATCTCATACCATATAAATAAGGTTTAAAGGAATTTTTAAAACATTAACCTAGGAAGCATTAATGTTGTTTACTACATGTCATCTGATGTTGATTTTCTTAGTTGATGCAACTAACTATAACCCTAGTTGCAATGTAACTCAGTCTGACATCTTTGTTCTAGCTCTAACTAATTCAGTATAACTTACCCTAGTTTTAATTAGGTCAGTATAGATCCTATTAGTATTGGGATTATAACTAATGCTAAATTGACATTATAGAAATCTTAACTTCCAGGTATATCAAATTATTTGTACTACTTTAACATTTCCTATAGTATTTATCTTTCTTTTTACATATTGTTTTCTCTTCCTGGAATTCTCTTCATTCACTTATTATGCAGCAAGTTCCTACATATTCTTTAAAACTTAATCAAAGCATAAATTTACAATGAGTTCTTCATCCTGCTGTCCAAATTACCTTACCTTCCTTTATGGTCTCAATGTACTTTATATGACATCAGCCATATCATTTAACAGGTTAATTGTTGATTTAGTTGTCCTTTTCATCACTTTATCATATTTCAGAGTATATGCTATAGGATATGAATCAGATTTTACTTAGCTTTGCACCCATAGTGTTTATGATATGGCATATTCATTTATAAACAGATGAGTAAGGGGTGCCTGGGTGGCTCAGTTGGTTAGGCAGCCAACTTTGGCTCAGGTCATGATCTCACAGTTGTGGGTTTGAGCCCCGCATCGGGCTCTATGCTGACAGCTCAGAGCCTAGAGCTTGTTTCAGATTCTTTGTCTCCTTCTCTCTCTGTCCCTCCCCCACTCCTCTCTCCCTCTCAAAATTAAATAAACATTAAAAATAAAATAAAAATAAACAGATGAATATGTGTTAAATTATAGCACAATAATTAGGAAATGTTTCTTTTAAACTTATATATTATGTAATAATACAGAGTTGTGGTAGACAGAATTCTGAGGTGGACCTCAGGATTCCTGCTCCCTCCTACATACCCCTTTAATAATTTGCTACTCTAAACTATAGTTAGAACCTGTGGATATTATGGAATATTCATTCCCATGATTATATTAGCAGATTGAAGAGGGATAGAAAGACAGACTCACTATAGCTGACCTAGATGAAAATAGTAGCATTGCTGCGAGCCATCTAAGGGAGTCAGGTGGCAAGGAAATGTGAGTGGCCTGTATAAGTTGAGAGTAATCATTGACTAACAGTTAGCAAGAATGTGACTGCAAGGAAATGCGTTGTGCTTACAACCAGTGAGCTTAGAATAAGACCCTGAGCCTGAGATGAGAATCTGACACTTTGATTTCACCCTGGGCAAGCCTAGCACAAGACCCAGCTAATTGGAATTCTGATGCATGAAAACTGTTGAAATAATAAATGTTGTTTTAAACTGTGAAATTTGTGGTCATTTCTACACAGCAGTAGAAAATTAATGAAAGGATGAACCCATTTTTACAGGTGGGAACAAATTACATACTTCAAACCCTTATTGATAACTTAAGTATTTAAGTTCCTTGCCATTAAATTTGCATACTTCCTACCTGTATGCCACATCAGGTTACTTTCACTGTTTCTGGTTTTGTAGGTTACAGTTTACATAAAATGCTGTGAAGAATATAGATATTAGCTACTCTACAAAAGTATTTGTTTATGCATTTGTTGTGTATATATAATTCATTTTTTGCCTTTCATTCTAAACAATAAAAACCTCTAAGTCCATAACATCTTTTCATCAAAGTTATTTCCCACTAATAGTAATTTATTAATTTTATATTTGAGAGAGTACTAATGAGAGATTGATTGACTAATATCTTTCTCTTGCTGAATTTAAAATTAAAATACCAACTATGGAAATAAAATAAATGAAGTTAGATATAAAAAACATTAGTAATACAATCTTCTCATATTAAAACAGATTACCAAGATTTAGGGCATTTCTCTTCCTGTAATTACTTAAAACAAAATTGCTAAGTTTTTTTTTTTAATTTGAAGAAAAGTGATTGAACATCATTGATATCTCTTTAGTTTTAGGAGTTTTCTTTTAGTACTTTAGGAGCACTGCAAACAATATACTAATGCTTCCCTTACACATTTTAAGAATGTAACAAATAAAATGAAATTTTAAGTAAAACATAGTATTTTATATGCTCTACCATTATGATCTTATTAAAAGGTAGCATGCAGAAATTATTTGCTCGTCTGAAATTCAAAAATCCTTTAGGAACAAGTATAGCATAGTATTTATGAACATGTCAGTGTAATAAATAATCATGTTGAACTTCAATTCAATCAATCAGTTGTGTGATTTGGGTTAGATATTTCACTTTTCAAGTATTATGTTTCTCGGCAATGTGGCTATAATTAATACCTATATAAAACACATTTGTGAGTAAGTGACTTCTTAGAAGAACTGCTTCACAAAGGTCATCAATTTATTGTTTCATATGTTTTAGTTTGTGTTTTGTATTCTAGCCAATTATAAGGCCTTTACTTCTCATATTTGTAAGAGACATATGTAACCCACACTGTTTATTCTTCTCTATTGTTATTAGATAATATTTGGTGAGAATCTGGAAATAGTTATGAAATAAATGCTTTCAGAGTGACCATTATTGCATTACTTCTTACCTAGAAATTTTAAATATGTCTAAATAGATGGTCTATATACACTGTTTTCTGTATAATTCTTTTATTCACTTGTTTAGAATATGAGTACAAATTAGATACAGTAATGAGCATTTTTAGAATAAAATAAAATTGAGGGATAATAAATATAATTGGCACAAAAATGGAATTTCATTGGCTTTCAAAAGTTTTTGAACACCAAAAGAAACATAACTTAACCAAGTGTATACTTACATATATGCAACAGAAACAAAATTTTTATGAAATAATACATAATATTTTTGGCAGACTAAAAATACCCACTAATTTTTAAGACCTTCATCCTAGAATTCAATTCATAGAAAAGTGAAATCTCTCTCCCTTTTTTCTTGAAATTTGACTGGCTCTGTAACTCTTTTAACAATGAAATATGGTAGAAGGGCAATCATGCCACTTTTCTGGCCCAGGATTTGAGACTAGCTGTTTTTACTTCATGGCTCTTGAAATATTTGCTCTTGGAGCATTAGGCTGAGCACATGAAGTCCAACTACCCCAAACCTCCAGGCTTACTGAGCTACAAGGAACTACCTATGTGAAAAATCCTGTAGGGGAGCTGTTGGGGACAACGAGGGGTGGGTGGAAAAAGAAATCTGACAACATTCTTAAGCCATTGCAATTACCAGCCATTTTAAGCATCCCAGCTAAGACACTAGATTACTTGGAGCAGAAACAATTCTTTTGCAAGTTTTTTGTTTGAATTCTGGGCTCACAGAACCAAGAAAACATTAGTGATTAGTTTTTTTTAATTACTACGTTTTAGAGTAGTTTGTTACACAGCACTTGACAATCAAACTGCTGTTTACATCCTATCAATCTAAAAAAAATGGGTCTTGAACTACTATGTAGATTTCATGACCTTCTGAGGGATTCTAAACTATAGTATGAACAACATTTCTCTGGACTTTCTGATAAACAACACAAAACAGGTAACTTGAAAATAATTTCAAATTCCTTGTTTCTTTGTTGTATTTATGTGTGGGGGGAAAATGAAATCATAAGTCCTTTTTTTTTTTTTTAATTTATTTCTAGGAAAGAGAGAGAGACAGCGTGAGCAGGGGAGGGTCAGAGAGAGAGGGAGTCACAGACTGAAACAGGCTCCAGGCTCTGAGCTGGCAGTCAGCACAGAGCTCGATGCGGGGCTCGAACCCACAACCGCGAGATCATGACCTGAGCGAAAGTCGGACGCTTAACCGACTAAGCCACCCAGGCGCCCTGAAATCATAAGTCGTAAATCTAGTGTAGTTTAGTTGAGATTTTGTGGGCTTTATTGTCCAAACCTAAGAAAAAAAAAATGCCCTCAGTCTGGTCCCCAGTTCTTCATACAATTCTATCACCTCTCTGACTTCCGTTTTTTTTTTTTCTGTTATAAGAATAATTCTTACATAAAAATTGTTATGCACATGGAATGAAACAGAAAATTAAAAAGCACCCCATGCCATAAATTAGGATGAGAATATACATTATCAGTTACCATATTTATCATGCCATTTTAAAGTAAAAGATAATAAAAAAACAAAGCTACTGCATTTTTACAATTTGCAGTAAACAATACCAGAAATAGTCACAGCTTCCAAATATGCCTGTGCTGTATGAGGGAAATATAAATATAGTAATTATCAATGGCTCTAGCTCTATTAGTGGCAGTCTTATAGTTCAGTGAAAATTACCTTACAAATCTCTCTGATCCCCGTGTGTGGACAAAGTTGCGGGTAAACAAGACTAAAACTTGACTGAGACCAGCTTGACTTTGACTTCTGCAAAGTGGATTTCTCTGCCCATTCTCCTTCTGAGTTGCAATTTCTCTTCTCACTCTCAAGTGACCTTTCAAGTGGTTATCTCAGAGCTTCTAACTCTCTTCTCTCCAGCTAGGAACTTCTCTTGAACCAACCTTTTGCACTTGTTAGGAAACTCATCACACCTGGGTGTGAATAAACATTGCATAATGTGATGCTTCCAGGCTATCCTCTTTAACTCTAAAGGTGAGGTTTGATTTTTTTTTTTTTTCATGATTCTCGTATGAACAAGAGAGAAGAAACACTTTGAAGGCTTTGGATACAGGTATGAACTAAAATTATACTTCATTTTCTCAGAAGGCTGACCACATGGTGACTGTACAGGATGGGCAGAAGGGAAAGCCTTTAAATGATCCTGCTCCCCTAGGGAAGAAAAACTCCTTGTTCTTTCATGGTCACTGAAGGGTACTTCATAAGAGCTCCTCCTATTATAGGGAGAGCAGGTTCCATTTTACTCTTTTCCCAGTTCTTCTGGTAATAGCAAAATTAAGATATTACCTGTATCTTTTCTTATACCCATTTAGCCTTGTGTAGAAAATACATTGTTAAAATTATAAGTATGAGCTGTAGAATCAGACATGCCAGGTTTCAATTTTACCCCCCACTCTTTTACTGATTATTTGCTGATTGACCCTGAACTTCACTTTTCTGGCACTCAGATTTTTTCGTCTGTAAGATTAAGCTAATAATGCTAATCACATAGAATCACTTTTTTCCCAATTAAATGAAATAGCATTTATAAAGCATCTATTATATAGCATTCAGAGATGCATATTAAGTGCCAGCTATCATCATCCTTATTATTCCATGTATAAGGGAGATCCAGTTCTTTCCCCCTTTTCACTACCCTGAGAAAAGGATTGGAAATAATATTATTAAATACATATGATAAGGTAAGCACTATTTTTAGCAATTTAGGTATGGTGTTATTTAAACTTTGCAGCAAATTCATAAAGTAAAATTTATTATTCCAAATTTTTATATGAGGAAATTGAGGTGCAAAGAAATCACATAACTAAAGATGTAAATCAGTCCCTTTAACTAAAATATGTGACTTCAAAGCCCCTGTTCTTCACACCATGTTGCCCTTTCCCTATTTTTTTCCAGTATTCATTTTTAAGAGTAGATATATTTTGGAGAACAATTTACCTAATTCAGAACTGTATGTATGGGATGTCTATTACCATTTATTTTCACTTACTTTGCCACTTAAGAAAGTATCCATGTTCTTCCAGTGGTATGCTTACTACTGTTAAGGATATATATTTACTTTTTAATAAAGAATTGAGGTGTTGAATGCTTCTATATGTAACAAAGGAATTCAGGTGAACTTATATTTACAGGGTTGTTTTTAAACATTTTCAAAGAGCATCCAATCTATCATATTATCTAATTCTTCCATCTCGTATAATAGGCCCAGTGGATGTAATTCAACTTGTAAGAGTTAGGTACAGGGAAACAGGATACAATCAAATAGACTAATTCCATCTATGTAATTCAAGTCTTACTGAGAATCAAAGGTAAAGCCAGCAGTTATTGCAAGCTAGTCTTTACATAGATTAAATTGTAGGAGTGTCTTAGAGATACTCTTCCTTGGGAAGGCCATACTGCTGAGGTTTTGGAGTGATGAGGGGGGGAGTAGGGTTGTGGGGTCTGGAGACAATGGCCAAGAAAGAATTCTTGAAGACCTCTTTTGTGCAAAAAGGTGATTTTATTAAAGCACAGGGACAGGACCTGTGGGCAGAAAGAGCTACACTGGAGTTGTGAAGAGTGGCTTGTTATCTACTGTGAAGTTGGGGGAGGTAAAGTTACAAGGGAGACTTCCAGAAAGACTTTGATATGCCACAGAGGACTCCTAAAATACCTGAGGCCTTGCTATTGTCAAGCTAATGTTGTTTTTCCTTCAAGGGAAGTATTAACATTAAGACAGTAGGGAGTTCCTGGATAAATGTTTTACTCTGTCTGCCTCCAGTTATCTGTCAATGGGCTGCAGGTTATAAGGAAATTAAATTTTACCTGCCATTTCCTCTTTGCCTTTGTTCCCCATATCACTATTGAGAGGTGATGTTGGGTCTCCAGGAAACTGAGTCTATAGGTTTCTGGAGATTAGGCTATTGATAAGATTGACTTTTTCTTGTATTTTACTAAGATACTGTAAACTGATGGAGACCCATTGCAGAGGGGGGTGTGTACTAGCTTGCACTTTGTTCACACCATCCATGCCCCATCATCAAATTCCCCCCTGAATGATTTTGACCTTAAATCTTTAAGGTTGCTGAAGGTGGAAGGTCTCCTCTTCTGTAGCTTCGTCCTGCTGAGTAGGGATGTAGAGTTGTCCCTACACCTTTGGGTCAACACTGATCAGTTGGGGGAACATATAGGAGAGTTACAAAAGGCAGAGACCACTGAATCCAAGGTGCACAATGTGTATGAATCTTCTTGAGTAGAAAGGATCATCTGTTGGCTTGTAGTTATTGCAGTGATGGAGTCTTGGCACTAGGCTATGGGAGAAAACAGCAAAACATATTAGAATAACAAAAAAGAAACACCAATAAAAGTTCTTTGGTAGTTGACAAAAATTCTTCAGTCCAGGAGTTTAGCCCATCATGCAAGGAAAAAGAGGGATTGTTTTAAACGCCAAGTATTCATGTCAGAAATCCAGAAATATTTTTGTGGTAATCTGGAATGTATGCCCAGTAATATTTTTATGAGAGCACAAGTTTTACCTTGTGCAGCAGTTAAAACCTCTAATAACATTGTATTTTTGTAGAACTGTTTTATGCATTTGAGGTGTTTCTGTATTTAATAATATAATACTGTGTGACAGGTGGTGTTAGCCATTATATATACTCTGTGTTGTTTAGTAATCAGATTATTAATAAAAGGCATTTTTATAGAAACAAGAAAAACATAGGTTAGAGCGAATTACAAAGCCAGGGTGCACCAGTATTGCCAGTGTGGAGTGTTTTTAGATGTCAGGCTTAAAGCATCCTTAGATGGAGTGGGAACAGGCAGCGGGAACCAGAGGGGTTTTTCTGGTGTGTAATCCAAATGTCTGTGATGGTCCTTTTGAATGGCCCATTTAAAGAAGAAATTATTTGTATAAATTGGGAAAAGGAGAATGAAAAAGAAAGGTAAAACCATCATTAGAGAAGTTAAAGGTATTTTACAGGTTCACAGAAATGAGAAGGCACATCCGTTTGCTCATTTATTTTTTTGTAAAGGGGATACAAATTTTACATTAGATATAGGAGCCCATGAAGACTGAACTGTAACTTTACTGCAGTGGAGTACATAATGTGACCTGGGAAGGGGCCCTTCATGTTGGAGTCAAATCCCCTGCTATACTAGACTTTGAATTCTTTTTTTTTTTTTTAATGTTTTATTTATTTCTAGGAGAGAGAGAGACAGCGTGAGGAGGGGAGGGTCAGAGAGAGAGGGAGTCACAGACTGAAACAGGCTCCAGGCTCTGAGCTGGCAGTCAGCACAGAGCCCGACGCGGGGCTCGAACCCACGAACCGCGAGATCATGACCTAAGCGAAAGTCGGACGCTTAACCGGCTAAGCCACCCAGGCACCCCTAGACTTTGAATTCTTTAAATAAATCAGGTCTCTTGGGTTTATATGAGGTGGGTTTCTAGTAACTGTCAAATCCTATTTAGGGAGGATGTGATTTGATCTGGCGTCAAGTGAATAATAACTCAGTATTGTCTTTATCTATTGGTAGGTCTACAGTGAGAAAATACTTTTCATATACAATTGTTGGGGGAAATCCATCCCATTTTACAGTTGTTTAAACAATCATATTCCTGTGGGGTCTTGTTACTATTCCCATAGAACAACAAACAAGAAGATTGTCCATTCCTGTGCTATTGTGATAATTTCTCTGAAATTTTTTTACCTCAAGCTGTCCAGTTTAGGCAAACAACATTTAAAGACCATCACAACTAGAATTTAAAATCCATAAAGGTTCGTTATTGAAACATAATTTCTCTTTCAAAAACCCCTCATCTCCAGAGACCGACAAATCAAGACTAATTCATTTGCCAAACAAGTCCAATTTTAACTTGGCTTAATTATTTACATTAGTTCAGCAAGAAGAGTGATTGATCATCTAGATCTTTGCAAGTTGGTTTTGTTGAAAACTTTTGTAAGGGTTCTCCACGCTGAACTCTTAGTAGCTTCTCCAGGCCAAAAGCCAAGCCACGTACTGTTACGGAAGGTGGTCTGGATCACTAGGCAGAAGAACCCAGTGGCACTAGGAGACCTTGGAAGGCAGACGGTTTATTTTACACCGGCAGGTCAGAGGAGATCACTCTCCACAGGTCAGAGCCCCAAGCATAAGCAGAGGAAACAACTTATGGTTTGTTACCTCCACATTCTGCATTAGTAGTAACTTGGGGTGCCTGGCAAGCACGTTAGGAACAAGAACCCTGAAGGGTTGGCTGAAGAAGGGGAGTCTTCAGTCAGGGACTGCAATTTCCCTATCGTTGCGGAAATCTGGGCCGGATCACTGGCGGAAGAATCAAGCAGCACTCGGAGATCTTGGAAGGGAGGAGGTTTATTTTACACCATGGGCTCAAAGGAGACCGTTCTCCAGAGGTATGAGCCCAGAGCATCAGCAGAGGGAGTAATTATAGACTGTTACTTCCTCATTCCTCATTAATGCATAGACAAACAGCGTGGGAAGAAAACCCAGAAGAGGGAGCCTTTGATCAGGGACAGGTTTTTCCTTATCAGCCCTGCCTGCCATTTGATAACAGATTTTTCCCTATCACTATCAGTTCCGTCAGCCATCTTATAACAGATTTTTTCCTATCAGTACTTGCCCTGCACAATTGGGTGAATTCCTCTTCACAAGATCCCCAAGATATCCCGAGGTGCCTGCATCTGCCAGGAAGTGACATTCTTTTTTTTTTTTTAATAACATCCAAGTTAGTTACCATATAGTGGAACAATGATTTCAGGGGTAGATCCTGAACCCCATTTAGCCCATCCCCCTTCCCACAACCCCTCCAATAACCCTCTGTTTGTTCTCCATATTTAAGAGTCTCTTATGTTTTGTCCCCCTCCTGGTTTTTATATTAATTTTGCGTCCTTTCCCTTATGTTCATCTGTTTTTTTTATCCTAACGCCCTCATATGAGGGAAGTCATATGATGTTTGTCTTTCTCCAAGTGACTAATTTCACTTAGCGTAATAGCCTCTAGTTCCATCCAGGTAGTTGCAAATGGCAAGATTTCATTCTTTTTGATTGCTGAGTAATACTTCATTGTGTGTGTGTGTGTGTGTGTGTGTGTGTGTGTGTGTACACACGCACCACATCTTTTTTATCCATTCATCCATCGATGGACATTTGGGCTCTTTCCATAATTTTGCTGTTGTTGATAGCGCTGTTACAAACATTGGGGTTTAAAGTCCTTTTTATGAATAAAGTCCTTAAAGTCCTTTTTATGAATCTCCTTCAAGATGAAGTATGTTTTGTAAGAGAATAAGTATTAGTGACAAAAGACTTAAAAAATGGACTGAATGTCAAACTGATGGAGTTCATTATGATGCAATAGATGAGGAAATTTGGTTATTTCTATGACACATAACACTTTGATAATTAGAATATCAAGTGATGACCTTATTACTAAAACATATTAAAACTTCAGGAATTGTATTTATATTTTCCCAAGTCATATAACCTAAGGTTTACAATTATTTGACAGTGCTTTTCAAGTAACTTAACATACAAATAAAAAGGCCTAATTGGTCAGAGACTTCATTTATAATTTAAATCTTGGGAAAGTTTGTTAAAATGTTAGAAAGTAATAAAGCACATACATCCTAAATAGGATTATGTATTTTTACAAATCTTAAAACTTTAAATTATTTAACCAAGATGGCAAAAAGAGATTTTAAAAGCAAATATGTAGGGTTATATTGTTATTAGCAAAACCTGGCTCCTTTAACATTGAGAAGTTTTAACTAAGTAATCAAAGAGCTGATACAGACAAAACAATGCTTTGGTTTTCCTCGAAGACAAAAGAGGGGGGAAAAAACACCTTTGTTTACATTCTCTTTCAAGAGAAGACCAGCAATCTAAGAAAGCATCAAGAAAACCAGATTTTAGGGGTGCCTGGGTGACTTAGTTGGTTAAGCGTCCGACTTAAGCGTAGGTCATGATCTCGCGGTTTGTGGGTTCGAGCCCCGCGTCGGGCTCTGTGCTGACTGCCAGCTCAGAGCCTGGAGCCTGTTTCGAGTCTGTGTCTCCCTCTCTCTCTGACCCTCCCCTGTTCACGCTGTCTCTCTCTCTCTCTCTCTCTCTCTCTCTCTCTCTCCTAGAAATAAATAAAACTTTAAAAAAAAAGAAAGAAAACCAGATTTTAATCTTATGCCCCTGTATTTTTAAAATCCATTCATTGCAATGTTAGTCTGTCCTAACCACACATAAAATTCCTTTCTTAAAGATTTTCCTTTATGAACCTTCTTCAACTTTCCTTTGCCTTCATATTTTGCCCTAATCCATTTTTCTCCAAACAACCAATCTCCTTTAGGCCGAAATTTCTTTTACCTTCAACAAAAATGTGTTTCCATTCTTTATATCTTTGTTACACATCTCCTTATGCTTCCCACACTAAGGAATCTGCATCATGGTCATCAAACTGAGAATGCCCTTGCTTACAGTAAAAATCACTTGGGGGAAAAATGATAATGAGAATTAATCCTATTGGCCAATTTTCTATCAGTGTTTTTGAGCAATTAATTAACATTCTATGCCAGGTTATAATCTGAAAAGGATATAATGGCTTCTATTGGTCCATTCCATAGGTGTGTGTAATGATGTCATAAGGTTGTAACAATCAAAGAGATAATTTGCATTAAGGACTTAACACTCATTAGGTAAGTAAGTAATAAACAGCTATTATAATAGAAGCTCTCATAAAGACTTCTGCCATCCTTCTCATTTACTATTGTCTTTTGCATGCTCAATATTTGAGAATATTAGACTTCTCTCTAAAATACCCATTCTCCTCTCACAAGTTCAGCTATATGAAAACCAAGGATCTTTTTTTTTCTTTCTAAATGTCCTTATGACATATAACTGGGTACTGTATTTAATGTAAAATTGTTATTTCTAAGAAAAAACACTGATTTTTATGAAAGCAATTAATGCTTTGGAAGTGTTAAGGAGGAAAAAGGTTTTGTCTGTCACCTAATGTAGGATTTTTTTTTAACCACAATACCCGGGATTTGTTGTTTCCCCACTTTGAAGAACAAAATGAGCAGCAGATGAAAGTTTATTAGAGTATAAGATCAGAAAGTTATGGGGCGCCTGGGTGGCTTAGTCGGTTAAGCATCCGACTTTTGCTTAGGTCATGATCTTGCGGTTCGTGGGTTCAAGCCCCACGTCGGGCTCTCTGCTGACTGCCAGCTCAGAGCCTGGAGCCTGTTTCAGAGTCTGTGTCTCCCTCTCTCTCTGACCTCCCCTGCTCACGCTGTCTCTCTCTCTCTCTCTCTCTCTCTCGTAGAAATAAATAAAGCATTTAAAATTAAAAAAAAAAAGAAAGTTAGAATAGTATGAAAAGAGCTCTTTACTGAGAGGGGACTTTCAAAAGTGAATGGCCAAGGACTATAGGTAAGGGTCCTTCTTTTATAGGGTTCTGGTCTACCCTCACCCTTCCCTTTCCCCTTGTTCCTTCTCAGGTTCTACTGTTATTGGCTTCATAGTTCTGGGTGCTTTGTTGTCCATTCCTGTCTGGCTCCTTTTCATTGTATGAGGGGTGGTATGGCCAGACTTGGGTGCTTTGTCAAATTCCTGAGGGAAACCTGAGGGGGAGTAGGTGGGGTCAGTTACATTCTTAACAAGAACCTTAAGCCTGAGGGCACTTGCTCTCAGCAGACACTCCCAGTATTGTTCCAAAATATGTGGTTTTCCCCACCCAGGGACTCCAGGTCCTATCCTTTCCCTCTCTGACTCTTTTATCCTATCTTTTCCTATCATACTAAGGTTCTTTAACTGGACTAAGAATTAAATTGACATGAGACAGATTGACAGGAGAAAATCAAATTGAATTTTGTATGTAATTGGTAATCCACATAGATATTAGATTCCAAAATAGTCAAACAAAATGAAGTATGTATGTATTGTGAAGAAGAAGAGTTAGACCATTCAGAAACAGTGGGACATAGGACTTTGATTAAACAGGACTGGATACATTTCTCCCTGTCTAGCACACCTACTTTACATCATAGTACAGTTATCTTGTGGTGATAGCTGTCTTCCTAGAGTAGGTCCTCCATCTAAATTCTTTTAGGTAGTTAATGGGGGAGGGGGCAGGTCAACTTTTCTTCTGAATCTTGGGGCACCTGGGTGGTTCACTTGGTTAAGTGTGGTTAAATGTCCAAGTTTGGCTCAGGCCATGATCTCACAGTTCATGGGTTTGAGTCCCACATCAGGCTCCGTGCTGACAGCTCAGAGCCTGGAGCCTGCTTCAGATTCTGTTTCTCCCCTCTCTCTACCCCTCCCCTGCTTATGCTCTGTTTCTGTTTCTCAATAATAAATGTTAAAAAAAATTTTTTTTAATTAAAAAAAGTTTCTTCTGAGTCTTATGGGCCATGATTTTTTTCAACTTGGCATAATCTTCATGCCAAACTGGCCCATCTTGGGGTGGCTTGCCATTGGCCCCAATATTTGGCATCTAAAAGGTGTACCTAAAATTTGATTTTCAATTAGGTAGGAGTAAGAAAAGTGAAAAGATTTGACATGAATAATGAAAATTCAGATTCCGAATTTTCAATACTTTCCTATTTCTCTTTTTGTCATAGTTAACTAATCATGACATTGTGTTTTAGATGTCTTTGTAAGATAACTTGAGAAAGTAAAATAGACCCATCCTCAAATTAAAATGTATATATGTTGGGAGCCATTCTGAGCCCACTAGTTGAGAAAACTCGCGGTGAGGTTAAAGCAAGTTTGCACGGTCTCTTGCCAATCAGATGATGACCGATATCCACCCCCATTCAATTATTTCTGCTTGAGCACTGACCCCCAGGGTACCTTGTTGATCAATACGGGGAGTGACTTGTCCCCTTATTCTGGCTCTGGTATGATGATTGCACCTTGTGAAGGAACTTATTGTGGGAACCTCTTCTTTTGATTATGGGAACAGAAATCGTGTCTCCAGAAGGTCCTGTTTCCCTCCATAATTTCCCTTGAGCTATGAACAGGCTAATGACCCTTACTCATAAAAGATTGACCTTTACATGTACAATTCTGTTTCTACCATTGCGTTAGTCCAAGATGTTCATACAGCTCAACATGCAAATCAACTAACCAAAAATGTCTTTCATGCCCTTGCTATTCAAGAAATCATAAAACTAGACACAAAGGTAAATGTCCTTGAAGAGGCTATTCTATGTATTGGAAATAAGCTAAACTCTTCAAAGGTATGGTTGGCTCTCTGGTGTCATAATGAATATAACTGGAAAATCAAGTCTTGCCCTGAGACAAAGAGCCTAACTTAGAGAAAAGGAACAGATAAGGGCAGAAGATAAGTTAGCACATACACGTTTGCTAACTGATGGTGTTTAGCAGCCCCTTCCCGAAGGCCTACTTTCGACAAACACCTTCCCTTACCCTGGCAGCTGTGATGAGGATGGTAAGAGTATCTACAAACCTGTGACGTAATCTTAGTGTTATTAAAATGTGAACGCCTTGTTATTTTCTTAGTTACTCAACCTCACTATAATTGGAGCAGTTCTGCAAGAAGACATCTGTAAAACCTGTTTCTGTACATTTTCCAAAAACATCTTATGACAAAGAGCTATCCATTATAAAAATTCCATTTCCTGTTGCCATGTTAACATTTGACCTATAAATAAAGACACCAAAACTGACAGGACAGAGATGCCTGCCTGGTGATCGGAAAGGATCTCGGGGCTCTCTCACTCCCTCCCTCGCTGACACCGTCCATCCTTCAGGGACCCCTGGACCTGCCAGAGCCGGATCGGCCTCCAACATATATATATTATTTTTCCAATAATGAATGTGCCTTGATATTCTTTTAATTAAAATGAACTGTTTAATGCATGCATATGCTATTTTACTATTTTCAAATTATTTGCTTTAACTGATTTCTGTCTTTATGATCTTGTTGTATAAGACCGCTTCTATTCTGTTAAAGTTAGCCTGAATGCTGTCATTTTACAAAGCAGGATTAGTAACAACCAATTGCCTCAGGTAGTTAAGATCAGTCAAGATTGTTTAGATAAAAGAACTAAGTACAATATCTGTAGCAGAGAATATGCACCAAGCCTATTAACTTGGACCCTCTAATTCTTTCCTTACACTTCCTCTTACTGTTTATATTTTTTCCATACCTCTTTACCTCATCATAACTTTCATTCTTGACCATGCTCTCATAATGGTGTAGTTGGAATATATTAATTTCAAAGTTTAGTTTTACTTTAGTTTTTTATCAGGTTGGTTGCAATCAGAAGTGCTGATTGTATTAAACCAGAAAAATGTGGGGCGCCTGGGTGGCTTAGTCAGTTAAGCGTCCGACTTTTGCTTGGGTCATGATCTCGTGGCTCGTGGGTTCGAGCCCCGCATCGGGCTCTGTGCTCATTGGCAGCTCAGAGCCTGGGTCCTGTTTCAGTCTGTGACTCCCTCTCTCTCTCTGACCCTCCCCTGCTCGTGCTGTCTCTCTCTCTCTCTCTCTCTCCTAGAAATAAATAAAAAACATTAAAAAAACCCCAGAAAAATGGTCTTCCATTTAATAAATATCACATAGAAGCACAGCCACTCATTCAGTTTCTAATGATGATTCAATTACTTAAAAGTCATTTAGGGAATTTTTGGTGTTTCTTGATGAATTTAGGGTTGAGGGGTATATAACACCAGTTATCTTCATCTTTTCCTTTTAAAGTGATAAGATTTTCAAGGAACAACTTATCTTTATTTTTAAATTTCTAACCTAAAATATCCCTTTTGAGAAACTTCAAAATTAATAGAGAGTTGAATTTATTTTAAAAATCAAAATTAGCACATTGGTGGTACAATTCATTATGTAGGCTAAAAAATCCCAGGTCGATTAATAATCTTGCAAGATAAGTGGGTAGGGGAAGCTGACCTTTAACAAATTCAGCCTAATCAGTATTAAAAGGTTTGTAGAATATCTTGTTAGAATTAAAGCATCTAGGAAAAACTCGAACTTGATGAAGTTTTGGGGTGATGGGGGGTTTAGTGGGGTCCAGAGCTGATGGCGAAGAAACCATTCCTTTTGGAAATCATTTTTTTTAATGTTTAAAACATTTTTTGAGAAGGAGAGAAAGAGCAAGCAGGGGAGGGGCAGTGAGAGAGGGAGACACAGAATCTGAAGCAGGTTCCAGGCTCTGAGTTGCCAACACAGAGCTTGATACGGGGCTCGAACCCACAGACCTGATCATGACCTGAACTGAAGTCAGCCTCCCAACCACCCAACCGACTGAGCCCCCCAGGTGCCCCAAGAAACAATTCTTGAAGATGTCTTTGGCATAAAAAGGTAAATGTTGTTAAAGGGTAGGAACAGGACCCATGGGCAGGAAGAGCTGCATTGGGGTTGTGTTGGTGACCATTTTATGGAGTTGGGGGAGATAAAGTCAAGAGGGAGTTTCAAATGAGACTTTCACATGCTAAAGCTTACTGGAGGCCTAACTATTGTGAAGCTGAGGTTGTTTTTCCCTCTAACAATGCATTAACTTTGAGACAGTGGGGAGTTCTTGGACTTTAGGCTATGATGGGATTGTCTTTTTCTGGTAAACCTGTGGAGACCCTTCCCAGTTTAACCATTTTTTTGTCCTTTTCTATTTTTGGATAGCTGGGAGTGTCCAGGGAATATCATTCATGTCCCAGCTGGGGAGAGGAGGGGGTTCTAACTTGTTCTTAGCCATCAGCTTGCCTCAAGCTCCCTCAACAAACCTATGGATCACATGTAAAATTATTAGTTTATTTGTGCTATAGTCACATAACTGAAATTTATTTTGAAATGCTTTGAATGTCCTCAAAGATCATACTTCTTATGCACACAAAAGAAGCTTTTGCTGAAACTTGATAGAATTCATTATGCTAAATATCTTAAAATTTTATGTGATAAGAGTAACATGAATTTTATGAATAAACAAAAAGCATATACCTAGTTTCCTTGATTGCATTGAAAACATTTCTTATGGTGATAGATATAGTTCTTTTGAAGAGAAATTCCCGAACAATAGTATCATCTGTGGAAGTGAGAGGTCATCAGTTTTAACTTCCAATGTGTTGGGTTTATATTGCATTGGGCCATTAAAAAGCCATTTTCTCTCGGTGATTCTGTGCCTTCTAATAGGCAGATATTAGGATATTTATCTACCTGGCAATATTCTCAGCCAATATTTGTCAGTCTTACTCTGCACAATTACAGCAGAAGAGGATTGGAAAAGAAGGGAATAAAGAATAGACCACTAAGAAAGTAAATAATGTATTATACAGAAAGGTTAATGTTTTCACTTTTCTGTACATTTTGCTCACTGCATGTTTTGTTTTCAGATGGTAAAATTTCTTAAAGATACCTATATAAATAGTTTCTCTTCACCTATAAATGAAATCATTTCATGAAGGGCAACCTGGATCTCTACTTGTGAGAAGAAAAATAGAAAAACATCTAAAAGAAATCTTTTAAATGTAAGATTTCTTTGATTTGAAGCTTTATCTTGAAAACCTTCATGGTAAGAACGATGTTTAGATAAGTAGGAGGGAGGTGAAACAAGTTAAGTTGGATATAGCTTTCATAACTTTCTCCTATGGTTTCAAAATTCTAATGATCTCTTATTTCCCAAGTCCATGGAAAGAAAAATACTCATAATGATAATCAAAGCCCATGCTATTAGCCATAGGGAAATCTTTTGGAGTCATAAACATTATTGAAGAGACCAAGGGAACTGCTTAGTATGTATGTTACAAAGAGAAACAATTGCAGCCAAGATTATCACATGGGAAAAATCTATTCATTTAAAGATCCACCATATAGTAGTTATTTCTCAAATAAGAGAATTGAAATGTAAACAAAACCACACATAAGTATGCTAAGTCCAATGATAAAGGATTTAGCTCATAAGATAAAACTCCCTAAATGGTAATTAAAGAGTTTATAGAGTTAGTAAAGTAAATGACACTTTCAAGGGAAATACAAGGTTACAAAAACCACCTTAGATTATATTCCTAGTATAATCCACAGAGCAGTGGAAAAGGTCCAGATACCGATATAACGTCCTATAACACTTCTCAATGTAGTAGATATTGATGCTAAAGTTAATATAGTAAAATATTCAAGATCTTCTTCTTCATTTCTTTTGTCAGAATATGATTTTGTTGAATACAATGACCTTTGAAAACAAATGGGTTTAAATTTAGCTAAAGCCCAAGATATTAAGTATTCTATACTATTGCAAATAAATATATAACAAAATGATTCAATGGCATAGACATGTAATTGTCACAAATACAACAGCTCTGGGCCATGCCACAAATTCAGAGATAAGAGTTCAGTGGAGTGCAGAGGAGGTGGGCTGCTGTATTTAGTTCATCAGGAATTCTTTCTGATTCTGGCATCTTTAGAGGATGACTTTAAGGTTGCTCAGGACATCATTATCCCAGTCAGCCAGCAAAGAAAACAGACAAGAAGGAAATTTTTGTGATCCATGTCTAAATGACACACATAGATTCTGTTTATATGCCATTGGTCATATATCATATTGCTGTGAAAAAGACAAAGAAAAACAAAACAAAACAAAACAAAACTTTGAGGGGAGCAGAGAACAGTATCCAGCTCAATGTGCCGAATTTCTGTGTGATACATAGTTTCCTCGTTGGGTCAGAATGCGGTTACTTATCGTCTCAAGACTTGTAAACTCAAAATACAAGTCAACTGCATTTTTGAAAATGTATAACTCCATGTATAACTGTGGGTTGGGGGAAAGGTATTCATATAAAACTAATTTGGAATAGTGAGCAATGGGAAAGCACTGAAATCACAAGGATAAAGAAAAGAATGTTGGAGGGAGACATTAAGAAGAGTTCTACCCTGGCAATGAAAGAAATTATTTGATTAGAAACTGAATGAAAACTCATCCTCAGTGGTTGGAACTGTGCCTTCTGGGATTATTCCTTGCTTCTGAGTCTCCATACTCCCTTTTCTAGGAAGTGGTGAGAATCAAATTCTCTTAGAGGCTAGTACAGCTTTTGTTCTGTTTCTGCTGGTGCAGCCTTAGAAGCCCAAGGATATTTTTAGTTGAAACAATTAAAGACATTTTGGAGGTTGCTTTTTTTCCCCTTGGCAATATTTCCCTTAACATCATGATAGGCTACTGATCTGTTTCCTAGTAGTTATTTGCAGGTACTGAAAACTATGTAAACCCAAAGTTTGCTCCTAGAAATAGTTCTTAAAGCTTTTCTGTTTTTTGTCTTTTGACCCCATCACTTTCTCATGCTCTCTACTTAATAGTAACTACCATGAGATTATCTAAAAGAAAATAGTCTTAAATGGGAAGATAAATCCTTTATCTTCTATTTGCCACAGATTTAAACAGGTCTTAAAAAGTCTTCTCTTGTGAGGTGGAGTGGGGTGGTTGTTAACAACTTTTAATGGAATTTTGTTGTTCAAAGTCTTTTTCAATCTTCTATTCGTTAGGGTCCAGAATCAGTTGTTTTCTCCAATCTTTTGTGGACTTGGCCTTTGTTTTTACAGTGATTAATTGCTTCCCTGAGCTCATCTTTAACTTGTAATACCATGCCAAAAGCAGTAAGGAGTATGTATACTTATGAATAGTAGACTTTTCCCAGCTATTTATTTTTCCTAAAGCCTTAGGTGCATTGATTACCTTTCATGTTTTTTCAAGTTGTACAAAATATTTTGCTATTATATAAAATGAGTCTTCAGATTTCTAGCCTGTAGTGTCTTTTCCTTGTTTAGTGTGTGTGTGTGTGTGTGTGTGTGTGTGTGTGTGTGTGTAAGTAAAAAGAATCATTAAAATTTATCAATGACAAGCAGACATAAAACTCAAAGTCTGGCTCTTCTGAGGAGGAGAAAAACCAGTTCAGATGTTCTTTTACACAGATGAAAAACAGGCTGGGAAATAGCATGCGACTTCTAATGCAATCCAGAAGAGGGACATGAAAGCAAACCTGTACATTCACTGGGAGTTTGCAGTCATTTTTGACTTACACTAGGTAAGCGTATACAATGTGGGCTTAGTTTTTCCATGCTCAGGTATATGAAAACAACAGCAGGAGCAAAACCCCAGCTGATAAGCAGTAACATCTCCTGCATTTAGGTCTGTGAAAATTGTCCACGTACAGAAATACATGTGGAAGAATTCTCTTGTCATTTTGTAAGACAAAGTGTTCTAATATTTCACAGAACAAGATAGGGCAGATTTGTTTTCTTTTTAAAAAACCTTTTAAAGAGGTTGAAGTTTAGGGCTCGGTTTGTCTCTTTTAATTATAATTACCAAATCATTTTTACTTATAACTCCTAAGTCTGTTGTTTTCAGCTGTCTGGCTCATAGCTCTGAAGAGCGATATCAGAGTCTTCCTCCTAGAGAAAAGCCCACCACCATCTGTGAAGAGGGAAGGAAATGCGAGATGGGGAATGTCCCCAGTCACTTCCCAAATATGTCTTTAGGTTGCTATTTATAAACCAGGGCATTGGATGCCTCTAGCAGGCCCAAGAAATGCAGAAATCACAGGGATCAGAAAAAGGAAGACATGGGTGATCCTCAACCCTTTCTGGGCTTTGAGAAACCAAATGGAGGCCAGCCTTAAGTACCAGGAGGTGTAGGAGCCCTCTAAACCATCCTCTTTGAAAGTAAGGAACAAATGTTCACTTCGTATGCACTAAGCTATTGCAGTTCCAGGGACAAAACCAGACAGGAAAAGTAGGGGTAAAAAAAGAGCAACAGTGAAAATAGTATTTTATCTAATCTCCTCTCTCACCCCTTCCCACCACAACCTCCCAGCACACTTCTCCCCTGTTTGTTCCCACGGCAATGTTACAATTGGAAAAACAAACAAACAAACAAATTAGTTTCAGAGAGTGGGATTTGGAGGGGGGATGGGTAAAAACAGTCAAATCACAAAAAGAAGTTTTCAAAAGAGGTTATTCTACTTAGTCATCATCTTCTCCTTCATCTGCAGGTTCTCATTTTTGCTTCTGACCCTTTTCTTCTTCACCACCAACATTGTCATTATCTTCATCATTGTTTACATCCTTATCATTGTAACTCCCTTCATCCTTTTTTCCTCCTTCCTCCTCTTCTTCAACCTCCTCATTTTCTACAACCTGACCATTTTCATCCTACACTTCTTCATCCTCATCTTCCTCATCTTCTCTAGGTCATCCACATAGTCCTCAGCATCTGAGTGGAACCTTGTCATCACAGGCTCTGTGCTGACTGCCAGCTCAGAGCCTGGAGCCTGTTTCAGTCTGTGACTCCCTCTCTCTCTGACCCTCCCCTCCTCACGCTGTCTCTCTCTCTCTCTCTCTCTCTCTCCTAGAAATAAATAAAACATTAAAAAAAATCTTAATAATAATAATAATAAAAGATATACCTGAGGTGTGGGAGGAGCTTGAACATGTTTTCTTGTCAATCCGGTTGGTTACCTCACAACTGAAAGGGTCTAAACTCTTGAGGTTTTCTAACTTTCTCAGTGGCCTCGTTGTGCTGAGGTCTTTAATTTTGTTGCTACTTAAATTTAGATGTGTAAGGTTCGGACACTTTTCTGCCAAATACTTCCAGGCCCCCTGAGATTCTGTTATCATTTCATTCAAGCTTCTTAAGTTTAACCTTGATAAATTTTCCACTGCGGCAAGGCCTACATTGATAGTACTTAAGAACGACAGTTCTTAAAATTAATCTGTGAGGCCTTCCATTGTGCGTTCAATCAACTGGCGGTTGTTCAAGATATCAGAGGATGTCCTGTTCCATAGCTCTAAAT
The DNA here is from genome assembly GCA_017311185.1 of Proteles cristata cristata. Lineage (NCBI taxonomy): Eukaryota > Metazoa > Chordata > Mammalia > Carnivora > Hyaenidae > Proteles > Proteles cristata. Next base: position 311,143 of record JAESUZ010003447.1, on the reverse strand, counting down.
GAATCTGTTTTTCCATGTCTGTCTTTCCTGCTCCTTCTGCAGAGGTTCCCACACCAGCAGAATTCAATCAGTCTGCTTCCAATCATTATGACAAAAACCACATATTTTACATTTTTTCCAGCAGCATTCCATTTTACAGCCTTAAAACAGACCCCAAATGTAATGACTAAATGAAAGAAAGTATATTTCTTGCTCCCTCAATTAGGACTGTTCCAGAGCATACTGCTAGGGGAATAATTCCCTACTTGTTCTTCCTCAAAGACTCAGCTTAATGGTATCTTTGTATCTTAAACATGTGGTTTCAGGGTTATCATTCATACCATTTAAATAAGCTAAGAGGGTTAAGAGTATGGAGGAATTCTCAGGGAAAATGTTATGGGCTTTACCTGAAAATGACACAAAATTTATTAGCATTTCATAGAGTAGCATGCAGTCACATGACCACACCTATCTACAGGAGAAGATGAGAAATCTAGTGCGTGAAGCTTTGAAGAATAGAATGGTTTTCATGGAAAGCTACCAGTTTTGTCAAAGGAAAATAGAAATTATAGTAACAAATTTGATCAGTCTTTCTAAGGTTATATATTGAGTGTGGCATTCTTGAGTGTTCAAGTAATATTGTGTTAATATTATAATGTATATGACTGTTTTTTCCAACTTAGGCTTTAATTAAGTTTCAAGTTAATGAATTCTGCAATATGCTGTTAGGTATCATATCTTGACTGTCACATTCAAATTTCTCTTGTGCATGAAATAGAGGGGAGGAAGTTGGAATATGCAGTGACAGACCCATAATGTAAATGTTACTATTTATTTTCAAACAAGATACAACTTCATCTCTTCCTTATTCCACATAATAAATCCCAAATGGACTAAGTACTTAAAGTAAAAATATTACTTAGAGTTTTTACTAGAGAATATGATTTAATAGTTTTGTAATCTTTGGGAAAATTCTGAGCATATGTGGAATTTGTACTAGACAAACATAAAACATATATATATATGTTAAAGATAAGTCAGTGAATATCATCAAGTCTAACAAACAGTAGAAAAGGAGCACATAAAAATGAACAGAGTCTCAGAAACCTGTGAGACTTCCTCAAGTATACTAACATATATAATGGAAGATACAAAAGAGAAGAGAAAGAAGAGAGTAGAATGGATATTTGATGAAATAATAGATACAGCTTCCCAAATTTGATGAAAAACATTAATCTACACATCCAAGAAACTCCATGAACTTCATAGAATATAAAATCAAAAGGATCCACACCTGGACACATCAAATCAAACTATCATAGCTAAAGGCAAGAAAAGATGGAAAGCAACTAAAGAAAAATAGCTTCTCAGTTACAATAAGTCTTTAATAAGATTTAACAATACTGCTGTCACCAGAGACGATGGGTTTTGGAAGATACTGGAACAACACATTCAAGTGGGGAAAGAGAAAGACAGTTAACTGAGAATTCTATATCCAGCAAAACTACCCATCAAAGACAAAATAGAAATTAAGACTTTCAGATATAAAGCTGAGAGAATAATCATTAGCAGACCGACACTAAAAGATATACTAAAAGAAGTCCTTCAGACTGTAATGACATGACACTAGATGATAATTTAAATCCATACAGAGAAATAAAGAGCACCAATAAAATTAACTACATAGGTATATATAAAAGACCATACAAATGTATATTTTAACTATTGTTATTTTATTTAAAAGCCAACCACATGAAAAACATGATTATAACACTGTTAATTTATGATGTATAAAGATATAATTCGTACAACAAAAATAGAATAAGATAGGAATGGATGAAGATATAGTGAAGCAAACTAATAATTTATTTATGTTAAAATCTGCAGTTGTTTATTTTAAGTTAAACGGTCATAGTAATCCACAGAGAAAATACTAAGAAAATACTTCAAAATATAAAACAAATTAAAATAATAATGATAAAATATCTATCACAAAGAAGGCTATACTGTGGAAGTAGAGGAATAGGAAGGATATAAAACATATAAAAATGGCAAAATGTTAGACCTAAATACTATATACTCAGTAATTATGTTAAATATAAATGAACTAATCATTCCAAACAAAAGAGATTGGAAGAATAGATTAAAAAAATAATGATCAAATTATGCTGCCTAAAAAAGACATACTCTAGATTAAAAGATGCAAATAGACGGAAAGTGAATGAATGGGAAAAGATACCTCATACAAATAATACCTAAAAGTGAGTTGCAGTACTTGCTAGACAAAACAGAATTTAAGAAAATTTTCTAAAATAAGAAAAATATTGATAGGTATAATAAAGGGCATTGTATAATAACATACAAATATATATGCGCCTACCAAAAGAGGTCCAAAACATATGAAGAAGACACAAAAAAGGGGAGAAATAGACAAGTCAACAAGAGTATTTAGAGATTTCAACACTCAACTTTCCGATAAAATAAAAATAACAAGCTGCAATGATGTGAAAAAGTTAGAATTCCCCTATATTGCTGATCAGAAATCCAAAATGTTGCAGCTACTTTGTAAAACAGTTTGACAATTCTTACAAGTATTAAAAAGAAAATTATCATATGACCTAACAATTCTACTTCCGGTTAGTTATTGGTATAATAAAATTTAAACACATATACACATAAAATTTGTTCATGAATGCTCATGATAGCATTATTCATAATAGCCAAAAACAAACAAATAGAAACAACCTGAAGGTCCATCAATTGATGAATTTAAAAATATAATGTGACCTATCCATACAATGGAATATTATTTGGTCATCAAAAGGAACGTAGTAATGATAGATACTACTACATAGATAAACCTTGGAAAAATATGTTCATTGAAATAGACTAGATATACATGATCATATATCACACTATTCTGTTTATATAAGTTGTATATGATAGGAAACTCCCTAGAGATAAAAATTAGGTTTGTCTTTGCCAGGGACTGTGGAGAGGGTGAATGAAAAGTAACTGCTATTGGCTACAAAACTCTTTTGGGATGATATAGTTTAAAATTACTGGTGGTAATTTTACAACTTTGAATATTTTAAAATCACTTGTTTGTACCCTTTAAAATGATTAACTTGATGTTATGTGAATTATATCTCAATAAAATTATTTAAAAAAGAAATTATACCCAAAGTATTACTTTTCTGCATGTATTTCATCTTCAATTTTTGAGCAAACCATGTTTTCCTTCTCTATGAGCCTCATTATGCTCTCCCCTCCTTTCTCAGGTTTCACTATCATTGTCCACTATTAGAATGCCTTCAACTCCCCTTTTTTTTTCTTCCTTACACTAAAGCTCTAGACTGGCAAAGTCCAAATCCTATTTGCAGCCAGCTCTGCACAAACTCTGCACCTGCTCTTCCAGAGCCTAACACTTGTTCATACAAACACACAGGCATACTTCTTGAGATAACTTCAAATTCATGACCATAAACCTTAAATAGCTTTCAGTATTGTTCAGGAATTTTATTGTTTGCGAGGCAAATCTACCACTCAACCTCTGAGGAAATTGTTCTATCTTCTTATGACTCAGATAATCTCCCTTTCTTCCTCACCTTGTAATGAAGACCTTTCTTCTTATTTCACTAAGGAAATAGAAGCTAGCAAAGGAGAATTTATACGTGCTTTCACCCCCAAATCTGCCAAATTTCTTGTACCTGTATCCACGTACTCTCCCTTTCTTAGATATGATGGGTCAAATGTTAACACTCCTGTTTGCCCTGAATTCCTGTCTTTTCACTTAATTAAGGGATTTCCTGCCACATTTTTCTCCTTAACAATTTTTCTCTTATTTGATTATTCTCAACTATTTACAAACATAGACTGACTACTACCTTACAAATGTTAAAGTTGTTACTAGATTCTAGACTCCCTTCAGCATTGGCCCCTTCCCTTATAGGAAAATTTACCCATCTTTCTGTAATTACATTTTTAGTATGTATATGTATACATTTTAGTATGTATATATATATGACATATCTGTACAAAATAAGGAATTGGCTCGCAAGGTTATGGAAGCTGAGAAGTCCCCAGGTCTGCAGTTGGCAGGCTGGAGACTGAGGAGAACCTATGGTATAAGCAGCAGTCAGAAAACTAGCAGTCTTGAGACCCAAGAGCTGACCTTTCAGTTTACGTCTGAGGATAGGAAATGGAACTCAGATCAAGCAGTCAGGCAGGAGTTCTTTCTTATTTAGCCATTTTGTTCAATTTATGTCTTCAATCAATTGGATGAGGACTACACACATCAGTGAGGGCAATTGGCTTTACTCAAACTACTGATTTAAATGTTAACCTCATTCAGAAACAACCTCACAGACACAACCAGAATAATGTTGGACCAAACGTCCAGGCAGCCCTTGCCTCAGTAGGGCAAACACATAAAATTGATCATCACAAAGGCTTTGTCATGGGATCTTATCTGATTCCTCTCTTTATATCACACCACACATCCAGTCCATCAGCAAATTTTCTCAGCACTGTTTAAAATATTCTGGATATTCCAACTTCTCATAAATTCTACTAGAGAAGCTAAAGTCAAGCCACCTTCATTTTTTATTTGATTATGGCAATAGGCTTCTAGTTGATCTCTCTGTTTCCACTATCATTTTGTAGTTTCTTTTCACCACTGTCAGAATGCCAAGGTGGACTCTTGGTTACCTTTCTGAACACATTTCCTAACACTCTCCCAGCTACTCATTCTATTATAGCTCCATTGGCCTCCTTGCTGCATCTCGATATCATGCAGGACATCGGTGTTCACTAGTCCTCCCTTATCCATTGCTTTGCTTTCCATGGTTTCATTTACCCATGTTCAACTGTGGTCCAAAAGTAGATGTTCCTCCTGATGTGTTGTCAGAAGGTCAATAGTAGCCTAATGCTGTAACAATTCCCATGTCATTTACTTCCTCTCATTCCATCACAGACATTTTATCATCTCACACTGTTACAAAAAGGAAGGTGAGTGCAATACAATAAAATATTTTGAGAGAGCAACACTCATGTAACTTTTATTACAATATATTGTTACATCTGTTCTATTTTATTAGTGGTTATTGTTAATGTCTTCTTGTCCCTAATGTATAAACTAAACTTTATCATGGCCGTATGTATCAGAAATTCATATTGTATATGGAGGGTTTAGTACTGTTCATGGTATCGGGGATCTGCTGGGGGTCTTGGAACACATCCCCCACAGATAACGGGGGACTACTGTCCTTTTCTCTCTGGCTAAGATGATCTCTTGTCAAATAGTCTCATCTTTATCCTCTTCAAGTTATTCTGTTGTGCATAAATATCACCTCAGAGAGATTAATCTAAAAGCAGTAACCTTTTTCCCATTAACGTTACCCAATTTTATTTTCTTCACATTTGCTATCACTTAGCACCTTAGTTTATTCTTTACTATGTTTCTCTGCCTACAAGAAAAAAGCTCCCTGAGTGCATGGACCTGGTCTATATTGATAATTTCTATGTTGTTGTTATTTAATATAGTATTATATATTGAATATGTTCAATTGAATTCAATTGAATATGCTCATATTATGTGTTGAATTTATTACCAGAAAAAAAAAAGAATCTATTATCTGAACTTAACATACATTATTAATTTAAATACTTACGTATTTGTTTTTTTATTATGTTGGCATTGTTAACTATACAGTAAAATATTGTGCTATGTAAAAACTGGAGCATGATTTGTACATATATTATGCCTCTATATTCAGCATCTTATATGTGTAAGAACTTCTAAATAATTACTGGCTAAATTTAATAACAAATAGAATACACTGATGATAAATACTCTAAATGATTATAAGTATCTATAAAAATCCAATTATTTTTAATTATAATCCTTGATTTACAAAATTAGGTTTTTAATTTTTTGATGACAATGCTTGCTCATAATTCCAACCATAAAGTAAATAAATATGAGGGTATAAGTATCTTTAATACAAAGAGCAATTTCTTCACTTGGCAGTTTATGATAGTTTGGGTGCCTGGGCGGCTCAGTTGGCTAAGCATTGGACTTAGCTTAGGTCATGATCTCACTGCTTGTGACTTTGAGCCCTGCATCAGTCTCTGTACTGACAACTCAGAGCTTGTAGCCAGCTTCCAGATTCTGTGCTTCCCTTTCTCTCTCCCGTTCCCCACTCATGCTCGTACTCTTTCTCTCAAAACTAAATAAACATTTAAAAAATTTTAAAATTTATGATAGTTCAAGGAGAAGCTGGGGTAAACATTACATTGTTTAGGGAAATTTTTATTTATTAATAGTATAAATGTCTGAAGGGAGTTATAATGATTAATGAAGTAATATATTAAATATGCTCAAATAACTTACTGATTCCTGATTAGTATACTAATGAACAAGTTCTGCTTATTTATTTGTAAACTATTCCATCAAGAAATTTTATTTTACACTATTTTATCTGACTAAATGGAGTTGTAACACAGCTCTGTAATTTTGAATCTCTTAAAAAATTATTGGAAAAAACCTTCTTGGGATAGGGATGCCTATCTGGCTCAGTCAGTAGAGCATGTGACTCTTGATCTCCAGGTTGTGAGTTTGAGCCCCAATTTGGGTGTGGAACCTACTTAAAAAATTTGGACATGGAAACTGGCAATTTGGATTAAATTTTCTCTTATTTTCCTTTAATCAGAGAATATCGTTTCTTCCTTAGGGGTTGAAAAGTGAACAATTATGGAACTAAATAAAAAAATGTATCTCTTAAATAAGATAATCAGGTTTATGTTTTAGTTCTTAGAAGTGAAAAAACTCTCATTGAGAGATTTATATATAATATTATTATTCATACATATTAAAAGTGTACATTATTGACATTATGCTAAGTATATTACTATTTATTATTTACATATACTGAGCAAAGATAAAGCAATTTTTTGCAAAGCAAAATAAAAATTTGAAATCATGTCTAAAGAAAATTTAAAGTTATAAAAAATATTCCCCTAATCTTTACGTGTACTAAGGCAGAGTAAAAAAACATGGTAGTTGGGGCGCCTGGGTGGCTTAGTTGGTTGAGCGTCCGACTTTCGCTTGGGTCATGATCTCGCGGTTCGTGGGTTCGAGCCCCGCGTCGGGCTCTGTAATGACTGCCAGCTCAGAGCCTGGAGCCTGTTTCAGCCTGTGACTCCCTCTCTCTGACCCTCCCCTGCTCACGCCGTCTCTCTCTCTCTCTCTCTCTCTCTCTCTCTCCTAGAAATAAATAAAAACATTTAAAAAATTAAAAAAAAAAAAAACATGGCAGTTTATAGATAGTAACTAGGATTTTAGTATTTTATTATTTCATATCCATTTTCATGTTTTAGTAAGGTAAAATTTTCTAATCAGAGTAAAGCAGCATGGTAAAGGTATAAATGACATATTTGGATGAAGTCTTTCAAAAATGAGATATTTATCAAGACACAATCCAATAAAAGAACGGTTACGTGGTTCTCTCACATTATTTCATTGATTTTTATTTCATGCATGATTTAAGGTGAGAGTTAGTCTTTATAAGAAGTACTTTCATTTCTAATCTTTAATTTGATAATTCAGTCCTTTTTGCTTATGTGTATCATTTGGGATATTTCACATGTATAAGCTTTACATGTCCTAGTAAATATAACTTTGAAATGGAGAAACATAATTAGGATAATGGTAGACATTTAACAGTGCCAGTATATAAACAACATTTCCTTTTCTGGCAATTTACCCCCTTGTTTGTTTGCTTGTTTTTAATTGAGTTTTCTGACAAAATAGTCCAGTGTTTTTTTAATTGAAAATTTAAAGATCTGAACATGTCAACATCAAGTATGTCATTGGTAGTGCTATTATAAAGATTTTAAATGAAATACAAGATTAAGCTCTCTCATGTAATTTAAGAATCATTTGACAGGCTCACCAAAGTTTATATCCCCAATGTTAAAGAGTTGTTTAAAACCTACACACACACACACACACATACACACACAACCTCTGCTGGTAACAAGATGCCTACACATAAAATGTAAAATAGGGAATTAAGACAATTTTCTGGTTAATGCAACCCTAAAGAACACCCTCAACTTTCTAGAGAATTGTCCCAATATTCTACTTCAGTTTGTGTGTGAGACTACATCTGAAATAATAAGCCTTAGAAAGAAAACCAGTCACAGAGTTTTTAATTTCTGTCGGGTCAGACTGTAAATATCTCACCTCTTCAGGTAAATCAGACACAAAGCAATTGCCCTTTAGAATTGTTCAACACCTAGTCCATTGTGTGCAAATGTGGTTTGATTATTAATGAAAATGATATCTACTTCACCATACCAATTTGAAAAAGAATAATTGTGTACAATATATTGATTTTTACTTTTGTAAGTACTTTTCTCTCCCCTTACTAGCACATGAAATAATGGCCTTATTTGTCTCTTTATCTTCAGTTACTTGAATAGCTTGAATATAAACTAACTTTAAGAAATGACATTTTTTAAAGTAGAATATATGAGTGAAGGAAAGAAAACATTTACAGGTAGAAACACCACAAGGTTTTGCTGATACTAATCAAATTGCATTCCTGAAACTCTGTCAATAAACTATAAGAGAAAGGATGAATATCTTTCCTGTGCAGATTTTAGTAAAAAAGGTAGATAGCCACATACCCAAATATACTGAATTGATTAGTGATCATTTTGAAAGCAGGTCATACTGACCATATCATGGAAACCATAAACTAGATGGTCAGATATTTAAAAATGGAAATTAATAATGGTAATTTGGTAAAATGGTAAATGCTAAAAATATGAAAACAATAAAGCAATCAGGGGGCTAATGTACATCATTTACATTAGTTATCAGTAATTAAGTAAGACATACAGTCCTTGCTATGGTTGATTTGATTACTTTTGGATTGCTAACCACGCCAGTCATACTTTACTATTTACATGGATGTTAAAGCATCATTTTGCAATAATGAATCAAGAGAACAAATGGCAATAAGCAGAAAGGTAATTTAGTAAGCCAAACCTACTTTTCAGCAATATTCTTAATAAGCTAACAGCTATTTGATTATAAGACACACCACAAAAACTTACCCTTTAAACTGCATTTATAACTCTTACTTTTCTGTCTCAACATTCATAAATGGAGAACAGAAACTACAAGTGTATAAATAGTTCCTAGCTTTAATCTTGAGTAAAACATAACAGTTGTTTTCTAATTAGGAAAACAGTACATGTCCATGGTAAAAAATTCTGTAACAAAGAAAAAAATACTATTCAATATCTAAAGATAAGCACTATTACCGTTAGAATTATACATGCACAGAAATGTACATACATATCTTTTTTTTTCAAACATAGTTACATCTTAAATAAGATTGATATTTTAATGTGTGACTGATTTGGAAATAGACTTTTATCATACTTAAAAAATACATATTTTGCTTCTAGTAAAGATAGTGAGGAGCCTGAAATTAAGTCCTCCATTTAGAGCAACCTTGGGCTGCAGGTAGCCCCCGTTCCAGGAAAAGCTTCAGTTGAAGCCACCCTCAGACCACCCTCGGATCAGCCAATCAAAAGAAATGTGTAACATTCCTGTGGTCTGAGTCAGGGCTGGGAACTGTAGGTAGTTACTCTGTACAAACTAGCCAATCACTCACTGCTTGCCTAAACCCCAGGTGGGCCCTTTGAGCTCACCTCATAATTGGTCATTGTCAAAGGATTCTCAAAGGTCATGATTGGGTCCCGCCAAAAGTAACAGACACCTCACAGATACTGAATGGTCAAAGCTGTTACCATGGGTGCTGTACAATTGTAATTGGAGCTTATGTGATGATGCTATACGTACAACGTGTGCACTGTAACACCCCTGTCCCTTACCGCATAAAAACCTTGCTCACTATTGTTTGGGGCTTCACCCTGCTGCCGCTGCACCAGTTAATGGATGAGTCCCTGCTCGAGCTTGTCATAAAAGACTTATGTACTTGCATCGGTGCCGGCTCCTTAGAGGTATCTGGGGGCTCGTGATTCAGGCATAACAATAGAGTAAAAGACTGTTTTCACCCTCTTATCCTAAACAACAGACAAAATACAGATTTCCCCTGTTATCCAAAAGTAGAGCATTTCTATGAAAACTTTTGCAAGCCAAAATGTGTAAAACAAAGAAGCAATTTCCATTAATTTATGGGAAGCAGAGTGTTTCCGGGTTCAAATAAATAAAAATAAAATAACCTATCAACCTTTTCTGATACCTTTGGATACATCTTGCTAACAGATGCACAAAAGTAGAGATAAAACAGTGATGCTCACAAAAACAGTTCAGCTATAGTGGCTTGACTCTGAGGTACTGAGTGTGGTTCTCTGAGATTAGCTGTGTCATTCCCACTACACACTGGCTCTATAATGATTCCTGCAAACAAGTGCTAAACACAATTTCCCTGTTTTGTAGAAGCAGAAAAATCCTCTATTTCTTTTGGTTAGTGAAAACAGGTACTAATGTAGGTCTTTTGTAAAAGTGAAGGATTCCTTTCATAGGAAACAATAACACTCAAGATGTGGGCCATGAGACAATGAAGCATAGCAATCCCTCAGAGACGAAAATAGGCCAGGCCCTAATATTGACCCAACTTGATGCCTGGAAGCATTAAGAGATTCCAGGTTGCAAAGCAAGGACAGAGAACCCACTCTCCTAAGGGTGAGAAAATAGATGTCGGTGGATTCTGGAAAAGACAAAGCGACTAGAATTTGAAAGTCAGAGTACTACCGAGGACAGAACTACACAGAATAGAGAATTCTAGAGTTCTACTGAGGCTCTCTCTTGAACATTCTGTTGAGTAGCAACCGGTTGACATATGTGAGGAAATCATCCAAGCCTAAAGAAAGGTCACTTAGAAAGATGAAAGGAAACAGTATCTGCAGTGCTGTTCTAGTTTAGGGCTAGAAGTAGTACCTGTTCCCTCCATCCAAATTGGAAGACCTCATAATTCTTGGAAATGCATTTAGAGTGCCTCAAAAGTTGGCAAAAATTACCCCTTTGTGTTTTTGGTCCTACCAAAAAATTTACAAAGCAAGCCTGAAAAGGAAGAAACCACTTTCAACAAACAATCTTGAAAAACAAACTTAAAGAACACAGATTACTACAATTTCCAGGACACAAGATAAAGTTCATAACTCTTGGCATCTAAGTAAATTATCCGGTATGAATAAAACATATAATAAGGAGAGAAATTAATCAAATCTGACCCAGAATTGACACATATATAATTTGTAGACAAAGCTATTAACTTATCATGATTGTATTCCTTCTGGTTAAAAGTCTTGGGGAAAAGTTACACATATTATTTCAAGACAGGGAATATACAGAAGGTAATCTAAGAGAAATTTTAGAGAGGAAAACTTTAATGCCTGAGATGAAAATTAGAGTAGATGGCATTATCAGCAGATTCAACAGCACAGAAGAAAGGCTTAATGTATGTGAAGAGAGAGCAATAGAAACTATTAAAAATGAAACAAAAAAGATGAAAAAAATGATCAATCAATGGATTGTGGAGCAATTTCAAAATTGGCCAAGTAAATGTGTGGTTGTCCTTCCTAAAGGAGAGGGAAAGTGAAAACTAAGAATATTTGATGAAATAATAGTTGAAGACATTTTATATTGGAAGGAATCTATAACCGTAAAGATCCAAGAAGTTAAACAAGAAACCCTAAGCACTAGAGATATGAAAAAAAAAAAAATGCAAGTGACACATTATAACCATATTGCATAAATCCAGTTATATAGAGAATATCTTAAACCAGAGAAAGGACACTTTATGCATTCAGAACCAAAGGATGACAGCACCTTTCTCATTGGAAACAATGCAAGTGAGAAGACACTAGAATAACATCTTTGAAATACAAAAAAAGAAAGAAAAAAAAAAAAACCTGTCAACCTCAAATGCTAAACCAGGCAAAAGTGCCGTTCAAAAATGAAGGGGACATAAAGACATTTTCAGACATAAAATAGGGACCATTCGTCACTAGAAGTCCCGCAATACAAGAAACATTAATGGAAGTCCTTCAAGTAGAAGTACAATAGTATAAAATGGAAACCCGAAATCTACATGGAGGAATAAAGAGCCCTATAGGAAGTAACACCGTTTCTAAATATAAGATGATTTTTCTTACTACTTAATCTACCTTAGAAGATAGTGGGATGTTGAATGCAAAAATAATAACAGTGCACTGAGAGGTTTATAATATGGGCAGAAGTAAAATGTATGATCACAATAGCTTAAAATCTAGAAGTGGAGAAATTAAAGTGTACTGCTATATATTTCTTATACAGTGAGTAAAGTAATTTAATGTCACTTAAAGTAGACATTGATAAGTAGAAAACTATAATATAAATCCTAAAGCAATCGCAGGTGAACAGAAGCAAAAAAATAGTAATAGCTAATTACCCAGCAAAGAAGCTATATCGAGTTCACACACAAAAAAATGAGTTAATCTAAAAATAGAAGAACATTACAAAAGTGACAAGCAATCAATAGGAAATAGAAACAAATAAAAACAGATTTGACACAGTCCTATTAAATAATCATGTTAAATATAAATGGTTGAAATACCCCAATTTCTCTAACTTCCAGTGATTGAGAGATCTATGTTAAATTTTCCTAACGCATTTGGCTTTTAAAAAAATTCTTCTATTTATGAGATTTTCCTTTATAATTTTTGTTCTTTGTTATCTAGGTCATTACAATTCATGATTGATTTAGCGCCATCATTGATTGAACTATTTTATTTTTACATAAATAGTAAAATATTTTTTGGTGTACATTCTATAAATTTTAATATAAGTATAGACATATAGAATCATCGTCATTATCATGATACAGAATAGTTTCATCACGTTACAAACTCCTTTATGCTATCCCATCAAAATTTACCCTAGAAAGCTATTGATCTGTTTTCATTCTAAACAGAGGTTATTTTGACGAAAATAAGTCAAGGAAGGGTTTATTTGTCATACAATCTATTGCAGCATGGTTTTGGTGTGTGTGTGTGTGTGTGTGTGTGTGTGTGTGTGTGTGTGTGTGTGTGTGTGTGTGTGTGTGTGTTTGTGTTTTGGAATAATTCAGTGAGGAAAGTAAAACTAGTGAAACATATTGCTGGGAGCCGCACTGGCCTCGCTGGATGACAGTTTGCACAGCTCCTGCCATGAGAAAAAATAAACTGGTATCTCCTTCTGCTACTACTGGCTCAAGTTGGAAATGAGGCTGCTGGTATTGACCAGGCCTCACAATATTCCAGATCAGACCCATATTCCCTACACAGATTGCTCATAAGGAAAGGCAGGTCCCTGCCTTTTCCAAAGAGATTTCAGATGAAAACATTGTGGATGATTGTTAAAAGGCTCTTCCTAAGGGCCTTGCAGATCCAAAACTTAACATACTAAAAGGGGCTTGTGGCCCTGAGACAAGGAGCCTAATTTAGAGTTAAGGGCAAATATCCACCCATTTGTTTCTGCTTGGAGCATTTTCTGGGCTTGTATATGCTGATTGCTCCCTGTGAAGGAACCTATTGAGGAACTTCTTTTGTGATTATGAGAGCAAAGGTGTTCCCTGAAAGACCTGTTTTTCTTGATACTTCCACCTTAAACAAACAAGCTGTCGACCCCTGCCCACAAAGAAATAACTTCACCCTTTTTATGCTAAAAACTGTGTCTGGTATGCTAAAGATGCCTTCCTTTGCCATAAGATAAGCATCTAAATCCCCTACCTCAATCACTGTTGTAAAGGTTATCATGAGTCTTCTACAAATCTATGTTCTGGGAAATTCTTATATATCAAAGAAGTTTGTTATCAGAAATCACTGTCTAAGGCAAATGCCACTTCTGTGTCATCCCCCAAACACTTAATGATAAAGTTGAGCCCCAGTCAGAGCAGAGATGCCTGCCTAGTGATCAGAAAGAATCTCCGGGACTCTCTCACTCTCTCACTCACCATCCTTTAGGGACCCCTGGACCTGCTGGAGACGGCCCCCACCCCACAACACATGTCAACTGAAAGAAAACCAACTTCAGTGTACGTTAGTAAACACTTCATTAGTTGTCTTACTATAGGCTATGAAGCAGTCTTTCAGATTGATCTGAAGATCTGCTTTGAAGCTTGTTAGCTATAGGAGATTATATATACAAAAGGGAAGGATGAGGCTATACGAGCTTATGCAATATTTCTCCATGGACTTGTGTGTCACAGTGAATAATCTGTTATGGTTATTGAAAGTAAGGTTTACTTATTCGACATAGACTTGAGAGAAACCCTTACGGCATCTTAATTCATTAAGTTTCTATCATATCCGATCATTTAAATATATTGCTGGTATCCTGAGTGGCTTAGTGGGTAAGCATCTGACATGACTCAGACCATGCGGTTTGGGAGTTTGAGCCACACATTGGGCTCTCTGCTGTCAGTGCAGAGCACTCTTCACATCCTCTCTCTTCTCTCTCTCTGCCCTTCCCCTGCTTTCTCGCTCTCAAAAATAAACAAACATTAAAAATGAAAAATAAAAATATTGCTTGCATGCCTCAGCTTAACTGATTTTCTGGCTTTTCCTGTTTTGATTCCTCCTTGATGTCTCATGAGATGGTCATAGAAGGCTGACTGATGTCAGTCACCAACTACAGTTTTATGCACACATAATAGAAGGGCGAGAGAAAAGAGGGAAATATGTAAAAGTGAGTGACAATTGCTGGAGCAGGTGACATAGGTTTATGTCTAGGGAACATACAGAGGTATAGACTTTAGATAAGAGCCCATGCAATTTGTCATTAGTAGAAGAATAGGGAAGACAGAATATATAGACACAGATTCACTGTAAATGTGCAATGTCAATTTAAAAAGTATAAGGAATAATCTTGGTCTAGTATATTTCTAAGTTAAAAAATAACAAATAAGGAAAATAGCACAATTTCCTTCACCCAAATATCACTCCCATTTCTTGACATTTGTTAAAAATAGGAAATTTTATATGTAAATTATTCATACATGTTATGTCTGTTATATATATATTATTATATTTTTATCCATTATAAAATACATCTATTTATAGCATGTTTCCTCTGGGAAATATAATGTATTCAATGCCTGTCAGTCTTTTCTTTTCTTTTCTTTTCTTTTCTTTTCTTTTCTTTTCTTTTTTCTTTTCTTTTCTCCCTTCCTTCCTTCCTTCCTTCCTTCCTTCCTTCCTTCCTTTCTTTCTTTTTGCTTGGGATCTATAGAAAGAAATATACTATAGAAAAAAATATGGAAGAAATATACTACCGTTTCAGAATGTATCATCTGTGCAAGAGAGTTTTTTCTTAGGTAGAGGCCCTGGATCTCTGACACAATGGGCATATTTAAGAGGATAGGTACAGAATTATTCTACTCGTCAAAGTGATGAGACTCCTTTGTTCATTAAGATGAAGTTTGGATAGGGCACTGATGATTCAGTCCCACTGTCCTTTTCATCACTGTACATTTCAATTTTTTTTTTTAACTGTTATTCCTATGTAGGTTGTATTCCAGTCCCCACCTTCAGCTTCATCATTAGATTTGTGTGAATGTTGAGAGAAAATTTTAGAGGACTTTGACTATAGTTACTGAGTAGGGAAGAAATAAGGAGCCTGTGCTACTGATCAAATTACAATTATTGGAGAGATTTAGAATGTCATTTCAAATTATAGCTCATTATGAAAAAAAGGAAAATAAAATTTATGAATTTTTTTAAAGCAGGGAATTGTTGCCTAGAAGGTAACTCCAGTAATAAACCTTAGAATGTATTAGATAGAAAACCATGTCACAAAACCTAGTGTGCTGTTCTATCAGTCTGTTTTCATTGATTACAGTTTATCTATAAGCCATATATCTGTACTCTATGATATGATATGAAAAAGCCTTAGATTAATCTGTTTTATATTTTTCATCTTGATTAGCACCAAAATTTTCTGTTTTGAAAATCTAGAGATGGCAATTCTGATTTAAATCTGTAAAGGTGGCATGGGACCCTGCTTCACTTCTCTTTCCTTATAGCTAGATTAAAATTTTCACTTTAATTAAACACCCTCTGGATGTTTTATATCAACAGCACATTTGTCCAGACCTTTATCTCCATATTGATATTGTTCTAATGGGCTTAAGGAGGACAGAATGGAATGTTTCAGACAAGATTTCCCTAGTGAAAACACACAAAGACTTAGGCAAAATATTCTAACAGATTCATAATGTAAACCTGACATTCAATAATGAAACAATATAAAGGCAATAATACTGGAGAATATATTATTAGGAATAAATAACTGAACTTAGTGAAAGTTCTAATAGGGGCAAAAGGTAGAATATGTCAAGACAAATTCAAAGATTTGTTCAAAAATCATTGAAAGAAAACAATACTGTTTAATTTTTGAAGGGATAATGCGTCATTCAAATGAAAATGCCTTAACTATAGAAGGAAATACATAATTG
This sequence comes from Proteles cristata cristata, assembly GCA_017311185.1. Classification (NCBI taxonomy): domain Eukaryota; kingdom Metazoa; phylum Chordata; class Mammalia; order Carnivora; family Hyaenidae; genus Proteles; species Proteles cristata. The sequence goes on along the minus strand of JAESUZ010003447.1, from coordinate 294,647 downwards.
TATTAAAAGTGAGAAGTTAGGAGAGATGCAGGTTGGAATTATATATATTCACAGATAGTTCATTTGCATTATTCAAAGGAGTTAAGTTCTGTAAGCTGTATATTTTCAACTAAAACCCAAAAAGAAAAATGAAGAAAAAAAGCAGAAAAGAGAAAAAGGGACAGGTAGAAGAAACACTAAAAATTTCTAAATATGTGGAATTGGAGTGCTAGGAAAAAGAAAAGAGAGAATGGGAGTCAATCAGTGTTTAAAAACTGTTTAGATCAAATACCAAACTGGGTGAGAGATATCAACTCACTACTAAAGTGAAACAAAAACATGATAAATATAATGTAAATCATTTTATATATATATGTATATGTATATGTGTACACACACACACACACACACACACACATTTAATCATAGCAAAACTGCTAAAAACCAAAGATAAAACAACATCTTAAAAACAGCCAGAGGAAAAAAGATAAGTTATATTCATATAGCAATAATATTAATAGCTGACATTTCAAAAGAAACAATGAAAGACTAAACAATGGAATTGTATTCAAAAAAGTGTGAGGAAAGATGGCCACTGCCAAAATAGAATGCTATACATAAAAAATGAATTAAGAAAAAGATTAAATGAAGATATATCCAGAAAAACATAAACAAAAGTTATTGTTAGTACTGTGGAATTTGACAAATGCTTAACTCCAAGAAGATAATGATCCCCACCCCCCCAAAAAAACATGGAATTTACAGATGAAGAGTAGAGTAAATGGATGCAAGTACAAATAATTAAAAATGAATAGTCACTCTACTAAATGGTGATGACACTTTCTTGTGAAGTTTAAATATGTGAAATGAAGATTTTAAAAATCACGTCAAAAATAAAGCAAAAGAGAGGAAAAATGGGTTGAGAGTCTTCCAAAATTCTGATATAATCTGAAAACTGATTACTATTTTTAATAGGCTAAAATAAATCAAGGATTCAAGTTTTCATCTCTATTGTAACTATTAAAGGTGATAGAATGTATAAAGAGCATGTTAGAAGAAGAAAAATAATAAAGCAAAATATCTGGAAAATCCAAAGCAATGCAAGAAGTAAAAGATTAAAAATATGAAACAGGTTGTTTAAATAAAATTATAAAGGGCAAATATAAACTAATTATACGAAATGTAAGTGGATTAGTTTTCTGAATAAGTGAAAATCAATAATATAAAAAGAATTGGGCAACAAATAATTCACAGTATACATTAGAAAATAGTTTGAGCTGAATGATAACAAGGTAATGCCACATGAGACTTATGAGATGCAGCTATAGCAGGGAAATGTTTAGCATCTGGTGTATTCATTTGAAAAGAAAAAAGATATTTGAGATAAATGAATCTAAGTTTCTAGTTCAATGTGATGGAAAAAGATATTTAAATATAATCCAGCAAGAATAGAAGTAATAAAATTATAGAGGTAAGAATAAAAATCAAGGAAATTGAAGACCTGCTTTACAGTCAAATTAACTGAAGTCGATCATTTGATGAGAAAAAATAGAGGAAAAACAAAATGAAAATATATGAACTAAAAAATAATTAGACTATCTTACAATAAATTATGTACTAACTTAACACTTTAGAAAACAAAAACATTTGTTTCAAAAGTTGATTTAACAAAACATATAAAATGAATATTGAAAACTACTTATTCTTAGTATTGAGTTTATCATAAGTAATTTTCACAAAGAAAGTTCTCCATATCAGTTTTACATATGAAATATATTTGAGGAAAAAACACCAACCTCAACACAAATTATTGTCAAAGAGAAACCAAGTGAGCACGTTTCCCAATCCTTTTAATAGGAACAGAAAGACCTTGATATCAAAAATGTATAGATACTGGGGCACCTGGGTGGCTTAGTCAGTTAAGCATCTGACTTTTGCTTAGGTCATGATCTCGCTAGTCATGGGTTCAAGCCCCGAGTCGGGCTCTGTGCTGACTGCCAGTTCAGAGCCTGGAGCCTGTTTCAGTCTGTGACTCCCTCTCTCTCTGACCCTCCCCTGCTCACGCTGTCTCTCTCTCTCTCTCTCCTAGAAATAAATAAAAAACATTAAAAAAATGTATAGATACTATAATAGGAATATTGGAAATCAGTGTCTCAAACAAAAATTAAGAACTCCAGCATAAAACATTACCAAACTACTTCTAGAAATACATAAAAGAAAATACATTATGAGTCACTGGTGTTTATATCTGCAGTACTGGGTTGGTAGACAGGAAGATCGTGGCAGAGCAGGAGGACCTTAGGCTTGACTCCTCTCACAAGCTAGATAACTATAAAGTCATCCTAAATACTCCAGAAGTCAACCTGAATACTAACAGAACACACTCCACAACTAAAGCGACAGAAAAGTCCACATCAAAGAAAATAGGAAGTGCAGGGACGTGGTTTAGGGGAAATAGATCTCAGGTGCTATGGAGATGAAGGAGCTGTGGGCATTGAGATGAACAAGAGAGAAAGGGGATCACACAGGAGAATGCACAAGGAGAAAGTTTCCCCCAAAGAAAATGAAAAGAACTGAATTCTGTGAGTTCTTGCAAACAGTGGGGCTTAAAGCCTGGAGATTTAAAGCCTAATGGGATTGGCTGGGCCACAGCCAAAATAACACTGCACTACTCCTGGAGAGAAGGCAGGCAAACAACCCAGGGGCAGACCGTGTGGAAAGAGTGATCTGAAGAACTTCCGGGCACACAATAGGGAGATTATTTGCTCTTCTTGGAGTGCATCCCTGAGAGGTAGTGTCCATGGAGATGTCACTCTGGGAACAAAGGTGCTGGCTGGTGCCATTTTCCTCTCACCCCTCTAAGTAAACACAGAGCTACCTTTGGGAGGTAGTGCAGCGTGGACTCTGGCAAGATTGCTCTTCTCAGTCAAGCTTGCCTTGGTCCCAGCACAGCAGGGCCCTACCCCAGAAGACCAGTAAAAATCACTGCCCACACTATGTCTCCTGACTGGAGAGTTGTGTTGGGTCTCAGTTCTGTGGAGTTGGTGTCAGGTCTCAAGCAAGTCAGATCACACCTAGTTAAAACTCACAACATTCAGTACAGGACCAAATACTGTCCACAGCAAGCGAGGATAGCCTCTGCAGAAAACTGACTAGATGCATAGAGCAGTCAAACAGGACAGCAGAGAGCACATAGCACACACCAGAGACATTCTCTGAAGCACACTAGCCCCTGGGCCCTACAAGACCTTTTCTTCATAAGGCCATTACTTTCAAAAGCAAGAGACGTAACTGGCTTTTCTAACATACAAAAGAAGGCAGAGACTTAGACAAAATGCCAATAGGGAGAAATTTATCTCAAGGTCACAGCTAGAGATCTAAATGAAACAGATAGTAATGCCATGCCTGGTGGAGAATTTAAAGGAACAATCATAAAGATACACACTGGGTTTGAGAAAATAATTGAAGACCCTATCCCTGGGGTTAGTGAGACCCAACCACAGAGATAAAACAGTTAAAAAGAATTGGAGATTAGGAAAGCAATAAATGAGATTGGAAACATATGTAATGCAATGAATAGCAAACTGGAAGAAGGAGAGGAACAAATTAGGGACCTAGAACAAAAATTAAATGGAAAATAAGCCGAACAGAAGAGAAAAAAGAATTATGCAACATGAGAATAGATTTAGGGAACTTAGTGACTCCATTAAGTCTAATAACATTTTTGTTACAGGAGTCCCAGAAGAAGAGAGAGAAAGAGGAGCAGAACATTTGTTTCAAGAAATAATAGCAGCAAACTTCCCTAATGTGGGAAAAGAAACAGACATTCAGATGCAGAAAACACTGGGAATTCCCATCAAAATCAACAAAAGCTGGTCAATACTAAGATATCTTATAATTAAATTTGCTAAATATAGAGACCAAAAAAAAAGTCTTAAAGCAGCAAGAAAAAAGAAGTCCTTACTTACAAGGGAAAATCCATAGGCTAGATGGTGATTTCTCAATGGAAACTGGGCCTAAAGGGAATGACATGATATATTCAAAATGCTAAATGGGAAAAATCTGCAGCCAACAATCTTCTATTCAGCCTGGCTACCGTTCAGAATATAGGGAGAGAGAAACGATTTTTCAGAGAAGCAAAAACTAAAGGAGTATGTGACAACTGAATCAGCACTACAGGAAATATTAAAGGGGATGCTTTGAGTGCAAAGAAGAGACTAAAAGTGAGAGACAAGCAAGGATCAGAGAAATCTCCAGAAAAAATGACAAAACAAATAATGACAAAAAATACATATCCACATTTACTTTCAAAGTAAATAGTCTAAATGCTCCAGTCAAAGCAAACTAGAAAAAGAAAAGCAAAGTTGGAGCATCATATTCTAGACTTCAAGATATATTACAAAACTATAGTGATGAAAACAGACTGGCACAAAAAAATAGACACATAGATCAATATAACAGAATAGGAAACCCAGAAACGAACCCACAATTATATGGTCCATTAATCTTCAACAAAATTGGAAATAACATCCAATGGGAAAAGGACAATCTCTTCAACAATGGTGTTGGGAAAACTGGACTCTTTTCTTACACCATACTCAAAATTAAATTCAAAATAGATGAAATACCTAAATGTGAGACCTAAAACCATAAAAATCCTAGAGGTAGTAACGTCTTTGACATTGGCCATAGCAATTTCTTCTAGACATGTCTCCTGAGGCAAGAGAAATAAAAATAAAAGTAAACTGGGGTGCCTGGGTGGCTTAGTCGGTTAAGCGTCCGACTTTCACTTAGGTCATGATCTCGCGTTTCGTGGGTTCGAGTCCCGCGTCGGGCTCTGTGCTGACTGCCAGCTCAGAGCCTAGAGCCTGTTTCAGTCTGTGACTCCCTCTCTCTCTGACCCTCCCCTGCTCACGCTGTCTTTCTCTCTCTCTCTCTCCTAGAAATAAATAAAACATTAAAAAAAAAATAAAAGTAAACTATTGGGACTTCAAAATAAAAGGCTTCTGAACAGCAAAGGAAACAATCAACAAAAATAAAACGCAACGGAGAAGATATTTTCAAATGACATATCAGATAAAGGGTTAGTATTCAAAATATATAAAGAACTTATAAAACTCAACACCCTCAAAATAAATAATCCAGTTAAGAAGTGAGCAGAAGACTTGACTAGACATTTTTCCAAAGAAGACATACAGATGACCAACAGACAAATGAAAAGATGCTCAACATCCCTCACCATCAGGGAAATACAAATCAACAGTATAGTAAGAGACCACCTCACACCTGCGAGAATGGCTAAAATAAAAAACACAGGAAACAACAGGTAGAAAAATGGGACACCTCTTGCACTGTTGGTGAGAATGGGAACCTGTGTAGCCACTCTGGAAAACAGCATTCAAATTCCTCAAAAAGTTAAAAATAGAACTACTCTCTGATCCAGCAATTTCAGTACTAGGTATTTACCCAAAGAATACAAAAATACTAATTCAAAGGGATACATGCACCCCAATATTTATAGCAGCATTATCTCCAATAGCCGAATTATGGAAGCAGCCCAAGTGTCCATCAACTGATGACTGGATACAGAAGTGGTGTGTGTGTGTGTGTGTGTGTGTGTGTGTGTGTGTGTGTGTACATATACATATATACACAAGTAAAAAAATTACAGATAAAAATTATATATATATATACAATGAAATATTATTCATCCATAAAAAGAATGAAATTTTCCCATTTGTAATGACCTGGATCAAGCTACAGGTATTATGCTAAGTAAAATAAGTCAGGGAGAGACAAATACCATATGATTTTACTTATATGTGTAATTTAAGGAACAAAACAAATGAGCAAAGGAGGAAATAAAGAGAGTGTGGAAATCTAAGAAATAGACTCAACTATAGAGAACAAAATCATGGTTACCAGAGGGGTCATGGGTGGAAGAATGGATTGGTGACGGAGTAGGAGTGAACTTGTTGTGATGAGCACTGGGTATTGCACTGAAGTGTTGAATAAATGTATTATACACCTGAAACTAATATTACACTGTATGTTAACTAACTAAAATAGAAACTTAAAAATAATCAGTCAATGCTACACAGCACAAAAACACACTGACACTAAACAATCAGTAATTATGTAAATGGGGGAAATTGTTTGATAAAATTAAAGCAGATTCAGATAAAAAATTACAAACTGAGAATAGAAGGAAATTTCCTAATTAGAAAAATAGGTACTTAATATACATATTATATACAAACATACACACACATATATAGATACACATAGATATATTCACAGAAAATATCATGCAAATGGTAAATACTTGGAAGCCTATTCCTTGAAGTCAACAATGAAAGAAGGATGCTATGATAAATAATAGTTAATTCTTTATAAGTGAGATACAAAAGGAGAGTTCATACAGAAGAGGAGAGACAATATGGCCAAGAGGCAGAGATTGTAATGATGCAGCCACCAGAATGTGGAAGAATCAAGGAACAGATTTTCCCCTAGAAGCCCAGGAGGAGGATAGCCCTGATGAAACCTTGAATTCAACCCAGTAAAACTGGTTTTGGACTTCTGGACTCTGAAATTTTAAGGGAATAAATTTCTATCATTTTAAACCAGTAAGTTTGTGTAGACTTGTTATAGCATACTAGGCCAGATTCACTGTCATAGAGGCAAGTTTCCAAGAACATCAAGAAAGCAAGCTTTAATGTACAAACAGCTTCCAGGTAGGCTGTTGCCACATGTGTTACCATCCATTGGCCAAAGGGATTCAAATGGTCAAACTCAGAGTCAGGGAGGTTATAGGGAAGTGTGAACAAATTGGAGATATTACTGCACAAGTCCACTATATATAAATTGTGTATTCAGATCAATTAATATGCTTTGCTCTTCACATTAAAGAAGTAAATATCTTGGGCGCCTGGGTGGCTTAGTCGGTTAAGCGTCAGACTTTCACTTAGGTCATGATCTCGCGGTTCGTGGGTTTGAGCCCCGCATCGGGCTCTGTGCTGACTGCCAGCTCAGCCTGGAGCCTGCTTCTGAGTCTGTGTCTCCCTCTGTCTCTGACCCTCCCCTGCTCACGCTCTCTCTCCTAGAAATAAATAAAAATATTTAAAAATAAATAAATAAAGTAAATATCTTAAAATGGTGTATTTGGGGAAAAGTATGCAAGAAGGATACTTTGGCAGTGCAATTGTCAAATGTAGTCTCATTGGTAAATAAACGTTTAGTTTTAAATTTGTTTAATGTTTTTTATTTTATTTATTTTTTATTTTTTATTTTTTTGAGAGAGAGACAGAGCACAAGTGTGGGAGAGCAGAGATAGAGGGAGACACAGAATATGAAGCAGGCTCCAGGCTCTGAGCTGTATGCACAGAGCCTAATGTGGCGCTCAAACCTACCAACCATGAGATCATGACCTGAGCTGAAGTCCTGTGCTTAACTTCCTAAGCCACCCAGGCACCCCAATATATGTTTAATTTTAAGTTAGCTGTTTGAAGTTAAAAATATATAAATGCCCATACTATGTTAGTGTCCCAAACTGTGACATATGTCCATCCTGCACCCATAAATATGGCATTTACACTCTCAAAGCACGTGTAGGTGGAAAGTGGGAAAGGAATATTTTCTCAGAGAATGTGTAAGATGATATGACTGAACATGGGGTGAATAGAGGCTGGGTAGCAAAATCAAAGGACACATATTAAAAGTAATTCATAAATAGAAAATGAGGGACACCTGGGTGGCTCAGTCAGTTAAGCATCTGACTTCAACTCAGGTCATGATCTCAAGGTTGGTGGATTTGAGCCCCACATCAGACTTGTGCTGACAGCTCAGAGCCTGGAGCCTGCTTCACATTCTGTGTCTCCCTCTCTCTCTCTGCCCGTCCCCTACTCATGCTCTTTTTCTCTCTGTCTCAATAATAAATAAACATTAAAAAAATGAAAAAAAAATAGAAGACTGAGGGTCTTCTAATAGAAGACACTTGCAGTTGGGAGGATGATGACAGTGATGTTTTTTAAGCCCAGAAATAAACTACATAGTACTATTCATATAAAGAGAAGTTCATGATTTTTTATATTGTCCTGAAGTTTTCTTTTTAATATTGGTAGCAAGACAATTACATTTATGGACAATTATATTGTGTGGTATGAAAGCAAAACTTTTTCAGTGGTAATTAGTTTGTATATTCTATTTCCATTACCCAGTATCTCATAGACCTAGTCAAATGGAACTGGGTAAAATTTGTTTGTGTAGAAACGAATAAACTTAAGCTGTTTACTGTAATATTGCGAATCCTAATTACAATAATTTGAAAACAAGCAGAAGGATCCAAAAGGATAATTTCAATGTTTTTGGAATTTAGGGAAAATATGTTGAATTCATAAGCTAAAAATTCTTATTTGTTATAGCTTTATTCAAGACACAGAGAACTCTAGATAGAAGATAAAAGTTCATGGACATGTTCTTAGATAAATAAGGAGTAACTTTAATATTACAAAGAGACCTGGATTTCATAAAGGATATGTATCTATCTAGCTATCTATTTATATCCTTTAATAAAGGATATATAACTTCAGTTTGAACTGCATTACACAAACACACACACACACACACCTGGCATTTAATTCAATGAGGATTTATTATTATCTACCATGTACTGAGTATACTGCTGTGTAAATAAACATGGATTGACACTGAAGAAAGTCAGGACTGCTTAGGCTATCTTGAGAATTTACATAACTTGAAATCCCGTCTAGATCAAGATATAATCTTAAACTAATGAGTGAATGAGAACAACTTCACTGATTAACAAAATCATTGTTGAGGTTGTTACTACTTCTCATAGCATATACTATGAATTTGTGTGAATCAAAAATTAGATTTTTATACTGTAAACTTTCTGCCCTCACAAGAGTTGGTGGGCAGAGTGCAGGCTAGATTTCAGTCCCCTCACCCCCCCAACCTCCCCAACACACACGCTTCACTATCACCACACCTGGGGGCCCTTTTGTAGGGCATAACTTACACACTTGGATTTTCAGTCCTGGATATAGTTAAGCCTATTCCACAGACCCAGCATTCTGTGAACAATTTAAAATTATATTAACATTCAATGTATATTCAAAATGTGACACATAGATTTTTCTTACGGAGAAAAATTAAAGCATTAATCAGATATTCAGGACAGTACATTGTCCCCACAAAAAGTTAGAAACTAACAGATTATTGTATCAAGCCATTGCAGTTTTAAAAATGAGATTCATTATTTTACTAACTTAGCTGTATTCAAATAGTTTTGTTCTGGCAATAATGACATAAAGTAACAAATGCAGAAAGGCAGTCATACTGTGGTGTCTGTTATAGGAAGCTTTACAAGTTGTAGGTTTTTACAAAGGACTTGCAAAGACGCATGGTAAAACTTGGAGAGAGGATTCTTTCTTTGGGTCTTGTACATAGAAATTCTATACCAAACCCCAAGGATACAAGAAAATTAAGAGGAAAATTGCTTATTAATGGAATTAAATGACTCAGACTATGGATCTGCTTGATTTGACTAGGCTCTAGTGACTCAAAATAATTTTAGAAAAAGTATTAACCATTAAAATACATTTTACTTAAAAAAAAGCATTGACTGCCCATTTCAACAAATTTAGTCTCAAAATTTTGTCTGTGTATCTCTAGCCGCTTTGATAATGTTCACTTAAATTGTCTACACAGAAATACAACTAATCTTTTAAATGATGTCTTTCAGATAAGTGACAATGGCAGATGTGTACTTTTGTCAGTAATTGTTACACTTATAGGTGTACATAGTATTAAGTACTGTTTCAAAAGCTTTTCATTTGACACAGATGGAGGGGTTGAATCTCTTTATCTGTAAATCTTTTCCTATAAGTTCATAAAAAACTGAAGTCTTTTTGTCCACTCCTGAATATGACCATTTGGGAGTGAACAGAGAGCTTTTCTCCCTCTCAGACCCACTTGGCTTTGCATGTTCAAAAAGGAGAGTAAAAAAAAAGACAGTGCAAGTGATTTTGAATGATTTTGACCTTAACTCGAGTCTTCCCTAAGATGTGCAGTCCTGTTTTCTCTTGTTCTTTTGACAGATGTAAGGGATTCTGCATGGTGGACTGCATGGTTCACAATGATTGACTTAGGCAGGGTGTGAATAGGGCTGCAAAGCAGGGGAGCGCCGTTGAGCTTTCAAAGTGACAGACTGGTTACAGAGTGATTGAAGAGGTCTATGTCCTAGCATGTATGTGGTGGGCTTGGGGAGAAAAAAAGGGGCGGGGGGGAAGGAACACATCACTTGTATTCATACTAGTTCTTCTTTTTCATCGCATGACTGCCACAGTATGAGAAGAAACATATAATTTAGATAATCTAGTTCAATCTTCTTTTCATGAACAGAATAAAAGAAAATTTGTGAGAAAATATGGGACATTTCGAATTTAAGACAAACGAACACACACACACACATCTAAGATAAATGAATACATATGCAAACACATACAAAGCACATGAAAAGATGCCCAAGATCACTAATCATTAAGGAAATGCAAATTAAATTCACAGTTAGACTCTACTACATAGATATTTAGAATGGAAGAAACTGAAGAATGACTATATTAAGTGTCTTAGTTTGGGCTACCATAATAAAGTGCCATAGAATGATGGCATATAAACAAAATAAGTTTATTTCTCACAGTTGTGGACACTGGAATTCTGAGATCAGGGTGCCAGCAGGTCACATTCTAGTGAGGCTCTTCTTTTAGGTTGTAATTTCACATTGGACCTTCACATGATGGGAAGATGGTGAGGGAGTTCTCTGAGATCCCTTTGATAAGTAATTGCATTCATTACTACCCTCATGATGTAATTCTCTCCCAAATGCCTGCTTCCTACTATCAGTACATTGTGGGAGAAGGTTGCAAAATATGAATTTGAGGGGGAGCATAAACATTTAGTGTATAACACCAAGTGTTCATGAATACTTGGAGGATCTAGATCTCTGACACATTCCTGATGCAAATATAAACATATATTGTTTATGTAACGGTACAAATACAGTGTGACAGTTTCTTAAATAAAAGTAAATTTACCACATGATTCAGTTATTCCACTCTCCTAGGTATTTAATCCCAAATGGAAAGAAATTGTATATTCAAACAAAAATTGGTACACAAAGTTTGCAGCAGCTTACTTTATATTAACCAGAATTTGGAAGAAGCACATCAACAGGGAAATGAAGATTGTGGCATATCCATATAATGAATCTCAGCAATAAAAAGAAATGAACCTTTGATACACACAGTAGCCATCTATTGATGGTGATGACTGCAAGAAGTCAGACTGAAGTGCTATATACTCTATCATACCATTTGTAAAAAATACAAGTATTTCAAATGGAATTTATATAATATGACTAACAAGTATATATGCAAACTAATTTATAAAGACAGAAAGGAGTTAATATTTCCTATAAAAGTAGGATTGGGAGACACTTTTTTTTTTAATATTTTTATTTTATTTCTGAGAGAGAGAGAGACAGCGTGATCAGGGGAGGGTCAGAGAGAGAGGGAGACACAGACTCTGAAATAGGCTCCAAGCTCTGAGCTGGCAGTCAGCACAGAGCCCGACGCGGGGCTCGAACCCACGAACCGCGAGATCATGACCTAAGCGAAAGTCGGTCGCTTAACCAACTAAGCCACCCAGGCGCCCCAGGGAGACACTTTTTGTGAGGAATCGCAAAAGATCATGAGAGAACATTTGGGACTAATGGATCTGTGCATTATCTCAACTGTGCTCACAATTTTTCGAGACCATAAATACATTAAAACTTATTGAATTGTATAATCTAAATATATAGAACTTATTAGCGAATCAACTATACCTGTAAGGTACAAAATTTATAAAATTGGGTAAAGCTGCATTGTGTTTTTAGAGATAGTGGTAGTGTGGAAAATTTCTGGGGGAGAAGAGAATAAAGACAAGAGGGCCCACCATGTAGCATAATATTTTCCAATCTTAAAATCATTTTGTGGTGGGAGTGCTTATGATTCAACAGGTAGCGAGCCACTTTCCTAAAATTCCATCTTAGTAATTATGGTGTGGGGACTTAGAATATGTGAGGTGTACAGGACTCTTATGGGAGACATATTTTTAAATCTGTCATGCAGATAACCCTTCTTTTCTTAACTAGAAAATATTCAGAAGTTCAAGTGTAGAGGACTAGACTAAGTAATTCCCTCAGATTTAAGTTGTTCTTGGAATTCTCTGTCTGATCAACTAGAAATTTCTAAATCTTTAAGTATTCATTAGGTGAAAACCTGGGTGAAAAACACAGAAACAGTAATCCTAAAAATTATCCAAATCAAAAACAAATGTCCTATTCAACCTTTTTTTTTTTTTTTAATGTTTTTGTTTATTTTTTTGAGAGAGACAGACAGCGTGAGCAGGGGAGGGCCAGAGAGAGAGGGAAACACAGAATCAGAAGCAGGCTCCAGGTTCTGAGCTGGCTGTCAGCACAGAGCCCGATGCGGAGCTTGAACCAATGAACCATGAGATCATGACCCGAGCCGAAGTCAGACACTCAACCCACTGAGCCACCAAGATGCCCCTATTCAATCTTTTTAAACGCAGTTTCTGTTGTCATAAGGTTTATAATATTCTGATGGTCATCTTTGGAAGGATACCTATTTTCTGGCTAAAAAGGGCTAACACAGCTTCTAAGACCTTAGAATCATGTTCTTACTTCCTAGATCCTGATATATCTCTAGCATAAACTCTAAATTTCAGTGGAAAAGAACAGAAGAATATCCTGGATTACTATTCTTGGTCAAACTGGGGCTATTGTGGGGCTCAGTCGGTTAAACGTCTGATTCTTGATTTCTGTCCAGGTCATGATCTCACTGTCTGTGAGTTCTATGTCAGGCTCTGTTCTGACAGTGAGGAGCCTGTTTGGGATTCTCTCTTTCTCTTCCTCTCTCTCTCTCTGCCCCTCCCCTTCTAGTTCCCTCCCTTTCTCTCCCTCTTTCTCTCTAAAATAAAAGATTTAAAAAAAAATCAATTCTTGGTCATATTGAATTCCCATTGCAAAAATGCATATTTAAAAGCAAAATTCTGAGGTATAAATAAAGGAGGATTTTTTTCAATCAATAAACACTTGTTTTTTGAGCATCATCAATTATGTTACAGACATGGGTGTTTTATCTAGGAATGTCATAAAGAACAATATTAACAGCCTGCTATAAGAAGGGAGATACTAGGTGGAGATGATAAATCTGGAGTTTAAGCAGGAGCCCTGTATGATTCTGATCCAGAGGTAAACAGATGATGTGGAGAAACTAGTCCCTGAACTTATATAGTATATATACAGTAGTGATTTTTTCAATTTATTAAAAATATTTTAGCATCTTTACTGCTTTGCCAGAAATATTTTTCTTTTGACTTAGTTTTCACAACTTAAATTTTTCTCATCCATTTTCTTTGTATTCTAATATGTAGTTCTTAGATGTCCTCTTGTATTTCTTTTTCAAAAATCAATTCAGTTGCTTTCAGATATCTTTTTGGTGAAGTCTCTACTCAAATATTTTTCTTGTAATCAGTTGGCTTGTTTACTTATTATTGAATTTTAAATGTTCTTTATTTTAGTTATAAGTTTGGTTATAAGTACTTTATTAAATATACAATTAAAAATATTCTCCTTTAGTCTATGTCTGTTTTTATTCTCTGAACAATGTTTTCAGAGGAGCCAAGGTTCCAATTTAATGAAGTCTAATTTTTAAAGACATGCTTTCGTGTTGTATCTAAAACACCATTGCTTAACAAAAGGTCAAGAAGAACTTCTCTGTTTTCTTATTGAAGATTCATAGTGTTATGTTTCACATTTAGGACTATGACTTCTGTTAAGTTATCTTCCCTTGCTGATTCAAGGAAGAATCAAAGTTGTTTTGTCCAGCATATTAATATCCAGTTCTTCCAACACCACAGGATGAAAAGATTACTACTTTTTCATGAATTACCTCTGTACCTTTGTCAGAAATGAAATGTCAGTTTATGAGATACTCTATTTCTGGACTCTCTATTTTCTTTTCTTGATCTCTTTGTCAAGTGTGATGCTAATTTCATGCTGTTGGTAATTATAGGTTCAAAATAAGTTAAAAACCAAGTTTTGTTGCTCAGTCAACTTTGTTTTTTAACTTGTTTGTGGCTATTTGAATGCATTACCATATGAATTTTTAGAATCAGATTGTCAATTCTTACATGTGGGAATTTTGATTGGAGTGGCATTGAAACTATAAATTAATTTGGAGAGAATTGCTTTCTTAACCATGTCGAGTTTCCTAGCCAATGAACAAGCTATATATCTCCATTTATTTAGGCTTCTTTCATTTTCTTTGCAATGTTTTGCAATTTTCAGTGCACAGATTTTACATATTTTGTAACATTTATCCTTTAGTATTTCATGTTACCTTATACTATGGTAACTTACACTGCTTCATTCAATTTATCTTCTGCTTCATTAAATTTTAATTCCAATTTTTAATTGTTAGGACTTAGAAATGCAATTGACTTTTGTATATTGATCTTGTATCCTGCCACCTTGATAAACTCATGTATTAGTTCCCATAGCCTTTATTTTTGTACACCCATTGAATTTTCTTTAGTAAAACCATGTTGTCTGTGGAAAAAAAGATGTTTCACATCTTTTCGCACTGGGCAAGTTTTTTTCCCCTTTGTTCTTTACATATGGCACTGGCTGGACCCTACAGCACAATGTTAAGAAAAATTAGTGAGGGTGGACATCCTTGTTTTGTTCCCAGTCTTAGAGTGAAAGCTTTCAGTCTCTCACAATAAATATGATGTTAGCTGCATCGCTTTTCATAAATACCCTTCATAAGGCTAAGGATGTTCCCTTTTATTCCTGATTTTCTATGTTTTCAACAAGAATGAATGTTGGATTTTGTCAACTGCTTATTTTCTGTCTATTGAGAGAATTCCATGATCATTCTTTTTTCATTGGTAAATATGGTATATATTAAATTGACTTTATTTTTGGATGTTAAACCCACTTTCATACCTGGGCTAACTCTTACATGTTTTCTTTTAAAGTCCTTTCCTTGGTTGGTATAATGGTTATGTTGGTCTCATAGAATGTGTTGGGAAGAATTTCCTCCTGTTTAATTTTCTAGGGGCGATTGTACAGAAGTGGTATTGTTTATTTTTAAAATATTTGATTGAATTCACCAGTGAAATGATCTTACTCTCGAGGTTTTGTAATAGGAAAGTTTACATTATAAGTTTCATTTCTTCAATGCATAAAAAGGTATTTAAATTACCTATTCTTTTTGAGTGAACTTTTATAGTTGTGTCTCTCAAAGAATTCTCCCATTTCATCTAAGTTGTTGAATATTGGCATAATGGTCACAATATCCCCTGTTCTGTCAGGTTCAAAATCCTCTTTTTGAAATCTTAATATTTCTAGGTTTGACATGAGCAAAACTTACTTCTGCTTTGTCAGATGGTTTTACCTTTAGGTTCTATCAGTAGAGGACACAAGAAAGAGGGCAGTGGAAAGAAGGTTTGCTCTGATATGTGTTTCCTACTTGCTTTCTGTTCCTGTTCAGTAATACCCACCAATACTTCTTCAGGGTGACAGTTGATTTCAACTTACATTCCCCACCCACCCCGATACTTACCCGACCAGGCCTGAAGCCTCTTAGGGACATCAGTATCACCAGCCTGATGCATGTTCCTCAGAGGTCTGTGTGTTAGGCCCACAGGGCATCTGTCTGACCTCAGAGACACCAGTCCTAGGCTCTTTCTCACAGGTCTGAATTCTACTGCAGACGACCCCTCCTCTATACCTCTAACTTTTAAAAGTTTTGAGACCTTTGTTTTCCCAGACATAGGTGCTGCTTCCTCTTATAGCTACCTTGTGACAAGTCTGTTATTGTAGCCAACTTGTCTTTTCTGTTGTTTAATCCCTAGTGAACAATTATTTATATCACATTCTATTTGTTAAAACAACTGGGACCATCTACTCTCTACCTACATCCTGATTAAACAAATGATTTTATATTTATTTCTACTTTATTCAAATTCTATATTACTTTGTTTCTTTATACTTAAAGTATTTACAAAACAAAGTTTGAGTAAAATAAAATGTTTTCATTCAAATACATAGGCTTCTTAAATCTGAGCGTAAGGAAAGAAACACCTTGACATTTTTCAAACTTTTGCCACTGATATGACCTATAATGCAATGTGTAAAAACAACAACGAGAATTGTGAGTAGAAATGATGAGTACACCTGTTTTATTAGTCTGGGTAAAGTACAGGCCAGACAACAGGCATACTTTAATGTCTTAAACATTAGAACTCTGAATTGTATTAAATCAGACTTCCGAATTATTCATGAGATTTGATTTGAGGAATAAGACATGATGAGAATAAAGAACTGCAATTGAGATATAGTCTGATTGTCTCAAATTTCCTTGATGCCCATGAATTTGCTTATGTTTGTGGGAATATTGCAAAAACTTTGGCATTTATTGCCTTTGTTTGCAACTTGGGATATTTGGAGATATAAAGGTAACTTTATAATGTTTTAATTCCTGCTCAATTACTATATAGTTTTTTGCATGCCAGTCCAAGTGTGGGATTATTTGGTACGGCAAAATTATAGCTACGTACATATATGTATGTATGTATGTATGTATATATATATAATTCTAGAGATTATATATATTTCTAGAGATTATATATATATTTCTAGAGATTATAATCCCCTCCTGTTTTTCTCTATATCTTCTGAGTGCACGTGGATAGGCATATTATATCATGTCAGGTGTTACTGGATAATTTCATTTTTTTTAAGGAGCTATGTTGAAAAGTTGCAATGAAGTCTATATCCTCAAAAGGAACAGCTTCTGTTTCAACAAGAGATAAACTGGCTGAACATTGCAGATTAATTTTGAGGGATGGCTACTGCTATAAGAAATTCTACATATATATAAAATTGGACTGGGGACTGCTTAGACTTAGCTGTACAATCTGAGCTAAAACCTAGGCCTGAATGTTTTACTGTGCTGATTCATCACCTCAGTAGAGAAAAAAGTTATGAACGTTTATATTTTATATGTCATAATCCTATGATTTCATCACCTCCTATTTGTAGACTAGTAATGTTCTTGTGACTGTGGAAAAGGGATATACTTGTTGAAGACACTTTAGAAAAGAACCGTGTGAGGTAACACTGATACTGTTTCTGTTCTGCATGTAGAACTTCTAGAACAATGCAAACCTCAATGATACAGGAAATTTTTGTGAGTGTGCCTCTCTTTCATGTAACCTTACATGTTTCATTTTTTATGTCTAATATAGGTTCATGGAGGAAAAAAAACAAAACCTAAATTAATTTTTTCTGTCAATTGGAATAGAAAAAATACCCAGTCACACAATTACACTCAGGGTTCTATTCAAAGACTGCAAAATAATTAAAAACCATAAATTAGCCTTCAGGTGGAAAAATGGACTTGTCCTTTCATTCCATGATTACATTGTTTTTTTTTAATTTTGTTTATTTTGAGAGAGAGAGAGAGAGAGAATGAATCCCAAGCAGGTTCCATGCTGTCAGCACCAAGTCCAATGCAGATCTTTAACTCAGGGCTGTAAGATCATGACCTGAGCCGAGATTAAGAGTCTGTTGCCCAACTGATTCAGCCACCCAGGCACCCCTACATTCTTTAATTAATGTAGGAGGAGGTGGGTAATATACTCAGAGAAAAAGTGAATCAAAGACTGTATTATAAAGCCTGTCGCTCTTAAGGAAAAATATACTTGGAGACCTCACAAGAAAGATAGACCTACCAATTTCTTTCCCTTCACTGTGAGTGCTCTATAAAATAGCCATCAGACCTTCTTAATCCCTAGGCATGTAACTTCCACAGAATTGATTAAAATGAGATAGTGGCTAAATAAGAACGGAAACAGAATTATTGAGATTGCTAATGTGTACCAAGATATAATTCTTACCTGCCAATCCTGTAAGATAGCATGGAAATAACCATGTCACTTAGCATTATAAGCAAGCATAAAATCCTTCAAGGTTGTCAGCTCCAAAACTATCAATACTTCAGAGTCATAGATTTTATATATTATCAAGATATTAAAACAATTGATTCACTTCCTAATAATTAGAAGTCTCAAAACAATTCTTATTGTTTTCACTGGGACAAAACACATTTGTAAGCTACATGAACTTTAATGTTTTCACATATTCTTGGCCTGACATTGATGGTAGAAGGTTAAATTTTTGTTGTTGTTGTTTTGACTCATTGTACAGTTTTCCATTTGACCATATAGTAGTAGTTCTTAATTATACTCTCATACTATAGTTTATAAAATCTTAAGGATGACAGATTTTGTTTAGTACCTTAAAGTTTCATTAGTAAATATTTAGGAGGAACAGAAACAGCCCATGTATACAGATAGTTACTGAAATGTGTTGTCACACACATTACAAATCTTCCTCTAGAGAACATGGCTAAAATCCTTAGCCAGAAGTTGTAAGACTAGTTGGTTCTATTCCTGTCTAGAATGTTTCTTTCTAGCATCATTTTGATTCCTTATGTACATTTTGTGTGCCCAGTCTATATCTGTTATACTTCAACAGGTGTCCGGGTAGGTCCTCAAGCTTTAGCCTTTAAAATCTTTTTATCTTCACTGTAACTATGCATTTTATAATTTATTTAAATCCTAGCCATTACCCAAATACATGCAGAATAGAAAATTTAGAAATTGGAATACTTAAATGCCTACAACCCCTTCTGCACAATCTTTGTTTCTTGCTAGTTGTCTGCAAAATGCCTTCCACAACAGTGGTGAGAACTTTATATAATTCTCTTGAAATTATATTAGAAAAATAACACATCGTGCTGAGTCTGATGAAACACTCTCACCATAACTATGCCTTTTTCTCTAGGTTTGCCCTCTATTCTCTTGAAACCACTTGTTGAAAACTTGAGAATAGAAGATGTCTTTTTGCTTTCTTTGGGTGGTGTTTTAGATCTCATTCTCACCTAAGACAGGAACCATAAAATCAGTACATTATAAGATCACAGTTCTTAGTAAGATTCACTTCTCTGCATTATTTAGGTATATCAAAACCTAGGAAATTTTGCATTGATAATGTTTTACAGCCATCTCTGGACCAGTAAATACAAAAAAACCCTTACATTATTTTGTGTTGTGCTTATAGACTGCAGACAGAATAATTCTATATCCAGTTTTTAATTAAAAAAAAAAAAAGCTTTGTTCTGCTTTTCTTTCTTTTTCTTTTTTTTTTTGTCAGAAATTCTGACATTTGGATTAGTACACCTATTTTTAATAAATAATTTTAATATTAGGACATTAGTTTTTGATAGATTTTTGGAGTGGTTTAAAATCTGCAACCTGATTATTCCTTTAATATATAAAATCATATTTGTAACTTTATATTGAATTCTATCTCAGAAATATCCAGAACGCTGGAACTTTTATTTACATCTATATTTTAAACAATATTTTGTTTAACTAGAATTAATTTGTGATACAAAGCCATTTTAAAGGTCCTAGACATTTAATACTTTTTTTTTTCACTTTCTTTTCATTGAGCAAAATTGCATTATCAACCAAGAGGAGTTCAATCTCTGTAGATCCTAAAACTAGAAAATGATCTAAAATTTTATTTTTAATACATGTTTCTTTTTCATTCTTGGTAGAATTGTGTATTCCCCTAAAACATACAACCCTAAATTAATTGCAATTAAAGTTAGTTAAAATGCATTGAGTGCCTACCCAACTGTTTTCCTGTGGTTTCTCATTTAATCCTTGTTATTTCATAAAAATGTGAGTATTTTTATCTCTATTTACAAATGAGAAAACAGAAGTTCAGGGTGGTAGGAGAGGATTAGAATGCTAACTTTTATGTATTATAATACAGGTAATAATTGGAAGGCTGTATCTACTAACATTAAAACCAATGAATGGTTCCATATAAGAGCCTTTTGGAATAGCTCACTGATTAATCAAAAAAACGTCACATCATAGGGCACCTCAATCCATACTGACTGGGTCTGTCAGTCTGAGGACTCTTTACTTTGAGCTTTCATAAAAGGGATAATTTGCAATTCAAAATTGGATTCACCTTTTCTAATTAGGTGAAATTACAGTTGCCATCTTATAATTAAAGGTTATGTGACAGACAGGAGTGTTTATTTGGTTATATTGGATTATTTTTTCTAGTTTTCTGAAAATTGTAGCTTTTGATGAACCCGTATTTTTAAACCTTCTGACAAATATCTATTTTTATTTAGAAGTAGAGCTGTTCCCTCTTTCTGAACTTGAAATGCTTCTATGATTGTCTGTATTATGGGACTCATATTCAAATGCATTTCTCTCTCTACTAAGCTGCCTAAAGGTATTGATGTCAGAATATTTCCCTTCTAATGAGCACATGATGTCTCCCAGAGATGCTATGAAACATATCACTGTGCCTCAAACTGAATTATAGTAATGCCGCTTAATAATGCTTTTTAAAATGCCTCAAATTATATATCATAGGAATATTGAAATGTAGAAGTATTATACAGGAATTGCATTGCCAAAAAAAATAGCTTATAGTTTTTGCCCATTGAAAGTTTAAAATGTATGAAAAAAAAATCCCTGCCCAAAATGTAAGTGGTTAGACCTTGATGTTTCATTCCTACCTCATTAAACTGAATAACCTAGAAGTTCAGAGCATTTGCATAAAATCTGAAGGCAGATTGTTTGGGAAGCAATTCAGAGAGTTTCCCCACACCCCAAACAAATGGGACAAATGCCTATGATTATTGTAAGAATTAAGAGTCAATACATACAAACTCAATATCACAAATTATCAGGGAAATGTGAATTGAAACCATCATGAGATATTACTATATACCATTCAGAATAGCCATTACCTAAAAGACAAGAAATAATACATGTTGGCAAAGATGCAGAGTAAAGGGGACACTTATGCCTTATTGGTGGGAATATAAATTGCACCACCACCATGGAAAACAGTTTGGAAGTTCCTCAAAGAATTAAAAACGGAAATACCATACGATCTGGTAATTCTACTATTAGCTCTTTATCCAAAGAAAATGAAAATATTGATTTGAAAAGACATATGTATTTGAAAAGAAGAGTACTCACTGGAATATTCTCTACAGTATCCAAAATATGGAAGCAACCTAAGTGTCCACTGATGAATGAATAAAGATGTGTTAAATATATGCACAATGCAATATTACTCAGCCATAAAAAAGAATGAAATCTTACCATTTGCAACAACATGGATGGATCTAGAGGGTATTTTGTTAAGTGAAATAAGTCAGTCAGAGAAAGACAAATACCACATAATTTCATTTGTATATGAAATTTAGGAAACAAACAAAAAATTCTGAAACAGACTTATAAATACATAAAACAATCTGGTGGTTTCCAAATGGAAGGTGGACAGAGGAATGGGTGAGATAGGTAAAGGGAATTAAGAGGTACAAACTTCTGATTATAAATAAATAGGTCATGGAGATGAAAAGTAAAACATAGGAAATAATATTCAATAATATTTTAATAACATTGTATGGGCAGTATCTTATAATGGTGAGCTATGGGTAGGGGCGCCTGGGTGGCTTAGTCGGTTAAGTGTCCGACTTTCGCTTAGGTCATGATCTCGCGGTTCGTGGGTTTGAGCCCCGCGTCGGGCTCTGTGCTGACTGCCAGCTCAGAGCCTGGAGCCTGTTTCAGTCTGTGACTCCCTCTCTCTCTGACCCTCCCCTGCTCATGCTGTCTCTCTCTCTCTTTCCTAGAAATAAATAAAACATTAAAAAAATAAATAAATAAATAATATAATGGTGAGCTATGGGTAATGTGTAACATTGTTGAATCATTATTTTGGGCCCCTGAAATGAATAACACGTCGTATGTCAATTATATATAATAAATTTAAAAAGTTAATAAAGTGTCTAGTATTTTGTTAAATGTTTGCTTTCCAGAAACATTAATTATCTTTCCTTTGGACAGAGACTGCATGAAAGAACTTTTACTTACAATTCTCTTTTGAAGCTAAGACAATCTTCAGTCATTCAAATGTTTTATCTATTAAGTTTCTTTGAAAAGTAAGCTTTTTGGTATTAAGTGATTTGCGAGTAATTAAATTAATCCCAACATTACATAACTCTTGTCCTTATACTCTTCGTGGGTTTTTTTTTCCTATTTTTTTTTTTTGATGTGTATTTATTTATTTTGAGAGAGAGGGATAGAGAGTGAGCAGAGGAGGTACAGAGAGAGAAGGAGAAAGAATCCTAAGCAGGTTCCACACTGTCAGCACAGAACCAGATGCAGGGCTCAAACTCACAAACCATGAGCTCATGACCTGAGCAGAAATCAAGAGTCGATGTTTAACCCACTGAGCCACCCATGAGCCCCTCTTCTTGGAGTTCAAGTTAGTATTTTGCCTTTAATTAATAAGCTAGATCTAGCCCAGGATTAAACTCCAGTGACCGCAAACAAAAAAATTGTAATCTATGACATATTGGTCATATTCCTTATGAATATTTTTATTTTAAAAAAGTATCTATTTTAATATTTCAATACATTTAATAACTTAAAACAATAACAACTTGTACTCAACTTCTAGTAGATTATATGAAAATGTAACATAGCACAACTGCATTCTGAAACTCAATACCAATGAAAAAAATCAATTAAATACAAATTCAAGTTTTATTGGAATTTAAATGAGCATTTTGTCTTCTATTCTCCCAGTGGAGATTTATTGAGTATATACCATATGTAAGGCACTGCACATTTAGGTTATTAGCTTTAGGACTAAGCTGAAATATTGGAAATGATTACAAATGACACTGCAGTTTCCCTTTCTTTGGTATTTTGTATTTTCAGTTCTTACCATAAGGCTTTAATGTGTTTTATTCCACAGTAAATATCAGATAATTACTTAGAAGTGTTGTGGGGGGTTATTTATAGACTACTTCTTTTGCATATGAGAATATTACAGCACCCAGTTTTATTCAATCAAAATGTTTCATTTCTGCATGCTACACCTCCAAATATTTTTATAAAAATGAACAGCTACTTTCTCTAATAATTTTGCCACCATGGCAACTGAAGCTCTCAATAATGACACCATACAAAAAACAGGATTAGATTGTTATGTTAATAGAATTTTTGAAGTAATTAGATTATGAAGATGCTTTGTCTTTTCTAATTCACAGATTTGTGTAACATTGCTAGACAAATTATTCCGAGATATTAACTTGTTTACTTTAATCAGTTATTGTCATCTGACTCTATTATCACTGTCTTACAATCTCCCATCATATACATGTTACAGAATTGCCTAGCTTGATCCTTATCAATTCACTGATTACCTCCTGTTTTGAATTTCATTTGATGTCTCTTTCTGGCATCTTTTTGATTTTGTGGATATGTTTCAGTACATGGAGCAACGGCAGACTCTATCCATAATAGGAATCATTTTATTTAGCTCAGACAAGCTGACACACCAGGGAGTATGATTTGGGAGAGTTATCCTTTATTTCTCACTATTTTGCAGGGGCTTTCTATTCATATATGAAGTCTTAGGACATTTGTGTCATTCTGATTTTCACAAAATGTGTTTAAAGTTGGACCTGTGTCTATATGTGGAGGATGCCATCAGCTAATTCTTTGGTCTGAATTGCTGAGTGATGTTGGGGCTGAGGAAACAGACCTGGCTGGGAATCTGTCACTTACAGATCTATACTGTCACTTTTTCCATCACTGTGGAAGGGCAAGTGTAAACGAGTGTCAGATAATAGATTGCTTGGACCATGTTTTCCTTGGGATATTGAAGTTGCCTGGAGAACATTTTAGTTTGTTATTGGAACAGAGCTATTAATCCAGGCATAGCAAATAAAAGGTTATAGTATTCAAAGCACAGGAGGTACTTCCAAGTTGGGCCAAAGATAAAGCTGTGCACTGGCTCTTCCCTATTTTAAAAGAGTCTGTGCACAAAATGTGGAGTTAAGAGCAACAGAAGTGATCACTAAGCAAACATTCTTGACTGAATACCTAGCTAATCTTCATCAAAGCCTTTTTGTTTTATAATCTGAGCAATTTGCCCAGTTTTACAATATGATAGACATAGATAGAGCTACACATATATACACATAGAAAGGGTGATAAATTTTGATGTATAAAAAGAATCTATTGTCATTAAAACAGAAATAATTGTTGCATCCAGAAAAAGTGTTCATCTACAAATCATTATCTGTTGCTTATGTTGATTAATTCAAGGACTAATGATTTAAAAATCCCAATTGACCTGAAACAATATAAACCAATTTATTTTACTCAATTGATAAATTTGTTTCCATTAACCATGTACCTAATATATGCAAATAAGGTGATTTATATTTTTTGTTAGAAATTGTCCACACTTTAAAGACAATCTATACCAAAAATAATCACTATATCAAGTCAATACCTGCACATATTTAACCTCTTCAAAAATGTATTTCTGTATCTCATATTTTATGTATAGTTTGGAATTCGTATATCTTTGCCAAACTTATTTCTTCATGCTTTTTGAACTTTCTTTTTACATCTTAATCTACTCAGGTAAATCTTTCTTACCTCTGTAACCATAACTGCAAACATCATGGACCTTATTGTGAATTCAGAGATACATTTTCTGAATGTTGCGGTAGAGAATATACTAATTAAGTTTGCTAATTTCAAGTTGAACAGGCAAGAACACCTCATATTGTAAGAAACTAAAAAGGTGGCTAAAACTTAGTATAAAATTATTTTATAAAGCCAAGGAGAAATCAAAGGAATAATGTTTTTTCCATAAAGAACAAAAGACAAGTCACTGAAACCTAGGATTGGGAATAACTGACCTTCTTACATAGTTAGCCAAAGAATCAACAAATGTATAGTGAAAATTTACCTTGGGCAAGGGAGCATTTGCTGGAATCTGAGAGCATTTGCTGGAATCTGAGAGCTGGAATCTGAATATATATATATATATATATATATGCCCCCCTGAATTACGATGAAAGGGGTAATGTTCTGGAACATTAAAGGTAAGGAAAGCAATTGGCAGGAAATGGTAAACAAATGTTAATCATACCTGTTCTTATTGTAATATAGTTATCTATGCTGATAGTTCCTTGCTTAGAGCTGGTCCTCTGAAAATGCTTTTAGGGAGTTAGTGGAAAGGTGAAAGTTTCTTTCTGAGTCTTTTGCATCTCAATTGTCCTCAGCTTGAAATAATCCACATACCAAACAGGCACATCTTGGGGTAATTTATCTTGAGACCCTACCGTATTTTTTAAACATTTTTTGTAAATGGAATTATAGAATATGTGTTCCACTGTGTGAGTGAGTGAGTGAGTGTGTCTGGCTAATTTCAATCACCACAGGTTTTTTGAGTTTCATTCTTGGTGCTGCATATAGCAATGATAGGTCCTTTAATTGGTGAGTGGAATTCATATCATATGATATGATAGACCACATGTTGTTTACCTACTCACTGTAGGAAGAAGTTGGTTTGCAAATAAAATTATAGTTAACATTTGCATATAAGCTTTTGTACGGATAAGCTTTCCTTTTTCCTGTAAGATTGTGGAATGGCTGGGTCATTATATGGGCATGTGTTTAACTTTTTAAGAAAATGTTAATATATTTTCCAAAATAATTGTACCATTTTTCATTCTTACCAGCAGTATATGAGAGTTCTAATCTCTACATTTTTTGCAAACACTTGTAAGGACAGCTGTCTTCTTAATTTTAGTCTTTCTAATAGGTGGGTGGGGGTTCTGATTGTGATTTTCCTAAAGATCAATGATGCTGAGGTTGTTTATATGTGCTCATTTACGAGCTGTCTTCTCCAGAGAAGTGTGTGAATCATTTGTCTGTTGGAGAGGGAGGCTGTCCGTTTTATTACTGTATTTAAAAAATTCTGTATATATGGGGCGCCTGGGTGGCTTAGTCGGGTAAGCGTCCGACTTTCGCTTAGGTCATGATCTCGCGGTTCGTGGGTTCGAGCGCCGCATCGGGCTCTGTGCTGACTGCCAGCTCAGAGCCTGGAGCCTGTTTCAGAGTCTGTGTCTCCCTCTCTCTCTGACCCTCCCCTGCTCATGCTGTCTCTCTTTCTCCCCTAGAAATAAATAAAAATATTTAAAAAAATTAAAAATAAAAATTCTGTATATATTGTATATACAGGTCCTTTGTATGATTTTTTTGGCAAACATTTTCTCTCATTCCTTAGCTACTCTTTGCATTTTTTAACAGTATCCTTTGAAGAGAAAACATTTGTTTGACTTCTAATATATCTAATAGAAAAGAAAATCATCTTATAGTTTCTGGGGTTTTTTTGCCCTGACTCTGGGGACCTTTCTAAATCCTCTATTTAATTCTGCATAAGCTCTGAGGCCTTTCTGGTTGGTGAGAATACAAATTATTTCCAATCTTTGCATAACCACTGATGAGTATTTGACCTGCCCTCTTCTGTCTTGTGATTCTTTGCCCAGATTTTGTAGTTTTCTTGCACACATGTGCTGACCAGTGTTCAGTTGAACACTTGGAAAGTTCTTCTGTAAATTCTCTGTCTCCTTAACTTAGATCACTGGGTCCTGGTTTGGATTCTCCCTCTGTGCTCATTGGCCTGAATACTCGCTTTAGTCCATCAATGGGGGAGTAGTAATGCCTACCCTGTTCATTTTCCTTCTCTCAGGGTCACTCTGATGAGCAGCATATTGTCCCGTGATCAAAAACAATTATAAATTTTGTCCAATTTTTTAATTTTTTGAGGCAAGAGAATGAATTTAGTCTGTTAGTCCATTGTGGCCAGGAGCAGAGTTTATAATTGTCTTTTAATGGGTCTGAGTCTCTCAATAAAATTTGGACTCCCTGAGGGCATAATCTATATTTAGTATTCAGCTAATCTTTGTTGAATAAAAGAATGGCTTTTTCCCAGATCTATGTGATTTATTTGGACATGAGAAGGCCTGCTTTTATTTTATTCTGTTATTTTAACCTCAATTTATTCTACTGGAGATCTCTAAGATGAGTAAAGTAGCTTATGATAAAAACTAGAATACGAGTCCTTTGTTCTCTATTGCTTGCTTCTATTTGTTGTAGTTTTTAACTTGGTCAGCCTTGGAAATAGAGCAAGGTGAACATGGTATCTAAATTAAAGAAGTTTGAGTGACTGAATATACAAATAGACAAGAGCCAGACTATATATTAAAATACAACTCGGACTTAAACCTGCATCAAACCTGTTTTGGCCCAAAATAGTCAGAACTTGATGAGTAACTGATAGCTTCCCTAATTTTTGCCTCTGTTTCTAATTTAGGACTAACCAGAGAAAAACAAATATACTTCCCTCACCAGTCACATATGATGTTCCATTTCTCATTAGCCTGTGTCTAGCTTTCTGATGCCAATATATCCAACCAGGGTATACCTGAACGTTTCCCCCTTTGTTTAATTATTTTAAATTTTTTTCACCATAAAGGTTTTTCATTCCTCTGCCTGCCTTTGAGTCTCTGCCCAATGCAAGTGATGTTGGCTGACTCCCTCGCTTTAGCAAACTCTGAATAAATAGCCTGTGCTTGTTCTCATTTGGGTGGTCTTCGTTTATTTTTACAATCTTACAGGTTAGTTGGAAATGCAGTCCCAAACAGATCAGCATATGTGTGATAAACCATGAGGAAGAGGACCTGTGCCTATAGAAGGAAACATAACCTAAGATTTTGGTGATGAGAGAAGCCGTTGAATAGAAGAGTATAAATATCAGGCAATTAAAAGGTTGTTTTACTTGCTAATGGTTTAGATTTTAAAAATCCTCCCTTCCTCATATATGTTCATGGCCATTTATTTCTATTATCTATTTATGCACAAATTTTTTGGCATCCTTATATAATATGAAAATTATAACATTTTTCCCCCAATTCATAGACTTGCCATATAGAGTAGAGGAAAAAAGATCAATGTATATTTTACTCATTATATACTATTGCTCTATTTTACTCCATGCCCAGCTTACATTCTGGAAGGAAAGAAAAAATAATATCTATTGCATACCAGTCTAGTCCCAGACATAATACTGGGGTTTTTAAAATAGCATATGAAATCTTATTTAATTCTTAATTTTTTTGGAAATATTGTTATTCTCATTTCTTAAGTGAGGAAATTGAGACACAAAGAGCTGAAATACCTTGCTGAATGTCACACAGCTAGCAAAGTGTGAAACCTCATATAAACACGTCTCTTTAACTATAGATCATGGTTGCTCAACCTCTTCTGTGCTATTGACAATTTGTGCCAGGTAGTCCTTTGTTGTGCTGTCTCATACATTGCAGTAGGGTTAGAGTATTCCTGGCCTCTACCCACTAGATGCCAGTGTACTGCTTACTCATGGCAGTCAAAATGTTTCTAGGGATTGTCCCACTATTGGGGGGGAGGGACGCAAAAATTGTGCCCAGTTAAAACCATGGCTGTAGACGAACTATTCTACTTACTTGATTCTCATCAGCTAACCTAATCTCATAATTAATAATTTCCATAAGATGTTCAGTCAACTCCTTGAAACACACACACACACACACACACACACACGCGCGCGTGCCCTCCCTCTTCCCCCCTTCCTCCCACATTCCTATAAGTTCCCTGATGCAGTTAGAATTGATTCACTTCCAGCAAGGAATTCTCTTTTAGTTTTGTAATTGTTGTCTTGGGAGTTGATGTATTTAACAAGAAGGCCCCAAGGGAAATTCTGACAAAACAGCTGATTGTCACAATCTTCAATTGCTTGGGAAGGAGCCTAAATTTATGATCCACTTCCTACTGATCATTCTCTGTTTTCAGAATCCTTTAAATTATTCAAATAACCTTGTTCTCTGTCATTTTTCCACAATGTCCTCTCTTTACTCGCCCTCCCTTCCTGTCTTTACCTCTCTTCTCCTCCCTCTCTTTTCTTCTCCCTAACCTCCCTGTATTCTTTCTTTCTCTGCTCACCTCTCCCCTCCTTTCCCCTCCTTTCTTCTCTATGAGAGACCTGCATGGCAATAAAATACATAGATTCAGGAACCCTTCTTTCTCTCTCCCTCTCTCTTTCTCTCTCTGCTTCTCTCTTTTGCCTTTGTAGCTCCCTGCCAGTGCAGCTGTCCCATGCAGCCTTTGATGCTACTCTGTTATCTTTGGCACCAGCTCACAGGCTCCACTGGGCTGAAATTGGAACTCTTCCACCTCCATCTCCTTTCTTTTGTCCTGCAATATGGTTATCCCGGAGGCCACTCAGCTGCCTCCCAATATTAGAGTAGGTGACAAGAACAGGGGATAGACTCTCTGAAGCCAGAGCTAAGCGGCTGAACATCTTACAATAGTGAACACCTTTGTTGTTGCTAATACTTTTTTCCCCCAACACATACAGAGGGTATTTTGAAATGCATTTCAGCATCTCTCACTTTTCCCTTAGCAAGCAGTGTTATCTGGCAGTGTTTTTCAAGAAAGTATATATCTTTGAAAATCAGACTGCACTTAAATTATCCTGATTTCGTTGTAAAACCTCAGACTTGAAGAAATTTTTTTCCCCAAATTCCATGGGGTGTGCCAAATATTTTTCAACTGCACAGTTGAGCAGAATAAAAGGATATAGAAAACCTGAAATAAAGCATTTCTTGTGACTAATTCAACACTGAGTTAAGCCTACCTCCTCCTTAAAAAAAAAAAAAAAAAAAAAAAAAAAAAAAAACCACTCATTTCCCATTTAGACCCAAGTAAAAAGTATATATCAACTCTGAGCCTTGGACAAACTCTTTGATAAGAAAGAATTGACTCTGATCTTCAGGTTGATGGTGCAGCATCTAAGAACATGGATTTATTTTGGCCGGTAACATCTTAACACTGACTCAGAATTGGCTTAGACGATTTGCAGACATAGAGAGTTAAAATTACATACTGCTCCAGTTCCACATTATAGTAAGAAGTTCCTGTGGAGAAAAATCTAATTTTAAGCATACCATGATTTTTCTGCATAAACATGAGGAGTTAGGAACCCAGAGCTTCTCTTTAGAACACTGCTTGTACAAAAGATCTTTATCTGGTTCATTCTTGTTTGGTGTTATTCTGTGCGGGAAAACCATGTGCTACACTTAGTTCCATTTGCTTATCCCTCTATGCAGCCACCTGCAGACTGATTATTTCCTTTTAAAGCAGGAGTAAAATCTCTACTTCCCTCCCTCCTCCAGGCAGCCTCGGCAAAAAGGCAGTTCATACAATGATGTTTTGTGAGAATAGATCCCATTAACAACAGCAACTTAGATTTATATAGTGCCTTATCACACGTACAGCAAAGTAATCCAAGCATTTTCTGAAATGGAAAGCATTTCCTTTTAGGCTTCCAAAAAATCCTTATTAAACAACAATGACAACAACAAAGACTAACTTGAACATGTGAACCAAAAAGGCAGAAAAATGTGTTCTCCTTACTCTAAATTAAGGTGAGGCTGACTTAAAATCAAATTGTCCATTCCATTATTTTGTAAACAGATAACACTGGCTTGATGAGAAAGACAACTTATTGAGAGAGATTTTCTTCAAATTTGAAGCACTGCTTTCCCTAATCTAAGTGCTTAGTTAACTGTAGCATTTCTCTAGCTAGATTCTTAAGAACCTTGATGTATTACTGCGATGTGTTATGAGGATGTGTTATAAAGTTTTTGAGGATGAATTTAAGGGGGTATGCTGATTTTAATTTTTCTGTGTTGTTTAGTCTTTATACAATCATTTTTAAAATTGGCCTTTCATGATGGCATCTAGCTGCTGTGGTAACAAAATCAATTGATAAATGCTGAAGATTTTCAGTTGCAAAATAAGTAACCTGTATTAGCATAGGCCTCAAATGATAATGGTCAGAAAATTATAAATGCTTCTATAGTAGGTATATCAGAATACTATTATATTTATAGCTTTTCTATTTTTTTGCTTGTAATTTTAATAAATACTATACCATAAGTTGGATCACACCTTCAACATCCAAAGTAAGTTTTATTTTTGTGTTTAGAAAATCTCTGGAACAGGTTTGTTTATGGTAAGAATCGTGGCATTTGGAGTCAGACATATATTTGGTTTGTGTGTCTGACTTAGCTATTTATGATTTGTTTGACCTTGAAAAATAACTGTTTTTTTTTAATGGTCTTAGATTCTCATTTTCCAAAATATAATAAAATTGCAAGGAAGAATTGAGATACTATGTGCAAATAATTTGGCATAGTGTCCAAACCTGACTGATATTGAAAGTAAAATGATGATGCAAGATTAAGGGAGAAAGAAAGAGACCACTATCTTTAAATGTTACCATTAGAAAATTAAATACCCAACTTTAGGAGTCCAGAGAATATTCATTTCACGTTGAACAAACACTGAAGTTCCATTCCAAAGCTTATTTTATGCACTGAAAAAAATAGTGTTGATAAAAATGAAATCAGGGGCTGGACCTGGCTTAATTCAGAGATTCAGAAGAAGTGAGCCTGGATGAGAAAAAACACAAAAATTGCCATATCTTTAGGAAGTGGCCTATACTTGAAAGAAAAAGAAGAGAGACATTCAATGGCAATAATCAAATAGAATACAAACTACTTGGGGAGAAATAAAATCTGCAAGAACTTACCAACCCCGTTTTCAGTCATCCAAATCATATTCTGATTCCCTGGGGATAGTTCTGGCCACTACCTTCAGCAAATAGCTAGGCCAATAGAAACTTCCCTATTCAAAGCTAATTAATTAAAAAGCAATCACTAGATGTATATCACAAAATAAGCTGAATAGCTGTGGAAAAGGAAAAAACAGTAAATGAGAAAGCAGAAAGTCATTGCCATACAACAGTGATGCACTTGTGATCAAGAATTTTGCCAAGAATGAAGAAAAACATTACACCAAATTCCTTTATTAGTAGAAGCACCAGGCAATTTGCAATAAGGCAAGAGAAGAAAATGAAGCAAAACAAGCAAGCAAAAGAAAGGAGAAAAAAAATCGCTCCTCTCTACTGAATTGATTGTAACCAAAAAATAGAATAAATAGAGCTAAAAAGATACACTGATGGAACATGAGAGAAGCAGGCAAAAAGTGATTGATAGTAAGGAAAAAATTAAAAGATATGCAGTAAAATAACATATGCACAATTCTTTATAGCATCTTTCACAATAATTCATGATTGTACATAGCCTAAATGTGCATTCATGTGGATTAAATATATTCTTATTAATAAGTCCAAGAAACATTATGAAGCAGAAACAAAAGAACAATTTAGAAAGCTAGTTATACACCAACATGGAACACTCTATCTGATACCGTGTTAAATGAGATAGCAAGACACTAAAATATGTGTATCCTGTAGAGGAGGAAGAAATTTTCCTCTGTCCAAGGTTGTTCTAACTGGAATAAGAATTAAATTCACATGAGATTAATGGAAAAAAATAAAATTTAGTTGTGTGCTGAGGCCAAATCCACATAGACATGAGATTCCACAGACAGTCAAGCAAAAGGAGGTATATATGTCAGCCTGAGTTTAGGAGTTTGGTAGGAGTCAAGGGATACAAAGGGCCGGGGAGGCCTTTAACAGGAAGGTGAGAGGAAATATTTGGAAATAAAGGTTGCCCTATTATGGAGATAAATTTCCTAGGTAAAAAAGAATCTCAGCTAATAGTTCTCTTTCTGGTACAGGTCCTCTAAGTTCCTTTTAGGCTGTTGACTTTATTCCTGAGTCTTTTGAGCCTCGATTGTTGGTAGCTCAAAATAACCTGCATGCCACTGTGGCCTGCCTTGGAATGGCCTGCTCTTGACTTCTACAGTGTATTACTACCATCTGTGTAATATGTTTGTGTGTGTGCACATCCATGTTTGTACAAATTTTTCTTTTGTGAACATGTACAACTAGTATAAATCAGGCTGATAGCATCGACTGCCTCAGAGGACAGGAATGCGTGGATAACAAACAGGGATGAAAGCACATGCTTTTTCCCCTTTTTAAATATTGTGCAATATAAACATATTTACTTAAAAATAAACCTAAGGAAAATGATTTGTAGAAAAACATTTTAGTATACACAATTTAAAAGCTTTTAAAGCGATTTGAGATACAATAAAATACACTAAATGTTAAACCCATGATAGCAGGGTTGTTGTCTCATACTTTTTTTTATTCATATCCAATGAAGACAGAAATGCCCAATATCTTGCCAATGACTATGGCAGTTTACCTTAAGTAACCACATTTAGAGCAGGTCGGACAGTTTATATTATTGTACTATAACTGAGACACTGTCTTTTATTGTATAGTCAATTTTAAGTCTACTTCTGACGCCCATGATAATACTTACCATGCTATGACTTATAAATCACTCCTAAATATAGGCATGTATCCTTGGAAATAGGGAATCATTTCATGAACCTGAACATGGAAACATCTCTTTCTTTTCATCACTTTCTTTCTTAAATTATGTCCCTTTACTTGTGTCTGCAAGATCATCTCCTTCATTAACATTTTCTCTCAAAAACTCATAATAAAGCTATTCATATTATAAATATGACCCTTTTGGAGTGTCTCAGTGGCTCAATCAGTTGGGCATCTGACTTTGGCCCAGGCTCAGGTCATGATCTCATGGTTTGTGGGTTCGAGCCCCTTATTGGTCTCTTGTGCCGACAGCTCAGAGCCTAAAGCCTATTTTGGATTCTGTGTATCCTTCTTTCTCTGCTCCTCTCCTGCACACACTCTGTCTCTCAAATATATATTTAAAAAGTTAAAAAATTAAAAATGACCCTTTTGTCTAGTCTCTGCCTCTTAATATTAAATTTAAAACTTTAAAAAATAGATCTACTCTGCTACCTATATAATTCCCTTTCTTTTTACTATAAAATCAAGTCCAGTCTCACTTCAGTGTAACATCATTGCAGAAACTGGTGGTTCTAGTGGTGAACTTGTTCTATCCTAACTTACTGCCCCCTTTAACATCACTGACCTCTCTCAAACGTATTTTCTATTCTCAGTTCTACAGAGTACCCCTGACTCTCTTTCTGGTTCTGCCTATACGATCTCAAAACTTTGTTCCTTCTTTCTTTCTCCTTAAATACTCACATTATCAATTCCCATATTCTCCCCTTCTCTTCCCTAACTCCATACATCTTCTGGGTGAATTCTTCTATTCCAAGTGCTTACTACTATATGCATGAAGATCACCTTGGCACCTGTAGACCCATAGGCTACATGAACCACTAGAACTTTCTCCCTCAAATTCCCTCATATAAAACTATTCTCTTCTTCAACCTTGTTCTGCTCCTTTTTCCACTACCATTCAAATTGGTTGATCAAGTTCTGACTTTTTACCTTCTAAATGTTGCCAGAATTCATCGTCTTTTCTTCTCAAAACCCCTTAGTCAATGCCCAAGTTCAGAACCTCTCTTCCTTTACTGGAACAGTGACCACATATGAGTTGCAGTTTCACATTTAATCAACTGTAAATTGACTTCTAACTTTGCCATTTCTAGTGTTTCCATTGTGTCTTTCATTTTGTCAGCAAATACAAATTTCACATACCCAAGTTTATTCTACTACTTCTTTTCATTAATAATTTTATTACCTCATTATGTTTGTAGGCTTTATGGTTAAAGGCCTTAAGTGTGGGTATAAAACCTTCCATAATCTAAATTCAGATTGTGTAACTTGTATCACTCTTTGATATTTCTTCTAAAGAGCGCTAGTTTCACTGTAGTTTTGGGCCTTCCCCAAATATACCATTTCCTTTCTAGATTGTACAAAAACTCTTCTCTCAAAGCACCTCTTTTCTGACCTTGTTGAATATCACCAGAACTTTTAGATTGGATTTGGTTATCATTCTTCATGATGTCATCTCTGACTTCTTCAAGGAGTTGTTACATTCTTCATTACCAAATATTGGTTATTAGAATATTTTGTTTCAAAATTAGATCATTTATACATTATATACAGATTTTTGATCCATGTATTTGCTTCCTGCACTTTAATGCAAATTCTTCTAACGGCAAGAGATGTGTCTTAGCTATTTCACAGTCTCAGTATATAGCTTACTGCCAGGCACATTAAAAAACCCTCTATAAATGTTTTCTGAATTAATAAATAATGTTCTATTGACATTTGAAAAATCCTTCACATTCTGCAATGCAATTTTATAAATATCTCAATTGGTTTAATTACTCTGTGAAACTTTAAATGTTATCAGTTTTTAGCATAGTAAAAGCAGGTTTTAAGGTCATAGCCGTACTGAAGTTTTGAAAACAAAACTTCTAGGAATTAGAAAAAAATCCAATGACTGATATTGAAAACTTTATGGATGACAGTACTTCTTTTATCCATGAAAGAATTTCTGGTTCTGGAACTGTCCTTATGTAATAGAAAGGAAGGAGGATAGAAGGTGAGAAGGAAGGAAGAGAGAGAAGAGAAGGAGGAGAAGGAGAAAGAAAGGGAAGAAAGAAAGAATAAGAAAGAAAAGAAAAGAAAAGAAAAGAAAAAAGAAAAGAAAAGAAAAGAAGAAAGAAAGAAAGAAAGAAAGAAAGAAAGAAAGAAAGAAAGAAAGAAAGAAAGAAAGAAAGAAAGAAAGGAGGAAAGAGTAAGAAAGAGAAGCAGAAGAGGGACAGGACATGAGGAAGGAAGAAAGAAGATATTTGACACAACCATGTTGTCTGAGATGATAGTTTATAGAAACATAATAAGCTGGAATCTGCATGACAGAATAAAGAAGATAGAGCTAAGCAGTGAAGTGAGTCCATAAATTGGCATCTTTGAACAGATTAATTGAATGCCTTTGGCTCTTATGTAAGGATCTCTTACGGCTGCAATCAAGGCGTTAGATGAGGTTACAGTAGTCTTCAGTTTCTTCTAGGGAGAGTATGCTTCTAGGATCATTCATATGGCTGTTAGAAGGCTTTTGGTCCTCACTAGATGTCACCTGGAGACTCAAGCTCCATACCACGTGGCCTTCTGTGTAGAACAGCTCTCAAAATGACATTTTGCTTTCCTCAGAGTGAGGGTTCTAACACAGAGTAAGGGAGAGCTAGGGTGAGAGAGAAATGGAAATCAGTCTTTTTACAGTATAATTAATCATTGGTATTTTTTCTTACTAGGCTTACACTTTTCAGAAACTGAAGTTACTGAAAACCTCTATGTTCTATTTGTTACTTTGGGGTAATTTAAGAACAAAGTTATTGGTGGATTTTCATGAGATTTTATTTCAAATCCATTAGCACTAATCATAAATTTACTATCTTATAAATCTGATTCTATGTTAGGTAGTAGGTATTATGACTAAGTGTTTTCTTAGAAGTTTGAAGCTCTCACTGCATGATATAACTCAGCACTTGTAAGGAGCCTTTGTTGTATTGGCACTGTTTTCTTTATATATTTTATCTCATGCCAAATTGTATGTTTTTGATAAGAGAGGACACATTTTTACTATATTCCTTTACATGTACACGCCCCTTCCCCACCCTGGCCAAGATCCATATAACTCAGTATGGACAAAATATTAGGTTCTCAATGTGTATTCTGTATTATGGCTTCATGCTGTTTATAAAAAAAAATAATAATGTGGTAAAAAAAAAAAAATGGCCCGAAGAGAAAAATGAGAGAAAACCATGGCAAGGACAAAGCTCTGAGTGAAAGAGGAGGGAGTTTATCACGGAGCAGGATGAAAAGAGGAGGAGAGAGTGGGGGTGGCTGCTGTCTCCGCGCCAAGCCTCAGCAGCCAGCTCTCTTGGAAAGCCTGAATCACCAGGCTCATGGGCCGAATTAAACATTTTGCTAATATATAATTCTCTTCATTTTATCTAATTTTATTTGGGTATTAAGTAAATCAGATGTGGGCCAACCTTTTGCCAAACGAGTGAGTAGCTTTTGAACAAGAAAAAAATGATCATTTGCAATAGTCATTGAATCTTGTTAACACAAATTATGGTGAATGGAGACCTGTGGCAAGGTCGATAAAAATTTTAAAATTTTGACAATTGCAGCAAGGTTTTGGCCATTGACATGTTGGAGAAGCAAGACAGAAAGGAAGCTTTCAACTTTATAAACTGACTCGGTTAATCATGCGCATGAGGGAAAAGAATAGGTATCCAAATGTTTTCTTAAATTTAATAAAAGATTTGCAAAATGATTGAGTCAGTACCTTGGAGCATTATTTTGGCATATTACATTTCCATCTTAAAACCAGGCAATTCAGAAATGCTTGCAATTTGGAAAAATATTTATTGTTTCAAAAATTGGTGAGTGCACCAAAATTATCACTGTATCTCTGAAAGTTTGACAAGTATTATTAAACCAAGGCATACTTATACTTGTAATTTTATATTTATATTTACTTGCTGTGGGTACACGCTTTTATAGACT
The DNA here is from genome assembly GCA_017311185.1 of Proteles cristata cristata. Classification (NCBI taxonomy): domain Eukaryota; kingdom Metazoa; phylum Chordata; class Mammalia; order Carnivora; family Hyaenidae; genus Proteles; species Proteles cristata. The sequence goes on along the minus strand of JAESUZ010003447.1, from coordinate 257,158 downwards.
ATTGAATTTTTTGTTGTGCTCAATTGGATTTGCAACTTCCCGGGGTAGTAAACAACTAATTTTCCCAACACTGCTCACAGTGAGTTGAAGCCACTGCTCTTGCCTATTCAGCATCTCTTTTAATTTGTAAGCAGTCCCATAAATCTTTCCTGGCTTCTAGGGACATAAAGACTTCTATGATGAAGTGGCCAGCATGGTGGCTTAACAAGCTGAAGGCTAGCTTTTTCCTTCCGTGCATCCTAGGGACCACTGTCTTATTCCTGGCAAAGAAGATCAGATTTTGAATTCCAGCCAGGGTAATTAGCACGCTTTAGGATCTCAATACACAAAGCAGAATGGTCAGCATTAGCAAAGATGTCTTGTGAATGTTTTCTGAGTGGTAGAAAAGAAAAAGGAAGGGCCAGCTGCAGCAGGTCTTTGGGATTCTAATGAAAGTGGCCCATTAAATACAAGTCCACCTTGGGGAGGGTTGTATATATCAACACTCTTAAGCATTGAGGCAATGTCTTTATTATCTGATTTTCAAATGCATTCCAAAAAATAGGAAGAAAAGAAGAGCTGTGGTGTCCTTAACATTCCCTAGAAAGCAAATTCTCACTGAGAAAGTTATCTTCACTAAAATATAAGTATAAAAAATAACGTGTTTTTTTTTTTCTAGTTCTAGTAAGAGCAACCTTCCCAGTGGTCATTTAGCTTACCACACTCTGAAAACACAAAATTCCAAGCTGTCTTAAAATAGTGACAGAACCAAAATGACGATATTTGACACATTTGTTATCAACTTTTCAGGAAAGTTGCATTGTCTAGTTTTTGAAGCAGTGTTTTGGAAAGTTGACTAATTTGGAATTCTTTAGGAAAACTCAAGATTGAAAATAATACTCAAATTCTGTGCTTTTGGACACATGTTCTTCATTGGTTTCCTACTACAGTGTTGTCTAATGCCAATGAATCAAAACTGTATGTGCCATTTTTTTATGTTTTGGTATTTAGAGGAATTTTAAGTTCACAGCAGGTTTGAGTACAAGGTACAGAGATTTCCCATGTATGCCCAGCCTCCACATATGCACAGCCTCACCCACTATCAGGTTTTTTATAATTATGATAAAGCTGCACATTCATATGCACATTTATGTGTGGATATAGGTTTTCAACTTTTTTTTTTTTTTGTAAGTAACCAAGAAGTGCAATTTTTGGATTATACAGTAAGGGAATGTTTAGCTTTGTAAGAAACTGCTGACCTGTCTTCCAAAGTGACTGTGCTATTTTGCATTTCTCAGCAATGAACAAGTTCCTGTTGCTACCTTTTGATGTCAGTGTTTTGGACTTTGGGTTACGTGTCATATTTTTTGAAAGTGAGTTCCTTTGATCACCTCAGGTCAGAATAACACTTTGGTGTTGATTCTAAAATATATAATAATATATAACTTCACATGATGTATACAATATGATCTATATGTTTAAATATGTATATACACATGTGTGTATTTTGTATGTGCATTTGCAGGTATGAACAGTGCCTTTTAATTACACTTTCATTTGAATATTTAACCACATAAAAATGACTAAAGTTATATTGTCATATCTAGAAAGAGCAAGTGCCCGATTAAATGCATGTTTAAGAAAAAGAAACCTGTAACTCAAGTATGGGACTGTTTGCATTTGGCAATGGTAACGTGCAATGGATGTAGCTAAGAAAGCCATCTCAGAACAGGTGCCTGATACGAAGCTCTAAATCACGCTCTCTACTAGCCCTTTGGCTCTGCCTATTTTCTTTGTAAAAAGTATTTGGTAGATGCTCCAAATTATTAGTTTGAAGGAGGAGAAGCAGGAAAAATCCTCTTGGTATGTTTTTGGTTTTTACTATCTATTTTTCATTAACCTTTTGGAGAAGTAGTGGGAGTTGCTGATCTGTGTAGGAAAGATGAGAAAAAATGTCAGTCGGTCTGTCAAATTTAAAAATACACGTCAAAAACTAATTTCCAATGAAAGCCACAGCAGGTCACACATCATTTTTTAAACTCCTGGTAATGGTTATTTCTACCATTTTGCTCATTTATAAACAAGGGGAAATTTTTAAAAAATGCATGCTAAAGTTAAGGCAAGAGAATTGTTTGTCTGGGTCATTCCTTTATGATTCTAAATGAAAATTAACCCCAGTTACAAAGACATAGACAGAATTTGCTCAAGAATAAAGATAATAAACTCAAGGACTAGGTTCTTTTGTTAGCTTGAGTTCTACTTTTTTTCAACGAAGCAGCCAGCCAGACATGGTGTATTTCCATTTGCATGTTTGTGCATGTGCCCATGCATACTGCACCGAGCAACAATAGTCTATTATACACAATTATTTTTGTGAGGGTAGTAGAAGCCATCAAAGCCATAGATGCAATTACTTTGAATCTAAAATGTTTTGCACAAAAGTTCAACAAATTTCCCCATAATTTGTGCTACAGTAACACACCGTAACTTGCATTCTTCTATGCCTGAAAAAGAATTGTGAAAGACATGCTTAGATTTAGACTTAGATAAATATTCAAAATTCAGAAAAATCACTCCCTTTACCATGCTTGGGACTAAGAGTGAGATTATTTTGTTAATTTAAAAATAAGAAATTTCAAATATAATATGGGTGTACATATACATGTCAACCTTATGTCTCTTCCTAGATATTACACATACCCACATAAATATATCTTTGTCTTATGCATCATTGATCACCATATTATTTACCTATGGTAATATTGTCGATTTGATTATTTTCTGCTTTCTAAGTAAGCTCTATGCCCAGTGTGAGGCTTGAACTCACCACACTGAGATCAAGAGCTACATGCTCCCCCAACTGAACCAGCCAGGTGCCCTGGTTTTGATCATTTTCTTATTTTCTTATTGATCACCAATGTAGGTTTTTGTTGCCTTTTAGGGTGTTTGTTCCTCAGAAGTAATGTATGTATGCTACAGAAACAGGTAACACTAATAAGCAAAGCAAAGATAATAGACATCAGAAAGCTTCCAAAGATATTCACTATTAAAATGTTATTAATGTATAGAAGAAATGTACACTTGTTTGGAATCAGAAAACTAGATTTAAAACCTGCTCAACAGCTTATAAGCTCTATTACTCTTACTAAACTAAGGCTCACTTTCATCATCTGCACAATGGAAGAGAAAATCAGCATTTTTCTGTGAAGACAAAAATGAGAAAATATAGCTCTCATTCTTAACTGTTTTATTACTGTTACTAGCTTTTACAATTATTGTTCAAGGTATAATGATTCACTTATACCTATACTCTTCCTTTATGTAAAATATCATACTTTTTAATACACCTTTGGTAATTTATTCATTTTTATTTAACTGCATATTTTGAAAAATTTCCATGATAGTAGAAATGGTATAGTGACACTTTTTAAAGTGACTCTAGTAAATGCTTTCAACAAAGCATTAATGCTTTATCATTTAGTTAGTAAATGCATTATTTTGAACGCATTCCCTTTTTTAAATTATACTCTAGTCAATACTGTGCTAGCTAAATCTTTGAGTAAAATCTTAATTATCTATAATAATTATATTTTGACAAGCATGTTTTTTTTTTTTTTTTGAGAGAGAGTGTGTGCATGCACGCATGTATGAGCAAGTGGAAGAGGGGCAGAGGAAAAGGGAGAGAGAATCTTAAGCAGTCTCCATACCCAGCATGGAGTCCCACCTGGGGCTGGGTCTCACTATCATTGAGATCATGACCTGAGCTGAAATCAAGATTCGGATGCTTAACCGACTGAACCACCTAGGTGCCCCTGAATAAGCATGTTTTTATCATTTTGATGGATGATATTTCAAATACTTCCTAGATATTTATATCACACACTCCAGCTGTATAAGAATACCCAGTACGGGGTGCCTGGTTGGCTCAGTCGGCAGGGCATCCGGTTGGGCTCAGGTCATTACCTCACGGTTGTGAGTTTGAGCCTGTCATTGGGGCTCTATGCCAACAGCTCCGAGCCTAGAGCCTGTTTCGGATTTTGTGTGTGTCTCTCTCTGTCCCTCCCCTGCTCGTGCTCTTTCTCTGTCTCTCTCAAAAATAAATAAATATTAAAAACATAAAAAAAAAAAAGAATACCCAGTACCTGTGTTATAACCATAAGAATGGGATGTTTGGAGGATGATCTAGTCAATTGGTAATATGGTTAGATCTAGAGTTTCTCCAGTTTCCTAAAGTGCCAGTGTCCTTGGAATCTGTAATTTAAGAATCTGGGTTTAAGATAAACTTCTAAAAATTTTTCTCCCTTTATTCTAAAAGGAAGAGATCAGTAGGAATTTTGATTTTCTGTTTCAATTTTCCTCTACTCTATTTCGTATCTTATGTGATTTTTTTGTTTTTATTGTTTCTTATAGCTTTATTATTATTTCAATATTTTGAATATTGGTGATGCTGTTTAAATATTAAACTATGAGTTATTTTATACTACTTCTAGAAAATTTACTTTCTATTGCTGAGAAAAAGAGTTGGGGATATCATAAACATATGCTCTTATTTCCTTCTGAGTAGATTTGTTTTTTAGTATGAACTTTTATTAGAAGCCCATCTTAGATAACATTATGTAAGATCCATAGTGGAGGCTTAGCAGATTTGACCAAGCTATTGGCTGACATTTGGTAGATGTATCATGTCATACATTTGTTCTTTGGGCACATCAGAATTCAGAAAGTGCACACGAATCTTTGCATTGTAGCTAGAAAATTTATTCAAATATTGTATATGTTATATGTTCATAAAAAACTACAACATATATGTGGAGAAAGGAAATGAGGTAGTAATTTTATCATTATTGGCTTTCAACTGCTGAAAGGTTGCAGATATGGTAACAGGACAGAAGAATTAAATCAGTGATTGGGGATAAAAATAGGAAATTTGCAGGCATTCAGAGAACCCAGTTGAATTACTGCACGTTGCCATTTAATTAATGTTCTTTTAATGGAATCTATCATTATTTGGTCAATATATTCCTGGATGTTTTGTACCATCTCTTTTTGGGATATGTTCTTTTTTGTGTTCTAGATTATGTATCCTTTCCTAACTTCTCAGATTCTTTTACTGGAATATCCGATCTCTCTTTAATCTATACTTTACCTTGGTCTACTATCCTTGTTATAATCACTCAACATGTGCAAATCTCTATCATCTTAAAAAAAGATGAGAAAAACATATCCTTAAGAGTTTCACGATATTTCTTATTATAAATATTATTATCATTATCATTTTATCTAAGATTCAGATAGTGAGGGCCTTGTCCAGATCACAAGTAACATCACTGACATTGAAGCTCCTGGCTGTAGGATTGCAAGACCATATTTTTCCAGTTTTTCACATGCACATTTCCTCTCTCAAATGCAGTCCTATGCTACTGATTATATGGAATATAGTGTATAATGGTACCAAGGAGCTAATTTTCTTAAGATAGTCCTGAAATTTGCCAAATGTTTTAACATTTTCTTAAAGAAACCATGTCAGCATGGCACTACCTGGTTCAATGAGTCATATTTTTCTGTAATTCAAATACATTTCTTAACTAATTCTCCTTGGGAAAGATTGGTGGAGAGCTGCACCAGCTGCAAATACATTGTGCTTGATTTTTGTGAATTAGCATGAAAACAAAAATTCCTAGAAAATTGATGGTTAGTGGAATTTACATAATTTTGGTCATATTAAGAACTTCTAGTTATTTAAATATAATTTATCCCTTTCTGCTGTAATATCATGCTTTTTTTTATGAAATGAAGATAACAGCTGAGGCTTAATTCATTTAAATTCTATTATGCAGTCCGTGAGCAATATGATAAGTATCTCTTTCATAAAAAAAGATCCTTTAAGGATGAGTCATCTATGCTAATGTGACTTGTTAATGTAGTCACCTTTAAAGACCACTAGAAACTCCCTTACACATATTTTCTCCATAGTAAATTAACTAAGTTTCTAAGTCACCCAGATACTGCATTGTTTTGTTTTAGACTCTACATCTCTGTACATATAAAATGAAGAAAGACATTTCCAATTATATACTCCTTACTTTCTGAATTCTAATCAAAATTTACTTTTGTACCTTTGAAGTCATCAATATCAAGGGGCTATAAATCATCTAGATATGTTGCTATCTTACTAATTTTTTTCAACTTTGGTAGAAAAGATTTTTCTCCCCTCTAAAACAAATGCTCCATTCATATTCTGTATCTCATCTCCTGTCTCCATCTCAGTGACATTAATCCATCCATTATTCCCTCTCACAGCTGAATCTTCAGAGTCTACCTGTGTACTCCTTCTTGCCCTTCACCATATAACCTAAATATCCTCGTATGAAGTAACAAATATTCAAAATCTTTATGTCAACCTCAAGTCTCTTTCCAGATATTTCCTTCTACTTCTCCCTATTTCCATGACAGACTCTGTGTTCATTTATATACATTACCCATTACTTTTTCTTTGCATATGGTCTAACTTCTTAAAATTCTCTGTACAATTTACTGTGGAGTAGATAGACAAGTAATCTAGATGTGAGATGATGATGGTTTTGAGTAGGTCACTGGTGACAGGTATATAGAGAAATGGTTAGATTTGAAATATATTTTAGAAATAGAATCAACAGAACTTGGTCATGGCTCTTATGAGGGATAAGTTTGTTAATGTGGAAGAAAGATATCAGGAAGGACTTCCAGTGTATTAAGTAGTGGAAACTGACCTTTACTGAGAAAGGTAAGCATCAGGACAACATACTTGTAGTAGAATACCAAAAGTTCACCTTTGGTCATTATAATTTTGAAATACCTAAGACAACTTCAAACATAATTAGATTCTGAAGCTTAGAAGAAAAATCAGCTATAAACATACATTTGGGAGATGTTAGGATTAATGTGGTTTTTAAAACCTTGGAAATAGAATGACTCTCTGAGGCAGACCATCCTGAATGAGAATAGAATTGGGCTTGCAACCACCTAATGAGAATTGCCCATGTATTCTTCACATTCTAGATGTAATATTCACTTATGTCAGTTTTAGTCAATCTATTTGAGACAAATAAAACCCCTCATTGGAAAACATCAAAATTTTATTTGGGCAATTAATGTGTTAAACTGAAAACCGTCAAGTCATTATCTGGCTTTTCCATTTCCATTACACAGCACATCTGGCCTATCATTCATTTCTGCCAACACTCCTTTCAAACATGTTTCAGCAGATTCATTGTTATAACCCTTTTCTAAACTACCATAACCTATTTTCCATCCAGAAATTTTCCTTTAACACAGAACTAAATCAAGTTCCTCTCTTATGCAATGCTCTCAAATGACCCTGTCACACTTAAATGAAAATCTGGATTCTTCACGAAAGCCTGAAAGGTCTTTTCTGTTGCCATTCCTATGTTTCCAACCTCAGCTCCTATGCTACTCTTCATCATTCACCGCATTCCAGTCATACTGGACTTCTTAATATTCCTCCATACTTGTTGTTGCCACTGAATATTCATACTTGCTGTTCCCTCTGTGTATAAAGCTTATCCCTCACATGAAGCTTTCTCTTCATTTCAGTATGTATTCAAATATCAGATGCTTAGGTCTTTCCTATCCATTCTATGAGAACACCTTCTCTTGCCCCCTTACTACATGTACCTAACTAGGTTTTGTGTTTTCTTTTTTTTTAATGGGAAAACAGGGTTGGGTTTTTGGTTTTTTTAATTAGAGTTTATTGTCAAGTTGGTTTCCATATAACACCCAGTGCTCATCTTAACAAGTGCCCTCCTCCATGCCCATCATCCATTTCCCCCTCCCCCCATCAACCTTCAGTTTGTTCTCAGTATTTAAGGTATTTGTGTTTTCAAACAAAAGTTTTTATTAAGACTTCATCTTTTATGAACCCTGGATGATTATGAATATATAACCTATACAATATTTTAGAGCAGCTTTAGCACAAATTGAGGAAAAAGTACAGAAACATCTCATTTACTCTCTGTTCCCTACATGCCTAGCGTTCCCTATTATAAACACTCCCCATCAGATTGGTACATTTGTTACAATTGATGAATCTACATTGACACATCAGAATCACCCAGAGTTCATAAATTACATTAAGGTTTACTCTTGGTGTTATATATTCTATGGGCTTTGACAAATGTATAATGACATTTATCCATTTTTATGGTATCATGCAGAGTCTGCCCTAAAAACCCCCTATGTTGTACTGATTCATCTTCCCCTCCCCAACCCCCTGACAACCACTGATCTTTTTATATCTCCACAATTTTGCCTTTTCTGAGAATGTCATATAATTGGAATCATACAGCATGCAGACTCTTCAGATTTGCTTCTTGCACTTTGAAATATACACTTAAATTTCCTCTATGTCTTTACATGTTTTTTTTTCCAGCATTGAATATTATTTTCATCATCTGGATATCCCATAGTTTTGCTTCCAAGCTTTAGTAATACTATGAGCATCTGTGTGCAAGTTTACGTATGGTCATGAGTTTTCAACCCCTTTGAATAAATACCAAGGAGAGTACTTGCTGGAATGTGTGATAAGTTTCATTCTGTAAGAAACTGCCAAACTGTCTTCGAAGTGACTGACTAATTCTACATCCCTACTATTAGTGACTGAGAGGTCCTGTTACTCTACACTCTCACCAACATTTGGTGTGGTCAGTGTTCTGGATTTTGGCCATTCGAAGAGGTGTGCAGTAGTAATTTAATTTGCATTTTCCTGGTGACATATAATGTGAAGCATCTTATCATATGCTTATTTGCCAGCTATATATCTTTTTTGGTGAAGTGTCTGCTAAGGTCTTTGGCTTATTTTTCAATCGAGTTGTTTGTTTCCTTTTTATTGAGTTTTAAGAGTTCTTTGTATAATTTGGATTACAGTAATTCATCAGATGTCCCTTTGCAAATATTTTCTCCAAGTTGGTGGTTTATCTTCTCATTCTCTTGGTATTATCTTCCTCAGAGCAGGAGTTTTTGTTTTTGTTTTTGTTTTTTAAAAGTCTACCTTATCAATTATTTCTTTCATGAATCACAGCTTTGGTTTTGTATAAAAAAAGTCATTGCCATACTCAAAGTGACCTAGGTTTTCTCCTATAGTCTAGAGGTTTTATGGTTTTGTATTTCACATTCAGTTTTGTGATTCATTTTGAGTTACTTTTTGTGAAGAGTGTAAGGTCTGTGTATAGATTTATTTTTTTGCATATAGATGTCTACTTGTTCTAGCATCATTTGTTGAAGAGACTGTCTTTTCTCCATTGTACTGTCTTTGCTCCTTTGTCAAAGATCAGTAGATACCTTTATGTGGGCCTATTTCTGTGGTCCATTTTGTTCCACTGATCTATTTGTTTATACTTTTGTTATACTGTCTTGTACCAGAAATTTAGAGTACTGTCAGTTCTCTATCTTTATTCTACTTCAGCATTGTGTTTGGCTATTATGGGTCTTTTGCTTGTCCATATAAACTTTAGAATAAATTTGTTGATATCCATAAAATAAAATGCTGTAATTTTTATGGGATTATATTGAATGTAACATCAAGTTGGGAGGAACTGACAGTTTGGTAATACTGAGTCTATCCACGGATGCTAATGTAAATAATATTGTGTTTCAATTTCAATTTCTGCTTGTTCACTGTTAGTGTGTAGGAAAGCAATTGACTTCTGGATATTGGCCTTGTATCTTGCAACCTTTCTTAATCATTTATTAGTTCCACGAGGGTTTGTTTGTTTCTTAATTCTTTTAGATTTTCTACAGAGACAATCAGAGTAATGTTGGCTTCATAAAATGCATTAGGAAATTTTCCTCCTGCTTCTATTTTCTGAGATTATAGAGAATTGATACCCTTGCTGAGCTTTTACTTTTTTCTGTAACTCTTTATTAATTGGTTCAATATTTACATGTTTATTTATTTATTACCTGTCTTCCCCCCTCAGGAATGTTAGCTTCACAAGATAAGGATTCTATTTTGTTTGCTTTTGCTTTAGTGCTAATATAATTTCTGACACACAGCAGGCATTCATATTTAAGGAAAAGAAATAAAAATGGATATATATATGTATATATATATATATGGTTTAAAAAGTTTTTTAATGTTTGTTTTTGAGAGACAGACATACATGTATGTATATGTAAAATAGAACTTATGGACTTAAATATTTATATCATTTATTTACATTGTCAATACATATTTATTCATCTATGTATATTATTTTTAAGTGAGGTACACAATAGAAGACTTTCAACTTCCTTAAATCCAGAATGAAAAAAGCAGTCAAAACTTCTGTGTTGATGAATAATCTTGTGATTGAACAATATCTCTCCCTAGCATTTCAGATTCTTATTACATCGCCCTTGACAGATTTATTTTCAAATATTAAGAAGTGAACTTCTGGGGATGTTATTTCCTACTTGTCACAGATGTGTCTCTAATACAGCTACACCTAACAATATTTACTAAATTTATTGGCCTACACTTTCTTTTATATTAATAAGAATTTTCCATGATAGGGTTTTGTTCCATTGGATAATTCAGATGCTCATTAAAATACGGTGAGATTTTGCTGAATCCATTGAATACTACTTATGTTTTAATGAGCATTAATGAGCTTTGTGATTGTCCTTTGGAGCAAAACTCATATCTCATTAGGTGGATTCCCAAAATGCCTAAAGGTGAGCAGACACAGCTTTAGATATATAAGGTAATTTCATACTTAATTAGTTCCTTACTTGACACCGCAGATACATATCCAGAGCTATGGTTTGACATGGCAAACTTGTTGTTTGCTGTGACAAGTCAATGAAATGGTAGAATTCACAGAGAGCTCCTGTGACTAGTTTAAGGCCATCTTCTATTATGTTACTAAATTGGCATATTATGACTCGATTCATAGAAAATAGAGTATAAGAAAGGAGTTAGATTCCTAACTCAAATTGACATTGTTTTATATTGTGTACAGAATATGGCACTGGAAGTACTTATGTGCACATATTCAGATGCACATCAATAGTTTTGCTTGTTTTCATTAACTGAGCACTTACCACATAACAGGAAATAAACATATAATATTTTTCCCCCTAACAAAAACTCTGAAAGCTGGAACTATTATTTGTACTTTATGGATGAAAAAGCTGATGTATAAAATGTTTAAATTATGTGCTTGCTAGTTTGCTGGTGCTGCCATCACAAAATACCACAGACTTGGCGGCTTAAACAGTAGAGGTTTATTTTCTCACAGTTTTGGAGGCTGGATGTCCAAGATCCAGGTATCAGCAGGTTGTTTACTCCTGAGGCCTCATTACTTGGTTTACAGATGGCTGCTTTCTCACTGGGTCCTCTGATGACCTTCCCTCTGTGTGCAAACATACTTGGAGTCTCTTATTCTTCTTAAACAGAAACCAGTCAGATTAGGGACTCACCATTTAATCTCATTTACTCAATTACTCATTTAACCTCAATTACTTCTTCAAAGGCCCAATCTTCAAATGCAGTTATGCTCTATGTTACTGGAGTTTAGGACTTCAACATGAATTTTAAGGAAAAGATGCAGTCTATAACATTTGCCAAATATCACACTGGTAATAAGCACATATCAGTGATTTGAATTAGCTGTTTCTAACTTCAGAGTTCAGGTTCCCATTCTTTATGTTCCATCATGTAAATTTTATAGGATTCAGGGTTATATTAAGCTAAAAAGTATTTATAAGTGCCAAAATGTAGTTCATTGTCATCGTAACAAATGACTGAGATTATCTAATGGATTTTAAGTTCTTAGTTAATTTCAAAAACATTTTCTTGTGTTTAATATAGAAAGCAAACTCAAATATAAATATGCTGATCGGGGTTCCTGGGTGGCTCAGTCGGTTACTCAGCTGACTTCAGCTCAGGTCATGATCTCACAGTTTGTGGGTTCAAGCCCCATGTTGGGCTATGTGCTGAGAGCTTGGAGCCTGGCGCCCACTTCGGATTCTGTATCTCCCTCTCTGTCCCTACTCCGTTTATGTGCTCTCAAAAATAAATAAATGTTAAAAAATATTTTTAAATATGCTGGTCAATTCTAGTTTACTAATTTACCTGCATGTAGAACATTAATCTTTTTTTTTTTTAAACACATTTTTTTTAATGTTTTATTTATTTCTAGGAGAGAGAGAGAGACAGCGTGAGCAAGAGAGGGTCATAGAGAGAGGGAGTCACAGACTGAAACAGGCTCCAGGCTCTGAGCTGGCAGTCAGCACAGAGCCCGACGCGGGGCTCGAACCCACGAACTGCGAGATCATGACCTAAGTGAAAGTCGGACGCTTAACCGACTAAGCCACCCAGGCGCCCCATGTAGAACATTAATCTTTAGTAAATTTTGAAGATCATTGTTTTAGATTGGTTTATACATTATTGTTCCCAACATACAATTTCAAAGATGACATTCAAGTTGCTATTATCACTGGGTATAACTAAGTAAAAAGTTTGGAGTCAAATTCTTTTTATTATTAATGGTTAATGTACCATGGCTCATAAGAATATAGGAAACAGAAATTTCATTAGAATTGAGCTACTCTCTTGGGGTAGGCTAACAGTGCATGTGGTTTGATTAAAGTAGAAAGACAATCTCTGGGAATTCTGATTAGTAAGCCCTGGCTGCACTAGGCCTGGATCTGAAGTTGTTGCAAATACATATGCTCACCCACACCCCAAATTAATGGTGAACATCTGTGAAATTTTCAACAGTATTCACAGGGTCTCGAGTTTCAATTGCAACTCTCAGAATATGATGTTATTCCTGTAAAGTGTCTCTGGACACTGGAAAATCCTTATACTTTTTAGTATAGCATTGTGATTACAATGGGCTATTGGACTCAAACAAATATGAGCTTGATCCCTGTTCTGATGCTTACTAACTGCATTGTATCCACCTGGCCTCTCCAGACCCCTGTGAAATCACATAAATAATGGGGAAAGTATCTATGTATCTACTAGGACATGAGAATTAAATAATTCAGTGTTTGTATCACCTAGCATGGTTCCTGGAACATAATAAATGCCTGACTTAGTGGTAAATTGATGTAGTCATTATGAAAATTTATAATTTTCAGTTTAATTGTGTCATGATTGACTCAAGATCTGGCTCTCTATCTTGAGGCAAATTCCATGGGATTGCAGACTGTGGGGATTTTTTCTTTAAATTTTTGCATGGCTAACTCTTGGTACAGTACTTGGCATATAGAAGCCCCAGTAAATGGCTGTTGAATAAAAAAGTTAATTAATGAATTGAATTTTATGATCTGCATGCTATGTTTAATTATAATGGTAAAATGCGAAATCAATTGCTTTAGAGAAGAGGGAAAAAATGGGATGCATATCTCACTATCAGTAATAGTTTCTACTGCTTATCAACAGACTAAAAACACTATTGAATGAATGAAAGGATGAAAATCAGAGGCCAGAGCAGCTTCGTTGTTTCATTGTCCTTGATATGTTCCTTGTGCTTAGTTTCAGCTTGAGGAGAGGGAAACTGCAGTTGAAAGATTCTATGCATATATTTTTTTTAAAAAATATCTTATGTAGTATCTTTAATAGTTTGTAGTTGCAGAATCTTCAAGTTTACTCAGTCTGCCATTCTACTGAACGTACAACTTCAACAATTCAACAATAATTCTATTCAGAGATAAGTTTAAATTCACTCAATAATTACATGCCAGGTACACTTGTAGGCTCCTAGAAAACACTACTGAACAATGTACACAAATCCCTGCCTTGGTAGGCTGGCAAAAATAGATTTGAAAAATACATAAGTAAGTTAAATAGCATATTCACAGACATCAATTATTATGGGGGAAAAATGAGTAGAAGAGGTAAAAAAAAAAAAAAATCCCGAGGTGAATAAACACGATACAGTCAGGGGAGCCCTATTCGAGAAATTGAGATCTGGGTGAAATATTTTGGAGCTGAGAGAGTAAATCAAAGAATATTTAAAAGGAAAGCTGTTCCAGGCAGAGAGAACAGCTCCACAAAGTCTAGGAGAGAAATAGCAAAGAGGGCATTGGGGCTGAAGCAGAGTGGAAGGAAGGGTTAAGATAGAAGAGATGAAGACATGCAGTCAGAGAGATTAAGGTTTGTGGGAAATTATCTTTGGCTTTTTGAAAACATTGAATACTGTAATCTAATTCTGTAAGCTAATGCTGGATTTCATTTATGTTATAATCTCTTTAGGGGAGTTGCTTTTCCTCACTGTATATTCCCAGTCATGTCACTGTGTCTGCAGTGACTGTGACTGCAGTCACAATGTAGGTGACTGATAAAACCTTATTGAATAAAGGATTCCTCTCTTGGATACTATACTGGTTATGCAATTTTTGTGCCAGAACCAAAAATCTGATTTCTAAAACTGATCATCTAAAATATCAAATATTTGTTCAGTTAATAAGCCCTTTTCATACATTTTGAGGGCCATGTCTTTGTCATTTTTCTAGAAAATAACCCAGAGAGAATTTGGATAGAGCTATAGAGGAAAAACGTTCCATGCGTCTCTACACAGAAAGAGTAGAGAAAGAGAAAATAAGGAAGAGTTAGATAGGGATGGAGAGAGAGACAGAGTGTAAGAGCAAGGCAGGACAGGGGGAAGGTTACAATTCTGTTACGTGTAACAGCATATTTGGTATTTGAGTAATTTAAAAATCTTCAGTTGTGATTGCGAAAATGATGTAACTAAAATTAAGTCCTATTTGTTTAGAAGCCTCAGTTACCACCCTCTATTTTATTCTCACAAAGGAAAGGGCAAAAGTCCTTGTGCATTACTGGAAGTATATCCAATGCCCATCATTACTGGGGGTAGGGGAAGCTGGTCAGCCTTCTATGCATATGTCCTTGATAAGTTGAAACATTACTCTGATATATGGGTAAATATCATTCTTGTTACAATATGAAGTATTCACATAGTACCAAAATCCCTAGGAGAAATCTATCATTTTCCTGCGCATAGTTATCAATAGAAATTATATATTTATAAGAAGGATAAATTCTTGCACAAGTAAAACTCAACCTTAGAATATTGGATATTAAGTCGTAGTATAACTGAAAAAGTATTTTCTGTGAGTTTAGATAATATTAAGATGACTTGGGAATATTATAGTCCGTTCAGAGTTCCATTACTTGATAGATTCCCTCAGATATGAAAAGGATTTTTTTTTGACACAGTTAACCTTTTCCTTTAAAAAAAAAAAAGGAAATAAATATATATTTACTTACTACACCTATGTATATGTTTCTGTGTCAAAAATTATTTAATTATTCCTATATCTTTGCATATAAATTTTATAATTAAACATCTATAATTTATTTAAGATTATAATGCTTTCACCTCTGAACTGTGAGTATTATAAGACTAGCAGATTGCTACACTAATTATTCTTGTACTTAAATAGTAAGATAATTACTGCAGCAATATTCTATTCAAAATGAAAATTAGATCCAACCCCTGGCACACTTAAATTGAGAGTCTTTTTCTTTCATTTTTTCAAAATGTTCTCCTTTTATCCTTTTTAAATGCATATTTTTAATGTTAGAAAGAGCAACTGCATTAACAGGAGATTCCGTGTTAGGCAAGAGTGTCATCATTGTGACTGAACTGGCTAGCTCAGATTCTAAGAGTATTCCGTGTGTGAACAGTAGTTTCATGAGAAACTGATTCTGCTGATTTTGCACAGCCAAATGTTCACAAATAAAGGCATAGCAATGAGAATAGCATCAGCTAGGTTGAAAGTTATTAACACTTTTGAAACATGGAATGAACCAAATCATGAAGGCCATCAATAGGTTGATGGAAACTCATTTCATTTTCTGTACCAAAGTCCTACCCACCAACATCAACTGAAATGAACACCCCTCACTTTGTGCCCCACCTAATGCTGAATGTTTTTCTATAAAGCACCCTTAACATTTTGTTGCCACTTGTTTTGCCTGGGTGTCCATTCGTCCTTGAGAATGGGAACTACATAGTATTGTTTTGGTGTGCTGAATTCCCAAAAAGTCTCCGACACACAGAATTGTACCTCAATTAGCCTGTTCTATTAATGAATCAATTTGTATTCTAAAAACAAGTGACATAATTAATATTATCCTCCAAAAAGACAAATGTCCTGGGATGCCTGGGTGGCTTAGTCAGTTGAGCATCTGACTCTTGATTTCAGTTCAGGGAATGATCCCAGTGTCATGGGATTGAGCCCTGCATTGAGCTCTGCACTGAACCTGGGGCCTTCTCTCTCCCTCTCCCTCTGCCCCTCTCCCCTGCTCACATGCTCACACTCTCTCTTTCTCTAAAAGAAAAAATAAAAAAAAGATAACCTAGTGGTATAATGCACACGTGCACATGTGCACACAGACACACAGGCATGCATACGTTACATGCGCAGGTCAGACTCCGGTTGAATGGCACTGCCCCACTCCGTGTGGTAAAGCTGTAAAGAACATTTGGCTTGTAGGCTTCTGTGGTAGGAAAGCAGGGATTTGGATGAGCCCTGGGGGCTCCTAACTGCCTTTAATTACTTCTGCTCCCAGTTCTTTGAGAAGCACCAATGACAGAATTCTAACGTGACTGCACAGGGACTGGGAAAGATAAAATACCGGATTTATATTTAGTGAGCACACTGTCTCTGGCACAGTTTTTTCCCTTAATCACTTCAGAAGTGACTGTTCAAAGAGAGTCCAAGAATCAAGGACAAAATATATCATCCCATTTTTTATATCTCCTGGAATAACAGAGTAAGAGATGCAGCTGATATTTGGAACCGATTATTTTGGAAATTTTTCTTACCAACATGTAGTGATCATGATATAAATATCTACTTCTGTTCATATTTCCTGTAAAAAGTAAGTGGGGATATTAGAAGTTTCTAAATAATTGACATTATTAAAACCACGGTGTACCTTTGACAGGGAGAGAGGGAGGGGTAGTTGTTAAGATATGAGCATAGGAGGCACTTAAGGTGATTTTCCAAATGTATGTGCTAGGGTTCCATTCTTGGAAAGCAATTTATTTGGAGGTGTGGCCTAGGGGAATATAATTTTTTAAAGGGTTCCAATTATTGCTCAAATACCCATTGTCTGAGAATAAATGGTAAGCACTCTCAATTCTGAAGAATTAAACAATTTTATAGTTTAAGAATTATTTTGGCAGCCCAAACAAATTTTAGGAACCCAGAAAACCATGTAAACATACATCCCATTTATGTGAAAGGCTACACTTGATATTGTTGATGCCTTGGGTTAATCATGATTTTGCTATATGGATAGTAAAGAATGAAACAATGGTTTTGGTTTTTACTCTTTTAGTATGTTTCTGGGAAATCAAATCGATTTCTTTCCCACATGGTATTTGGGATCCTATGCCAGAAAACGTGAGCTGGGCTGTTTCCTGGGTATAAAAGTATATACTATACGCCTCAGCCTCTCTTGTGGTTATTTGTGCATTATAGCCAATGTAACGAGATAGGTAATAGATGCCACTTTGAGGTCTAGATCCCAAACAAATACACTCATGCCCCTGTCTCTTCTGTCTGGCTTAAATGGAGAAAATATCAAATTTGTATTAAATATGGGAATCACATTAGATAGAAAAGTTTTCATCCCTGAAACATGCACTTAGAGAACTCCTCACCAAGAATATTTGCTAGAACATAAATGAGAGAAAAATTATTAAGTGCCAAGTCCTTGAGCTTTTGGAGTTTATTTGCTTCAGCAATTTAAGATATCCCTTATCTTAACCCTTAATCTGAATTCTTTTACTTATTTTAGGTGATCATTAATAAATGGCATCTTCTTATTCTTGAACCTTGCCCATTTAAACATTCTGTATATTCCTTCAAACATCTGTCTCGAGCTTTTTGGTATTAAATTTCATTAGGCTACCATGTCTAAATCTTTCTGGAAAGTCCAAGTATCAAGGATGTGTTATTAAAATGATGTTGTGACTCAGTTTATACTTCTAGGGAATGCTATATATTTATCTCCATTCAGTATATACATATGTACACACATAGAAGATCACATACAAACAATTCTATTCTTCACCATATAATTGTTAAGTGAGTTAGAGATACTGTATCGTTGTGCTTGAGTCAATATCTAAGTATTGGTATAGAATAGTAATCTCACTCTTTTTCACTGGGACATACATGCCAGATAGAAGTCACATAAATCTTATGTTCCTAAAGCGTGTGGCATAGCTAAGATATACTGCTAGTTACATATATTTTCTATAGCTATAATTCCATTCATCTGCCTTCTTCTCAAGAAATCATGAGTCAGGCTGGCATTAGAGCAATGGTCTCTGAAATGTTCAAAATAAGTAGGCCACTTACTTTAAACAGAATTTAATGTTTGTTTACTTTTGAGACAGAGACAGAGCAGAGGGAGGGCAGGGAGAGGAGGGAGACACAGAATCTGAAACAGGCTCCAGGGTCTGAGGTGTCAGCACAGAGCTCCATGCAGGGGTTGAACCCACAAACTGCAAGATCATAATCTGAGCCAAAGTCAGACACTTAACCAACTGAGCTACTCAGGTGCCCCAGTAAGCCACTTACTTTTCATTTTTTAAGTAAATTACTCAAAAGTTAGTTAACTATGGTTAATAACAAATTACTTAAGGGCATTCTCTGTTTTGAGTCTCACTACATTAGTGATTCTGACTTTGGCCAAGTTTCAATCTTGGCTCTGCCATCAGCTAGCCTTCTAGAGCTGTTTCCTCATCTATAAAAATGGGATTAGTAATATTAATGATTTGAGAAATAATCTATATGTATTTCTTTTTGTGATTTCTACCTCAAAGTAACCATTTAGAAAGTGTTAGCTGTTGTTTCAGTCAGGAATCAGCAGTAGGAAATTAAATTCACTTTATAAAGTATATAGTACTTTATAAAATTCTCTATTTTATTCTTCTAGAATCCACTCTTGGTTTCCATATCTTTCTTCACTGGGGCACTCACTATTTCTTATTCTGACATATAACAAGGAAAATGATGTAAGTTTGTGAAAGAGGATACTGGGTTAACCTAATGGAAATGGAAGCCCTATGGGCACACACATTAGAGAGAATTTCTCTGCTCCAGGTCAGTGTGCACCAATATCATTAATTGGAACGAGAATTAGCTATTGCACTTAAGACAAAGTAACCTTATTTTTAAGTTAATTATTTTTCTATATAAGAAAATACATTTCTTTGTTTTGACAGATATCACTATTATCTCTATGATATATAATCACAGTCACATCTGCACACAATAGAAAGACTGTCTCCCTACATTCAGAGATAGGTTTGTGTGTTATATCATGATGAGCAAGGATATGGATGTGCAATATCTCCCTAATAATGGGGCCACACAATGTTTTCCAACATAACAATGTTCATAAGAGTATGAACTAAAGAGTGGAGAACATAAGATCATTTTTATTCTCTTTATTTTTTCATTGAGCATATTTGACAAGCACCAAAGATAAAAGTATAAATTATATAAGTTTCTCATAAATAGCAAATTGCTATTTATAAAGTAATATGCATTAATTAAACTTCAATTGAAAGTATGCAGATAAAAATATACTTGGCTAGGGGATATAAGATCTATAAGAGAAAAGAGAGATCCATAAGAGAAGATATTGTAATAAGTTTCAAATACGAATATTAAGGAATTTTAGGGGATAGTGTAATTATCTTCTTAGTAGGAAGATGAAGAAATTTCATTGATGACAAACTGAAAAACCATGTGATGGTTAAGCACTGAGATTTCTGAATAAAGATAGAGACTGAATAGAGAGTGGATCTATGCTTCTTTCCAAAGCCACACTAAAATGAAGATTTAAAAAGCAAATTAAATATACACTACTGTAGAGAATAGGAAAGGATACAATTGCAACAGAATCTTAGAAGTTGGAAAGCAGATGGTTGAGTGATAAATAACTTAGCTAAATTAAGAACATCAATGGTAAGGAGGTTGAGGAAAATGTGAGAGGCAACCATGCTATATATTGGAGATACCCTAAAAGGCTCAAAAGCTATCCGCACAAGATATTTTTAAAAAGAAGATGAAGGCAGAACTAAAAGCCAAAGGATTGGTAGGAAGTCTGAGAATCACTTAGTGACACTAAAACTCTGAAACCAAGATGAATAATATCTTAGGAAACATTCACTTCAGAAATCCTGATGGACTAGGAAAGTAATATCATCAGACACAACAGACTATCACATATAGATTTCAAATAAGAATAATAAACATGCAAAAGACCAAGGGAAATTTGAACACTATGAAACAACAAGAAATAATTTAAAAAGATCAAATTGACTAATGATTGAATAAAGAAGATGTGGTGTGTATGTGTATATGTGTGTATACACATATATATGTATATGTAGGCAAATGTATACACATATGTATGTATACACACATAAACACACATATATAGACCAGGGAATACCAGTCATCCATGAAAAACAATGAAATCTTGCCATTTAAACCACATGGATGGAGCTAGAATGTATTATGCTATGCAAAATAAGTCAGTTGGGGAAAGACAAATACAATATGATTTCAAAACTCATGTGTGGAACTTAAGAAATAAAACAGATGAACCTATGGGAAAGGCAGGGAAAAAAGAAGAGAGGAAGACAAATCACAAGAGAGTCTTAATGGGAGAGAACAAATTATGGTTTGATGGAAGGATGTGGGTGAGAGATGAGCTAGATGAGTGATGGGTACTAAGGAGGGCACTTGCGATGAACACTGAACGTTCCATATAACTGATACATCATCAGAATAAAAAGATGAAACACCTCAGATTGAAGGACTCATGGAGTATAAGAAATAAATAATACAAGAAAAAATTTCTTAAAGTCTCCAGAGAGAAAGAAGATGTTACTTATAAAATATATTGTCAAGTATTTGACATCAGATGTATCAAGAACAATACTGGACACAAGAAAACAAGTAGAGTTTTTAACATATTGAAGAAATATAACCGAATGAAACATTTTATAACCAGTCATTGACACTTAAATAAAACAGCAAAACAAAACACAAATAATATTCTCAGGGTACAATATAATAAAAGTTTAGCTTCATAAATACCCATAATAGAACAATTTTTGAGAAGGATGCTTTAAAAAAAGGAAAAAAATGAGGCTTGGGAGATATGAGATAATGACAAAATAACGTGTAAAATTTGTTATCTATAGCAAAAACAAACAAGTAAGTCCTCCTTAAAAAATATAAACATCCACAGAAAAGAAAAAAATGAAAATATATACATGATAATCCCAAATTTAAATTATATACAGTATCAGTCTGGTAGAGATTGAGCAGGGGAGACTCTAAAGGGGGTAGGTGTTAAGGGAAAGAAACTGATAATAATTAACATGTATGTATATAAACATATATTTGACTTTGTGTTTTAGGACCTCTGACTGAAAATGACAAATTGAAGCAAAAATTTAAAATTAATAATATTTCACCATTCACAAAATGAAATAGTATAATTTCAAATAAAGTTTTCAAAATATATATATTAAAATTTTTTGCAGCATTTATACTTCTGAATTTATTAAGTTTGAAAATACCTGGGGCGCCTGGATTAAGTGTCGGACTTTGGCTCAGGTCATGATCTCACAGTCTGTGGGTTCGAGCCCCATGTTGGGCTCTGTGCTGACAGCTCAGAGCCTGGAGCCTGCTTCGGATTCTGTGTCTCCCTCTCTCTCTGCTCCTCCCCTGCTTGCTCTTTGTCTCTGTCTCTCAAAATAAAATACAGACATAAAATTTTTTTTAAAAAAGAAAGTACCTTAAAATTTTTTGAGAGCCCTGTTTTCCGTGTGTGTGTGTGTGTGTGTGTGCATGTGTGTGTGCATGTATGTGTGCATATGTGTGCGTGTGGTGTGTGCACATGCATAATGATCTGGATTGACCTAATGAGACTGAAAAGAAAGTATGGATGGTGAAGACAATTAAGGATCTGTGAGCAAAAATAAATATAAATAATAATTTTAATACCATACACATATAGCCACACTTGTGCATATATGCATTATGTATCATCTGGCATAATTTAAGTTTGTAAGTAAACCAAAGATTTTTATATTTCTTACCCATCTATGATAGCGAAATGGGGAAAAAGTTAAAGATATGGCAATGGAAATCAGTCTGGAAATATGAGAGATGGTCTCCTCTGCAGATTGTATAGAATAAGTTTTGAGGTTGGACATCAGTCTTGGGAGGTATGTGTGTGTTTTGTATTTGTGTGGGTGTGCAGTGTGTTTATATAGATTTTCCTCTCTATAAATATTAAGATCCATCATTCAAATCTCTGCTTTGGAGTTATATGTTGCTCTTTGAAATAAAGTCATTCATTGAAGGGGGCCTTGGCATGTGTTTAAAAACATTTTTAGGAAAAGCTTAAACCAAGTATTTTGAAAGGAAACATTTTCCACTGTGCTTTTCAACTAAGGCTAATGCAGAACAGTCCAACACAGCTTCTAAAAGGCAGGGCTGAGCTTTCCCAGAGTTCTCCTTTGTGCTTGAGAAAATAATGAATCAATCAATTAAAAACACCTCAAACGCAACCTATGAAATAAACCTCTGTATTCTACATTCAACAACGCTGATCAATAATTGAGCTCTCTTTCTTTCTTTTCTTTTGGGCTTCATGAAAAACAATTTTTTTCCATGAGAAAGAAACTGAGGGAATAAAAAAATATTCAAAATTACACTGGAAAATGTGTAACCTTTCCACAGCAGGAGGGAAGTTAACTGTGCAAACAGGTTATTTAGAATGACTCACAACTGGCTTGCATCTGTGTCCCTTGAATGCAGTGATGATTATTTACAAAGCAGGTTTACCCCTGACATGGACCTCTCAGGATGCCCACTAAAGAAACCTAGGGTTGCTATGACAAGTTCTTTATTAACACTAAAGTGATCATTTCAAACAGGTGGGCAATTCAGGAACAAAGGACAGGAATAGCATTTACTCATAATGCAATGTTCAGACCTTGGCCAGCATAATAAGGACAAGATCACAGGATGCATTTTATTTGCATATTATTTTATTAACATTTACAGTGGCTAAGCAAATAGAGGCCGCATATGGAGCTCAGAAGTCATCACCCCTGCATGAAAGGTGTTTGACCTAATCTCGCCAGACCCAGGAATCACTAAAAAGAAAAGTATGAAGACATGAATCTTGGCTAAATTCCAGGGGTGTAATTACCTTATGCCCATATAAAATTCTTCCTGCCATTCTCTTGAGAAGTTACATTTTCCACCTCCTTTCCTAAATGCTGTTGTGCTATAGAGTGGCTGTCATATTAGACCCCACAGGTGCCTCCATTTCAGCTGTGAGTGAGCGATCCCTGTAGATAAAACCAGTAGGGCATTTGGAGATCCTTCTATGTGAAAGTTGTAATATAAATGTAAAGCACTGTTCATGTCCCTTGGGAAGCTCACTTAGCTTGCATACCTCACGAACTGGTAAGGCAGCCTGGTAAACCCACTCTCTTATCAGGACTTAGTTTCACATTAAGAAAGAATTTGAAAGTGTATCTCTGATTGTGCAAATACCTCGTAATACCAATACTTGGGACCCCAAATGTGTCTTTGCTTGAGAATGTCAAGATGTCACAGGAACTCTGTGCTTTCCTCTGCAGTTTTTAAGTGTAGGAGGTAATTGAGGTGGTGCCTGCCGTGAAATTAGAATTATTTTAAAACTGCTTCTGCTGAAGTAAAAAAAATCTCTGGTGCTGAGGCTCCTTCAAGAAAACTAATGAAAACCACTCTCAGTTATTAGCAAATGAAGCAATAATAGAACCCATTCAAAGTCTAACATCTAGCCTTTTATGCTGGTGTTGAGATTTCGGATCCAGTTGAATCCTGGCAGTGTGGCCTATTGTGGCACTATAATTACAGGACTGTCTCTCTCAAGGATAGTGAGTTTTTTCAATGGTTATTTATTTATTTTGAGGTTGAGAGAGAATCCCAAGCAGGCTCCATGCTGTCAGCACAGAGCCAAATGTGGGGCTCGATCTCATCAACTGTGAGATCATGACCTGAGCCAAAATCAAGAGCTAGATGCTTACCCAACCAAACCACCCAGACACTCCGAGGGATGGTCATTTACCATCTCTCTATCCTTTATCTTACCACAACATGTTGAAACATTCTCAGCTTCTGAAGGCTTCAGTTTCTTCTTCCATGAGTATTTCAGTGGGTTCATTATAGTAATTGAGAGATATTCAATAAAATATATAGCATAATAAATGCTCAATATATGGTATATGTAGTAACATTATAATTATTGAAATTAGTTAAAATAACTTACAATTTCTATTTATTTCCTAAAAGAATTAGATGCACAGGTGGCATCCCTATATCTTAACATATCAAGAAAAATATAAGAAGTTACTTAGAAATCACAAAATGAAGAAAAAGAAAATAATATCAGAAACTCAGGGTGGAGAATTAAATTTGATTTTGAGTTGTTTAGCAGCAAGGATTAAGAAATCTGGCAACATGGAAAAATACGGAAGCATGAAAAGTTTAGATGGTTTTCGTTATTTGATAAAATAAGCGTGCCAGATCATTAGCAAAGCACAAAAACTTTGTGATATTTAGCTGTAGATTGGTTGTAAGTCAGTAGTTAAATTAATGTGTATATACATGTATATATGTATATATGTGTGTATATATGTGTATATATATGTATATATGTGTATATATGTGTATATATGTGTATATATATGTATATATATGTGTATATATGTGTATATATATGTATATATATTCAGCATCTTTAATGCAACTGTGCTTTAGTACCTAACAAGGGCTTTTGACCCTAGTAGTTTGAGTCTATCCAAAGGTTTTGTATCAGTGCCATTAGATGGAGACATAATGAAGAGAGCCACATGTATCATTTTAAGTTGCTGGCAGTACATTGTTTTACATTAAGAAAGGTAAAAATAAATAAAGTTAATTTTATAATATATATTATCTGTCTCATATTCAAAATACTAGTATTTCCCCCATGTAATCAATATAAAAATCATTAATAAGATGTTTTGTATATTTTTCCATACTAAGTCTCTACAATCTGTTGCATATTTTGTACTTAACAGTACGTTGTCATTTGAAGTTCCTAATTATATTGAGATAGTCTGGTTCTAGATTAACTTGTGCTTCCATTTTGGATACCATGGTTCAAAATTAACTTACATGAACATACGCAATATTCAGTGATTTAGAAAAGTAAATAGAGAAACGATAAGTAGGCATGACTATGTTACAGAAGTTCACAAACACATGCTCTTATGACGGCATGATCACTGATTGCTATGTCCAAACTTACATTAGTATTTTATTTATTCTTATATTTAACAGATATTTGAGTACTCATTATATTTCTGAATATGTAAGGAAGTACTTGACCTTTCCACAGCAGGAGTCAAACCATTAGCCTCAAATAGTTCAGGGAGTATTCTAGCCACTGAGGAAATAGCAGCAAACAAAATGAAATCTCTGCATTTGAAGCTTAAATTCAAATAGAGGTAGGCAGTTAATTAAAAATAAACAGAGGCACCTGGCTGGCTCAGTCAGTAGAGCATGTGACTCTTGATCTCAGTGTTGTGAGTTTGAGCACCATGTTGGTAGAGATTAATTTAAAAAAAAAAAAAAAAGCAAATATACATTTGGCCAGGTGGTAATAGTTGCCATAAAGAAAAAATAAAAATAGAGTAACACTGTTTCTTGAGCACTCTTTTAGATAGAGTGGTCAGCAAAGGCCCTACTGATGAGGTAAACATTGGGCAGAAACTTAAATCAAGGGTGGATATGAACTAAAAAGATTTTGAGGAAAGAACATTCTGGAGAGAGATACAAGCAATCACAGAGAACTTGAGAGGGAAATTCAAGGTTAGCAAATGGGCAGATTCAGAAAACAGTAAGAGAGCTAGTGTGGTTGGAGAACAGCAAGTGGGTAGAGCTTATTTGGAGCCGATGTCAAATATGAACTGTGGGTGTTGCTGAGATAGCTGGGAGGTCAGCAAGAGTCACGAGCAGAGAAATAACATGGTGCCATGTAGGTTTTGAAAGTTCATCTCTGGCTGTATTTTCCTTTGGAGCAGAGAGGGCAGCAGAGGAAGAGGAATGAAAGCCTGGATAAGAGACGTAGGTTGTCTCGGCCCAGACTACTAAAGATAACAAATTATTTTGATAAAAATCAAAATCATCTACTAAATACATAAAGTCACTGTGTTTTTTTTGAACTCAAAATTGAAACCATTATTGGATGAACTATTCTACCAGCAGGGCAAGCCTATTCATATCTTGCAAATTTAGCTTCCTATGTGCAAATTTCAATATTGAATTCAATACAGATTGTTCTTTTATGCCTTTGACATGCAGTGCACTGTGCCAGGATAAAAAGAAAACAATTCAGTGGTTTTGTTTCCTTTTTTGCTCCCTGTCCAGGTGCTCGTGGTCTAGCAAAAGAGTCACCAGCACAGATTTATATATTAAAAAAAAAGTCAGTGGTATGTGTTATCAGAAAGGACAAATCAAAATAAAATGAGAAAATGAACAGGGAGAGTATTAAAATAAATCAAGAAACTCATTTATTCATGTATCTCTTCATATAATGACTATTTATTGTGCCAGAGACTGAGATGTATTGGTTTTTCAAAGATGACTAAGACTACAGAGTCTGGAAATGGCTCATGGACATTATATCCCAACCTGTGAGGGTTTACCTTGGGATATAAAGTCACAGAGTTGGGTAGGCTGCTTCGAATATATACCTAGGACAGTTGCAAGTAGAGTAGTTAGAAAAAGACTCTAAACCTTTTTTTTTCTTTAATGTTTTATTTATTTTTAGGAGAGAGAGCGCGACAGTGTGAGCAGGTGAGGGTCAGAGAGAGAGGGAGTCACAGGCTGAAACAGGCTCCAGGCTCTGAGCTGGCAGTCAGCACAGAGCCCGACGCGGGGCGCGAACCCACGAACCGCGAGATCGTGACCTAAGCGAAAGTTGGACACTTAACCGACTAAGCCACCCAGGCGCCCCTAGAAAAAGACTCTAAAACATGGCAGCAGAAGGCAGAAAAAGGTCAAATCCAGAAAATCAGTGCCAAGTAGCAGTTCCAAAGGACAGGTTGAGATTCAAACTCAGAAACTACATGTACCACTAGCTAATTAAAAGCAGAATATGATGTAGTTCAGAGTAAGCAGATAAGTTAATACAAAGATGATGTGTCTGTGTCTCATTCAGAGAAAATGGTGGTTGTGTGAATTGAGGGCAAGCCTTAAGGTGTCAAGGCTCTGTCCTCCAATGGAAAGATTGTGACTTTGGCATACAGTAGAAATAGACAATGTGGGAGGACACTGATAGATAGATTTGGATGGAAAGGGATTCCTTCCAGGAATGAAATTTGAACAGTGATAATTACACCAGAGATGGCATGGCTTTATTGGGAAATGGAAAGTATTCAGTGGGTATGTGCCATGTCAAATATTTGTGGAAGGAGAAGTGAAGTAAAACTAAGCCAAAGCCTCATTATAGAGACTTTTAAATGTGTGTGTGTGTGTGTGTGTGTGTGTGTGTGTGTGTGATGATGAACCATTGAAGGTTTTATTAAAAGTGTGAGTGGCATGATACAAATTGTTATTTGGAAATATATTTCAGAGCTTAATGTGTAAGACAGATCACAGGGAGGACATAGGAAGACTGAGCTCCTGAAGTCCAAGAATGAGATACTTAAGTATAGTACCAGGATGGGGAACAGAAAAAAGCAAAGTGATATAAGAAAAAAGAGAGACAAAGGCTGGTCCGTATAATTATACAATTCTCACGCAGTCATGCCTTCTAGGCTAGACTGTAACTTTTTTCTTCTTAATTTTGCTGTTATCACTACTTTCAATTAGCTTTGACATATTGTTCTCTTTCATTTGGAATTCTGTTCCTATGGCACATAAAATGTAGATAATCTGGATTCTTCAGTCATACAGAGTTGAACTTGGTCCCAGTCGGCCTCTGAAAATGGTGATGACATTATGGAATATTGGAACAGGAAAAAAGGGTCCCTTTTTTTGCTTGCTGTTAGAATAAGAATAATATACTGCATGTCTTCCATATGGCCCTGTATATCCACTGACCGCCTTTTCCAATTACTTTGGGCTTAGGTAATTAACTGCCTCAGTGGCCATCCTTGCTCTCCATCTTCCTCTTGAGTTCAGCCAGTTGAAGTTCCCAGGAGGATATCTGAAGGTGGAAGGACCCAGAGGCCAGGAGAATGGGTTGGTTGCATTCTTTCTCTAAGGAGTCTTTCTGCATAGAGCTTTCCCGCCCAGGTTTTAGTAAGCACTCCCACCACTGCCTTCTAAAGGCTTAGAAATGATACAATACATCCTGCTTTTACTAGGCCTAAGGAACTTCATTATTTTGTTGAATGCTGCCTACATTTTATAAATAACCCATCAAAACTTTCAAATTACCAGATTGTGCATGATATGTATTTCCTTCTGGGACCCTGACAAATACGAAGGACTCCCATAAGACAGAAGATATTCAACTGCGAGGAGATTGGATATGATGTGGTTAAATTAGAGCTTATAGGAGCTTTGAGTCAGATTTGGAATAGTGCATGCATGGTCTGACTCTTAAAATTCAGTGAGACAAAAATCACTGCTTCTCTAGATCACCTCAAGATAATAGGACACTGCAGCTTCTGAGGGGATTGAGCACAGAGCTCTATCAACTTATTTTAAGAAATTAAAAATTCAGTTCAATTGTAAGGCCGTGACAGTGAAAACATACAATGAGCCTGGAGCATCTTGTAGTACCTGTAGTAAGGAAGTGTTCAAAGTACAGAAGAATGGGGCATGTCAGAGGGACACAGAAGCCAAAATGAAAGAGCTCCCAGTGGCCAAATCTGTAGCAATTTGAGCAACAGAATAAATAATAAATAAATAACACAGTTTGATTCTTCACTGAGAACAATGTGATGGATTTTCTAAGGACTAAAAGCATGGTATTGCCGCTAAACTCCAATACCCACAATCTCCCCCAGCCCACAGCCTCATATAATTTGGCTGATACAAATGGCACTTAATATACTGGTGGGAGAAATAAACAAATTGATCCAAATGAGAGTTTTTTGTTTTGTTTTGTTTTTCAAAAGGCCTCCAATCTACATTGTTTTTAAGAAGGGGAGAACAAACAGTAGTTTTGTGTGTTCCATTGATTTCTATAGACAAAGAAAAATGTACTTAATAGTTCATGTGCTACGATCTATTGACTATGATTTCATCCTCTGACTTTAGGAAGGTTAAAGGAATGCATCTTTCTGGACATGGAAATAAGAAAACATTCCTTCTGCTACTTTCCCTCTGGCTGGTTCAAAGGCAAATCATGCATGATCTGGCTGGAAACTCACTGTTTCTAAGGAACCTATGTAGCCACAATTTCCCTTTTGCTCTCAAAGAACTATAGGGAATGGTTACCACAAACATTGTGTGGCTGAAAAGAACAATAAATCTACACAAATTTATTGGATACCTGTTTTTTAAAGGCAATTTACTAGATACCAGTAAATATTAGGGGGGAGAGATAATATATGTTTCTAGTATGACATTATATATTTTAGAGAAAAGAGGCTAGACAAGCTTTAGAAAGCAGTTCTTTTTGAAATATACATATATATGTATTAAGAATACAGGTTAAGTATGAATTGATTAGAAGACAGATTAAGTATGAATATACGGTACGGTCAAAAGCATCTATTTTTATGGACAAAGTGAAGGAGCTGTGAGGAGTCATCATATAGCCCCTGGCTGTTAAAGCGGGCATGTATAGACTAGCATTAGAAGGCATCACTCTAACTAATAGGAACTTTGAGGGACTGATTTCTAAAGAACATTGACTTCAGAAGGAAGCTTGTCAGGTTCTCTTAGATTGAGGAACATAATACTATAGCAGGCCTAAGCACAGCAATGAAGATGAAATGTAGTCTGAGAATTCTGATACAACTTCAAAATGACTCAAGTCTGGGGACGATAATTAATGAAAATCGTTTCACATAAAGAAGACAAAACAAATCTTAAGCATAAAGCTGAATGCAAGATGGCAAAATGTGGAAGATTAAAAATTCACAAAAAAACTCATGGAATTGTTAAATTACTAGTAATCCTTTCCTAAGATTATTTCTTCCTACATTGTTCTATTTAACTGAAAACAAATATAACAAACCTACTTAAGTATTTTGGATTTCTTCATATACCAGATCAAAAAAAATTCTTTGGATAAATAGTCACAATTACTCTGAAGGGTAGCAACACTTATAAGGAAGCAAGATGACTAAATAAAATAACCTTAGTTGAACATCTGGTGTTTGAACCCAAATAAATTTATGAACAGAGAAAGAAAAATTGTGTTTATCATTAGTCTTCAAAAATGTGGCAACTTTGACAAGTGTCTTTTTTTTTAAAGTTCCTTCCATTTTTAATTTTGTTTTTAATGTTTGTTTATTTTGAGAGAGGGAATGTGTGCACTAGTGGGGGAGGGGCAGAGAAAGGGAGAGAAAGAATCCCAAACAGGCTTCACACTCTCAGTGTATAGCTTCGTGTGCTTCCCCAACCTGTGAACAATGTGATCATGATGTGAGCTAAAATCGAGAATTGAATGCTTAACCGACTGAGCCACCCAGGTACCCCACAAATGTCTTTTTTGTATATACTTGTCTCTGTGCCTCTAATACCTTACAAGTACCCTTTCTACTGCAGAATCTGGTTGTCCCTAAGGCTCTGTTCATGTGTTTTGACTCTTTTTTTTTTTTTTTAAATCCTTTTGCCTCTCCTGGTATTTTCTATACCCATTCATTTGACATCTCTCTATTTTTGTTCTGAAATGTATTGGTGATCTGCTGTATTTATGTCTGCCCAGATTTGGAATTTTTCTTTGGAGTGGGAGAGTTATCCCTATCTTCTATAGCAAAAGGCTTGTCTCAGCTATTGAAAATGTAATTTAAAAATCTGTAATTTTAAACGATTGGTAGATGTTGCAATGACAGAAAGTATTCAAAATTTTTATTTTTAAATTTTTTTTTTAACATTTATTTATTTTTGAGAGACAGAGAGACAGAGCATGGGCAGGGGAGCAGCAGAGAGAGAAAGAGAGACACCTAATTGGAAGCAGGCTCCAGGCTCCGAGCTGTCAGCACAGAGCCCTACATGGTGCTTGAACCCAGGAACAGTGAGATCATGACCTGCGCTGACGTTGGACTCTCAACCGACTGAGCCACCCAGGCACCCCCAAAATTTTTAAGTAGTAGATAATTTAGTAATTTAATAACCCAGCAATGAGTTGGGCCATGCCAGTGGCTGTTTGTTTGTTCTTAGATGCCTAGCTCATTGACAACCCTTTTGCTTTAAAGAAAAGTTAACGTCATTTTCTAGAGGAAAGAGGAGCTTGGAAGAAAAAATTGATATAGGAAGGTGGTTAATGGTAGAGACTGGAAGTTGATAGACATGGGATGGAATTCTAGTTCTACTACTTACTAGTTGTATGAATGTGAATACATGAAATTGACAGTGAACTAGCCTTTCATGCCTTGCTTCCCTTTAAACCAAGTCGTGGGGTGCCTGTGTGGCTCAGACAGAGCATCTGAATTCTGCTTAGGTCACAATCTCATGGATCACGAGTTTGAGCTCCATGTCGGGCTCCGTGCTGACAACTCAGAACTTGGACCCTGCTTTGGACTCTACGTCTTCCTCTCTCTCTGCCCCTTCCCCACTTGTGTTCTCTTTCTCTCTCTCTCAGAAATATACTTAAAAAAACATGTAAAAAGTATTTTTAAAAAGAAAAAAAATCCTCAAAAAATCTCATTAAGTCAATTGATATGAAAACAAAGATCTTGAACTACAAACTATTGATGAGAAGCGTGGGCCTTTCTTATAATATCAGGGAAACATCAGCTATGTTACACCAAAAACATCTTAAAACTCCTATTAGAATTTAACAAATAAAAGTTCTACCCTTTATAGAGGCTCTCACACTTCTCTTGTTTTCCCCTCAGTGGAGCTCTTTTTCAAATGGCTGCTTCTCTCTTCTACTGAACCCTCAGAGTTCATTCTTTGTCCACTCATCTGTGTCTCTCCAATCTAATATAAACCAATTTTTCCTTTCTCTTGACTTCCCCAATTCTACTTGGACTTCATCTCAACACTCAGCTCAGTGGAAAAAAGCTGCAGGTCAAGCATTCTATGGGAGCTTTAAAGAAGCAAAGGAATCAACCCCTTTAGAAAGAAGAATGGGGAGATGTAAATGCTTATATATTTTTGTATCCCCTTGCATTTAATCTTTTTTAGTTTTAGCTACTTCATCTATAATGCTAATAATAGAAAAATACATACCTCCTATTATTGGTATTAGGATTTTAACTTTATAGTTATCATGCACACATGCGCACCCACAGACACAGACACACAGACATACACACACACATAGGGATCAGTGAATGTTTAGTTTTGTAATATCTCAGTCCACAGCTTCCATGAATTTATGGACACTTCCGGTCATCATATCCTGTTTCTGCCTGGCCTACTAAGATTGTCCCACTAACAAATCCTACTAATTTGATCGAAGCCATCTTCATTCTTTATCTAGAGCTTACTTTCATATTTCTGGGTTCTTGATTCTTAACTAAGGGACATGTAGAGATTTAGGTCAAATGTTTTCCTAAGCCAATTAGATGGTCATGATTTCCCAAATGAAATAAGTCAAATTCTTTGAACAATGCAGCACACTTGTGCCTCCCTCTTACAATCTGAATTTTCTTATAATTACAATTAATTATTTTAATGTGAAATAAATACCTCAAACACTAATCCTTCCTCTTGGAAGATATATGACTTTTGATATTCATTAACTATGAGATTCTGGGGAGTTATTTAATCTTTTATAGTTAATACACTGAATCACAATTTTCTATCTAGGATTGACCTCAAACTTGTGCATATCTAAGTTGGACACATGCATAAATGCTTCCATTTACAGTTTGCTAGCATGCTTCATTATACTATGGATTCTGATGTATTAACCTAGATTGTGCATCCAAGACAACCTAATTTCTAAGCATTTCTGTTGGTTGATTCAAAATGGTTAACTCAATAAATAATCTGCAGACTCAGTGACCATAGCTTCAGATGTTTTGGTAAGGTGAGCAAAGATTAAGTACACTAAAATATGTAGAAACTCCCAGATTTAACAGTACCTTCTCAACATTACACATGTGCCAATGTGAATAGGTAATATGTAATAAAAGTTCTATATTTCTTTTTTTCTGTTTCAGAAGACAGATTTACTCAAATTTCATGGCTTGTATAGCTTGACAATTGTACCTGATAGATGATATATTTGATCGTATTGCAAATACAGTTTCTCTACACTGATAACCTGAAATGAAATATCATTTCCTTCTAAATGAAAAGAACTAAATATATCTTTCATTCTAATTGCTTAAGTACTTTAATAAGGCATGAAATCTATTATCCAGGTGCTCTAAGAATGAGACTCAAGATATAAATTTTCTATAGCCAATATTTGATTATTTTAAAACACATTGTCTGTTTGTAGCTCTAAAAAATATATAACTTGAAATCCTGATTTTTTTCCATTTGTTGAGATGGAATGCCCTTGTTTAAATAAAATGTACAAAGAAAGGGAGAAATGAGTCTTAATGTGAGTTGATCTAACAAATGTTGCTTAAATATCTCTTTAATAGTAAGACTAATTTTGCCATTTCTCAAGCAATTGTTCTAGGTAATATTAAAATTTTGCATATTAAATGGAAACTCAGAATGTTTAGATATATTTATTTCAAATAAACCAAAGCACTAAAGCCAAGGAAAGGAAATCTTATTCCTTTTGGTTTTCTGTGTTATTGATACACATTAGAGGTTAATTATATTTTAATTGGAAAAGATATATCAAAGAAGCATAAGATGAGTTCAAGCTTATTTTTATTGCTTATGTCTTGGTTAAATTACCTAGACTTACAAACCTTACATATTTTGTCTTAAAATCTTTCAAAATTAGCTTTAATGGTGTCTGAAAATAGGAAGAAGACAGTTTTGTCTGTTTTCAGATGCATGTGAGCATCAAATTATCCATGTAATGACTGACTTGATTAATCTGTTCTCCGACCAGTAGTCAATTACTTATCTGCGTTCTGTAAATGATATTCTCTCTCTCCAAAGATTTTAACTCTATGAACAGTGACCACACATGATATCTCAACACATTGATTTGTGTGCTGCAAAGCAAATGAATTGCTGAAAAAAAAACCAAATAATAGACTACGTGGCATATGAAAATCATTAGCAAGTATTTTCTGGCACTGGCTAGATGTTGACTAGAATATTATTCTAATCGATCCTGGACTTTCAGATAACAACTTAGGAGACATATGTTATAGTTTCATTTTTGAAATGTTGATTCTTCTGATTTGAGATTTGAGATCGTATATACCAAAGTGGTGAAGGAATTGGGTTTTCCTTCTTACTGGATTTTGACTCTTTGTTCTGCCTGTTGTCTGGCTATTCCATATTGGACAAATTGCTTAAACTTTCTAAGGATAAGTTTCCTCGTGTGTAGTGTAATGCACATGCAAAAGCTCAAAAGTTATGCTAGTAAGATATTTAGTATTAGTATATAGAACATTTCATTTTACTAAGTACAAATAATTAGTATAATGTACATTGCACATGGAAAAGTTAAAAAACTGAGTAGCTATTATTTATGCATTTATTTTAATTTAAAAGGAAATTTTTATTTTTAAATACAATTTATTGTCAAATTGGTTTCCATACAACACCCAGTGCTCATCCCAACAAATGCCCTCCTCAATGCCCATCACCCACTTTCCCCTTCTCCCCCCTCCCTCCATCAACCCTCAGTTTGTTCTCCTCAGTATTTAAGAGTCTCCTATGGTTTGCCTCCCTCCCTCTCTGTAACTTTTACCCCTTACCCTTCCCCCATGGTCTTCTGTACACTTTCTCAAGATCTACATATGAGTGACAAATCTACAAAGAAAGACATATGGTATGTCTTTCTTTGACTGACTTCATTCTCTTAGCATGATACCCTCCAGTTCCATCTATGTTGTTGCAAATGGCCAGATTTCATTCTTTCTTATTACCAAGTAGTAGTCCATTGTGTATGTAAACCACGTCTTCTTGATCAATTTGTCACTTGATGGACATTTAGGCTCCTTCCATGATTTGGCTATTGTTGAATGTATTTATTTACTTAAATGTGATATGTTTTTCCCCTCTAATCTCTTTCTTCTAATTAAACGTTGCAGGTTGGGCAAGTAGACTCTGAGAAAGAGATCAGAAAGTAGAAAGATTAGGGGTGCCTGGGTAGATCAGTTATGCATCTGACTCTTGATTTCTGCTCAAATCGTGTGCTTATGGTTCCTGAGATTAAGCCCCACGTCCAGCTCTGCACTGACAATGGGAAGTCTGCATGGGATTCTCTCTCCCCCTCTATCTCTGTCCCTCCCCCACCCCCGCTTGCATGTGTACACTCTCAAAATAAATAAACTTAAAGAAAAGAGTAAAAGGTTTTTTAGGAAGTACAGTCAGAATCAATGACTATATAGGAAAGGGACAGAAATAGGAAAGGGCATTGGGAGAGACTGGGAAGCAGGGGGTCACAACAAGGTTTCAGCCAACCCCATGGAGTCTCTTCAGTTGGGGTGGCCCATCAGAATTGTGTCTTACTGTGGTGAGAGGCCTGGGTCTCTAGTTTCCTATCAACTAAGTCATTGGATCTACCCTTCCTCAGGAAGGAAGCATGTCTCTGAACAACACAGGTAGCATTTCCAGAAACTGAAATGATGAGTCCTCCTTAACTGCATACAGTATCTATTACAATAGTAACTCTTCATCGTCTGTTTTCTGAGTGCTTGTTCAAAAACTAAATGTGTGGGTTTTTTTTTTCCTCTTTTAGTGACTGTCAATGCTGTACTTCTTCTGGAATCAATTACAGAAAGGTAGATTTGCTAGTAGTAGATATTACAGAATTCCTGGAATCATCACACTGTGACAATTTTCTTTGCTTTTTGAGTGTACTGGATTTGGATGTGGACTTATTTTTTGAAGGGAACATATTTGGATAACTATATGAGTTGTTGGTATTGACAGAAAATAAATACTCATCTGAAATGGACTTTGTAAAGTAAAAAAAGAGAGAAAGAGAAAAAGAGAAAGAGAGAGAGACTAGCCGGTAAATAAAATAATTAAAATAATTAAAGGAAAGAGATTAGCATCATTTAGTCTGGAAAAGAAACTTTGCTTACAATCTTAGACCAGAGATTGTTCATCCCATTCATGTGCCAGAATGATAAAAGTTGGCAGCAGTAAGGTAGGTTGTGTGTTCACAGAGTCAAAAATGGGACAAACCAGAGGCTGAATTTTATTATTTAATTTGATTTGGTTGCAGTGTTTTGGCAGTATTAAGAGAAAAGAACTTTATTGGAGGCATACTTGTTTAAAAGACATCACCGTAGGGTTCAAGCCTCATATCAGGCTATGTGCTGATAGCTCGGAGCCTGGAGCCTGCTTCGGATTCTATGTCTCCCTCTCTTTCTGCTCCTCCCCTGCTCATGCTCTGTCTCTCAAGAATAAACAAATGTTAAAAATTAAAAAAAAAAAAAAAGACATCACCATATTCCAAGGATGAGTTGGAAAACCAAGACACAGGACATTTTAATGGACTCTGTAAAAGGATTTTGTGATCTTTCTCTCTAAAGTACAGCCATTGATGCAATTAACTTTCATGACTCCTTGTTTATTATTTCTTACTTTGAAATTTGGTAAATGGTGTGTAAGTGAAAGACAGTCCCAGAAGGTTGAGATTGTACCTCAGCAGTCATTTATTTTGTTTGAATTAACTATGATTTGCCAAATTGGAACTGTATTCTGATCATCCTATGTAGGTAAAAATCAAAGGGGTGTGTGTGTGTGTGTCTGTGTCTGTGTGTGAGATAATACAGAAGTAACTGAGAAGGACAAATTTTGATGTTCACTAAAATAAGATAAATTTCCATCTGTTTAAAATAATTTAAAACATGTTTCTTTACTAAAACAAGAGAATATGATTTATGTGATTATAAAATAATTGGCCCCAATATACCCAGCTTGAAATGAAAGAAGAACTTCTCTCCAGATAAAAGAATAAAGTGTAGGTATATATATGTATGTGTGTGTGCATGTATTCCAATTAATAAATTTTTAATCACAGAATAACATTGCTTTTCACCTATTCATGTTACATAGACCTTAGTATTTTTCATTCATTTAGTTGGCAATATGTCTGTAGTCTTCATTACTGTGTACCATATTGGGCAAGTAGATGTGCCATGTTGGTTGAATATAAATATTGACTTAATTTGGAAAAAGAATACCTAAGAATTTGGTAGCTGGTTAAGTGTGTTAAAGAGAATCCATATCTGAAGTATAAATATATTTTTACAGCAGCTGTTGAACCTTTTAACCTATAGCAAATGCTTTGTTTGACTATAAACCTTAGTCCCAAAATAAATTCACACATTTTAGTAGTCTCTTCATCTCTAGGGAAAAAAATGACAGGATATTTTCTTTAATTAGTAAGTCAATTAGAAATTGATTATAACACTATAGCCTCAATGCAAGTTTATTGTCACTATTCTGACTTAGTAAGCTTGTTTACTTCTTTATATGTTGCAGCAGTTCTTGGTTTAATATTTGAAATTAATTTCTGAAATAGCTTAGACAGGCTAAGCATTCAGCCTGTCGTTTTTCTAAATCTGATAGGATGGAATAATAAGTAGCTGAAATATTCTAGAGCTATATTACAGGCTTCAGTGATCACAAGGGCCTATGATTCATTCCCAAAGCAAAGTTCGTTTCCTAATACGTCTGATGTATTGCTTTTTATTGGCAATTTTCATATCTGAGTTGGTGACCCTGCCATTTGTTTTTATTGTTATCCCTCACTTTTCATGGAGAAGATAAGACAACTAGTTCAGGTCCTCTGGCTCTTCATGTCTAAAGGCAGTTACTAGTGCTGCCCTCCCCTGCTGAGTTCCTTTCTTGCCAGTCTTTTCTTGGATACCTGATTTCTGAGCAGATGCACTTTTCAATTTCATCTCATGTTAATTTTAAATATTTATTCATCAAGTTTTTCATTCCTCTAGTTCAGTAGAAGTGAGTTTTCATATTGCTTTTATGGAGCCATTGGATTGTTGACTCTTGAATTTTGTGTGTCTCCTTCAAAGGATTGTTAGCTCAAAGAGGGCAAGAGTTGTGCTTTTATCATCTCCACAGAACCAGAGTCTAAGAACAGAGCCCAATATATTCTAAATACCCAGTATTTAATACCCAGTAGCTTATTTAATACTAAAATCCAGTAGCTTTTGATGAAAGGAGTAATCAATAGAACACGACTGCAGAACTGAGATTTTAGTGAGTAAAAATGAAGGAAATAAAGACAGCAGAGAATGGAATGGTGTTATATTATATAGACTTGGAGAGTATTGCATAGGAAGAAGTTATCAATTGGGTACATCAGGGTTTGCTATTCTTTCTCTGTCTTTATGGATGAATTGAATTAAGCTATGCATTATGACACACGAAATAAAGTCACCAGAAGTCAGCATTCTCTGTCCTTTTAATTATTTAAGAATAGCCATAGACATGCATGTTTGATATAATATTTTCTTCTCTTTTTTCCAAGACCCTTTCCATTCTCCTGACTCTGAACTTTCAATTCTATAGCTTGTTTAAGCCAATCTCTTTATTTTGATGATGTGTTTTTATATCTTTTATTTGTCTTATTGAATCTACTTCTCATCCTCTACTCCTACCCTGTTATAGCTTTTCTTGCTGTTTTTTTTTTTCATTCTTTTTGTTTCAACAAATGTACAACTCAAGTATTGTTGCTGAGTAGTGACTCCACCTCTCAAGATATGTTTTTAAACAAGGAAGACCAAAGAGAGGCCTCTAAAGATCATATATAATGGTGCTATTGGTTTATTTGATGTGTGAGGCCTGCATTCCTGTGAAATAAATCCTATATGTGGATGTTTTTCCAGAATGTCTGTGTGTATGGTCCATGTTGATTAACACAGAACATTTCTTTAGTCCTGACATTTTGTGCTAAACCAGTAAGAGCTAATCCTCCAAAAGTACAGGAATAATCAGAAAATAAGGAATACAAAACCAATTTATATGTACTGTTTGTAGCAACTAATGAACAAGATCTTATATGACCTTCTGGATAGAAGTGAAATGCTCATGAGTATGACCACTGAAGTCAGAACACCTGTGAACATCTTTTAGCTATGCTTTTTATTTGCTGGTGACCATTGGCAAGGTACTTACTTTCTCTGTATTTCATTTGCTTTCATAGGATTATGAAGAAGATCAAATATGTAAATACATATGCATTTCTTTACTCTTACACAAAAAATACTCAAGTGTGAGTTTTTATTATTACTATTGGTTTTACTACTGCAAAGTGTTCTTGATCTGTTCTCTAGACTTGTTCTTAAGCAAGTTCCTAGACCAGCTATAATGGCACTGGTTGAAAATTACTCTTCTAATTCCAAAGACAATTTCCAAACTACACTTTAACAACTGTGCTCTCACACTGTTAGAAAAATTGATGTTTCTGAAATCAGATATCTTCAACAAAAGCAAGGATATTAAGTGATTAATGGAGTTTGTTTTCTCAGAAACAAAATGCTTCAAAAATTTACCTTATCAGGGTTCCTGGGTGGCTTAGCATCTAACTTTGGCTGATGTCATAACTCACAGTTCATGGGTTCATACCCTGTGTCAGACTCTGTGCTAACAGCTCACAGCCTGAAGCCTGCTTCAAATTCTGTATCCCCCTCTCTCTCTGCTCCTCCGCTGTGCTCTCTCTCTCAAAAATAAATACATATTTAAAACAGAATGACCTATAAACATGGTTATAAAAATACTTTTTCAACAAAAGGAACTTGATTTTCTGTTCTTTGGATATAATTGGCAATTTTAGCAGATGAATATCCCACTTACTCATGCTACCCTAATCCTATGCCATTAACATTAACACCTCTATAACAGTTGTAAAGCCCATTAATTCCAAGGAGCACCCCAATGCTGGAGATCTCTATCCCTTGTCTCTACCGGTGAGGATGAAAGCTGTAGTCTGTTGAGTCAGCTTTCTAGGCATCAATACACTGGAAGAAGAGGTCCTAGCACTGGTGAGATCTATTCTTTTATGTACACTGTCTCTGTAGCATCCATTCCATTCTTCCCCATGCTGTAACAGTTTTATTTAGGGTGGGATTGATTCTACTTCTAACACAATTGATAGGCTTCTAGTTATTTAAGTCAATCAGTATTTCCTATTCCCCTTTATACAATGTTTCAGACAACTCAGGTCTAAGCCCATCAGAACATGACACTCCACAACACAGGGATCTATTCAGAATTGTTTCAGTTAATAGAAAAGTCAGATATGTATTCAGTGATCTTGAGATGATACCCTTTCTCCTATTGGATGAGAATGCAGCATGTAGCCCAACTACTGGAGTCCACAAAAGGACTCAGAGGGAAGCCAACTTTAGAGTGAATCCAGTTCTGTTTATGACAGAACAAAGTCTGAAGAAACTG
Organism: Proteles cristata cristata; assembly: GCA_017311185.1. Lineage (NCBI taxonomy): Eukaryota > Metazoa > Chordata > Mammalia > Carnivora > Hyaenidae > Proteles > Proteles cristata. The sequence continues at coordinate 216,430 of JAESUZ010003447.1, read as the reverse complement.
GATCCTTGATGACATTCTTGAACCATAGACCTTCAAGTTTTATAAGCCAATGATTTCCCTTTATTTTTTAAGTCACTTGGGATGAGTATTTATAACCCAAGCAATCAAACTGATATGCTTTCTATAGGTGATGGGAGTATAAACTCATCATTGAAGACCACTGCACAGTCACTGTCCTATAAGTCAAAACATTCAATGACAAGAGAATGTACCCTATTGTAGAAATTCTTGTGCCTGAGAACTTAGAAGTTAGTTATTTTTACTACTGCAATAGCTAACTAGCACCATTTGCCTTAGCAACTGGCCTGTAATTATACAGAGAATTGCTTGAATGGGAACCAGAGACATTTAGAGGCAAGTCCAAGGTCTTCAAAGACATGCCTGGAGGTATGTCCCAGTCAGGTAAAATGTCCTCCAAATATGGAAGCTATGCAACACCACCTCATTTCTAGAACTCATGTCTATTTTAGAATCATAAATTTGGTCACAGGTGACACATAAAACCAGGCATAGTAAAATATCTCTGCTCAGGCCCTCTGCCGGCCTTTCACTCAAAGAAAACAGTAGTCTTTTAAATGATCTGTAAAATACCACCTAGTCTAGTTCTCATTTAGATCTCTAAATTCAACTGCCAGCACTCTCTCCCTTATTCCTTTACCTTCAATCTTGCTGGCCACTTTGCTTTTCTAGTAACATTGCTGCATGTCCTTTGCACTGGCTGCTCCTTTGCCTAGAAGGTTCTTCCTACCAAGGACCTTAACTGATTGCCTCTTTAACTCCCTGCCAATGTCATTTTCACACTCACTTTCTTTGGCTAATTTTTAAAAATAGCAAATACTTGTCTTACCACCACCTGACCACCTTCCCCTCTATACATATGCCATCCTATTCATGTTTCTGATTTATATTATCCTTAGTGCTTAGTATCTAACATAGATATTTTAAAATTAATGATCTTGTTATTTCCTTATTAAGATATGATTTCCGTGGTCACAAAAGGGAAGATGGCATTGGAGTTATGTACCCTCACTTACTTAACAGCTCTAAACTTGGACAAAATATCTGAACAGTGGGCTTCAAGCCTTCAAGGATAACAGGCAGCACAAGACTGTGAAAGAAAGAAAACACATGATGTGAGCATAATACTTTACCCTGCTTTTTGTGTGTGACACTTCTCTGCATGGTATAGTATAGGGAGTTGGAGCCCTCGAGTGGAAAGTGAGGTCAGGGGATGCTGAGTTGGTTGAGATTTGCAGGCAAGGTATTAAAAACCAGAGAATTCATGAGAAATGGACTAAGAGACCAGGAAAATAAAAAGAAAGAAAGAGTCATCGTGTACTGGGAAACGATGGTTGAATTCTTAGCAGCCATGGTGGAAGCCAGGAGACAAATAAACCTCTTTAAAGTACAAATGAAATGAGCGAGGAGAGAAAAAAAGGTCAAGTTAGAGTTCTGTATCCAATGAAGATATATTTCATGAATAAGACCCAATTAAGGATATTTTCAAATAAAACCAACAGCTGACAAATGCATATAGTTTACAAGCACATATATGGAATTGAAACCAAAATAGGTTATACATTGGCCTTTGTAATATATGTCTCACTAAATCTCAATCTATTTCAAAATAAAAATTTGTAGAAAGTTTTGAACACAAATTAATTGGAAATCAAGGAAATAAGATATCTAAAAAAATTCTCAAATATTTTGAAATTAACATAATTCAAAATAGCTCATGGATTAAAGAATAATTTGTAAAAAAATAGAAAATAATTCTAAAATTGGGAACACAGTGTATCAAAACTTATGTGATGTAGATAAAGGATTGTATAAGGAGAAACTCATAAATTTAAATACATATGATCAAAAAGTATAAAGGCTGAGAATCAATGATCTGGAGTTATATTTTGAGGAGACAAAAAATTAATGGCAGATTAAATCCAACTTAGAAGAAAAGATATAGTAAGGGTAAGATTAGAAATAAATGAAATAGAAAATAAAAAATAGAAATAACGAATCCCATGAAAAAATAAATAATGCTGATAAATATTATCAGCAAGATTAATCAAGACAAAAAAAACACTAACTAAAATCCTATGGACATTAAAAATTATAGAGAAATAATGCAAACAACTTAACACTAATAGAGTTGACAGTTTTACTGTACAGAGTGATTCCTTGGAAAACACAAGTATCTAAACCAGAAAAGAGCTATACATATAATCTTTTAAAAGCGAACAGAATATTATTGAAATATCCACACAAAGAAAACTACAGGTCCTGTTGGTTTCACTGGTGAATTTCACCAAATATTTAAAGAAATGTCAATTACGCACAAAATTTCAGAAAGAGGAAAGCACATACTTCTGCTCTTATGAAGTTAAGATAACTTTATGCCTGTGTCTTGTTTTTTCCACCCCTTGTTTTTCTTAATCAGAAAATAGAACATTGATATTTCACAGAATTCTTGGGAAGATCAAAGAAATAGAATGCACACAATGATTGTCATATATCCCTGGGACATGGTTGGGGTTGTTTAATTTGAATTGTTTACTGCAAGTCTATTTCAGAAGAGAAAAATGAGTTATGGGGAAACAGTACCCATATATAGCTTTTCTTTCAAAATTCTGTTAGACATTTGACAACCACTGAATATAAATTTTTTTGTACATTCAGGATAGCTGTGTTCTCTCATTTAGAAAGACTAAGGAAAATGTTTTACAAAAATTTTGCTATCTACAGTTTATTTTTTGTAACTATGAAGAAGCATCTTTTTCTAAGCTGTCTTTCCTTTCTTCTTTCAAGAATATATTTAATTATATTATTTTTTCCTTGAAATATTGATGTTTGGTTTGTGGTCATTCAGGACTCCTACTGATTTTACTTCTGTCAGGTTTTCATTCATGTTTTTACTCCTGTCACGATTAATATTAATAGTATTAATAGTCTAGAGTTTTTAGCATATGCGGTTCATAGATTACTGTTCTTTTTTCTCTCATAAATGAGTAGAAAGAGTAGCTTTTATGTAAATCACAATGTGCTTTTGCTTGGTTTGTTTTTTTCTTAATTATTTTTAGTCTCTTTTGACCTGCAACACACACACTCATGTACCTATATGGAGAGAGAGCAATTTTAAAGTTCCAGCAATTTTGTATCTGGGAAAAAACTAGGATTCCAAACTACATGCAAAATACCTATTACTGCTGTAATTCTTTGAAGTATAGGTATAGTGAACTCATTACAGAAAAGTAGACTCTATAGCTGGCTCTTTGTCTCCACACTAATAAAGAAAAATGGAATACACACATACACACTCACACCCATACACACACATAATTTCAGTTTGTCTGTGTCTTAAGTTAGATTATTACAGACACGATGGTTTCTTTTGTAATTTTCTCCAAGTTTCCTGAAATCTCAAAAGCATTGAAAAGAGATATTAACATTTGCTTCTTCCATAGAGGAGAAAAAAAAAGACTCAATGGCTTGCATAAATTGTGTCTCTCTAAGATTACTATTATTGCCTTGATTACTAATATTTTTTTCATGAGGTTATGTGGAAGGGACAGTGAACCTGAAGTTTCACCAAAATTGAGAGAAGGTAGCCAGTAATATGTCTTTTCATATTTGATGTAATCTCCAAAATACAACATGAAGACAAATGTTATTGATAATTTTATAGCAAAACAAAGGCGTACAGAGAAGTCAGTCCACTCACTTTAAATCACACAGCCTTAAAGGGCAGAATCAAGATTCAATGTCAAGCCTTTTGACTTTGGAGTTTATAATTTTTTCCTTTAAATCACTATTTGTTTGAAGGACTTTGAACAAATGATACTGTATTGTAGTAAACCCAGCAATAACACTTTGTTTCATGCTGTGTCAAATGACTATATTTGTGATATATAAAACAACATGACATACTGTCATACAGCCATTTTAAAATATTTTTAAAGCCACCACAAAATTGCTTTTCATAATTTCCATTGTGAATAATGGCAACAGAGTTAACTCTTGAAGTGTTAAATTATATGTGTACCCATGCTGTGTGTATATTCATGTAAAATCTATTTTATGTAAAATAGATAATACATACATTTAATACTTTTCCAAATGCCATTGTTTTTACTAGATTGAACTGTCATCTGCAAAAACTCTTACTCTACTGCAGTATCACAAACAGCTACACTATGTTTTTCTGACAAGTTGTATTTTTATTTTAAGCTTCATTCTTGAAGCCTCAAAAATTGATACCAATTCTTTTCAACACAATATGTTCAACACAGTGGGGCAAACATTATTTTTTCTTGTAGTATACAGAGTAGCAGAATTCCAAGTGATAGAGTTCTCATATAAACTTTATCTCTACTCATAACTCAGAAGCATGTAGAATATCTTGATAGTTGTGCAACCTTATTAGATTTCAGTCTTAAATTATTATACTATATATCCATGAATGTATTTATATTTGGGAAGTACATTCTCTTGTTTGTCATTCAAGTTTTTAAATATTTCATTCCTACTTCAAGTCTCTTGAAGAAATTTCTCTTAAATTCATATATGTATGTATATATACATGTACACATACAAGTAGTTATCATCTTGGGCAAAACAGTTTTTTATGGAGACTTCACTGATTTTTTAAAAATTATCTACTTTTTACACTAGCTCCCTAGATTAAAAATCATCTCTGCCTTTACTTTTGTTGTTCAGTCTAATCGTATGTAATGCAAATAACCCAAATGCAAACTGAAAAAATCTCTGAATAATAAATAATAAACATAAGTAGAGACTACAGAAAATTAAAAATGGGTACTTATAAAAGTGTACATTATTTTTGGTTTACATATCTGTGTACATTAAACACATGGATAGCAATCCATACATTTATATTGTATATACATCTATATTATCTATGAATGCTAATATAATTATAATTATTCAGACTATGTGGAGTCAGAAGTTTGTATACTTTGAAAAAGTTTCAATAAGAAAATAATACAAAACAGCAAATGAAAACTGAAGTATGGAAGTGAATATTTACTTTGAATACAAAAGTAAATCATTAGCCCTTACAGTTATACAATTTAAAAAATTGAACAAATATACAGAAGTTTCCTAATCCAGAAAATAATAATACATTTTTAAAATCTCTCCATAATTCTATTTTTATGGTTACATGTTATTTGAGCATCTCTTCACATAGTAGTGGTTTTGTAGAGCCACCTGGGTACCTCAGTGGTTCAGCATCCCACTCTTGATTAAGACTCAGGCCATGATCTCATGGTTCAGGAGATTAAACCCCATGCCAAGCTCTGCACAGTGTGAAGCCAGCTTAGATTCCCTCTCTTTCTTCTCTGCCTCTCCAGCTCACTCTCTCTCTCTTTCAAAATACATAAAAAAACATTAAACACATGATTTTGTCATTTGTTTTTTAACTAGGTAAATCAGTCTTTCCACTGTCTTGGTAGATTACTATTATTCTTATTAACAGATAGTTTGGAAGAGTTTCAGTCTCACATTTTTTTTCTATGGTAATGCCACATAACTTTTTGGATATTTGTCAAATTTGGGAAAACTTTTTCAAGTTTCTTTCATATATTACTGAAAGATTTTAGAGTATATTAGGTACTCTTTTGCAGTGACTCGACTTCAATACTTTGAATTGACAATACTCATTAAACAATTTGTCATCCATGTCTCCTCATTCCAGGGTCTTATAATGAATGTGTTATCTTTGTCAGTGTCAGTATTTTATGTCAAATCAGTAAAAAATTTAAATGTACTCCAATGTGAGAAAGCTTTATTAGACTATTGAGTAAGTCAAGACTATATTACTTTATTCAAATATATCTTCCACTCACTCAATCACTAATTTCAAAATGTTCTAAAAAATTATTGCACTTCACTTCTCATTTCTTGAATAATTTCTACAGATTTCATATAACACATGAAGAAATCGTTTTGTTGGATAGTCCATTTATAATTTTATATCCTGCCTTATAAATGTATTTCTGACAGGAGAAAAAAAATCCATTTTGACGTACCATCTAAAAATTGAATTCTCGGCTTATTGTATATGTTTCATCATTGGAAGAATTATTCACTGATTTGCTTCTGGCTTGTGCATTTCAGTTCTCCTTTTTTTCCTCCACTCTCCGCATGCTTCTGTTGTAGATGCCAGAGGATACTTCCCATATTGGGACTCAATCTCTGGCCCTACTTCTTTAGATCAGAATACTGTGTTAGATTTCAGAGTGAGCCGTACCAAGAGTTTTCCTTGAAGCTGTTTCCACATTTCCATGACAAATATATCTACCATGACTTCTGTGACTAGTAATATCACCCTATAGAAAACCACTACAAATCACACAAGTGTATCTTATGGAAACCAGACACATTAATTAATAATCTCAACACCCTTCTATCAAAATCTCCAAATTGTAGTTGTCACTCTAATGCTTATCATAAAAATGGGAAAGAATAATACAGGAGAAGATAATATCTGAAAAGTTATTGGTCTTCATTAACTCTAGGGAAAATTCATTTTAATTTGTTTTTCAAAAATCATAGTTATTGGAGCACATTGTGGGGACTCTTTAAGGACTTGATGCATAATTATTTTCATGTCAATATTACCCCTGGTGCTAAGTATTTCACATAAACTACTTGATCCAATGATAATACATTTGTTTTAGGTATACACCATTTTAGTTTCATTTTACAGAGAACAAGCAAAGAAAGGGATTGAGATTATAGCTAGAACCTGGGCATTATGAGTCAGAAGTCTGACTTCTTACCCCACTCAGGCATTTTTACCTACATAGGGAAAAATGACTTCAGAACATGATAATGTCTAAGATGGGTCTTGTATCTGATCAACTCACCTAGTGATGGTGTTAAGGTTTATTTATATTTCTATTCTCTCCACTCACAGAATAATGGATGGTGTGTAAAGCCTGACTTGGTCTTATCCTAGACCATTCTTTTCTCACTAGCAGGGATAAAACCCAGAAAAGTGACAGACACAAAGCTAACTCAGTGATAACAGAACAAATGTTTAGATGCATTTTGGTTTATATAACAATGAAAATAAAGGAATTAAAGCTACATCATGACCAGCTAATGAAGACAATATTCATCATTAAAAACAAGTTGCTGAAGTTGTACACAGTATGATTCCATTTATACAAAGTTCAAAATAGACATCATGTGTGTGTATGTGTGTGTGTGTGTGTGTGTGAGAGAGAGAGAGAAGAAACTGAGAAAATGAAAGTGATAATCACAAAATTCAGGATAGTGATTACCATAGGTGGTGTAATTGGTGGAGTCAGGGGAAGAGAACCACAGAAGAGCACAAGGGAACCTCTGGAAGATATTGGTGATGTCTATTTTACTGTTCTTTGTTATGCCTTAGAAATATATTTTAAATCTCTTAGCTATTAAATATTTAATTAAAGCAACCAACACATTTCAGTGGATTTTGAAATAAACAGGTAGGTAATGAAATGGTTTCAGTCTGGGAGTGACCAAGCCAAAAGAACTGTAGCCAGGAGTGGAAGAATTGGATGAAATTAGAAGCTTGAAAAAAAGTGTTCAGGCTGGGCATTGTTATTCTGAGGATGGCTTCATGTACAAGCACATCTAAATGTAGGTCAGAATTTGAGAGAGTGGATTCATTGAAAAGGCCAAGTGAGGTAAAAATATCAATGACCAGTGTCCAAGTTGAGTCCAATATCCTTACTATAAAATGAAATAGGAATGGCTCAAAGATTAGTACTGCCTGAGTGGCAAGTGTTTGAGAGAAATCTTGGAGGGCTGATACTGCAATGTTTGGCAGCACTCTAGTCGTTTTCAGCAGATATATGTCAAACTTTTACTATAGGCCAGAAAGTGTGTCAGGTCCTATACTAAGATTTTGAGGAAACATCCACATGGATCCTGTTATTGTCAGAACATGAGTTCCTTTGCCTTTCAGGAGATATGCCTCCTAGAAGATGCAGAACAAAATCAAAACTCAGTTTCTAAAATACTGGGTCAGGTAAATCCAGTTTGGACAAAGTGAGTTATGGGCTAGAGATCCCAATTACTTTAGAGCTATTACTGAAGACCTCAGCAGTTGAGGACTTGGTATTGAAGCTGAAATTCTAGGCATTAGTCAAGTAGGGTAAAGTTCGAGAAAGGAACAACAGCAGTAAGGTAACTGAAAAAGGGAAACTTCAATATCGAGTTTGTAAACAGAAGACCGAAGGATGATTTGCTCTAGGATTAAAACAAAGTAGAGTAGGTCATCATAAAAGCATGTAGGAATAGAAAGGTTTTCTTTGCAGAGATTAATTACTCATGCATATTCATATGTGCATGTGTGTGCCGTGTAGTAATGAGAGTAGAGATAATGTAAGGAGTAAGGAGCGTTGAGAGAATATTAAAGGAGCAGGTTGAAACCAACTCGGTTTAAAAAAAGATAAAACTTTGAATTTAAGTTTAGAAAATCAACTTTAGAGGTATTAGAAGTGGAAAGATTGGTTTAACACTACTTCATGCAAAATGACCCAGATGTTTTAAGTGAATTGCAAATTCAAAATCATATTTCATTGAAAAACCAGTGAGATCAGGTCCCCAGTGTCAGTGGTCACATCTGCCTTTATGATTCCACAGATTTTTCTCCTATGACTATTAAAATAGGATCCCCCTTTATGTTGTTGACATATTAAATTTTCATCTGTTTTGGTGGTCTGTGAGGCTCATATCGTCATCTAGCATAGTTTCTGGTATATGATGTGCTAAACTTTTATTTTACTTGTCTACTTTCCATTTTTTCAAGCTTTTTAAAATTTTTGTTTTAATTCCAGTTAGTTCACATAAAATGTAGTATTACTTTCACGTGTACAACATAGTGAGTGATTCAGCACTTCCATACAACACCTACCGTTCTCTATCTTTGTCTTGCTCTGTGCCCAGCAAGGTTGATCTTTATGGCCTGCATCAGTGAGCATTCTGCTTCTGGCTTCCGGATGCATTTGACTAACAAGTGGTCCAAAAGGAAGGGAGATAGTGTGAATAGGACATTTCATTTCTTAACTCCCTGCAGATGGGCCAATTTGGTCTCAACAAAAGGCCACAGCCCTGCCAAGCAATCGTATAACTGTGTCCATTGGGTGACAATAAACACTCCCTCTCTTGCCCGTTCAGGCTTAAGGGAGGGAGGAGGTCTTCTCACTGCAAGACTCAGAGTTCTTCACCTATTCTTCTTGGTTATCCATTATGCTGCCCACACTTTGTAACAGTCCCTTGAATAAACTCCTCAATTACCCACTTGAGTGATATTTATTTCTTCCAGAACGCTATTTGGTACACAAAGTACAGAAGTAATTATTTGAATAAATTTTGCTTTTCAGATTGAATGAGATAGCAGTCCCTATTTCTCTGCATTGGTTAACCCCATCTAAGATAATTATTTCTTTCTGGGGATTAATTTCAACAGGAAAGATATGTAGCATGGTGGATAAAAGCATAAATCCCAGGGCTCCTGACTGACACACCAAAAGTACAGACAGAATTTTACTTATTTTAATTGATATTTCCCTTAATAAAAGGCAAAATATTTTTAGTGATTATAATTATCCAGTGATAAATAGCAATCTTTCGACATAATGTACACCTTTTCATTGGAAATGTGCAAGCAGAGGTCCAATCGCATTTGGTAGGCCTATCTCAAGAATATTCCCATTTTATTTTTTCCCCATTTGAGATAGAAGATGAACTTTGTGTGTTCTCAGATCTCTTATACTGTTTTTTTTTTCCTTTTTCTTTTGTATGTTTCTAGAACAGATTACTGAAATGTAGGAAAATGTTCTTAATAATCCTAATCGTGACCTGATATAAACTAAGCCTTTTGGTGATATACATCCAATTCCCAGGATACAAATCTGCAAGGTTAGGGATAGTACAATACCTCATTCTTTTTCATACTATTTTTATTATTTCAAAAAACCGTAATAAACTATCACATTTTATTAAAAGAATGTAAAGACCAAGATACAATTCTGCAGATACTGAAGGAGAAGGAAAAGAAGAAATTTGATGATTATATATGTGTGTATCTATATAAATATATATATATATATATATATATATACACATATATACTTATATAAATATCAGATGAATAGTGATTTTATTAATTTGGATTTCAATTGCATATAGTTTTTTAAAATATGGCCTTGTATCCAATTTTTTAAACTCCATATGCCAAATCCAAGACATGTAGAATGCAGCATATGTTCAGAACAAGTATATTTCTAACCTAATGATTTAGAAAGGAAACTTGCTTTCTCATGCTGTCAAAAGAAGCATTTTTTTCCTGGCTTTATGAAGTGAACTTATGCAAGAATCCAATATCTCCTAAGTCACTTGGCCATGCTGCCATCAAGTTGAAAATCATATTTTACACAATAGCGCTTCCTCTCAAAAAAGGAGAAAACAATGAACTCACCTAACAGCATGGGGAGAGGCTTACGAAGTGCTATCCGTGAAAGAGATCAGGGTCTGTCTAGTTGTCATTATAAAACCTATCGCCTCTTAACCATCCCAAGTGTCAAAAATCAAGAGAAAATAGATGGCTTTACCTCTAGAAATAGGGTGACTTCTTCACAGGATGGTTCTCTTTGCCTTTATGAAACCTACATCTGAGATAGCTGGAATTGCAACCTTTTTAAACTAAAGTATCTCCTTTCATTATTTAACTCAGAGGCCCTGAAAAGACAGTCTTGTGTGATATGTTCTCTGAGAGTGCTAATTTATGATTGGCGCTCTGATGGAAAGCTGTCAGATGGCCTTCTTTCTCCCTACTTTGTCTACATTGATTTATTGGTAGGAGGAAGATGCAATTGTGGTGGCAACTTTTTCCATTTAGGCTTCACAGATACAGCGCACACAATTTCCAGTGATTAAACAGAATGTACCTGACAGACTGCTGGCCAGCAGGCTTTCATTACTGAATCATGGAGAGGAGATGACACAATATTTAATGGCATTGGCTTTTTCTTTCTTGGATATTTAGGTCACCAAGTGAGTACAATCTTGGCAGCTCTAACCTTATCCCCATTTGAGCATATGAAAATCTTCTAATTTGATGCCCCAAATGACATGCCTTGATTGGCAACTTTAGTTTCAGAGTGACAGATAATCAAAATGAGCAGTCCCTTACAAGTCAGCTGTACTAGAAGAGATATGCAGGAAAAGCTTCAAGAGCTTGCCCAGCTCTACCTGACGCTTGCTGGGAATAAATATTGTGTTTAATTATTTTTCACAGAAGAAAATGGGTCAGACAGATTTTAGCACATAGTCAACTAGGGTGGGCTTAACAATAGACCTTATGTCCCTCCCTATCTCTCAATCCATTTGTGTTTCTGCCTAAGTGCTTTTAGTTACTGGCAGAGCCAAAAAGGTCTTGGTCTAAGATGAAGAGAGGCAGAATTTAGGGGCACATGTCTATGGCAATTCAATTTGATTTGACTCAAGTTTAGTCAATAAGAGCTAGGATCACAGGAACTGAATTCAAGGAAAGTGATCCCTGAGTTCCTGCCGCTGCCTTAACCTCCATTGCTCAGTCAGCCTACACTACAAAACTTTAGATATAAAACTTCAAGGTGCTTTGGTTGATAATTAATATTAGCATTTCTGACTACTTGTAGCTAATCAAAGGATTTCAGGCAAGGAGGCCTTATTCTTCTTTACAACAGGGCAGGGATATTGAAAGATGATTGAAAGACATTTTAAAATGCACATGTTTTAGCAATTGTAATTCAATAATATGATTTAACTCAGTCTTTTTGGGCATCTGCTATGTGTAAGTTCTCTGCTATGTGTGGAAATAAAGATAGCAATCGTAACTAGATAAAGAGTTTCTTTTTTCAAAGAGAGTGTTAATAATTGTAGCACAAAAAGAGAATTCTACTGGTCCTATGCTAAATATCCACCCCACATGCTATGTTACCACAGAGGAGAAAAAATTGTTTCCACGTATTCACACACCAAGTCTCAACAAATCATTCTTTTCCGTGACTATTGAGAAAAATTCAACAAAGGAAATAGAATTTTGCTGAGGCTAGAGAAAAATAAGAATATGTAGGGACACTAAGGTGTTTTAATTTATGAAAAAGTAGCCAGGTCACAATGATTAACTGAAATCCTCCAATAATAATATACACAATACATATACATACATACAATATAAACACATATAGGTTTATATGAGAATTTTCTTCATATCAGTCCATCTGAAGGAAGAGGTATATAGTTAAACACCATGAATATTTTCTTCAATGACTTAGTCATCTAAGAATAAATATAAGTATATTTCAGTAGAAGTAATATTTGTAATCTCAACTCTAGTTTTCAGAAAGGTAAGTAGACATCTGGACAGAGGTAAATGGAACAATATCTTCAGTGCAAAAATGGGGCCTGGCTTCATGTTTCTAAGTTACTCATAATTAGAACAGGAGAATTAGGAGAATGTATGAGTTCAAAGTTAACCTATCTGTTCTTATGTTGAACTAATAAAGAATAAATTCTTTTAAAACATGCTAGATTTCTGTCGAAGCTATATTCAATCTAAGGCATGGGTGATTATAAGCCCATTTTGGTCCCCTTGTCTCTAGTTAAATAGCAGAAGAGAAATAGTAGGGGTGAAGAAGTTTAACTTAGAGCCAAGCTGATGGTTAGGAAAATGTCTTTTATACAGTGCCCCTGTACCTATTTTAATATTAGCTCAGTTAGACTGAGTACTTCTATAGCACAGAGAACAGAACCAACTAGCAGTGCTCCATGTTCACTCTCTACCCCAAAATAAGGGTGAAGGATTCGGATGAGAATAATAAGGAACAGAACAAAGTTACCTGGTTTTGACTCTTAGTTAAACAAGTTAGAAAAGAAAGAAAATCTGCATCCAACTTTAGGTTAAATGCAGAGTAATTTGTGCCGAAGACTATTAGTTTAGATAGCATTTGTTTTTAACTTGCTGCCAAGACTTCCCAAGCTGAATAAAACTCTTCAAATATAGGTACATACACAAGTTTTAGAGAACAAATATTAGACCCAAGTACATATGGGAAGAATAACTTCAAATCAGCCTTACTAAGTTACACACAGAAGTCTAATGAAAGAAAGAAAAAGCGAGAGAGAGAGAGAGAGGCAGGCAGAGGTCCTTGTTGTAATAAGGTCACATCATAGAGGAGGCTCAGAATCATCACACAGAAGAGGCCAGGCAGTAATCTAAGGTAACCATTCTCAATGACCAGATGAGTAGTTTCTCTTACCATGAGCTTTTTTGGACAAAATGCCACATCCAGGGGAAAAATATGGGCAGGAGAAAAGTCTCAAATAGGTCTGTTTTTAACTGAAATGCCTAATAAATTATATAAGTGTCTGAGTTTCCCCAGAAATTAGTATTTGACATAGAAATTGAGTTCTAAAAAATGAAGTATTTTATTTTTTTGCATACCTGACTTTGTGTGGACTTCCTATCATTTCTATCCGTTTTCTGGGATTCATGACCCATATTTCCTGAGGCAGAAAATGCTATTACCCAGTAGCACTTCTCCCAACTGGAGAAACTCCTGTACTTTGATTAAAGATTAGTAAATGGTGGGGTGGGGGGGTGCTTGGGTGGCTCAGTCGGTTGAATGTCCAACTCTTGATTTGAGTTCAGGTCATGATCCCAGGGTTGTGGGACTGAGCCTCATGTCCAGTTCCACTCTGAGCATGCAGTCTGCTTGGGAGATTCTCTTTCTGTCCCTCCCCAGCCTATGCATGCTCTCTCTCAAATATTTTTTTAAAAGGTAAGTGATTCTATAAACATTCAAGAAGGAATTAAACATTTATTCGTATCTACATATATGACTTAAACATTTATTCATATCTACTTATATTGCTACCAAATGTTAGGTACACAGCACTGTTTTTGTATAAAGGGTTGATTCTGATTTTTGTTTTACTTTATTTTTTTTACATTCTTTATTTATTTATTTTGAGAGAGAGGGAAGGGAAAGGGGCAGAGAGAGAAGGAGAGAAAAAGAATCCCAAGCAGGCTCTGTGTTTTCAGGGCAGAGCCCTACACAGGGTCCAAACACATGGAGCTATGAGATCACGACCCGAGTTGAAATCAACAGTCAGACGCTTAACGCTTAACCTGACAGAGCCACCCGGGCCCCTGATGTTTGCTGATTTCAGTAATTATTTTCAGGGTATAGTTGACCCTTGAACAATATGGGTTTTAAATTTTGGGTCCACTCCTATGTGGGCTTTTTTCAATAAATACAGTATGGTACTATGAATGTATTATCTTTTTCTTATGATGTTCTTAACGTTTCCTTTTCTCTAGCTTACAAAAAAATACAGTATAGTGTGTGTGTATGTGTGTGTGTGTGTGTGTGTGTGTGTGTGTGTATGTGCTAAGTCACTGTTTGTATTATTGATAAGGCTTCTGGTCAACTATAGGCTATTAGTAGTTAAGTCTGGAGAGAGTCTACTTATATAGATTTTTGACTGCATGAGGGTCAGCACCTTAATCCTCTCATTGTTCAAGGGTTAGCTGTATTTGTTTTGCACTGATACTGTTTCATTCCTAATTAATTCAACAGTGTGATTCAACTCAGTCTTTCTAACTATCTGCTATGTACTAGTTCTCTGATAGCATTTAATATGTGCTAGAAACGATGCTAGATACAAGGGTGGGAGTGTGTCCTCTTTAAATAAGCTTCCACTCCAAAACATGACTCTTTTATTAAGAAAATGCTATGAATTATAAGAGAGTAGATGAAAAGAAAGAGATAGGACCTTCCTATGTTGGGCCAGTTGGCAAAGGCCTACTAGGTCTTGCCTTTTATTCTCTTCTGCCACTAATTAGATCATTGGCATTCTTCTCTGAGTTCATGGCCTTTTGAGTATATTCTCTGCTCTCAAAACAACTCACCTTGAGCTTGGTCTTCTTGAGTGCCACAATAACTTCTAAATGATGTGAGAATAATGCACATATAACACAAAGATTAGTTACAGATTAACTAATTTAATATATATTAACAAGTTAATTTTAACAAGTATTGTTTTGATTTTTAATCAAAGTCCTGAATAAATTCTGGCTCTACTCCTCATAAGCCAGGTGCGGTCAGCAAATTTCTAAAGGTGGCACCTGCTGGATTCCTAGCTTTTGGTTATTCAAACAGCAATCTAAGCACTACTATGAATGGACTTTGCAGAGGTAATCTCAGGTTGGTTAATATTAAACACAAAGATTATCTTTGTAGGCCTGACCTCATCATATCTTTGACTTCCTCTTTTGCCACCAGCAAGAGAAACTTTCTGCTTTAAAGATATTTGAGGCATGAGGACTCAAAGTGCCATTGTTGGCTTTGAAAATGGTGGAGGACACACAGCAATAAATGTAGCGATGCTAGTAGCTGAGAGCAGCCCCAAGCTCACAGATAGAAAGGAAATGAACAACTTAGTTCTACAAACATGAGGAACTGAATTCTGCTAACAATTTCAGTAAATTTGGAAATGTTTTCTCCAACAGAGCCTTTATTTCGTAAAATTTTTTTAATGTTTATTTTTGAGAGACAGAGACAGAGCATGAATGAGGGAGGGGCAGAGAGAGAGGGAGGGAGACACAACATTTGAAGCATATTCCAGGCTCTCAGCTGTCAGTGGCAGGGCCTGATGCAGGACTTGAACTCATGAACTGTGAGATCATGACCAGAGCCGAAGTCAGAAGCTTAATAGACTGAGCCCCTCATGTGCCCCCAACAGAGCCTTAAGATAAGAGCCAAAGGCCAGCCAATATCTTGAGACCAGAAAGAATTCATCCATAGTCTTCTAGGCTTAGGACCTACAGAAGTTTGACCTGATAAGCATGTTTTATGTCAGGAAATCTTATTCAACTAAATTAAAGGTGCTAAGAGTCAGCTTCTGCATCTATAAAATGGAGGTAATTCTAGTACATAACAAGTTTATTGTGATACTTGGATAGCTATGAGAGATGCTTAGTAGAGAGTAAAATCTAATGCTGAGATATTGGCATTTAAAAAACATCGACAGAGGGGCACCTGGGTGGCTCAGCTGGTTAAACTTTGGTCCCTGGATTTCGGCTCAGGTCATAATCTCACAGTTCATGAGATAAAGGCCCATGTAGAACTCTGTGCTGACAGCATGGAGCCTGCTAGGGATTCTCTCTCTCTCCCTCTTTCTGCCCCTTTCCTGCTTGTGTGCTCTCTCTCTCTCAAAATAAATAAATATTAAAAAAAACTTAATAAAAATAAAAAACGTCAGCAGAGCATGAATAGTTGTATTCCAAATCTAGTTTTGCTAATCGTTGTTGCTAGTTTTCATACCACATAGTTCTATTTTCCATTCTGTTCCTGTTCTGGGGTCCTTTTGTAAAGTCCTCTAAGCTTCACTGACTTCTTTAGCTTTTCAATTTAGAGTTGCTGTTTCTTTAAGTACCTGATAAATATTTATGTTAAAATTTTTAATCAACCTTTTTTTCTTACTTAAATGAATCTAATAGTATTTTTGTGCCTATTCCTATTTTTATGTATGTAGTTAAGGACAAAGTCTTGTCACCTGCATCTTCAACAGACAGATTAGGCTTATACAACCATGGATAAATCAGTTTGTCCATGAGAACTTGCATATTTATGCAATGAAATGGACTATCTACCCTTATATATTCACATAGAAACCTACCATGCTCACAGCTGATTATGTGGGAGCTGACTTTTCTCTATAAGTGGAGATTAAACTCTTCAAGGGCTTCTGGGGTAGGGATAAAAAACAAAACAAAACCAAATTATGTGAGAAGGATGATGTTTACCTGTTATCGGAAGGGATATGTATGCAAATTGGCATCTTGACTCTATGTGAAAAGTATATTTGGCAACCTTGGTGATGTTATTTCTGATATTATTTCATAGGTATTCTATTTATGCCTCACAAAATAGCATGCATGTTTTATTATAAACGTTGAATCTGTTTTAGTATAAAATTGGGAAGTTGTAATGTGGATAAAGCCATGTTTGGATTGAGCCAAAAGTGTTGATCCTGCTCCTTGAAAAGAAATGAAATGATTCTCAATGTGAATTCCATTCAAGATAGCCATGTGACTTTGCTCTTGTTCAGCAAATGATTTTATTCATATCTATTATTTCTAGCAATATGAGACTAATTCCACTAATCCAAAAGTATTTTGAAATTATGTGCGCTGAACTTATATCCCAAATATGAATAATATTCTATTTCTTAATCATGTACTGGAAATAATCCTCTAGGGAATGACAAGCAAATGTTGGACCATTTGTATTTTCTCTGCTTAAATTAATCTTACGTCTATAACTTTAAGCTGTCTCTAAATGAGAACAAAATGTCTGATTGCTGTGGGAATGTTAAATCTGAGCCAAAATATTCATGTACGTTCCCAAATGTCTTTTTATATATCCAGAAGTTTTGTCCGAGGAAGACAGAGACACACCTTCAAAAGCTCTTTGACCTATCGGACTGGCTAGACCTTTCAGAGATTGTAAAGTCCTACCACAAAGAAGCAGAAACATATCAGGAATGCATAGACAGCTGGTCTGCACTATTCACCAATTACTGTGTCTGAGATTGCTGTCTGGCCTTCATGTACAGCCTTGCTGTGCCTGATATTACCTTTGATAGTGTGACAGTTTTGAAAAAGTTGGCCTAATCGTCAATTAAATTCCCAACTGTGAGAACTCATTGATTTGATGAACTTATATCATCAGGCTTTACCTCTGATTTATTTCAGTTTCTCACTGATTGACAATCATTACTTCCATGTATTATTAAATTCCCTCTGGTTGCAGACTGTTCTCCAATTTGGAGCATCATAACTAACCCACAAAACCTAGGACTCAGGATTCTCTTGGTTGATATTAAATGAGAGTGCATGATTATAATGTGGCAAACATGAAGACAAAATCAAATAGAAAATTCCTCTTGGAACACTTGTGTAGTTCAGTGGAAAAAGGATTTTGTAATCATTTCCTCAACATCACACCACAATATTTCTCTGTGTGGCTGAAACTATGTGGTGATCAGTATCTTTTAGTATTGTTTTAGTAAGTCTGTTTCTATCTGTGTTTTTCTGCTGACGGTTACACAGAGGATGCAAAGCATATGCAAATATATTCAAATATCAATTGCTGATGACCCTGAAATCATGAAAGGCAATACTACATTCAATGATTCCAGCATTTCAGCTGCACTCACTGCTGTGGACCAATGCAGAAGAAATATCAGCACTAGAGTTCTCCAATTATTGCCCATGTTTCCTAATATGGAGAATGTAAATGGTGGATTAATTACATCTTTGAGAGATGAATGCCTTTTATCTCTTTGTGTTGTCCCTTCTTAACTGAGTAGCTGCTTATATTTTAATTTGAATCAGGGAAGCATCTTCCACACCAGAGAAATTTTCTCATTATACAGGAAAATCATAAATAATAAGAGACCCAAAACTCTCTTTGACCATCACTGATACCATGTAGAGCATATTAACCCTGGATGGATTCATAAATTACATGCCCACATCTCTTCTTTGCTGACAACTCATTGTCTATAAAATAAAATGCTAGTTTATTTTAACGACAATAAACCTGTTTTACAGACTAGCACAAACCTACCATATTTCTTTCTCCAGGATCATATCAGCCCCTTGCTTCCTTTTCTGATTCATTTGTAATTTGCTGTCTCCCAAATGCCTCATTTACTCTGGTTTGTCTTTCCCATGCCTTTGTTAATAGTGTTCCTTTGATCTGTATCAAAGGATACAGATCTTCTGCCTTCTGCCTTCTGCCTATCTTTTGTTTCTTCATGTAATGTTCTTACACTACAATTTCAATATCGGTCTTAAAGACTGTAACCCATCTGAAACCTTCTCTAATCTCTCAAGGCAGAATTTTCAGGGTGACCACATCATTCCTACAGATATCCAGCAATGGACAAGACATACAATTGTCCGTTTTTCTGGCTCATTCGTTAGTCTAGACAGTTTCCTTTTTTTTTATTTATTTTTATTAAGAAGTTTCATTTATTTTTGAGGGAGACACAGAGACAGAGTGTGAGCAGGGGAGGGGCAGAGAGAGAGGGAGACACAGAATTCGAAGCAGGCTCCAGGCTCTGAGCTGTCAGCACAGAGCCCAACATGGGGCTCGAACTCACAAGCCATGAGGTCATGATTCCAGCCGAAGTTGGATGCTTAACCAATTAAGCCACCCAGGCACCCCTATAGAGAGTTCCTTTAGGTTAAGAACTATGTTTCATTCATCTCGTGTATGTACCTTTCTTAGTATATAAACAAACTCATTCTAAACAACAAGACATGATATCCAAAGGTATAATTACATGACTAATACAGGGGTTTATTTCTCTTTCATGATATAGTCCAGTTGGCCAGTTGGTTCTAAGGGATTTAAATCATTAAGAGACACAA
The DNA here is from genome assembly GCA_017311185.1 of Proteles cristata cristata. Classification (NCBI taxonomy): domain Eukaryota; kingdom Metazoa; phylum Chordata; class Mammalia; order Carnivora; family Hyaenidae; genus Proteles; species Proteles cristata. The sequence continues at coordinate 196,923 of JAESUZ010003447.1, read as the reverse complement.
GATTTTTTTTTTCACTTCTTTATTCTGTCCATTCATTGATTGTGGTTTTCATCCACATGGGTGAAGGTGGTTCCTGTCTTCTTTACATTTTGCAGAAAGAGAAGCAGTGCTGGGAAAGAGGGTTTGGTTTTAGAGATGACCCAGCTTGTACACAATATACACACAATAATGTATGCTCACATCTGTTGATTCATATTCCATCTCAAGCCCATACTCAGTTGCAAGATAGAGTACGAGACGGTAGTCAGATGGTCAGTGCCAAACAAAATTCTGAGGTACAGGGTGGATTTAGTTGCTAAAAGGAAGGACAGGATAGTGAGTACAAGACAATGATTAGCAGTCCTTCTCCATGTATCTAAATAGAGTATTTAGGATATAATAGGATGTCATTGTTGTTGAACAGGTAAATGAATGAGTACATTGAATTACATATAGAAATTTGCACAAAGGAAACAAAATCTTCTAGATATTTAAATAATATTAGCAAATAAGGAGATTCTGTACCTTAAAATTTACAGTATTTTAGCTGAACACAATTATTATGATTTATTTCAGTAGGGCTTGTTTTCATCTGCCAAAACTTTATTGGTGCAAAATAAGATCTCTCAAAGCTGAAAGGATTAGTAAAACTAATTTTGTATTGTGTTAAGTGACCTAGTTTTGACACTGTATTGAATATTTCATATTACTGTAGGTGTTTTGTGTTTAGCATTTTGAATGTCATCTTGATTAACTTCAGTGGAAACTGGGGGTTTCTCCACAGACAAAGTAAAGATAAGACATAAATTAAAAATATAGAAATTTCTAAAATATGACCAATAATAAATAGTTATTTTTTCCTTCTGATGATAAATGATCATTTTAAGACCTTAATTATGCATTAATTATATACATTAGTTATAATTACCTAAACATTTATATCCATTCTATTATATTACAATTGGAATATTAAGATTTTGTCATTTAAAGTACTCTTTCAGTATTTCTTGCTTTTTTGTCTTGTGAGGAAGTAAATGTAGATAATTCAAGAAATTTACTCTTGAAATGATTTATTATTAAATAAGTATCAAAACAAATTTACCTGTGATTTACAATATCTGTAAACGCTAGATGGAGCTCTATTACTAATGCCAATCTAATACTAATATATAGGTGTATGAGTATATGTGTCTTTGAAAACACACACACATAGGAAGGAACCTATTCTACAGTTATTTGAAAGTTAAAAATGTAGATACGGAACCTGCATGTGATTCGGCATTGTCAATGAAGTACTGTTTTTTTCTTAAAGATTACATGAATAGCAGTTCTCGCTATTTTTCCATGCCACTCTTACCTTCCTCAAATCCATGATTGCTTATATGTGAACATAAAAATATACAAGTGGGACACATCAACTTTGTTTTAAATCCCTACCTAGAGCATTTTGTTCTTCAGAATGACCCGTGTAGGGGCACCTGGATAGCTGAGTCAGTTAAGCGCACGCCTTCAGCTCAGGTCATAATCTCGCAGTTAGAGGGCTTGGGCTGCCTCAGGCTCTGGGCTGACAGCTCAGAGTTTGGAGCCTGATTCGGTATTTCCCTCTCTCTCTGCCCCTCCCCCTCTCATGCTCTGTTTCTCTCAAAAATAAACATTTTTTTAAAAATGACCTGTGTACTTTCAAGATACTGCAGGTACATTTAAGATATTTGTAAAACAGAGGAGTATATAGTAGTAAAGGTTTTCATTCATATGCAAAGAAGTTGATTAAAGAGGCAAAATGGCAATGTATTTTGTTACCTAAGACATAATTTAGAACCAGCCACAGATCTCCCATATTAACCTACAGAAAATTCTACAATAGAGAATAGAAATTTAATTAATCCAGTTGCTTCCCCCCACCCCCACCCCATGGCATCGTAGTTAGCATTTTTTCTCCTAAAAGATATTAGAGGATTCTGAACAGTCACCTCTCTCTGGTTTTTTTCTTTGGGATTTTCTATAGTGGTATTTCCTCCACCTAATCAAATAGAAGAATACTGAGACAATTTTGGTTGCAGACTCAACTATGGATTATTTATCCCAAAACGGAAATATTTTCTTTGGTTGTCACCCAGTATCTAGTCTTCCTTTTTTATGTTGTAAAAGATTTTTGCAAAGTACCTGAGTGTCCAGATACAGGTTACATTCTCCAAACTTCTTCTGTTAGCCCATAGAACTACATTATTTCTGTGCTGTACGTATGATGTGTGCAACTTCCGTGCTGTGACCTTAAAGGAAAGTAGCGTGTCCTTCCCTTTTCTAGTTACCCTGACCACTGGCTTCAGTGCAGATATCCAGGCCTGAGCAGAGTCCCTGAAGGGCAGAAAGTGATATAATAAGATAGAAGAAACTACAATCCTGACACCATGAATGCACTATACTTAGCTTCGATTGCTTTTGGCTAAATGATAACCTGAGAAAGAAATAAAATTCTGCTCTCTGTAAGTCACTGTTATTTTCAGTTTCTTTTTTGTAACAACCAATCCCTGATTATTGTAACAATCAATATTCTACTATATTCGCTCCTTTGTTTTAGAAATGATTCCTAAATAATTTGTTTCTATTTTGTACTAACATTTATTTTCACATAAAGCAGAATCCACTTCCTTTTGGTGATTTACTTTTCTAAGCCCATAGAACAAATGGAGGAAAGGACCTCAGAGAACATCTAATTTGATGTCATTACAGAAGAAGAAGGTTAATTAAAAAAATAAAATATTGTATATTTTAGTATGGTCATTTTTTTTCTTAAGAAGTGAATTTGAGAACAGAATTGGATATCAGAGAGAACATGGTTATTTCTCTTCTCTAACTGAGCACTTGAAAGCATTAGTTTTCCCATCTGCACACGGGAAATAGGAACTTCACAAATTATTTGTGGGGATTAAATGAGATCAGTAAAAAAGGTAATGTAGAGTTTGGCAAATCGTAGGCACTGACAAATGTAAATGCAACAGAGTCATCATGATGTTCCTCAAAAGTTTTAATTATTTCTAAAAATAGAAAATTATTTCTGCCAGTGCTATTCCTTGGAACCTACCCAAGATCATACGCAGAAGAACTATTTTGCCAACACCAGGTTCTAAACCAGCTATAGTCTCAGTTCTCCTGAATTGTTTACTCTTAGGAATAATAACAAAAGGTTTATTGCTTTGGTTTATACATTAAAATTAAAATTATTATTATCCTCAAGGGGCACCTGGGTGGCTCTGTTAGTTGAGAATCAAACTCCGGCTCAGGTCATGATCTTGTGGTGCATGAGTTTAAGCCCCACGTTGGGCTCCGTGCTGACAGTTCAGAGCCTGGAGTCTGCTTCAGATTCTGTGTCTCCCTCTCTCTCTGTTCCTCCCTTGCTTGTTCTCTGTCTCTTTCTCTCAAAAATAAGTAAGCATTAAAAACTTTTAAAACAAAAAGTTTATCCTCAAGATCTGGCTAGTTTAAGAGACCCAGTTCTTTTCAATTGTAGAATCATAACATAGTTGTAATAATCCTATGTTGGAATTTATAGAAATATTTATGTTCTGTTATCTCTTAGTAACCCTAAGTAGATATGTCTTCATAAAAATGAGTAAACAGCAAGCATAAAATAAAATCAACTTGAAGCCTGTGTGGGGAAAAGTGCTGAGGCACAAGACTAAAAGATACCAATTTAAAGATTAATATTTTCATATGAAATAGGTATTAGACAAGTAACAGAACCATAATATTTTATTAAAATTTAAAGTAATGAAAAATGGACTCTGAGTGTATGAAGGAAGATTAACCCACATTCAGGAAGTAGGATGGGAGAAGAACTGCATGGAAAGAAATTCTAAATATCTATTGAGTCTCTAGTTAATGCTAAACAATAACAAACAAAACACCTATAAAATCAAGGAAAGAAAGGAAATTACCATTGTAATTTGAGAAAATATAGCGCATTCATTTTATAAATAATAAAAAATAAGAATATCAAGTAGTTTATCAATAGGTAAAGTAAAAGCAAAATTTGCAACCTCCAAAAAGAAAAATAAAAACCAAAACCCACTGACCTAAAGGAAGCAAAATTGATAGAATAATGAATATGAGGGTAGTGACAAGTTTGTAATCATAAAATTAAAATCAAGATATTAAGTCCAGTTCTGTATTCTATCATATATTTTTAAAATGAACAAACTACAGGGAGCCTGGGTGGCTCAGCCCATTAAGCATCTGCTCTTGATTTCCACTCAGGTCATGATCTCATGGTTGAGTTTGAGTCCCACATCAGGCTCTGAGCTGATAGTGCTAGAGCCTGCTTGGGATTCTCCCTCTCTCCCTGTCTCTCGACCCCTCCGCCACTCATTCTCTCCTCTCTCTCTCTCTAAATAAACTTTAAAATAAAAAGAACAGGGACGCCTGTGTTGGTTAAGTGTCTGAGTTCGGCTCAGGTCATGATCATCTCATTGCTTGTGGGTTCAAGCCAGCATCGGGCTCTGTGCTGACAACTCAGGGCCTGAAGCCTGCTTTGAATTCTCTGTCTCCCTTTCTCTCTGCCCTTCCCCTACCCACACTCTGTCTCACTCTCAAAAAATGAAAAAAATGTTAAAAGTTTTAAACAATGAACAAATTGCAAATAAGAGCAAAGGAAAAATAAAAAAAAATTAGTGAACAGAGGCTGTAATAAAAGTTAGTGAGGATGTCAGTAGTATGAACAATATATATTTAGAGTAAAATCTCAAGTTTAACATGGCTCTCAGCTGATTTAACTGTCACTCCCTGACCTTCTCATGGCATCTCCTCTCTCCTTTTCCCTTACTCCAGTCCAGCCCTGCAAGTTTGCTAGCTATTTCTTAAACAAGTCAATCACTTTCAGCCTCAGGGCCTTTGCATTTTATTTGCTCTGTCTGAATGGTTCTTCTCCTATATGTCAACCAGACCTTTCTTTGTTCTGGTGTCTGTTCATATTTTATCTTACCAAAGAGCCCTTCTTAAGATGGTTTATATAAAATAAGCCACTTTTATGCCTGTCAGTCTTTATTCTCCTCAAATAACTTTATTTTTCCTCATAATACTTACTGCATATCATGCTATATATTTGCTTGTCTTTGCTGACCCCTCCTTAAAATGTAAGAAACTTTCAGCAGTTGTTTATTGTTTTACTTAACATTGTTTTTTAGTATTGAGTACATTAATAAATGAAATAATTGTATGCTTAGATAACATGGATATTTCACCAAAATAGATGGTTATCTCAAAAAAATACAAATTATTGTGACTGATTCTACAAGAAATAACAAACCCAAATGTACCAAATCTAAAGGAACATTATGGAAAGTTCAGGAGAGAATTTGTGAGGATTAAATGATATAAGTAAAGCATTTGCCATAGAGTTCAACAAATCATAGACACTGTAAAAGGTTAAACATTATGGAATCATTGTCATTTTTTAAAAAATTTATTTCTAGGAGAGAGAGAGAGAGAGAGAGAGAGAGAAACAGCGTGAGCAGGGGAGGGCCAGAGAGAGAGGGAGTCACAGACTGAAACAGGCTCCAGGCTCTGAGCTGGCAGTCAGCACAGAGCCCGACGCGGGGCTCAAACCCACGAACCGCGAGATCATGACCTAAGTGAAAGTCGGACCCTTAACCGACTAAGCCACCCAGGCGCCCCGTGTCATTTTCATCCTTTGGCGTTGGGGGCTCCTCACACCCACCTTGTCCCATCCAGGAAAGAATTCACCCCAAAATCTCTAGGTGCTAGGCATCTAGCTTTACAAGATAACTTCTATAAACACCTAGCATTTTAACCCCAACTACCTGGCATCCAACTGGTCTGCTTGTCTCCCCACCAATAGCCTCAAATTATACTATTAAAACAAAGATGAGAAGGTGTCTCATTATATCCAACACTCCCTGGCCTCATCATCCTTTTCTCTCTGGGAGGAGCAGATTGGGAAGCTTTATGCTTCTGTTGCTGAAATGGGACTTCTAGATTTTCCTTGTAAATTCTACTTCTGTCCCCACCATTATGAAGTTCTGGACACAGGCTATGTTCCATAACACATGGTAACCTTAATGGCATGTGGTCTTATCTTCCTCTACCTTAAATGGCAATATGTTTTTTACCTTAAAAATTGTATTGATTTAAAGTTATGTGACTTAATAATCGATTTTAGGAAATTAACCATGTAGAAAATAAATATGCAAAAATTAATGGTCTTCATCCTAGAAAATGTTAGAAGAGAGAAAGCTTACTTGATTGCCTCTTTAAAAACAAACTCCATCTAAGTGTATTGCAGAATAGAAAGAATGTGTCTCTTCTCTATTTTTAAAATCCATTAGATTTAATTGTTTAAAAAAATAATTCTCACAACAGACATTTTATTCTAGACAGTGCTTTAGGCCTTTTCCTATAGTCCAGAAATCAATAAAGAAAGCATTTCTCTCTTTCTGTTCATTTTATTTACATGTATGAATTTGTGTGTGTGTGTGCATACACATGTGCTTTAGGCTGAAGACAGAGACTGAGATATATCTTGCTGCCTAATAAACTTAGAAAAAAAGTATAGTCTAACCAAAGGAATATGCCATTTAAATCTCTGCTGAGCATTTTCTTAGACTGACTTGAGCTGTAACACGTCTGTTGGCAGAAACCTTAGCACTATATGATTTTGAGTTTCAGACGATGCATCCTCAAGATTCACTGAACAAATTATTTGGTACTTTTTATAGACTAGACACTTTACTAAGCTTCATTTCATATGTTCTCCTGTTTAATGATGCATGCATTGGACCTGGGGAACTTTGAGGGGAGTCTCTATGAGAGGAATACAACCAACAGAATGTCCTGTGGCTAATTAACAATATCTCTCCCTGTTGCTTTGTTCACATATTTATTTAGTGCCTACTATGTGGTAGATGTGTGTAGGATCCAGGGAGCAATAATGGGGAAGGAGAATGTAGGCAGATGATTGGCAGCCTGGTTCACTGGTACCATTTGTTTGCATATATCACCCTTTCTGATTAACTGGTTGTTAAATATTGTTTTGATTTTAATTTTTTAATAGTTTATTGTCAAGTTGGTTTCCATATAACACACAGTGCTCATCCCCGAGAGTGCCCTCCTCCATGCCCATCAGCCCCCTTCTCTCCCTCCCCACCTCCATCAGCCCTCAGTTTGTTTTCAGCATTCAAGAGTCTCTCATGGTTCGCCTCCCTCCATCTCTCCCACTATTTTTCCCCTTCTTTCTCTTCTGGAATTCCTATGATATGGATATTATTCTGTTTGATTATATCATTGAGCTCTCGAACTCTCCTTTCATATTTTTGGATCAGTTTATCTCTCTTTTTCTCAGCTTCCTCTTTTTCTATAATTCTGTCTTCTAAATCACTTATTCTCCTTTCTGCTTCTTCAATTAGTGCACTGGATGCCTCCATTTTATTTTGCATCTCATGTATAGCATTTTTTAATTCATCACAACTATTTTTAAGCTCCATAGTCTTTGTAGCAATAGTTTCTCTGATGTTGTCTGTGCCTTTTTCAATTTTTTTTTTAATGTTTTATTTATTTCTAGGAGAGAGAGAGACAGCGTGAGCAGGGGAGGGTCAGAGAGAGAGGGAGTCACAGACTGAAACAGGCTCCAGGCTCCGAGCTGGCAGTCAGCACAGAGCCCGACGCGGGGCTCGAACCCACGAACCGCGAGATCATGACCTAAGCGAAAGTCGGAGGCTTAACCGACTAAGCCACCCAAGCGCCCCTGTCTGTGCCTTTTTCAAGCCCAGCGATTAATTTTATGACTATTGTTCTAAATTCTTGTTCATTTATTTTGCTTATATCTGTTTTGATCAGTTCTTTAGTGGTCAATTCTTCCTGGAATTTCTTTGGAGAAGAGTTCTTCCATTTCGTGATTTTGGTTAGCTTTCTATCTCTTGTTAGTTTTTATAGGTTATTATGCGCTCTGTATTTGTGAGTGTTGCTGTACCAAAGAAGGCTCTTTGACTGTCCAGGGCCTGTCCATTCAGAAAGTGTTCTTTGAATGGTGTCTCTTGGCCTCTCTTGCTGAGATCTTGCTGATTTTATTTTCCTACTTGAAGTGGTATTTGGGACTCTCCACCATGTGTACTTTGGCTTGTTTCTTGAGGTAGCCCTGGGGGATAAAAAAACAGAGAGACAACCACACAGGGAACAAAGGCACACAAACACACAGACAAATCCAACAAACATGCAAACCGGAAGGGGGAAAAAAGATAATAAGGAAGGGACACATACAGAAAAGAAAGAAAAGAGGAAGGAGGTAAGACAAATAAGAAAAAATAAGAAAAAAGAAAAAAGCCAATAGACAAAGGACAGTATAAAGCATAAAACCAGAATTCCCAGCTACCGATAAAGAGCAGGGTGTATGCAGTGCTGATGGAAGAGCATATACAAAGAGAGAAATGACAGGGAGGGGAGGAAGTGAATTTGGAAATGAAATGAGCAGGCAGAAAGACTTAGAGGCTTAATTCAGAGAGGAAGAGGGGATTTTGGTTGAGAGGAGGTGAAAGAAATTATGATAATGCTACTCAGAGAAACTATATAGTCTAATTACTCCAAAGAGAGAGATAAAAAGGTCGTGGTAGAGGTGTAGAATTTACATCTAGAAAATGGATTAAATGTGACTGTTAAACAAGCCAGTGAACACAATTAATCAGGGCAGTGCATTCATGTTGGTCTTGCCCCAGGTCCGGTAAAAGAAAAGGGGGGGCAGCTCTCTAGCGGGGATGGACGTGGTTTGGTCCAGTGCATCCCGCAGGGGTCCTGCCTTGGTGGTTGTTGGGAGAAAAGTAGTGGCGCCCCAGGCCCTTCTCTAACCAAACATTCCAACTCACTCTTTTGGGTGTGATCTCCCTGTGCTGGGGGCGTAGACAAGGTGGGCTGTGCTCTATACCACAAGACAGGCCTCGTTTCCAGATCTTAGTCTGCGCCCCATTGATATTGCTTGAAATATAAACTTGCAGGCGAGTCCCTCAGAGCAGTTTCAAGCCTCTCTCATCCCCCTCGGATCCAGCCAAGCCAGAGGCCCAAAGGTGCAGCTTCAGACCCTGCTCGCGTCTCCTCAGGTTGAGCTGCTGAGCGAGGAGCAGTTTCTCCTGGGGTCGCCTGGGACGAGTGCGTCCCGCCTTGGGTCAGCTGGACAACAGGAAACTGGATCCCTCTGTGTCCCAAGTGGAGGTTTTTTTCTTCTCCAGCGACAGGGACAGTGTCTTGAGCAGTTTCGGCCACTCTTTCATCTTTTCCCCTAGACTCACTGTGGCTCCCTGCAAAGGGGGATCTCCTCTTCACTCTGTGTCTTCAGTCCTGGCCCAATTTCATCTCCCCCAGTTCACAGTCAAACTATAAATTTTTCTCAGCGGACTCTGTCCCCATTTCCTCCCAAACTTCTGGATTCTGTAAGGGTTCCTATAGCTTCAGGCCTTCTCCGTTTGAGAGATGGGGGTGAGTGAAATGTATGGAGCTCCCTACTTCTCCACCATCTTGTCTCAACTCCCCCCCCCATTTTTAAAATTTTTAATGTTTATTTATTTTTGAGCGAGTGAGAGAAAACACAAGTGGAGGAGAGGCAAAGAGAGAGAAGGAGACACAGAATCCAAAGCAGGCTCCAGGTTCTGATCTGTCAGCACAGAGCCTGATGTGGGGCTCGAACTCACGAACTGTGGGATCATGACCTGAGCTGAAGCTGAATGCTTAACCCACTGAGCCACCCAGATGTCCTGTGAAATGCTTTCAATATTACCCTTGCCGCTGAGATCATTAGAATTAATATTGGAGGTCAACAGGATGAAAATACAGCAAAGTTTGACCTAATATGTTCCATATTTAAAGAGTTTTCCATTGTAACATAGTTAACTATATCATGATGTAATAAGTCATTTAACCATTGAAGAAAGATTTGTTATGGATTATTTTCCATAAACAATACTTGGTGATATTCTAAGAATACTAGTGCTTCTAATGCCTTGCTACTGGTGCCACTGCCGTTAATACTGCTGTTACGTTAACTAGTGATAAACTAGTCTTTAAACGCCCTCCTAATATATGCTTAAAACAAAACCCAAACTCCTAACCATGGCCTATAAGACTCAGTATGTACCAGTTTCTGCTGACTGCTTCCAACACATCTTTCTTTACCCTTTCTGCTATTTTATTGCTCTCAAGCCGTAGTCATCCATCTCAGGAATTTTGTACATGCTATTACAGCACTTTGGAATGCTCACCTTTCAACTCTTTACATCATTAAGTTTTAAATTAGGTGTCAGCTCCTCAGGGAGGCTTCTATCCAAAGCCCTAATATAATAATAGCATCTCCCCTTCCCCAAAGTCAGCACCTATTGTCTCCTTTTCACTAAACCCAGAAATTGTCTTTTTTTGATATATTTATTAATTTGTTTATAGGTTTATTGTCCATCTCTTTATCATAGAGTTTTATATTTCTCTAGGTAAGTGATTTGATCTGTCCCATTCACTGAGAGAACCTAGCATATATTATATCTATGTGTTAATGACTTGCTAACACTTATTTAACATTTATTATTTGATAGGCAGGTACTAAGATATATACTTACATGGACTCTGTCCTATAATTTTCTCAACAACCACATTATTATGGTAACATCATTAACATCAACTTCATTTTACTGATGAAAAAAAAAAGAGGCTTAGAAATGTTAATAAATGCCGAGGGTCACAAAACTAGTATAACCTGGGGCTAAGAGTGTCTTTCTCCAAAATTCTATTTGCATGAAGCTGTATTCACAAAACTTTCAGCCTGGTTGGGCATAAAAAAGAGAGTATCTACTTGTATGTATTTGTAGAAATTTCAGAGGTTTTTGCTATATATTTTCTAATATGACAATGTCACACAATTTAATTCTCTATTTAATATTAAATGCATGTCAATCATCACCTCCTGTCTGCAAGATCATAGTTATTAATTTGCAGAAATGTTTCAAGAGAGTTGAAGGTAAAGATAGGTATGAGCTATTGTTATTATTCTAATATTTATTATTTAGAACATTCTTCATATTTTGAAGATGAATTCCAGTCATTAATTATTCTCTGTCATGTTGCCTTGGTTACAATTACTCATAGTAACTGAGGCTGTCAGATGCTGCAGGCAGAGCATGAAGAGTATTGGGTCAGATTAACACTGAGTTACACAGAATGAAAGTCTAGTCATCTTCCAATTTAAAGCTCTCTAAATTCTCCTAAAATGGTTTTATTAGAAACATATGGCATAAATAAAATACATGTTTGGGTAATTTCCTTATTAAAAGACATTCACTTCAACTTGGTGCCACTTATTCTACACTAGAACATCTTGCATTTCATAAATAATCTCATAGAGCCACGCATTCAGATACTTTTGTACTTTACATCCATTTACAATGGGCTTCAATTAGTGTGTTCCTGCTTAGTAAGTAAATATTTGGAACATAGAATATAAATGACAAAGATGCTACATAATTCCACCATAAGTAACCTGGATATGCAGTGCCAGCAAATTACTCCTAACTTGGAGACTAAGTGCCTACTTCCCACCCCGCCCAGGCATGTGGGCTGCAAAGCATTTTAAAATCCCCAGTGTCTATCAAAAACCTACGCTTGTACACCCAGAATGAAATGAAATTAAAGGAAAACCCATGATAATTCTATTCATTTTTATGTATGCTGAGAAAGTTTAACTTTTATTATTGTTTCCCCTTAAGTCCTATTATACCAAATAAATGCAAGACAGCTGGTTTACTGGTGTTGGGTCAGTCTCCAGTCACCAGCATTATAAAAGAACACCACTCTATCTCCATTCAGTTTTTTGTAAAGTTTGTTTATCTTGAGAAGGAATGTGTGTGTGTGTGTGTGTGTGTGTGTGTGTGTGTAAGCAGGGAAGGGGCAGAGAGAGGAGGAGAGAGAGAATCCCAAGCAGGCTCTGCACTGTCAGCTTGGAGCCTGATGTGGGGCTCCAACCCACGAACCGTGATCGTGACCTGACCCAAAACCAAAAGTTGGATGCTTAACCTACCGAGCCACCCGGGCACCCCATCTCTATTATTTTTTGTGGGATTATTGTTGCTTTGTATCTAGGATATGCTTCTTTTTGTGTCACTGGTCATCTCTTCTCTCATTAGTGATAATACTGCTGACACCACTGAGATTGTAAGGTTGTCGTAAAAATGGCAACTCCAGCTTGAGGACTGTTATACCTTAGTAGGAATTGATAGTACACACACAATGTGAGAATATTATCTAAAACATTCTTTAGAAAAAAACATGCTTCGATGTCAGGATAGGCAGATTTTAAGACCCTAAGAACCCAATCGTGGTTCCTGGACAAAAATCATGGAGAAGATATTATATCTGGCTACCCAACCACACAGCACCTGAAAATAAGGGAGACAAAAATCATAACCTCTTATTCCAGGGACAAAATCCTGGGTGCCTGGACAGGAAACTGACTTGAGGTAGAACACTGATTTGACTGTGTTTCATTCTGATAGCTTTCTTTGGTTGTTAGTATAAACAGTCTCATGCAACTTGTAAATATTTTACTAAAAATATGAAGACACTGATGACAATATGACATTTCTTTAAAATGAAAGTCATGACAAAAATATTGAAAATGCCAGCAAAATTAGGTTGGGACAGATTCTGGAACACTATGTTCTAGCACATCCTTAGACTGAATGGAAGAGTTATTGACTGTAATAATTCATGTAGAAAGTTTGAGGATGAGAACTGGTAATAGAGTAACATTTTGCCAAGGTAAGGTCAAATCTCAGCTCTTTGGATTTAAACATGCCATTGTAGCGCTGCATCAATCATGAGCACCACATGCTGGAGTAGTAGTCGTTTTGTGTCTGTCTCCTCTCATATTTTAAGCTGAAAGCATCTATCAGGACCAAAATAGGCTCAACCACCTATCTATGACCTTATGTAGAAAGAGCTTATACTACATCTTTTCTGAAATCTCCTTATACTTCTATTTCTCCAATGTTTACCTTCTTTACCTTCTTTTCTGGAAACTCAGCCTCAAATACTCCAGAGTATAATTACTTTAGGGGTGATATTGGAGGACTCCTTTCCATGCCTTAAAGAAATTTTAGGTGCCCAGGACAATACCTTCTCTCTTGTTCTTCTCTCCATGTTAAAAAAAGGGGTGTGTATATGTTCCACATTTGCTTTGTATCCTGTACCAAACGATCTCATTTTCTTATTACAGTCATATGAGATAGACATTTCTTATTCTTCATCTCATATAAGTAAAATGAAAGTCAGAGAAATGTAATTCTTTTTTTTTTTTTTGTAAATTTTTTTAATGATTTATTTATTTCTAGGAGAGAGAGAGAGACCGCCTGAGCAGGGAAAGGTCAGAGAGAGAGAGAATCACAGACTCTGAAACAGGATCCAGGCTCTGAGCTGGCAGTCAGCACAGAGCCGGACGCGGGGCACGAACTGCGAGATCACGACCTAAGTGAAAGTCGGATGCTTAACCGACTAAGCCACCCAGGCGCCCCATGAGAAATGTAATTCTTAACCCTAAATCCCAAACCTGGACTTGAGTACAAATCCTATGATGTCCAATCAGTGGGAATTTCTAGAGCACATGAGCATTTTTTTACTTCAAGAATGATAATTCTATTTTTTTAATGTTTTATTTATTTCTAGGAGAGAGAGAGAGAGAAGAGAGAGTGTGTGAGCAGGGGAGGGCCAGAGAGACAGGGAGTCACAGACTGATATGGGTTCCAGGCTCTGAGCTGGCAGTCAGCACAGAGCCCGACGTGGGGCCCGAACCCACGAACTGCGGGATTATGACCTAAGCTAAAGTCGGACGCTTAACCGACTAAGCCACCCAGGTGCCCCTGATAATTCTCTTTTAAAATGATTCTGAAAGGCAGAGCATTCCCAAGGAGTCTTAATTTATTACACTTTCTTAAATTATTCCAAATTTTGTCTTAACTATATTAATACTCATAGATTTGACAAGGTATTTTATACCATTTTATATTTATTTTGCATACTATTTCATTTGGGTGAAACCCAAAAGGGTTTGTCTACTTTCCAACTATATACTTGATTTAACAAACACTTTTTTTAAATAATAAATCTTTTTTTGTTTTATGTCCACTCTTAGGTTATGCTAGAAAACGGTTTGTCTCTTTCCTTTCCCACCCCAACAACATTTAAATGACATTAATTTGCATTAAAATATTCCAAAAGACAGTTTTCTTTATGATAGATCATACTAATTTTCATCAAATATCTAGGTATGTCTAACCGGATAGCCAGAGACAAAGATAAAATAAGATAAATGACAAGTCCCAAAAAGCCAATCTAGTAGGAACGTGTTCTCTGTAGTCATAGTGGTTTACATATATATTTTTATATTCTTGGAAATGGAGTTGTCTGAAAACAACTGTAAATCCAGAGCATTTCTTTTCAATATTAATCAATACATAGAGAAAATGATAACTAAATTTTCCTTTGCAGTGCCATGTTAAAAGGGACTGCTCTGATCAATTTAGAAGGAAAGTAGAAAGAAAAATTTTTATCTAACATATAAGAATGGTCCATCACTTTCAGCCTAAGCTAACTGAAATGACTTTTTTTTTTCATATAAATGAGATTATTTTAGAAATGTTAAAAAGAAGATAGGACTTCTGGCTATGGCCAAGTGAGGAGGTTAACAGATCTCCTCCCAGAAATGCATCTATAAAGCTGAGTAAAAGTGAGTAAAACAGCTATTCTTATGCTCTGTAAGTTGACCAAAGGCAATTTAGGAAAAGGATTTATGCTTGAAAACTGCTGCTTTAGGGGTATTAATAGTGAAAGTCTGTAGTGTTTTACCTACAACTCTTCCTCATAGTTCAATCAGTGTAGAGATTTTTCTAGGATAGGGCAAGCTTAGATGACAGGCTGCTTGGTTACTGTTATTACAAAGGTCTTAGTCTGTTGGGAGACATAACCAATGGCTATAACCAATGGCATTGTTGATGAAATAGATAATCTTTGTGGTATGTGAGTAGGGATGACTTAATGGTTCTGTTTGCTTGAGGTTGTGATCATGCTTAGTTGAGGCTACATGCATACACAGTGGAGACCACTGTCCAGTCACTCCAGATCAACCCTGAGTTTGTGTTCATGCACAGAGGATACTTGAAAAGATCAATACACAGAGAAAGGGGCATCAAATTGAAATAAAACAAAACAAAAACTACTGTGAAGTTTGTATTTGTATCCTTTGCCTCAGACAGATATATTGAAAGCTTTGCTAGCTCAAGGTTGTTGAGCACAGTTTTTTCTTCATCTATTAGTAGCCACTAAATTATTCAGACATAGAGGTGACTCTTAAGAAGCCAGTTTAAAAATAAAGCCAAACTTGGGGTAACTAGGTGGCTCAGTCGGTTAAGTACCTGACTTCACCTCAGGTCATGATCTCACAGTCTTTGTGTTCGAGTCCTGTGTTGGGCTCGGTGCTAGCAGCTCAGAGCCTAGAGACTGCTTTGGATTTTGTGTCTCCCTCTCTCTCCTTCTGCCCCTCCCCTATTCATGTTCTGCTTCTCTCTCAAAAGTAAATAAATAAACGTAAAAAAATAAAACTAAAGCAAAACCTAAAAAATTAGCCATGGTCATTAGAGACTACAAATCGTGGAGCAGACTGATTTCATAGATTTAATATAGGCAAGTTCCAAAGCCCTCCCCATCCCCAGAAAATGAAACTACCACCACCACCAAAACAACAACAACAAACAAGCAATTTTTTAAAAGTAATAAATAGTAACACATGGATGAAGGTAGAGAGTATGATGCTAAGTGAAATATGTCAGTCAGAGAAAGACAAACACCATCTGATTTCACTCATATATGGACCTTAAGAAACAGATGAGCAACGGAAAAAAGAGAGAAAGAGAGAAGCCAAGAGAGACTCTTAACTGTAGAGAACAAACTGATGGTTACCAGAGGGGAGGAGAGTGGGGAGATGGGTAAATTAGGTGATGGGGATTAAGGAATGTGCTTGTCATGATGAACACTGGATGACATATAGAATGACTATATTGAACATTTGAAACATACAACATTTTATGTTATTTATATTGTAATAAAAAGTAAAATAAAATAAAATAAGAAATAATAGCAATGTTAGTTTACGGGGGTAAAAAAGAATCCAGTGTTGCTACCATATAATATTTATAAAAAACAATTGAGACATGCAAAAAACAGGAAGGATAAGTGAGAGAAACATTCAGTATATGTTGAGTTTAGCAAATAAAGGCTTCAGAACAGCTACTGAAATAAGGTAAAAAAAATAAAATAAATCATGTTAAAGAGTTAAAGAAAATTATACCAAAAGTGGAGCAACAAATTGACTCAAAATAGGGACATAAAATTATTAAAAAGAACCAAATGAAAATATGGTGTTAAATAAAAATTAACTAGAGCAATTCAACATCAGATTTGAGAGAGCAAAATAAATAATGAGTTTCAAGATAAAACAATAGAAAGTATTCAATTAATCAAAAAAAAAAAAAAAAAAGAGGGGGCAACCTGGGTGGCTTAGTTGGTTAAGGGTCTGAGTCTTGATTTCAGCTTTGGTCATTATCTCAGGGTCATGAGATCAGTTCCCTCCCCAGGCTCCACACTGGGTGTGGAACCTGCTTGAAATTCTTTCTCCCTCTTTCTTTCCCATTCATGCATATGTGCATGCACATACTCTCTCTCTAATAAAAATAAAATAAATTAAAATATCAAAATAAACAGAAGAAAAGAAAAAGAAAAATGAGGTGATCCTCAGAGACCTGGAAACCAACATTAAATATATCAATATATATGTAATGGGCATCTCAAAAGAGAGAGAGAGAGAGAGAGAGAAAGAAATTGAAAGAAAACATTTGAAGAAATAATAGGCAAAAAACTCTTAAATTGGTAAAGAACATTCCTCTACACATTTGAATATAATAAATAAATCTTAAAGCCAATCAGAAACACATACTTAGATCTATCAAACTGGTGAAAACCAAAGACATAGATAAAATCTTGAAAACAGTAAGAGAAAAACAACATCTCTAGAAGTAAGCAAACAAACCATGAAAACAAAGGATTCTATCTCCAGAAAAACTATCTTCTAAAAATGAAGTGGAAATATGAATATTCAGAGATAGGCCAAGACTGAAACAGTTTGTGGATAACAGACCCTAGACAAATACAAAAATAAGCCATTAAAATTGAAAGGAATAGACACAAAAATGAAGAAGCTCAGAAATGGTAAATAGGTCAATTAATATGAAAATGATACTTACATGCTCATTTATTACTCCTTATTTAAGACATATAAAATTTATTAAGGAAATAATTATAACATTGTATTATATGGTTTATAACTTGAAAAAGAATAAACAAAACCCCGAGAAAGCTGAAGAAAGGAAATAATTGAGATTAGAGCAGAAATCAATGAAATCGTAAAAGAAATACAATACATAAAGTTAATGGAATTAAAAGTCTACTCTGTGAAAAGATCAACAAACCTGACAAAAATGAACTAGTTTGGGCACGAAAAAAAGAGAAGATGCAATTACCAAAATAGGAATTGAACAAGAGACATCACTACCAATCATATAGATATGAAAAACATGTAAGCATATTGTGAACAACTTTATGAGAAAAAATTAAACAACTTAGATGAAATAGACAAATTTCTAGAAAGATATGTTACCAAAGGAACCCAAGAAAAACTAAAAAACTGTATAGACTCTAACAAGACATTAAATTGGTAATTTAAAACATTCCCATAAAGAAAAGTTTGGGCTCAGATGGCTTTATTGGTGAATTTTACCAAACATTTTTTTTTTTACAAATAGTTTATTGTCAAATTAGTTTCCACATAACACCCAGTGCTCATCCCCACAAGTGTCCTCCTCCATGCCCATCCCTCCTCCCCACCACATCCATCAGTCCTCAGTTTTTGTCAGCATTCAAGAGTCTCTCATGGTTTGCCTCTCTCCCTTTCCCCCACCATTTCCGCCCTTCTTCTCCCCTTGGTCCTCTGTTAAGTTCCTCCTAATCCTCCTATACGTGCACACATATGATATTTGTCCTTCTCTGCCTGACTTATTTCGCTCAGCATAACACCCTCAAGGTCCATCCATGTTGCTACACATGGCCAGATTTCATTGTTTCTCATTGCCATGTAGTATTCCATGGTATACATAAACCACATCTTCTTGATCCATTCATCTGTTGATGAACACTTAGGCTCTTTCCATGTTTTAGCTATTGTGGAGAGTGCTGCTATGAACATTGGGGTACATGTGCTCCTATGCATCAGCATTTCTGTATCCCTTGGGTAAATTCCTAGCAGTGCTATTGCTGGGTCATAGGGGGGTTCTATTGTTAGTTTTTTGAGGAACCTCCACATTGTTTTCCAGAGGGGCTGCACCAGTTTACATTCCTACCAACAGTGCAGGAGGGTGCCCGTTCCTCCACATATTCGCCAGCATCTAGAGTTCTCTGATGTGCTCATTTTAGCCACTCTGACTGGCGTGAGGTGGTATCTCAGTGTGGTTTTGATTTGTATTTCCCTGATGAGGAGCGATGCTGAGCATCGTTTTCATGTGTCTGTTGGCCATCTGGATGTCCTCTTTGGAGAAGTGTCTGTTCATATCTTCTGCCCATTTCTTCACTGGGTTGTTTGTTTTTCGGGCATGTAGTTTGGTGAGTTCCTTGTAGATTCTGGATATCAACCCTTTATCTGATATGTCATTTGCAACTATCTTTTCCCATTCCATTGGTTGCCTATTAATTTTCTGGGTTGTTTCCTTGGCTGTGCAGAAGCTACCAAACATTTAAAGAAGAAATAATATAGAGCTTTTCTTCAGAAGCTGTAAGGAAGTAGGGAATATTTTTCAATTTATTATATGAGATCAGAATTATCTTGAGACCAAACCCAGAGAAAAGAAAATAAACTACAGAAAAGTATCTATCATGAAAATAAATGAAAAAATCCTTACAATACTAGCAAATAGAATCAAATAATTTATTGAAAGTACTATACACTATGACCTATTAGAATTTATCTCAGTGATGCAAAGCTGATTTAACATCTGCAAATAAATGTACTACAACCATATTAAATGAATAAATCAAAATTGGGAATTTTTTTCTGTAATAGGCAAAATAGTAAATATTTTAGACACTGGTCCATGGGACAGCTGTTGAAACTACTCAGTTTTGCTGAAGAGAGTAAACAAATGGTCATGACTGTGTCCCACTGAATATTTATTTACAAAAATATTGATGGAAAGGTTGTGGGCTGGACTTGACTTGTGAACTGTATTTGCCAACCTTTGAAATAAAGAGGAAAACCACATGATCATCTCAATAGACAGAAAAAGCATTTATCAACATCCAATAACTTGCTGACAACCAGTTAGGAATAGAAGACTCTGTCAACTTGATAAAAAGCCTGCATGAAGACCCATAGTTAACATCTTGCTAACTGATAAGAGACTGAACACCTTCCCCTTAAAATCAGGAACAAGGTAATAATACCCAATCTTACCACTTTCCTTCAACAAAGCACTGCTAGTTCTAGCCCATAAAATACCTCCCTCTGCTTTTCAAAAACAAAGTGATCCATAATGATAAGTAAAACTCTTTATTGTCTAATATCATATTTGTTTATGGAGAACACACCAAATGAAAAATTTTAGTGACATTAGCAAAGTCACAGGATAGAGAACAAAATATAAAAATTAAAACCCCTATCTCACAAAAAGAAGATGAAATGGGACTGGAACAAGGTGCCCAAATGGTACTGGGTTCTTGATCACTCTCCATGTTAATTCAAAAAGCAATAACTTCATGAAAATGAGGTACAAACACCAGAACTCATTAGTGTAGCTGTAGCTGCTGAGACCAGAGGATTCCAAAGCTGAAATAAACAGTGTTAGCAATGAGTACCTATCTGATAAAGCTATGGGTATTTTGAAAACATCAGAAGTTGATTGCGTTAAGCCTTCAGCATGCAGTCAGACCTGAAAGTAAGCATAAAATCTTTCTCATTGGTATGAGATAATCTCTTCCTCTGTGTTCCCTAATTCCTCCCTTCCATCTAATCCAAATTTAGCTGCTTTCAGAAAAAAATGCTAATTAAGGGTAAAGCCAAAATCCCTCTTTCCCCCAAAGAGACCAGAGCCATACACATTCATCTTGAGTAAGCTGAGGAATTTGGGGGAGGTGAGGGACTTAAACATATGGTTCTCTTTGATGTAGACAAATAGGTCACCATCCTGTGTGGTAAGAATGCTGAATTCAACTGATAAAGTTTGGACAAATAGCAGGGTAAGGAAAGTAAGCAAATAAGACTTTGTGGGTAGAGCTTTTTGGGCCAACTTAATGAACTGTTCTTATAGTTTCCAGTGCTAAAATTTTATTTTGTTTTGGCTTATATGCTTTTACTGTGAATGCTCACAAAATGCCAGAGGAGATTCTCCTGATCTGGAAGGGCTACATGAAGAGCAGTATCAGTACCACTGGGACATCACAGTTGTAATGACCCTTTGAGCTATGGGTCTCTGTGACTGATAATTTTTCTTATTTGAGCCTATGGCAAAGGGAGGCTCCCCCGGAGACACTCTTTAATAGATCACTTTTTTGACATGGCCACCGGTTCCATATCTTTTGAATTACCTTCCTACTGGGTTCTG
Organism: Proteles cristata cristata; assembly: GCA_017311185.1. Classification (NCBI taxonomy): domain Eukaryota; kingdom Metazoa; phylum Chordata; class Mammalia; order Carnivora; family Hyaenidae; genus Proteles; species Proteles cristata. The sequence goes on along the minus strand of JAESUZ010003447.1, from coordinate 176,212 downwards.
TTCAAAACAGAATGCCTAACCTATGAAGGTCTTGTGACTCTAGGTCTGATATTCCCAACTGGGGTTAGGCCAATTCAGACTCAATGACTAACAAGACAGGAAGGACCAAAAAAGCCTGTCAGCCAAATGAAAATTCAGGAATACAGTGACGTCTAGTGGAACTTCAGCTTTCTACTAAAAAGTAGTAGTTAGGTATTTGAGGGACACTTTCCAGCCATCCTGCTGGCTGAAGCAGAACTGCCAGCTCAGGAAGCCCTTCGATTCACAGAAGTGAATTCCTGGGCCTGTTTCACTAATGGTTTGGCTAAGCTGAAAACAAATGGTGTCTACTATACTATTGTAGCTGTTCAATCTCAGTACCAGCTATTCAGAATCAAAAAAATGCAAGTGGTCACTTCACTCAGTAGTCAGAACTCAAATTCAGTTTTATAACTCTGGCCAATTCTCCCTTTAATAAAGGTTATTATATTTGATTGACTCATGGGCTGTTGCTTGCTTACCATTTTGTTTCCAACTTGCACAGCTATAGACTGGCAGATTAAAGACAGATCAAACTGTCTGGGTCATTCATACAGTTTGGCCCTAGTAAGGGTCCATTTTCTGATGAGATTTAGTGGAATCAAGCTGCTGATAAAGACCGTGTCACCCATAATGTCTCCACTGTTGTCTGGACTCACTACCCTACAGAATGTGGAAATATACTCACCATTACATTCTGGGTGTAAAATGGAGGGCTCTGTTTCTGATGCAAGGACTACCATTGTGTGAGAAATTTGTGAGCCCCTGCAAAATTTGGCTTATCCCACCTGACTTACCTTTCCAGGACCCCCAGAAAAAACTCTGGGCATCGAGGCTTGGTTTAACTTTCTTGGTTGGTAACACTTCATACACATCACGCAACTTTGCTGGGAGACTTAAGTGCGTGTTCATGAAACTCCATTGGGAGGGGACATTTGAGTATATGTGCTGCTGAAGCGAACACAGGAGGGACATTTGAAATCCTGTGCCTGGTTTCTTTCCATGTGCCTCTTCCCTTTTCTGATTTTGATTGATATCCTTTCACTGTAATAAGCCATAACTTTGAGTAAAATAGTTTTTCTCAGTCCTATGCTCAGATCTAGTAAATCACTGAGCATGAGAGTGATTTGGGGGTCCCCTAGCATAGTCTTCTATCCTCTGCTAGATTTTTCTAACTGTCATTTGATTGTAATTCCCCTTCACTTTACTGGGAAGTCAATAGGAAAGTTTGGCAGATGGCCCCAGCCCTTCTTCTGCCTCCTTGCAAAACACCTGTCAGTACCTCCCACAGTCTTCTACTGTCACTCCTATTGCCATCCCTCAACATTTCATGGGGCAAAGGAATGCCGTTTGACTTGTGGTATGGATGAAACAGAATAGGTTGGACAACGGCATTCATCCCCTTCAAACAATAATTTAAATGAATTATTTTAACTAACTACGTACTATAAGGACTAACAGCTAGCTAAAAGTGTACTGTGGAAGTAATGTCAACCTTATGCCCACAGACTGGTATAGAGCATGTGAGGAGGGCTGCAACAACTGTAAACAACACTTTCTTGGCAGAGACACTTGTGCCCTTGAACTACACTTTTTGTTTGAAAGTCAGGTATTAATTTGCAGACTTCCCCCAAGCATAATCACTTCAGCCTTAGAGGTGGTCACTAGATACCTTCACGTATTTTTTAAAACACAGCAATAGTAGATCATTCAATATTCAGAGAACTGTAGAGACCTCCCAGTGACAAAACAGACTCACTACTTATGCAGACCCTGTGGTCATGTACTTCTACAGAGATTCATTCAATTAGAAAAAGTGGTCCAGATTTATTTCTGACTTTAGCGTAAGCGAACAATAATACCACCTCAGTTCTAGGAAGCATTCACATGTGACTCAGCCCACTGAATAGGGCTCTTCTGGATGATTGAATTGCCCAATATTTCCTTCCTTCAGTCTAAGGCAGAATCACTATATCCTGTTTACCTGTATTAATTTTTGGAGCAAGGGTAATATCACCGTAAAATCTTAAGGAAATGTCACCTGACTTTTGAAGGTGAGCTGTGATGGTTTAAGGAAGCTGTTAAACTGGCTTATTTTGGGTCCCCAGACCATGGATGAGATCAACACTGCAGGTTAACCTCATCTTGCTGATCATTGTCCTGTTGACTGTAAACTTAATTAATTGTTATATGAGAGAAATTGAATAGATATATTCCCAAGCCTCTGCTGTCCAGATTAATCAGAGTGGGCCAGCAGAATGGTATAATCATGTAAAATTTCATCAGAAGCCAAGAGAGTATAGAAACAAAGGATGAATATTATTAAGAGACAATTCTCCATAGTTTCTTATTTTCCATGCATCTTGCAAGGCAGGTCCTTACTGCTCTTTGTTCTGAATATCTTTTCAATGTTTGTAAAGTTAACAGCTTTGGAAGACAGAGATAGTGTTTCCTACTGAAGAAAAAAAAAGCCTACTTGCCTACCATCTTAAAAGAACTGATTCCTAAAGCTCAGCATTCCTCTCCTGAGAGGATAGACAGGCGTCCTTCTGTGTCCATCTGTCTCATTCCTCTGGAGCAAGGGAAACTGGTGCAAATATGCTGATGTTTATGCTGCCTTTTGTGCCATGAGTACGAAAGACTTTTATCTCTGACCCAAGACTCTTGTGTCTTCTACCAGCATCCTTGAATATGTGACTAGCTAATTTGTTAGCCTGTAAATAGGATAAAATATCACAGTAACAACATCCAGAGTAAGGGTGCTTTTGCTTGGGCTTCTCCAAAATATACCCTCCTTGGCTATCATTAAAAACAAACAAACAAACAACAACAGTAACCAAAAAGCATACCTTAATAGCTCTTGGGAAGCCATTTTGTTAAGTTTGAAAAAACATGAGCTTTAGAATCAGAATCACTTAAAGAGAGCCAGGCTTGCTGCTGGTGAAAGCATAATAACATCCCTAGCATAGGGGTATTGTGGTGATTGAATGTTATGGTACTAATAATCAAGCTCTGATTCAGCACCTGTCCTGCTGAAATCAATCCATGATTTTTTTTTTTGTCTTTTTCTAAGAGTTCTTAAAGATCTCGACACTAAATTGAGAACATATAAAGAAAAGGAGTGCAAATAAAAATATTTTATAGTAGCCATATAAAAGTCATATACTTTAATAAAGACACTGAAAATACCCAGAAATAAAAGTAAAGAAAAATCAGCTGTAATTCCATATATAGAACAAATACCTGTAAATAATTTAATTTATCTTCCTTTTTATATAGTTACAAAGACCAGATTTTTAGAAAATAAAGTATATACAATTATGTATTCTAAAAAAGAACATTTTGATAGTGATTTCAGTGAGTTTATTTTCAAGAAAGAAACTACATTAATATCACAAAGCCGGAAAGCTTGGCTGTTTAATTTTTGTTAAATCCACCAGTCAGGAACATAAATGAGACTTTCATAGAAACTTTTCTTTAGCCCAACCATCTGGACACTTGCTGTATTTTGATTAAAGGCAAAAAACCCATTTGACAAAAACCTATAATATAGTTAAATTTCAGGCCTCCACAGAGAGAAAACCAGAGATAAAATAATACATAAAAAGTCTGAAAAAAAATCGTTGCATCAAAAAAAATTCCATTAATTATAGTAATTATCTATGATTGGAACTTTTAAAACATCTGCAGTGAAACAAGTGGCTAGGCTTAAACATGCTCATTTCATTTTTCAATCACTTAAATGTAACTATTGTTAAGGAATTAGTTGGAAGTCATTAAGAAAGTAACTTTCAAAAAACCAATTCTGGCATATGACAGAGACAAAATTGAAGGGAAATGTGCTCAAACATTATGATTTCAGTCATTACATATAAATTAGAATAATAATGAAGAAACTCCAATTGACAATTGACTTCAATTACACATCTTTATTTAGGTATTAAGATCATTAATTCTATTAACTAATTAAAACATGCAGTAATGCAATTGCGATGAGTGCTTATTCAATGAAGACAAGGGCCATTTATTCATTTAACAAACATTTTGTCAGGTATCTACTAAATGCATGGCCATGAGGTTGTCATAGGTACAGAGGAAATGAGGCAATGCTTCCACTTCTAATGACCCATTTGAATAACCAGGTGTCTAAACGTAGGAATCCCTTTAAAACTGGAAGTACATATTATTGAAACATCTTAAGAAGTAGGTATCATGTAAACATTTTTTTGGTGAAAATATAAAATCATAAGTAAAATCTTGACAATTTCCAAATATATTATTAAAAGAATGAGCAAAACAATATATTTGATCTCAATTTGTAAACCAAAGAATGTTAAATAGATACACTAGGAAGGGTATTCTATATTTGGACAGACGGGCTGCTGGTAATCCTTGTGCTTTTTGGATTTCCAGAATTTTAGCAAAAGCCAGTGTTTATGTTAGCATCTAAAGCAGTTATATCTAAAAGGGAAAAGTTATATCTAAAAGGGAAAAGGAAATACAATAATATAATTAATGCTAATATATGAGTATGGTTAGGACAGCAAGACTCAAATGGGATGACCTAGAGTTTGGTTTGAGACCATTCATCAGTTCTTTGATCCTGAACATAGGTTTTGAGCCTATTTTCCATACTTGTCTTTGATGGATTTGGACTGGGTGAACTTTGTAATCTTTTCAATTTCTAAGAAAACAGTTATTATTCTTTTTTTTTATCCTTGGCTATTTATTTACTTATTTATTTTTTTTTTCAAATGGTTTATTGTCAAATTAGTTTCCACATAACACCCAGTGCTCATCCCCACAAGTGTCCTCCTCCATGCCCATCCCTCCTCCCCCCACATCCATCAGTCCTCAGTTTTTGTCAGCATTCAAGAGTCTCTCATGGTTTGCCTCTCTCCCTTTCCCCCACCATTTCCGCCCTTCTTCTCCCCCTTGGTCCTCTGTTAAGTTCCTCCTAATCCTCCTATACGTGCACACATATGATATTTGTCCTTCTCTGCCTGACTTATTTCGCTCAGCATAACACCCTCAAGGTCCATCCATGTTGCTACACATGGCCAGATTTCATTGTTTCTCATTGCCATGTAGTATTCCATAGGATAGATAAACCATGTCTTCTTGATCCATTCGTCCATTGATGGACACTTAGGCCCTTTCCATGTTTTAGCTATTGTTGAGAGTTATTATTCTTAAAGTAGCTAAGAGTCATATAGTGCCAGGTTCTTTTTAAAGTGTATATGTATACTTTCACACAACTACTCATTCTTTATGCTAACAATACATCAGAGTTCCTAATGTTTTCGCCATTTTAGAGGTGATAGAAATTCAAGCTACAACATAAGGAAGATAAACTTTAGAATCAGGTAGTCTAGATTTAGGATCCATAATCTTTTTTTTTTTTTTAATGTTTTATTTATTTCTAGGAGAGAGAGCGTGAGTAGGGGAGGGTCAGAGAGAGAGGGAGTCACAGACTGAAACAGGCTCCAGGCTCCGAGCTGGCAGTCAGCACAGAGCCCGAACGGGGCTCGAACCCACAAACCTCTAGATCATGACCTAAGCGAAAGTCGGAAAGTCGGACGCTTAACCGACTAAGCCACCCAGGCGCCCCTTAGGATCCATAATCTTAACTCCTACCTCGTAATTTTTCAATGTTTAATATTTCTTCTTCACTAATATATTGATTAAAATACTTATAATTCTAATAATAATGTTAGGCTTAATATTCTAATATTATTAGAATATTATTATATTCTAATAATAATGTTAGGCATATAATTCTAAAAATATGTTAGGTTTCTCCAGAGAAATATCAAGAGAGAGAAAGAGACAGAGTTTGGTTGAATGATTTTAAAAAATTGACTTACACAGTTATGGAGGCTGGCAAATCCAAAATCTTCAGTTCACGTCTGAAGGATGTCAGGCTAGAGATCAAGGAGAGACAATGTAGCAACTGAAGTCTGAAAACTGTCTACTATTACAATGTTCTTTTGCCCAGGGGACGTCAATCTTTGGGTTCTTCAGGTCTTCAGCTGATTAGGTGAGGCTTACCTGAATTATGGAGGGTAATCTGCTTCATTCAACGTCCATTGATTTAAATATTCCTCTCATCCAAAAACACCCTCACAGAATCATCCAGAATGTTTTACCACATATCTGGCCCAGGCAAGATGCACATGAAGTTAACCATCACAATGACTAAGCACCAGATCACTTTGGTCTTTGATCAGATTTCACAGTAGAGATATGTTGGCACTCTGAAATAGGCTTTACACAATTACCTTTCAACCTCCAGGACTTACACTTATTACAATAGCTTCATATGTTCTCTTGCTTATATATATAAATGAACCAAATGGGTTTAGATCTAGGTACCTCAATTTACTAATAGAGTTATTCCTAAAGATCTGTGCATACATTGAATTGTATCACATGATTCCGCATGTAATGTCAGACGCAGCTCTCTGTATTTTGTATTGCTATTCAATTAGATGTGGCTCTCAGACTTTCAAACTTAAGTTCTTAATCCTTTATATTTCCATTTATTTATATTAAATAGTGAATAAATCTGAATAAACAATTAAGAATACTAGAGCAACTTACCAATTTCACTGAAATATGTTAAAAGTGATTTACTTTGGTAAATCGAAAGATATGAGTAAAATATACAACCCCATAGTAACTTAATGGCTGACAGGAATCGAAGTTTACTTTCATAGGCGAAATGAAAGGAGAACTTTTGTTTTTTAATCACAGCTTTCATATAAGATATTTAGCATTTTAAATTATTAGGTTTTGAAGGTATGTTTGTCTTGATTGATTTATTTACTCATCGATAAAATACTGAGAGGACACTGTGGGTCAAGAACTGTTCCAGATGCTGAGAATACCATCAGGAGAAAAAAATACTCCCTCCTCCCACAAAAACAGCAAGTTGATAAAACTTATATATAATCATAAAGAATAAATACATATGTAAAATATATAGAATTTTTTAAAAATTTATTTCAAGTTAGTTACTATACAGTGAAGTCTTGGCTTCACGAGTAGAACCCAGTGATCCATCTCTTACATATGACACCCAGTGCTCATCCCAAAATGTGCCCTCCCCCATTTAACCCATCCCTCCACCCACCTCCCCTCCAGCAACCCTCAGCTTATTTTCTACATTAAACAGTCTCTTGCCTCCCTCTCTGTTTTCATCTTATTTTTCCTTGCTTTCCCCTATGTGCATCTGTTGTGTTTTTCAAATTCCACATAGTGAAATCATATGATATCTGTCTTTCTCTGACTGGCTTATTTTGCTTAGGTCATAATAGACTCTAGTTCTATGCATGTTGTTACAAACAGCAAGATTTCATTCTTTTTCATTGCCGAGTAGTATTGCCTTGTGAGTGTGTGTGTGTGTGTGTGTGTGTGTGTGTGTGTGTGTGTGTGTGTATGCTATAAACACTAGGGTGGATATGCTACTTTGAATCAGCATTTTTGTATTCTTTGGATAAGTGCCTAGTAGAGCAATTGTTGGGTCATAGGATGTTTTTAACAATTGCTATACAAAAATAAAACAGAAAAGAGATCCCCACAAAGGCACAAAAGTACAGTTATAAGTAGAGAGGGATCAACGGACTCGATAAGAAAGCAGCCTTTCTAAGTAGTGGAAGGTACAGATAAAAAGGTCCTAACACATGAGTGTCCCCTGCGGTTTCTAGGAAGGTCCAGTTGACACATGTGGCTGTGGAGCAGCCTAAGTAAGAGTGGGAGAGGAGCAGAGATGAGGGATGAGGTTAGAAGGGCAATGAAGCATTGAGTTTGAGTCTGAGGAGCATATGTCATCTTGTTAGAGACACTGGCCTTTACTCTGAGAAATAGGAGATACTACCTACCGGCAAGTCTTGAATAGAGAAGAGAGATGTCAACTGACTGCAATTTTGATAATCTCACCTGAGCCAAAAGGAAATGAGTTAAGAGAATACTACAGTAACTCAGGGCCAGATAGAACATGACAGTGGGTCAGATGAGGATGGGTGAAGTGGGTGAAGAAAATAGTCTCCTTTATGACTACCTTCTGAAGATGGTATTTGCCAAGAGAGAGTGAAGAAATCAAGAATTGCTATATCCAATATGAGTGGAGGCAAAGAAAGACTGTGAGAAGAATAAGTTCCAGATTTTTTTCCTTTTAACCAACACTTGTAAACACAATGGTAAAATGAATAAAAACATGTAACTTCTCCTGCCATGCTTCACACAGCTTGTAAGGACAAGCAGTCAAAGTTCCTGAATCAATAATTGTTTTGATTATACCGTTCCAGAGAAACAATGTATAAAAACATATTCCAGTGCAATTTCTTTGTAATCTGTTCCTCCTGTCCCATCAAGTGTGACAGTGTATTATTATATATTGACAGAAAACATCAATATGGATGATGCTAGACAGTGGGAGGAAAGCATTTTGCTGTGCTGGTTTTGTCTTCATAATAACAGCATTGATCTGTATTTCAGCTTCCCTGTTGTCGGCAGCTCACAGTTAATTTGCCCATGTCTACATTGGTATGAGCAGTAATATAGTGACGTCACATGGGATCTGTAATTCATAGGAATGGCTCTGCAGCCTAATGGCTTTTGTCAATTGTGAATTAATTATTAATCTGATTTGTCCTGTTTGTTCAGATTTCTGCAAATGTTAATAAATCAGAGTCTGATCAAACTTTTAGTAGAATTGGTGTGATGATAGCAACCATTTTTTTAATTTGCTTGCTTTCCTCTTGCTCGATTAAATAAATTATTCTGGTACTTTTATGGCTTTGGGGTTGCCATTTTCCCAATTTTACAATTATGTATTCAAAATGAATCATCTGCTTTGTGCATTTCATATTTTATATTCTGGTTTGTTCTACATCCTGGCATTATTCTTTCAATGGCATTCTTCCTTCAAAGGCATGAAGGCTTTCATCCCATATTTAGTTCACCAAATCATGGCAGCGGCTGAGGAAAGGGCTTTGGAAGTTGAGTAGTTCCAAGTTAATTAATAGTTAAAAACTTAGACAAGTCACTCTAAAGAGCATCAAATTCTTTATCTTGTCATCGACTTTAAAATTCTTCACAGGCTTATCACGAGCACTTAACAAGACAATGTATATAGAACTCCTTAGTTTCTGCCAATTGCTTTTGTCAGTGTACCTGTTACACTTGGAATAGGAGACAGGATGTATGCCCTTTAAATCAATTTATTTCTCTTCAGAGATGACTAAGGGCATGACTGTCCATTTATACACAGCCTGTTATCAAATTATTAACTGAATTGGTGGAAAATCAGCACAATTCACTAATTGGCAGACTAATGATCGCATTAGAAACCATTATTATACGATTCACCTGATTTGCTCATCTTCTGTAGATAGAACCTATAAAGGGAAGCTGTGCATTAACACGATTTACATTCTCTGGTGAAAAGCTGAGGACCTGTATACCCTGCTGGGTTAGGGTGCTTTGGTTTTTCGTAGAGTATTAGCAGAATTTGAAAGCGGCTACAAGTCTAGAAAGCTGAGAGAGGCACGTAAAATTCCAACACAACTGAAGTATGAACTGGGCTGGCAGAGGCTGTTCAAAAGCCTGGCTTTCCAGTTCATATGCAGGAGTGTGACAAGCAGAAAATTAGGCACCTGGCAGCTACAAGGGTTTCAGGTTTTGTTTTTAGATACGTGGCCAAGATTACTTTCCCATTGCCAAATTGCTACCTTAATTTAAAAGCTGAAAAACACATTAGATTTTTACCACCTAGAAAATCATGTTATCCTTGTTAAAAATGTCTTCATTAGCAAAGGGGGAATTTTTTTTTTTTTTAATCAAAATTACCTTCCATCCGTTTTGTAGGATTTGGACCTTGGGCAATGTCTGACAATACTACTAAAGTGCAGTCATAGTTTGTGGGTTTCTGAAACGTTAATTTTATTGCTGGAAGCCTAGTAGGACAAAGAGTATAACTGAATGGCATGGGGATTGGTGGTGGTAAGTAAAAGTCAAGGGTCTGTTTTTGTTTTGTTTTGTTTTTCATTTCACTTTCAGTGTGGTTTTATGCGGCTTTTTCATTAGACGTGATCCTCAGATTCAACACAAGGTAGAAAAGAAAGCTGTTAGGAGATGGATGAAAACTCTGAGCAAACTATACTTAACTCTAACATCCACTTGAAAGAAAGCACAAAACATAGTGCATTTGAGCTAAACAAAACTCAAGAGGCAAATACGGCACATGTTTTTGCCCCAAGGTAATCAGTCAGAATCTGACGATAGAACATCTGATTATAAAGAAAAAGAAAATTAGTGACAAAGGAATCTCAGCAGCGTGTCTTACTGACTCTTAACAAAGGCATCCCTGGAAGAAAATGAGCTTAGAGCCCAATTTCTGAAAAAAGGGTTTTTTCTGTCCTTTTTGTTATATTTTCAAGTTTGTTAGGCTGAACAATTGCAACATGAATTGGTTAAACAAAGGCAAATATGCTTGGCAACACATTGGGGGCTTTTGAATGTTCCTAATTAGTACTGTTGTTCCCTATCCATCCAACATATTGTTGCCTGTGTGATGTTATGTAAAATTTGTCCTCGTAGTGCCCTTTCTACGCTACACTCCTGTTCCTATTCAACTTGCCCAACCCATTCTATCTACTGCCCCAGAGTTGTTAACTCTGCCCTCCATCACTGGCTGGGTTCTTTTTATATTTTATTTATTTTTTTAAAGTTTTTATTTATTTCTGAGAGAGAAAGAGAGAGAGAGAGAACAGGGGAGGGTCAGAGAGAGAGGGAGAAACAGAATCAGAAACAGGTTCCAGGCTCTGAGCTGGCTGTGAGCATAGAGCCCAACACGGGGCTCAAACCCATGAACTGTGAGATCATGATCTGAGCCGAAGTCAGATGCTTAACTGACTGAGCCACCCAGGTGCCCCTCATTGGTCGGGTTCTTAAGCCTATTGTACCGACTTAGGGAGCATGTAACAGCTTTGGTTCCTACACAAGTCATTTTCCCAAACTTCCCTTTCCTTTCTAAATTTCTTCCAGTGCAAATCAAATACAGGATGCCAGTTTGGGATTCCAGAGCAAATTAAAAGGGGCCTTGGGGATCTCTAAAGATACAGGTAACAAGTTACAGCTCTCTCCTAGCCCCACTTTGGCGTCCTTTTCATAATGACTTCTCTTTTGATTTCCTCTCTAAGATTCTACTCATGCTAATTATCACAGTCGACTTTCAAACCTGGAGATCTTCCAGAAATGCAGAAGCATGGGAAAGAACCTGTTACCCACCTTTGTCCTATTACCTACATAAAAGCAAATAATCTTAGCACATTACTCAGGATCCTTGCTGCTTTGTCCCAAATCTCACTTTCAAATCTCATTACTTTCCCCTTCCACAGAGCTCCCTAAAGGTCTTCCCTTCCATATGATTGTATATTATTGTGAAACATTGTTTCTTTCCTTAAGCTCTTCCGGTAGATGTTCCTTTTCTACTGTTTCTTATCCAGCAAACGACTACTTACCTTTTAAGAGCTCAACTTTAGTATTACCTCCTCCATGAAGTCTTTCCCCCTCTATGAAGTCTTGCCCTTCCTTATAAAAATAATTCCTACTCTCCCCAAAACGTCATAGTACTTTGAACAGCACTGACAGAGCCTATAGGATCCAGAAGATGGTCGAATCACTCTGAATGAGGTTATTCTGGAACATACTGGCAATAAAGCATCTTGGATTTTGATTCTACATACCCTTCCTACACTGCAAAACATGGCCCAAGAGAAGACAGCCCAATGCACTTTACCGAAAACATATGTGTGACTTTACTTCCCAAAGAAAGAGGTTGAGAGATTAAATAATTTCCAATGTAAAGACAGTATCTTTTACATGGCTAATGAAGGAAAATAGATTTTATTATACCCTACAGACATTTCTGTAATATGCTGTCTTCTTGTCAGGAATTGGAAAAAATGACTTTGGCAAGAAAGTTTTCAAAGTCATTACAATATATGGAACAGAAGGGATAAACTTAAGGAAGAAATGTCTACCTGCATTAGCATATTATTAATGACTGTGTTTTAATCCAGTTCTGAAAACCTGTTTGAAATTAACTTGATATTAAGGCCAAAGAAGCATTCGAATCATGGGAGACCTACTTCTTAAATGAAATGATTGAGTGCAACTTTCATTTAATCAGGGGTGGGAGTGATGCTTTCCTGTCGTTTTCCCTATCCTTCTTAAGAACAAAGTATTAAATGACTAAGAAAAAAATCTGAAACTAGGCAAAAGGCACAAAACATAGACTTTCATACAATTTGTGCTACAAGGAAGAATGGTTGACTTCAGAAATGGGTGGAGAAGTACTATCTCAATAGGACTCTTAGGGAAGAGGGAGGAGGCTTTCAGCAATCTGTAATATATACTGCTCAATATTGGCCATATCTTGGTTGAATTAGCAGTGAGAAAGATTAAGGAAATAAAATGGGGCCGAAAAGTCAGCTATGGGCCACCTCACCCTAAGACAAACTGTATAGAAAGCCTACTCAGAGATAAGACTTCTTCTATCAGACAGACCTTAAATTCTCCAGAATTGGTCATAATCCATCTCTTTTGAGTGTTCACATGGGACTAGCTTTTGGAAAATGAGGAAGATGGAGACAGGAAAATTGAGATGGAGGCTGATCGTTACTCTTTCAGTCAACACATACAGAAGAACTGTACAGGACTGTAGAGGAATAAGTGAATGTACTAAGACTATCAATGGGCAGATTTGGATTCCACAGATGATTTTAGAAAAAAACTGGTGGGCTTATTTCACCACCAGTACACTGGTCTAAAACATAACAGGAAGGAGGAGTACCTAGGTCCATAAGATAACTACCACCTCTACACTGAACTTTTTTCTTTTTCGGTCACAAAAGAATTGAACAAAGAATAAAAATTCTTTCCCCCATAAGAAGTGTCTTCCTTCTGGAAAAATTGTGGTGGGACCAATAAGTGAGCTGTCTAAGATGATACTGGGTAAACTCCTGACACATGAGTAAATTCTGGTATCTTAATTCTGAGTTAATTTTCCTTTTTTTCTATAGGACCCTCAAATTCCCTCGTTTGTTTATGACCTTTATTTAAAAAAATATTTTTATTTATTTCTAGGAGAGAGAGAGAGAGGGGCAGCGTGAGCAGGGGAGGGTCAGAGTGAGAGGGAGATACAGACTCTGAAATCTAAAATAAATCCATATATATATATATGAGGTCAAGGAGGTTGTTTCTTGCTTTCTCCTCTTGGGTTTTGATGGTTTTCTGCCTCACATTCAGGTCCTTTATCCATTTTGAGTTTATTTTTGTGCATGATGTGAGAAAATGATCTAGTTTCATTTTTCTTCATGTTGCTGTCCAATTCTCCCAGCACCATCTGTTAAAGAGGATGTCTTTTTTTCCATTGGATGCTCTTCTGTGCTTTGTCAAAGGTTAGTAGGCCATACATTTGTGGGTCCAATTCTGAGTTCTCTATTTTTTCTATTGGTCTCTGTGTCTGTTTTTGTGCCAATAACATCCTGTCTTGGTGATTACAACTTTGTAGTAGAGGCTAAAGTCAAAGATGGTGATGTCTCCCGTTTTGGTTTTCTTCTTCAATATTTGGCTATTCGGGGTCTTTTGTGGTTCCATACAAATTTTAGGATAGCTTGTTCTAATTTTGAGAAGAATGCTGGTGCAATTTTGATTGGGGTTGCATTGAATGTGTAGATTGCTTTGGGTAGTAATGACATTTTACCAATATTTATTCTTCCGACCCATGAGCATGGAATGTTTTTCCATTTCTTTGTGTCTTCTGCAATTTCCTTCATAAGTTTTCTATAGTTTTCACCATACAGATCTCCTATATCTTTGGTTAGGTTTATTCCTAGCTATTTTATGGTTCCTTGTGCAATTGTGAATGGGATCAGTTTCTTGATTTCTCTTTCTGTTGGTTTATTATTGGTGTATAAAAAAATGCGACCGATTTCTGTATGTTAATTTTGTATCCTGCAACATTGCTGAATTCATGGAGCAGTTCTAGCAGGCTTCTGGTGGAGTCTGTCAGGTTTTCTATGTAGAGTATCATGTCGCCTGTGAAAACTGAAAGTTTGACTTCTTCTTTACCAATTCTGATGTCTTTTATTTCCTTTTGTGGTCTGATGGCTGATGCTAGGACTTCCAGCACTATGTTAAACAACAGTGGTGAGAGTGGACATCCCTGTCTTGTTCCTGATCTCAGAGGGAAAGCTCTCAGTTTTCTCTATTGAGGATGATGTTAGCTGAGGGCTTTTCATAGATGGCTTTTATGATGTTTAGGTAAGTTCCCTGTATCCCAACTTTCTCAAGAGCCTTTATTAAGAAGGGATGCTGTATCTTTTTGTCAAATGCTTTTTCTGCATCTATTGACAGGATCATATGGTTTTTATCTTTTCTTTTGTTAATGTAATGTATCACATTCATTGATATGCGAATATTGAACCAGCCCTGTAACCCAGGAATGAATCCCACTTGATCTTGGTGGATAATTCTTTTCATTGCTGTTGGATTCGATTTGCAATTATCTTGAGGATTTTTGCATCCGTATTTATTAAGGATATTGACCTGTAGCTCTCTTTTATTGCTGGTCTCTGTCTGGCTTGGGAATCAAAGTGATGCTGGCTTCGTAAAATGAGTCTGGACGTTTTCCTTCGATTTCTATTTTATGGAATAGCTGGAGAAGAATGGGTATTAATTCTGTTTTAAATGTCTGGAAGAATTTAGGAAGCCACCAGGCTCAGGGCTCTTATTTGTTTGGAGATTTTTGAGAACTGATTAGATTTTGTCATTAGTCATGGGTCTGTTCAGATTTTCTATCTCTTTCTGTGTGAATTTTGGTAGTGACTGTGTGTTTAGGAATTTGTCCATTTCTTCTAAGTTGTCCAGTTTGTTGGCATATAATTTTTCATAGTATTCCCTGATCATTTCTTGTATTTCTGAGGGGTTGGTGGTAATAATTCCTTTTTCACTCATGATTATGTCTATTTTAGTGCTCTCTCTTTTCTTTTTAAGAAGCCTGGCCAGAGGTTTGTCAATTTTGTTTATCTTTTCAAAAAGCCAGCTCTTGGTTTTTGTTGATCTGGTCAACTTTGATTTTGGTTTCTGTATTGCTTATTTCTGTCCTGAAATTATTTCTCTTCTGCTTCTGGGTTTGGGGTGCTCCTGTTGCTCTCCCTCTAGTTCCTTTAGGTGCACTGTTAGATTTTGTACTTGTGCTTTTTCTAATTTCTTGAAATAGGCGTGGATTGCAATTTACTTTCCTCTTAGGACTGCCTTTGCCACATCCCATTGATTTCAGATTGTTGTATTTTCATTTGTTTCCATATATTTTAAAATTTCTTCTCTAATTGCCTGATTGGCCCATTCGTTCTTTAGTAGGGTGTTCTTTAATCCATGTGTTTGGAGGTTTTCCAGACTTCTTCCTGTGATTGATTCCACGTTTCATAGCATTGTGATCTGAAAGTATGCACCTTATGATCTCAATTCTTTTATATTTATTGAGAGCTGCTTTATGTCCCAGTATGTGATCTATCTTGGAGAATGTGCCATGCGTACTTGAGAAGAGAGTGAAGTACCTGTCCTCAGGATATAGAGTTCTAAATATATCTATCAGATCCATCTGGTCCAATGTGTCTTTCAAGTCCATTATTTCTTTAGTGATTTTCTGTCTGGTTGATCTATCTCTTGCTGTAAGCGGAGTATTAAAGTCCCCTGCTATTAGCACATTCTTATCCATAAGAATGTCTGTTTGTGATTAGTTGTTTTAAATATTTAGGTGCTCCGATATTTGGTGCATAGACATTTATAATTGTTAGCTCTTCCTGATAGATAGACCCTGTAATTAGTATATAATGCCCTTCTTCATTCCTTGTTACTGCCTTTACTAACGTCCAGGTTTTCTGATAGAATTATAGCTACTCCAGCTTTCTTTTGACTTCCAGTAGCATGATAGATATTTCTCCATCCCTTTACCTTCAATCTGCAGGTGTCCTCCCATCTAAAATGAGCTTCTTGTAGACAGCAAATAGATGGATTTTGTTTTTTATCCATTCTGCTACCCTGTGTCTTTTGATTGGGGCATTTAGTCCATTTACATTCAGTATTATTATTGAAAATTATGGGTTTAGAGTCATCGAGTCCTTTGTGGGATTCATGCTTGTGGTGGTGTCTCTGGTATCTTGCGTTCCTTGCAACATTTCCCTCCTAGAGTCCCCCTCAGGATTTCTTGTAGGGCTGGTGTAGTGGTGACGAATTCTTTCAATTTTTGTTTATTTGGAAAGACTTTTATCTCTCTTTCTATTCTGAATGACAGGCTTGCTGGGTAGAGGATTCTTGGCTGCATATTTTTTCTGTTCATCACATTGAAGACTTCCTGCCATTCCTTTCTGGCCTGCCAAGTTTCAGTAGATAGGTCTGTCACCACTCTGATAGGTTTCCCTTTTTATTTTAGGGCCCTTTTATCCCTAGCTGCTTTCAGAATTCTCTTTTTGTCCTTATATTTTGCCAGTTTCACTATGATATGTCGTGGAGAAGATCAATTCAAGTTACGTCTGAGGGGAGTTGTCTGTGCCTCTTGGATTTCAACGTCTGTTTCCTTCCCCTGAATGGGGAAGTTCTCTGCTACAATTTGTTCCAGAACTCCTTCAGCACCTTTCCCTCTTTTTTTCTTCCGGAATTCCTATGATACGGATATTGTTCCGTTTGATTGTATCGCTGAGCTCTCGAACTCTCTTTTTGTGTTCCTGGTACAGTTTATCTCTCTTTTTCTCTGCTTCCTCTTTTTCTATAATTGTGTCTTCTAAATCACTTATTCTCCCTTCTGCCTCTTCAATCCATGCATTGGACACTTCCATTTTAATATGCATTTCATTTATAGCATTTTTTAATTCATCACTATTTTTAAGCTCCATAGACTTTGTAGCAATAGTTTCTCTGATATCTTCCATGCTTTTTTCAAGCCCGGTGATTAATTTTTTGACTGTTGTTCCAAATTATTGTTCAGTTATTTTGCTTATATCTGTTTTGAGCATTACTTTAGCTGTCAATTCTTCCTGGAATTTCTTTGGAGGAGAGTTCTTCCCTTTTATCATTTTGGTTAGCTTTCTATCTCTTGTTAATTTTAAAAGCTTGTTATGCACTCTGCCTCTGTGGGTGCTGCTGTATTGAAGAGGGCTCTTTGACTGTCCAGAACCTGTCCATTCAGGAAGTGTTCTTCGAATGGTGTCTCTTGATTTCTTTTGTTGAGACTTTGGTTATTTTGTTTCCCTACTCGTAGCGGTATTTGTGACTCTCCACCCTGTGTACTTTGGCTTGTTTCTTGAGGTAGCCCTCTAAAAGAAAACAGACAGACAACCACACAGGAACAATGGTACACAAATGCACAGACAAATCGAACAAACACACAAATTGAATGGGAAAAAGAAAAAGAAAAAAAGGAAGGGCAAAAAACAAAACAATACAAAAAAGAAAAAAAAGAGGGAAGACAAATAATAAAAATTAAAATTAATAAAAAATTGAAAAAAGAAGAAAAGAAGAAAGAAAAAAACCCAAAAGACAAAGGACAGCCTAAAGGCATAAAACCAGATTTCCCAGCTACAAATAAAGAGCCAGGTGTATGCAGTGCTGATGGATGAGCATATACAAAAAGAGAGATGACAGGGTGGGGAGGAAGCAAAATTGGAAATGAAATGACCAGGCAGAGGGACTAAGAGGCTTGATTCAGAGGGAGAAACTGTAGAATATGTTTAGACCCGATGAGAAAGAAACGAAGATGTTACTCAGAGAAACTATATAGTCTGATTACTCCAGAGAGAGAGAGACATAAAAAGGTAGTGGTTGAGGTGTAGAGTGTACATCTAGAGAATGGATTAAATGTGACTGTTTAAGTAAACCAGTGACCAGAGTGCCCCGACCAGCAGAGTGGAGGGTTAGGAATGAGAAAAGGAAGATTATATCTGAATAGAAATAATTATCTAGGATTAATCATGGCAGTGAATCCATGTTGGTCTTGCCCAAGGCTCAGGTAAAAACAAAAAACAAAAAAACAAAAAAAGCAGCTCTCTAGCAGGGATGGGCATGGTTTGGTGTAGGCAGTTCTGGCCTCCCCTGTGTCCCACCAGCAGCTCCCTGAGGCCCCACCTTGGTGGTTTTGGGGAGAAAAATGGTGTTGCCCAGTCCCTTCTCAACCAATCATTGCAAATCACTCCTTTAGGTCCAGTCTCCCTGTGCTGAGGGTGTAGCCAAAGTGATCTGAGCTTTATGCCCCAGCCCCGCCTTGTTTCCAAGTCCCAGTTCGGGCTTTGTTTATACCACCCAAAACAGTCCCGCAGGTTGTTGCTTCCCTGCTGCCGGGTGGTTGGGGGTGGGGGAAGTGTGGCAGCCTCAGATCTGTGGGTGTCAAGCGGCAGTACAACCTGGGATCCGATGCCTCTGCATCGGCGGGAGCATGTCAGGCGAACTCAGCCTTGGCCCGCCGCCTCGGCGTTCCCGGGTGTCAGTTCCGGGGAAGGCAGCCTCAGGCCCGCGGAGTCCACGCTGCCTCTGAGGACGGTGCCGGAAGCACAGCAAAGCAGTTTGTTCTGGCACCTTCTGGGACCGGGGGCACCTAGTTCAAAACAGCACCCCAGCCAGAACTAAAAAACACTCTTTCCAAGCCAAGGTTTTTCTCTTCTCCAGGGGGATGGTGCTTTGAGCAGTCTCAGCTTCTCTTTCCTTTCCCCTGGACTCGCTGCAGCTCACCTGGTCTCACCATGGCTCATCACTCACCGCAGCTGCCCGCAAGCCGGGTTCCCTCCCTCCCTTCGTATCTCCAGGTCCCATCCCGCTTTTATCTTCCCCAGTTCACACTCAAGCACTTATGAGGTTTCCTTCCCAGTGTATTCTGTCTCTTTCTTTTCCCAAACTCCTGTGGCTCAGTGTCCCACGACTTCAGGCCTTCTCTGTTTGAGAGATGGGTGCAGCAGAATGCACGGAGCTCTCTACTTTTCTGCCATCTTGCCCCCCCTCCTATCTTTTTTTTTTAAACGTTTATTTATTAATTTTGAGAGAGACATAGACAGCAGAAGCAGGAGAGGGAAAAGGAGAGAGAGGGAGAAGAGAATCCCAAGAAGGCTCTGTGCTACCAGTGCAGAGCCCGACACAGGGCTCGAACTTATGAAACTGAGATTATGACATGAGACGAAATCAAGAGTCAGACGCTTAACTGAGCCACCCAGGCGTCCCACAGATGTTCTTTATTTAAATTTTACATTAATCTTTCAAGTCCATATTCATAAGCTTATCAAGTTAGATGCTAGTCTTCCTTTTACATTTCTGTTAATTTATTTTCATTCTAGTTTAAACGTTTTTATGAGTCAAATCAAATATATTTCAATGTGAGGCAGAGTAGTAACACGTAAGAAACCAGTTAAATATCTACCAACTTTAAACTTTGTAACTTGACACACATCAAATTTGAAAATTAGTATCGAGGTTACCTCATGCTCTTCCCACAAATAACCCCTCTCGTCAGTCTATGTGATATGCTTCACATATGCCTTGTATACTCCCAGACCTCTGCTTTGGCTAATGCCATTCCTTCGACTCCCTTTTTGGGACTGCACTTATCTTTTGAACCCCTGCTCTAATGTCACTATTTTTATGAATTTCTGACTCTCACAACTGAAATTATTCCTTCCTTCTAAGGTTGCCTAAACAGCTTTCATTATACTTCTTAATGTTCTTAATGCGGATCTTATAACTCTTTTATCCTGTTGATATTTATCGTGCAGTTTTCCTTATAAAAATAAAATGCTCCAGATGAGCAGACACTGTGTGATTTGCAGAATGTAAAAACTCTGGAGGTTGGAATTAATAAATGGATAAATGAATCAAGGACTCAATAGGAGGGTATTTTTAATAGTTGTCTCTTAGTTGAAAATACATGTACTATGTTGGTAAAGTAATTTTTGGAAAAAAATCTAGGAGAAGTTTCAGCAGAGCACTCAGACATTTGAATAGGTAGAACCACTGCCTGTGTTCTCCAGAGAAAAGTCCTTTATTAAACACTAATAAAATTCTCCTCCTTTCTGCATTAAAATTCCAAACATAAAAAAAGGATATCAAATAATATTTGCTCAATTCACATATATTTGTGCATTCTTATTGTGTATGCAAGAGTCTCCTTATCCATAATTATCAATACTTAAAAACATTTAATCATAAAATTTGAGAACATTAAGAGTTTTATTTTGTTTTATACATTTATATATCTTCAGCATTAATAATGTTTTTATATTTTGCACATATAAACAACCATGCACAGATTTTTTTAAAGCTGAGGTACAAAATGCTTTGCTTGAATTTTTAAAATATTTGTTCTCCCTAAATTAAAATATGGTTGAGATTAGTCAAGCAACGATATTTTGTACACTTTGGGAAACATAGGCCTTTAACTTAATAAGAATATCCTTCCTTTATTTTGAACAAATGATTCTAAAAGCAGCTGGAGACTACATAGCCCAGAATATCTACATGAATTGCGTCGAAAATTTACAAAAAAAGTTTCATTTGCATTGGTTTTGTCCCAGTCGCGTCAGTTCCTAATTCACACGACTGTCTAAAGCATATTACCGAGTGCCTTGACTTAAGAAAGTGCAAAATTTAAAGTTTTGGCAAGGCTAGCATAGACATGGATAACTTTAGGATGTTATTGAAAGTCTTTTAAAAGTCTTTAACATTTACAGAAATGTCTCACTTTGCACTAATATAACCCATTTTCATTCTATAAATGGTTCAAATGGTTTTAGTCCCACACTGAATGTCCCTTTAGGAAGGCTGCTGGCCTCTCAAAGGCAGTATACATAATGAAAAAGAAATTTAAATGACTTTTTTCCAGAAGTGTGAAACAATTTAGTAGTCTCTAGAAAATGAATATCAATGGGCAGCTTGGTAGTCATATGAAACTTGTTAAAATTTGGTCAGCTTATGGCTCCCTGAAACTCTCCCTGTAAAGGGCACTCATATTTGTTTTTAGAATGTCTTTTTTCCCCTTTAAAATGGTAAAAATTCTCAATCTTATATTGCCTATTTTGATATTTATATTGACTAGCTTGTCAAAGTTCCTAATTCATTAGTGTGCCTAGACTACTGTTGAAGAATCAAGTTTGGGAATGTTTAAGGAACTAAAATAAGAATATTCATGATAACACTAATACTAAAAACCTAACTAGGTTAACTCCTAACAGTTAATACCTAAGAATTACCACATACTGAACATTGGCTCTCCGCTGAGTGATAATTTCACATATATTATCTCATTCTATGCTGGTGATCATATGGGAAGATAGTTCTCATTTTCTATTCTTTGCAGATGAAGAAACTGAGGCTCAAGGAAGCTAAGCATCTGGACAAATTAAATGCCAATTAAATGGCAGAAAAGGGACTCAAACTCATGCCAGTAGACTAAGTCACGTGCATATGTCTAGCACACAAATTCGTTTATTGACTTAGTCATTAAAAGTCTGAGTTTCTAAGGATGCTGGGGTGGCTCAGTCAGCTGAGTGTCTGACTCTTGATTCGGCTTAGGTCATGACCTCAGAATCACGGGATAGAGTCTGCATCAAGCTTCTGTGCTGATAGCATGGAGGCTGTTTTAGATTACTCTCTCTCTCTCTCTCTTTCTCCCCCTCTCCCTCTCCCTACCCCTCTTCCTCGCTCCCTTCCTCCCTTTCCCTTTGCCCCTCTATCCTGCTTGCATGTACCATCTTTTTTTTAAGTCTGAATTTCTAATATGTAGCAGGCTGAAAGGACAATAAAAAGACAAAGTTTATGCTTAAGTTCAATGTAGATCAACAAAATGTTATCAGTGTTTACTAGACTAGTTATTGTGTCACATACTAGTGATAATTAGTTAAGTAATTAGAAAGCATGCGTTAAATTCAATAGCATAATACAGAGCACTTTTAGGGAATGAAGGAGCAATGGGAGATAGAAAGACAGTGAAAGGTGTGCATATTGGGTTGGGTTTTAAAGGCTACTGGAAAAGCCGAGGATGGGAGGAACTTCTAAATGGAGCAAGAGTCTGTACAAGATACAGAGATGAGAATGTATGCATATAAACATTGCATACTGCTTAAAGCAATATTTGAGATGAGGCTGGAGAAGTAGACATTACTGCACATTGAGAAAATCGTGTCCAAGTCCATCCAACATATAATGCTATTATATACCTCAGCCTTTGCTCAGGTGTTCGCTTTTTATTTGACTGTCTCTCAAATCCTACAAATTTTTAGCTATTAGAGGCTGAAGAATCTAAGGGTTAAGATTATACACTCTACAATCCCACTAACTGCCTTCAAATACCAATGTCACCATTAATGAGTTGAGTGATCTAGGGACAGTTTTGTTGTTCATCTATCATATGATGTCATTTTTGCATTAAAGTAATTAATAAATGTAATTACATTTTTTAGAACCGCAGCTTCTGCATTAAGTCTAACTATCCCTACAGAATTAATTGCTCACTTCTTTATTTATCACTGCCACATACACATAGTACATACAAAATAAAACATCACATTAATGTTCATTTATGTTTTTATTTGATAGAAAGAGAGGGGATGTGTGTGCACACACCAGGGAGAAGGGCAGAGAGAGGGAGATAGAGGATCCAAAGCAGGCTCTGTCAGTGCAGAGCCGGATATGGGGCTCAAACTCTCACACCGTGAGATCATCACCTGAGCCAAAGTGGAATGCTTAACAGACTAAGCTACCCAGGTGCCCCTAAAATAAAATAATTTAATAAAAGAATGAAGGTATAGTTTTTCAATGTGTAAACACTGAATATTTCAAGGTTTTACATTTTTCTCAAACAATTAAAATCAGCATGTTATCTGGTTATCCCTTTAATACCTTAGACATCGTACAACATATCTCATATAATGTTACATGTACACACACACGTATTCACATAAATAGAATGAAACAGTTAACAAAATCATTTTTTGAACTTTTACAAAGCAGCTAGGGAATTGTAACCAAGGAAATTCTTTTACTTCTTTTGGCAAAAACTGATTATATGTCTCATAAAATGATTTTCATAAAAATAGGAAATACCAGACTTATTGTATGAAATACTTTCCTATGGAAATGTTTTTCATAGTCAAAAGTAAGAAAGTATTATCTATCATTCAACTAACAGATGCAAAATTATACAGAGGAAACAATTCCGAACTGGTCAAAATCTCATTAAAATTGTATGAGGAGAATTATGTATGCCCCATTTACAATTTTTCTTTATAGCAGAATATCAAGTAATCCATGATTTGAGAGCAAACTTTAGTTTTATCCTAGACCTACTTGACCTTGTAAGTGTTTCTTGATTTTAAAGGATGACATTTAATTAAAGCTGCCTTGCTGAAGTACAGTAATTATTGGTGCAGATAAAAGAGATTTACAGAAACCCAAGCCAGTGGATTGGTAAGAGCAACACAGATTTTTCTTAACATCATGATGTATCATTTGCAAATTGTGATGTACTATCTAGCTTTGTATCATTTAAAAGCACATCAAGTTTGCTGGTTGAATTAGCACACACGATTGTGGAAGAGGCATTTCAATTAAGCCAAAGTCAAACAGACTTCAAGAATTTTCTACCTTTATTTGTAACACTGTGCATAAAATTATTCAAGCATTACAATGAAGAATAAGAACTCCTGGAGTATAAAATCGGACAAATATCTTTCCCCTTAATAGATGATATCTTTCCTTCTTCATAGCTTGCTGCTCTTCAATGAATGACATTTAGTAATATGTGTGAGTAATTGCGAAGTTCGCTGCTCATTACCTCTTTAAAAATCCAAGGAAGTAGTAAGCACACTTTGATCTTTTAATGAGAAAACAATTTTCATGATAAAGATTAAAACAAAATAAGTGATTTTTATTTATAGTTTAATAACTTAGTTACTGATTCTTTGTGATACTAAAATACTATGCATACCCTTTCAATTATATTTGTGCAGACTGTCAAAAAATTTTTAAAAAAGGACTGAAAAGTCAATCTATTCCTTTTATACAAAAAATGATTTTAGGATCCTTCAAAATAATACTTTAGCAGCAATAGATATCCTAATAAAATTATGGGGTACCTATATTCATAGTTAAATATATTATGGAAAAATAATTTATAAATATCAACTCTGTAAGTTTAGTGTGTGAAATCTAAAATAATATTATCATTTACTTGATATTCTCTTAAGATTACATACAAAATTATTTTAAACAATTTAAACTATAATTTTGATAGCTAATATGATTACAAAGAAAAATATTAACATTTGTTTTACCAATTTTACTCTCATTGACATTGTTTGATCACTATTCACATTCATCTCTCGTAACAGATTCTATATGTTAAAATAGTACTTCATAATCTTTATTGTTGAACCCAGGATAGCACGTGTTTAGCATATTGTGTTCTGAATTGGTACCAATGTATAATGAATTCTTGGTCCTTGAGGTATTTTATAGATATTTTCAGAACTACCTTAATGACTAAGATGATAAATGAGTTTAAAATAACTTTGGATAATTATACCTTTTCTAATTTCAATAAAGATGACATCTATCAGTTTGCCGACATAGATCCTAGGTTATAATTATCATTCAATTTGATTTCTATAGGCTCTAAATAAGATAGAAGAAAAGCATATATTACTAGAGAGAAACAGGATTTGGGCAGTTGTCACATTCTGGTGTTAATCTCCTACAAGATCAGTTATTGATTTTATTTCATGATTCTGGAAAGCATAACTTTTCTTCCAAGAAAGGTGATGGTGAATATTAAAGTAGCCTTTATTTTAGGAGTGCAACATGATGATAATGATGATAATGAAGATCATATTGTAAGGCACTAATGAGCAGTAATAAAAGTAGCTTCTCTGAGGTAGAAATTAAAATTAATGGGGGTGCCTGGGTGGCTCAGTCAGTTGAGCATCAAACTTGGGCTCAGGTCATTATCTCATGGTTTGTGGGTTCTAGCCCCGCATCGGGCTCTGTGCTGACAGCTAGCTCAGAGCCTGGAGCCTGCTTCAGATTCTGTCTCCCTCTCTCTCTGACCCTCCTCTGCTCATGTTGTCTCTCTCTCTCTCTCTCTCTCTCTCTCTCTCTCTCTCTCAGAAATAAAAAAAAACAATAAAAAAATTTAACAAATTAAAATTAAGGAAGGAAGACATGATCCATGACTTAAGGAAAGTCTGTCTCTCTTCTTAAACATTTGTAGATGAAGAACAGGTGAAAATTCAAAGTTGCATAATAAGAAAGGCATGGTATTCATCTGATTCTTACCACTCTTTCCTGATAAAATATAAGATACAATATGGCATGCTTTTGCTAGAAAATTCCTTTACAAACACTGATTTAATGACTACTGTGTGCCAAGTAATGAGGTTCATTTAACTGCTACGCCAAACTTTTGGCAACAGGATTGCCACTTTTTGATTCTGCTAAAGAAGAAAAAAAAGTAATGCACAGGAAGTAAAACCTAATTATCCTTACATTCTTATGCTTATTTCTTGTTTTTATTTAGAATTAAATTATAAATCTTTCAACTAAAAATATGTTTCCTCTTATTTTGAAGAGATTGGGGCACCTGTGTGGCTCAGCTGGTTGAGCGAGCATCGACTCTTGATTTCAGCACAGGTAATGATCCCATGGTTGTGGAATTGAGACGCTTGTCAGGCTCTGTGCTCAGCATGGAGTCTCCTTAAAATTACCTTTCTGTCTGTCTCTCTTTCTGGGTCTCTCTCTTTCCCTCTGGCCCTCTCTCCTATGCATGCTCTCTCTCCCTAAAATTAAATTAAATTAAAAAGGAAGAAGTTGAGATTCAAAAAGGTTATAAGATATAATTAATACCATATGGAAAGATATTCATATCCCATGTTTTTTCATAAAGGATTTCTGACAGCACAAGGTTAAATGAAGGCAAAGGAAAATTGTTGTGACATTAGATTAAGGGGAGCTCAGAGGAGCAGCAAGATGTTTTAGAGAAGAGCTGTGCAAACACTTTAATTAACTAAGAACAAAAAAACATTGAAAAGGAAAAGAGAGAAGATTCTGTAGAAAGAGGTGATAGAGACTGTCATGAAGGGAGAAGATGAGTTGAAACTCATTTGAGAGAGGACATCCTCCTTAGAAATACTAACAGCGAGGAAAAAACAATAAGTAAAGTCCCAGAGATATATTTGGTAGAACAAGGAAAATGAAGAGCATGTGCAATGAAATGATGATCATATTCTATGGTTAAAAGACTGAGATATCTTATAGAGATTGAGGTGCTCAGGTAGTATAGAAGAATGAAAGAATAGGGGAATCAGCTAGAGAGGTTAAAACTATTGCTAAGTAATATTGAGTATGAGCTGAGAATTGGTATGGTTGACATCTAATTTTTGAACCAAATACATAGATATCTTCTACCAGCTTCTGTCTAGGGAAAGAACTGAATGAAACAGAATCTGTTCTCTGAATGAAGAACCATGAAGCCAAATGACTGACTTTTAAAAAAATTTGTTATGCCTTTATTTTGAGAGACAGACAGAGAGTGAGTGGGAGAGGGGCAGAGAGAGAGGGAGACACAACACAGAATCTGAAGCAGGCTCCAGGCTCTGAACTATCAACACAGAGCCCATTGTGGGGCTTGAATCCATGGGGCTGTGAGATCATGACCTGAGCCAAAGTCGGACATTTAAATGACTGAGCCATTCAAGCGTCTCCCAAATGACTGACTTTTAATAATAGTCGCTATAAGTTATTGGTATTACTATAAATGAAGTGCTTTTGTATTCACTCAAATATTTATACTAGATGAAGTAGAAATTATTATTCCCTTTTTTATAGGCAATGAACTAACATTAAGAGCTATCAAATCACATGTTTATACCACACAGGCATCAAATATCAGAACTAGATTTTGAATCTAGAGCTAAATTGACTGTAAATTTTGCATTCTTCCCACTATGTAGCAATTCCTCCTCTAGAGGGATGTGACTTTCAAAACAATGTAGACTCAAGGATCATGACAGTAGGTTATAGATAAAGTTCTATTATAATAGAAATATATATAATAAATAGCAATAAATATAATAGAATTCATCAGCTGATCAAAAAGGCTCTGTTCTTTACATTGCTGTAGAACTATCTCAGGTTAATGTGCACATGTAAATGCAAACCCCAGTGTTGCATTTTGAGTCGTGGAGGTTGGGAGAAATGACTGTCTCCTCAAGGAGTAATGTTGAGTCCTTAGTGAACATAAGATTTTAAAAGAAAACATTAACTTTTGGTAAATTCTGAGAGATTAAAATCACTTCCCTTTAAATCACTGTTAGCCCAACAGTGGCCTTTTCAAAACCTCAATAAAATAGCAACATGTTCTCTGACAGAGGTGAATTCTTGGCACTTAACTCCTAAGTGGGATCATAGGTTGACCTTCTAAGAATTCCAGCTACTTAATGCATGGATATAATTTATTTGGTTGTCTTTCTTGTTTTATGTTGGCCTAAATTAGAAGGTAAAAATTCTATTAGTCTTCTAGACCCCACAAAGATAGCAGATTCCATTTTACCATTGAGGGAGATCTAGGGAAGAAAGTGAGTTGGAGAATTACATGAATCCATCATTGATACAGACCGATGATGTGTTCAGTGTTCCTATAAATAAGAAAATTTCTGAAATTGAAGATGCTAAATTTACTTTCTATAATTCCATGGCAACAATAAGAATAGGATTTACCTTTTATCAGATACTACTGGGTAAGTTGATAGTGAATCACAAAGAACCAACTCAGGTCACAAAATATTATTAAATAGAAAGTTTCTTCCCAGCCATTTCTCAAGTTCTTAAAATGGTTCTAGGTGGCTCAACCTTTTAGACTTCTGAAAACCCCAAGAAGCAGTATCTCAAAGACTCTATGATAATAGTCTTTAGACATGAAAGACAGTAGTTACTAAAACATGAGTGTTGGTAATATATATATATATATATATAATGTATTTAATTGTATATATTCAAAATTAAATTAAATGTTAAATATATATATTTAAAATATATATTAAAAATTAAAAATAAAACAAGAACTGAGTTCTGGACTTTTTTCCAGGTAAGAAAGCCTTTTAAAGAGCAGGCAGGCCAGAATAGGGAGGAAGAC
This sequence comes from Proteles cristata cristata, assembly GCA_017311185.1. Classification (NCBI taxonomy): domain Eukaryota; kingdom Metazoa; phylum Chordata; class Mammalia; order Carnivora; family Hyaenidae; genus Proteles; species Proteles cristata. Next base: position 147,966 of record JAESUZ010003447.1, on the reverse strand, counting down.
AGAAACTAGCATTACAGAGTTAAATTTTGTCTTTTTGTTCCAATGAATGCTATTTCGGGTAATAGGATCTCAATAATGGTACCTCTCCTATCATGCTGCTAATAGGGTATAAGATGAAGGCTAGTTATACCATGATATAAACTGTGGTCAGGTATGTTTGACAAAGCAGAAACCTGGGAACATCCAATGCTCCACCATTCACTTAAGAGCACATTATAGTTAAAGGATAAGCAGTAATGCCAGGATTTAGAGAAGGTAGGAGATGAGTCTTTTATTCATGCAGGAACCAGAATAAGGACCTAAGCAATAGAAATTGAAAGCTGGACAAGTAAACTTAGAGCAGGCATTGGAACCCTGACTCTATGCTGAACCCCTGCTGTTTCTTAGCAAGTGAAATTGACCTAACAAAGACATTTTATCCCCTCGTTATAACACGCAGCACAGCTGGTAGGAATTGTTTGATTTATTTGGGCAGGTGAAGGATTTACAGTACTGGAGTTTTATAATCATATCTTAAAATATTCTGTTATTTAGATGACAATGATTTCCCAAAGTAGGTCCTGATCTGACACATTGTGTCTATAACAGGGAGTGCAGACATCAATTGCAACTCCTTCTTAGATCCACTCCAGTCACAGCAAGTCTTAGGAAACATTTTCGAATGGAAATATATAACTGAGATTAATTTTTAATCAAGCCACTTCCTTCTAAGGAAGACAGAACAGGTATGGTGGAAAAAACAAGTCTTTTGAAATTGTCCTCTGATATGAGTTCTGGTTCTGACAAATATGTTTTCTGATCTTCAGTTAGTTACCTCTCTGAGCAATGGAAAATTTCCTAAGGTATAAAATGGGACTATGTAATGGGACACTTTTTGTGATTAACTGCTGACAGATTTAAAGTGCCATCTCTTCTTCCTTACCTTTTGCCTCATCTGTGAGCAAGCTGAAAAAAAAGAAAAGTCTTTTGCTTGGGCTGGAAATTCAAGCCATGCAGGATGCATTATCCCAGCCTCAAACCCTAAGGCCATTTTTAGAACGCTCAGGTCCCACCCTACTCTCCCCAAAAAAGTCTCAACATGTAAGAAATAACCATTTTCACATTCTGTTAGTGTGCATTTGTGTGTAGCATCATCAGTCTCAACGTCTGAATCAAATTTCGGGTTGGGGGACCTCAACAGGGTGTGACCTCAAGAGGATAATTCAATAAAACCCAGCCACAATGTAATAATTGAGGTCTAAAAAATTCTGCCAAGTAAATTTCAGGCTTTGATTACTGCCAGATTAATGACAAGTGATATTTTTTCATTCAGTCTTCACTACAGTATAAAGCATAAAACAAAGATAGTAAAAGTTAGATGCATATAATTGGTGATACACTGAGAAAGCTCTAAGTGATAATGAAACTATCAATTCTAAACCAACCTTTCCTTTAACAACAGAAGACAAGAACATTAGCCCTCTCCCATTTGAAAACATGAGCTGGGCCAAAGGTGGGGAGCCAATTGAGTAATTTTGCGTTATTTCAGGGAATATATCTGTGGAAATTTCCATACTATTTATCTTTTAAGAATTCTGTGAAGATTAAGAAGCAGTATTTTATCAAAATAGTATGTCAGTGTTTCTTCATGTCTCTTCCTACCTCAATACTCATAGGCAATCCTGAGCCGACAAACTCATAAATCTGGCTATAGTAAATAAGTGAGGGAGTGGACAGCCAGATGGTTTCTATTACTTTTAAGAATAATTTCTAAATAAAGTGTATTACATAGACTTTCATTTACAGTGGCTGTAACTCTGTTATGATATTACTCCATAGAGAGAGTAAAGAAGTTAGATTTTACCGACTCTTTGAGGCTTGTGAGAATAGAGCTAATAAAAGTTCTACAGCATCTCCCTGGAGAAGGAAATACAAATTCATAAAAATCTACCCTTTGACTTTTTGAATGGTATTTGTGTTAGCACTCCTTTTATAGGCCAAAATCATGGGGATTGTCATAACAGAGCAAAAATAGCTGATTTAAAAACTCTGATTTAAAAACCATTTCTTGAGGAGCAAAATACTTGCCAATTATTCCCTTTTGTATAAACCCATGTGAATTACCAATATATGTTATAGCAAGCACTAGGACAAATGATACCTAATAATTTTTAACACATGGATGGTTTGGGATAGAAACACAGGTGAACTAATTCACAAATACTAACTCATTTCATCAAACATCTATTAAGCACTTTCTGTATGTTATCTACTGTGATGAGATGTGGTTGATGGGATGAAAATGCAAGTAGATGTGGAATTTAGACTTAGTCCTCAAGCAATTTAAAATTTAGAAGTCGGGGAGATTTGCTGAATCAACACCCCCAACCCCCACCATCTATCTCTCTCTCTCTCTATCATCATCATCATCAAGAGAACTGTGCTCGGTAAACAAGAGGAAGTGAGTCAGATGTTAAGGGTGTAAACTAGAGAAACAATTACTTGAGTTAAGATGAGAAAATAGAAATATGACAGGGCACCTGGGTGACTCAGTCAGTTAAGTGTCTGACTTCAGCTCAAGTCATGATCTCCTCATTGGAGTTCAAGCCCCTCGTTTGAGTCTGTCCTAACAGCTCAGAGTCTGGAGTCTGTTTCATTTTCTGTGTCTCCCTTTCTCTCTGCACCTCCCCTGGTCACACACACATTCTCTCTCTCTCTCTCCCAAAAATAAATAAGCGTGAAAAAATAAAAAAAGAAGAACATAGAAAGTTGAAAGGATGGGTTGAAAATAAATATAGGAGCAAATTTAGTGACAATGAGTATTACTGATATGGAATGATGGAGAGCTAGGAAAGAAAATTTTCTGAGACTAATAGCCTTTATTTCTAGAAAAAGTGATGTATAGAACAAAAAGGATATTGGTGATGAGTTCCACGGTGGGAATAGTGAGTTTCAGGTATTGAACTAATGTATTTCTAAGGTAAAAACTTAAATATGAATCTAGAAGTAAAATAAAATTTATGAACCATCATGATATGGGCTCATAGATGAACTGAGATTATGTTCTCTCTTAGATTATATAATTCTCTTAGCGAAAATATAGGTAAAGAAGAATATATTTTGAAGTGCACCTGTGGACGGTGTAGGATACAAAGAATGATATTGTATTGGCATCAAAAGAGAAGGTGAAGATTTGGGAGAACAGATTCCACAGAAGCTAAGTTAAGAGAAACAAGTGATGATGTATCTCACAGGAATTGTGTTATAATGGTCATTTAATTAAATTCTTAGAAGAAATTAGGAATATTAGTCCTTTGGGCTCCGAAAGCATTATGTTACTTCATTTAGACCATAGGTATCCATTTATTTATTCACTTAGCAAATACTTATTAGTGTTTTGCTCTTCCGTGCATGAGGGATACAGGATGAAGATTACAGCACCTGCTGCTCTTGGAATTACAAAATATAAACTAAGTCCGCCTGGGGTAGAGAAATTGGGAAACGTTTAGTAGAGCAGAAAATATTCTAGTGAGGCCTTGGCAGCTGGGAAGAGAGCAAAAAGACATTTTAGGGTCTAGAATGGCATAAGCCAATAACCAGAGTGATGGAAGCATGTACAATTTTCCAAACATGTTGGCTTTTGTAGGAGCATTGAAGCCATAGTTATAGGTACAATAATGGACAGAAGCAGGATATGCAACTGGATAGGTTACTAATGGTAGATGGTAAGAGCCTTTTATACAATATTACAAGGATTACTGATATAATCAGTACCAGAAAACCTTGAGGATTTTAAAATATGGACACATTATAAACAGATACATGTCAAGGAAAAATAACTGACAAAACTTAGGAGAATGTATATGAAGCAGGGAGTTAGGGAGGAGAATGTTTTGAAGGTTATTGTAAAGATTTAGAGAGGAGATAGTGATCTGATTTAAGTTGCTAATAGTATAAGAAGGAGCAAAAGTTATTACTTTTTTTACTATAAAAGTAAATTGTAGGGACGCCTGTGTGGCTCAGAGTGTTAAGCCTCCGACTTCAGCTCAGGTCATGATCTCACAGCTCATGAATTCGAGCCCTGCATTGGACTCCGTGCTGACAGCTCAGAGCCTGGAGACTGCTTCATATTCTGTGTCTCCCTGTCTCTCAGCCCTTCCCCTGCTCATGCTCTGTTTCTCTCTCCTTTAAAAGTAAACATTAAAAATATTTAAATAAAAATAAAAAATAAAAGTAAATTGTATATCTTGAAGGATATTTGAAATATGAAGTATGATATAGAGATTTAATAGTTGATGACCTAATGAAAACTGTAATTAATATTTTGTGTATCTGTATGTACCCACATATGTATATATTGTGTATATGTACACATATATGCAAGAACTATAAATATATAAAAATATTTACAAAATAAATAAGTAAATAAATATGGAGAGATAAACAAATGCAAAATTGTCTCTGGTACTTAACTTCACATTACACCGTAAGCATTTCCCCCTATATTGACATAATCTTCAAAACACTTGGAATGATTCTGTAGCATTAAATCTCACTGGACTATATCATAATGTGCTGAACCATTGTTTGAAATTTAGATTGTTTCCAATTTTTTAGCATTTTGCAATGTTGAGTTTCTTGATCTGAAATGACAATTGTTCCATGGAAATATAGTAATTTTCTTCTGTATGTGAGGTCCCTGTCACTCTACTCTCACCGGTTGGCAGTATCTTTTTAAAACTGCCAATTTGGTAAATGAAAAGGCATATTATTAATGATGATTCATACAGTTAAACTTTGTTTTCATGTTTATTTGGCAGCTGTATATCAACTCAATTGAATTACTTATACATATGATGATAACTTCTTTGTGTTGTGATTGCTTGTGTATTATAGTGACTTGATAAAATCATTGGGTATAGAATTCTAGAGAATTCCTAGATTTGCTGATCAGGTAAATTTTTTCTATCCTTGATATGTGCCAGGAATAATTCTGAGTTGTTTATGCTGTATGGACATTTAACATTTTGGAGTTCAGCATCAACACCCTCTTCATCTATCAATATAGATAGTCTTTGGTTGTGCTTTGTGAAACATCATTACCCTAACCTCAGCTCATGTTTTGCATGAAGCTGGCCTCATGTCTGGTCACCAGAGATGGAACATGTGACTTGGCAAAAGCTAATCAGCACATTCCATCTTTCTTGCTATGATCATTTCTTTATGGAGGGGCACCAATTCAAGTAAAGTAAACCAAAGCTAATGAGAACCAATTTTTTTTAAGGAAATCAAACTCTCTTGTCATTTGGTTTGCTGATGTTGTAAAGCTGAAGAAATTGGGGCAATCGAGTAGCTTAGAAATGGCAGCAACTCAGTTGAAGCAGACCAAGACCATTCTGAACTTAGCCACCTCAAAGCTACACCCAATTGTGTGTTGTTGACTTATATGGGCTTATGAGGATTATTTTTTCTTAAACTGGTTTGGATTTGATTTATTTAGATCAGAGGGTTTTAATTGATAGCTTAATAAAAAACTTACAGCACTTCCCTCAGCTTTTTAAAAATTACATTTTGTCGTCAGTTTTTACTGAGTTTAAGAAAACATAAGTTTTCAAATCCTTCAACACGTCAGAGTCTCAGGGCCCTGGATATTGAGGTCACCTTTCATCAGTGTAAACACAGTGTAATGATGTGTCTAAGAAATTGTCACTTTAATTTTTTGGAATTAAGCATATTCTTTTTGTTCTTGGAATAACTTCATTATGAACAGAGATTAAAATTCATGAATATTTTATGAAACAATAAAGGGATCGAGAGTTTGTATATTTAGCAGAGTCAGTTGCTGTGTCAGGGTGTAGTTCAAGGATTACAGGTTTTTCCTACATCCTAAGGACAAAGCAAAAACATACATCTTTAATCACATTAATAAATTCCTGTTTTCAAGTCCCTAGCTTTCTTAGCTTATAGGAAAATACTATAGGATTTAGGTTAACAAATTTAACATAAACACAATCATTGTGACTTCATTTCTTATTCTAGTGAAATTGTGTTATTGGTGGAGCCTGTCTTTGCATTTATCATACACTGAGGAGTATTAATGGGAAATGAGATCGTTTTCTCCCTGATCATAGATGTTTCTTTTCAAAATAGAAGTGTCTGACATTCTTACTCTACAAGAGCGGCAGCTGCCTGTCCTTGACACCTCTTTCCTATCCTGACTGTTTTAAAACCTCAACATGAATAAAACTTAACTCATTACTTTTCTCTCCAGCCCCATCATTATTGGTTATTAATAATTATTAGTGAAATAATACCCAAGACAGAAACCTGGTTTTGTCCCATGCTACTTTTTATACTCACAGTGAACTGTTCACCATAACTCGTTGTTCTACCTGCTAAGTATTGACTCAATCCTCTCGTCCATCCCGAAAGCTATGGCTCTTTTTTTTTTTTTTTTTTGGCCCTAATAATTTCATGTTTGGATTACTGAAGTGGTTTGTATACATTGTTTACCTGATTCTATTGTCTCTCTGAATCTCCTAATCCATCTTAAATCTGGCACCAAGGGACATAATAATAGTGATTTATATAAAGCACAAATATGATTATCCATTTTCTTTTTTTACAAATTCTTCCCTTTTCCCCCTCACTCTTTACTGCATGCATACCTGTGAAGTTCATGTTGACAGTGTCCTCCCATTTGCCCTACCTTTCAGGCATTTAACCATATATAAGAAGTTTCTGCTTAAATAGTAGTCATTTGGTGTATCTAATTCTCACATCAATCCTATAGTGCAAGATTTATTACTTCAAGGTAAGAAATACTTTACAGATGGCAAAATTGAGTGACAGGGATCTGTGAGAAGGATGATAATGCTTCTGCAAAGGTTATCAGGTGAGGGGGAGTTTGACTAACAAATCATACTATCAGCCTTAATGACATTGAATAAATTCATTTTAAAAAGCACCCTTCTTTCTCTTCCTTTCATGATTCCTTCTATTTGAAACCCTCCTTCTTTCCAACCCACTTCAATAACCATGCATGTACAGTTCAGTGAAACTGAGATGAATCTTTGATCCAGTATGTATAAAATGATGTTTATTTGATTTAGAAGGAACCTATATAACTTACTCTGTTCCTATGTGCAAGCTCTTAAGAAGCTATTCACGTTAGGTTAATGATTCTCAACCCTTCAGCACACACTGGGGAAACTCTGAAGAATATTCCAACAGTTTTGAGAAATATTCTTTCTAAAGGCTTCCTTTAATGTTCAATTTCATTGTTTTGGATACGTTTATGGATTTGGGATCCAGGAAGATCTAGGTCAGCATGATATCTCTTTCATTACCAGCTAGGAAGTCACAGGTGTTAATTAAAGTGCCTGAAGAGCAATTTTCTCATGAGCGAAGAATAATAAAGGTCTTTTCCTTTTAGTATTTGGTTATTGTGAAGATTAGGTGAGATGGATCATTAATGTTCAGAGCACAGTGCTTGCCACATATTATTTCCCTAATAAGTATTATATTTATTACAAATGTTATTATTGATGTTGTTTTGTTGTTATTGGGTTTCTGGAAAATTTTTTTTTCAAAATGCCTTTGTGAAAACATATAGTACGCCACTTATTATGGATGGCATGGCAATAACCTTTTCAGAACAATGTAAACATGCTAGGGAGATAGTTGTAATATTGATATCATAAAAATTGTTTAGATACCTTTCAGTAATTATTTAGTCTTGCTTCTTCCTGTCATCCTGCTTTTAGAAGAGATTTCAGGCTTACAAATGAAGAGAAGTCTAAGAGTACAAAAATCTATTTAATAATGTATTTTTCTACATGATAATAAAAGAATTTGATGAAGAAAATTTGAAGGACACAAAAAGTAATCATTGATTAGAACACATACTTTTTGCAATATACCTGGATTTTTTTATATACTTCAAAATGTCAAATTACAAAGGCTAATATAAAACCTTTTAAATACCTAAAACACTGAAGAGGCATAATCCCTCTAAGGAAGAAAGAAAAACTCTCTAACAATAGTGTAAATTATTTGTAGACCTCCTGCTTGAACAAGATAAGTTATTAAGATTTTCTGAAATGATTAACTATTGTTTTAAACTGCTATTTGTATTTCAACACAGGGGAGATAGAAACACTTTAGATTAGAAGTCCAGAAGCCTTCTCTCTTATTTGCTAAAGGCATGGCATTCAGTAAGGCATTTTTTCTCTCTGCACCTCAGTTTCTCATCAGCGAGATTGCCAATTTTGAATACATAATGTCTAACCTACATTAATAGCCATCCTGTGGCATAATGGGAAGACCTGAAACCTCATAGAACTAGAGCGTCTGTTGTTTACAAGGTAGGTAATTCAGCACATTACTTAATCTAGCTGGGCCTCAGTTTTTAAATCAGAAAAATGTATATAATTGTGTGTAAATTACAGATTTTCTGGGAGGACCATATAATAACCTATATACTTGGCCTGGCAGATGGAGGTATGCAATAAATCCATAGCTAATATTTATATTTTATAAAAGATTTGAAAATATGCAGCCCCTAGTTTTTCCCATTTAATGTTTAATCAAAATCCATAGCCTGTCAGTTAATTATTTTAGCACATTTCACTTAACAACTCTTTTATCAGCTTGGATTATTTGCTATAGTCTGTACAACTCTCTGGGGACACTGTGATTAACAGCATAGCCATAGATCCTGACTTCATGTGGGAAATAGGCAATATACCAGTGATGCATAGTCGAGTATTTAATTAGAAAGAGCAATACATGCCAGAAATGAAAAGAAATTCCTACGAGAGTAAAGAATGGAGATGATTTTTCAGACTGGTGGTCAGGGAAGGTCTCTCAGAAAGAGTGTTGTTTATTTAAAAAAAATTTTTTTAATGTTTTATTTATTTCTGAGAGAGAGAGGGAGAGAGAGAGAGAGAAACAGCGTGAGCATGGGAGGGTCAGAGAGAGAGACACACACAGAATCCAAAGACAGTCTCCAGGCTCCGAGCTGGCAGTCAGCACAGAGCCCGACACGGGGCTCGAACCCATGAACCGTGAGATCATGACCTCAGCCAAAGTTGGACGCTCAACCGACTGAGCCACCCAGGAGCCCCAGGACAGTGTTGTTTAAACTGAAGTTTGAAAGTGAAGAGTGAGTAGATGGGTATTCCAAAAGATGGGTATTCCAGAAAGATGGGGAGGGCCAATCAAGGGAAAGGGCTCTGCATGATTTAGGAAAAGAAAATCCTTCAGCTAAGGGGTGTCACTGACATGATGAAGTGTAGCAACATAGAAGTTGGGAAGATGGGCAGGGGCCAGATTGCAGTCGGCATCACAGAACATAACTACTTCCAAAACCAATCTGAGTGTAAAAGGCTATCATAGAAGATTTTTCAATCAGAAAAATAATGTGATTCTAATATAAATTTAAAAATATATCATTACAGCTGCTGAATAGATATGCATAGGAAAGGGGCAACGCAGTAAGGAGAGAAACCAGTTAAATGACTTTGTATAGGGTGAGGCCTAGGTGAGCTAGGCTTGTAGCATTGGATATGGAGTGATAATAATAACAATGGCAATGACAACAATTATCACAGCTAGCCTTTACTGAGAATTTATGATGTACCACATCATCCTGTCTAGACACTGTTTTCCTTTGAAGTTTGTGAAGTTTATTTTGACTTGATTATTATTTATTTTGAGCAAATTAGGTTTACAACAAAACTGAGAGGAATGTACATAGATCATCCTTAAACCCCTGCCTCCCCATGTGCATAGTCTCTATCGTTATGAACATTACTCACCAGAATTTTTTTTTTAACCAACAATGATATATTAACACATCATAACACCCACATTCCACAGTTTACCTTAGGATTCACTCTTAGTGTTGTGCATACTTTTCTTTTTATTTGAAGATTTTATTTTAAGTAATCTCTTCACCCAACGTGGAATTTGAACCTGCAACCCCACAAGTTTCACATGCTCTACTAACTGAGTCAGCGAGACACCCCGGTGTTGCACATTCTGAGCTTGAACACATGAATAATGAAATTTACTCATTATTATTGAATAATATCAAACATTTTTCACTGCTCTAAAAATTGTGCTCCGCCTGTTCATCTCTCTGGACTACTACCCCTGACAACCACTGATCTTTTTATCATCTCTACAGATTTGCCTTTTCAGGAAAGTCATATAGTTGGAATATTAAAGTATTTAGGCTTTTCAGATTGGGTTCTTTCATTTAGTAATATGAATTTAAGTTTCCTCCATGTCTTTTCATGGCTTGATAGCTCATGCCTCTTTACCATTTACTAATGTATCATTTTTTTGGATGTACCACAATTTATTCATCCACTCATTTACTGAAGGACATCTCATTTCTTCCCAGATTTGTCAATTATGATTAAGCTGAGATGGTTGGGTGCCTCAGTTGGTTAAACATCTGACTCTTGATTTTAGCTCAGGTCTTAATCTCATGGTTCATGATATGTAGCCCATGGTCGGGCTCTGCGCTGACAGCAACAGTTTTCTTGGGATTTTCTCTCTTTCCTCTCTCTGCCCCTTCCCCACTCACACACACATGCATGTGCATACATATGCACATACTCTCTAAAAATAAATAAATAAACTTTAAAATAAAATTATGAATAGAGCTGCTATAAACATTGGTGTTTGGCTAGGTTATCACTTCCTGCATATCCTGCTGTCAGTGATAGGACAGAATAGGCATCAGGAAGCTATCATCACAGAACATGCTCTTAATTATAATGCTAGACTATTGTGAAAGAGTGATCTGATTAGAAATAGGCTTTAAGGTATAATATATAGAACTTAGAAATCTGTTGGATCCCGGAGGCAAAGAGAGGGAGGAATCAAAGAGCCAAAAATGACTCTGATATTTTTAAGTTAAAATTTCTATATGTGTGCTCATTAACAAAAGTTGGACAAGAACATTTTATGAATAGTATGATATTTAAAGTCATGGGTTTGAATAAGATTATCTACAGAAAGATGGTAGAGACAAAAATAAGAGTCAACATTTCATTCTAAAAAAGAAATCCAACATTTGTGTATGTGATAGAGAAGGGAAAAAAGACAAGGATATCAGGAGAAGCCAAGAGGTGGGAGTATAAATCCAGAAGCGTGTAAGAGCAGCTCACGGAGAGAGTTGACAACAGTTGACTATCCCTGAGATGTTGGAAAATGGGGAATGACAAGCATCATATTTGGAAACGGGGGTGGTCTGTGTGCTGAGAGTGCTTATTGCTACTGGAGTGATAAATGCTTCTTTGTCTTTTCATGAAGGCATTTTTCTGGCACTAAAACAGACTAAACCCTCTCTGATGTAGCAGAACCTTAGTGTTTGCATTTTCTCTGGAATGCACTAGCCTAAGAACTGTGCAGAATACATTTCTTATTATTCACTCTTTATCTCAAGTCACATATCTCCAAAGAAGAGTTGTATCTCCTTCCTCATTTATTTTTTCCATTAACAGCATTTTATTTTTAAACTCTTTTAAATATTGTATTTTTTATCCATCATTTTCTCCTCATCTCCTGCTGATAGACTAGAGTCCATAGAAATTAGGGGTCAGTCTACTTATTCAGTGTTGCATCTCTAGCCCCTGTAGTATTACCTGAATAGAATGGTATTCTATACATTGTATTAAATTAATGAATGAAATAGTAAAAAGGTCAGCTTTTGCCAGGGATTTGGGATGGTGAAGGGAGAGAGATGAATATGTGAAGCACAGAACACTTTTAAGCAGTGAAACTATTCTGTATGATAGGATCAATGACATTAGGCATTTGGTAAAGCCCACTGAATGTATAATACAGAGTGAACCCTAATCAAAACTACTGACTTTGCTTAATAATAATGTATTCATGTTGGCTAATCAGTTGTAACAAATGTACCACATCAATGCAAGATATTAATTATAGGAGAAATTGAGGGGACCTGTATGGGAATTTTGTACTACTCTGCTTTCGGTGAAACTAAAATTGCTCTAAAATTAAATCTATTAATTTAATCAAAACAAAAGCCAAAAACCTGTGACTTTCCTATCTTCAGATCTTGTCTACTTTCAAACTGTTTCCCACACTTTTCCTATAGTATTTTAAAATGTAAATCTTTTAGTTCTCTCACTTAAAATCCTCATAAGCCTCAAAATAAACACAATTAGGTTATAAAAATGTTAAAAAATCTACTCTGCCAGATGTAGTAAGTACTATCATAAACAAGACAAGTATGCTTTTATTTTCTTATATTTTTAATTTTCAGGGAAATTATAAATTCTAGTTTTGGTATCATAGAGTACCTCATCTTTATTTTACTATTCATGTATTTGTATTACTTTCATAATGCTTTTGGATTTCGGAGAAGATAGTCTCTCTAAGCCTTAGTTTTTTTCTGTTCACTATTTTATAGTGAGCAAATACATATTAACACTTTAATATTAGTATTTAGTAATTTAATGTACATTATTTAAACATAATTCAAAATACAGAATCTAAAATATAGCTATAATTTATAAACTATATTTTATAAATTTAAAATATAATTTTAAAATAATTTATATTAAATGTATTTAATAATGAAATCAATTACATTTTAAAATCTATATAATATCACTACTATGCTATTAATCTGTATAATGTACTCTTTTACAATTGACTAGTCTTTCATGTGCATAATTCTTGCTTCCCAAACAGGTTTGCAGGCCACCTAGGGGTAGGAAGCCCACATCATATTGATATATTTTGATTTGTTGCCACCACAGGTAATCTCCTAAGATAAATTTTAAAATAACTATACCTTTTTAAATTTTAAAATAACTCTCCTCTGAATTCTTAATTTTAGCCAGTTGAGCACTAGAGATTCAACATTGAACAAATACTGATTTCCTCCCCCGTCTGTCCCTGGAGTTTACAGTCTTGTGAAGGACGAGATGTAGACATCAAGTTAAAACATCTGAATGTTTAATGCTGAAGCCGTGATACGGCTTTGAAAAAGAAACGCATACTGCTAAGGAATTGTGTGACAGGCCAATTTTAACTAAGAGCTTATCCAAGAAAGCACTCTTGTGGCAAAGACAAATATAATTATTAAGGAGGAATAGTCATGAATGAGACAAAACAGGAAGTAAAAGATTTCAAGGAAGAAAGAATTGAAACTGCAAACAATGGCAGGAGTAATCATAAGGAGAAGGGGGTCCTGAAAGAAACCCTTTTGACTGGGACCCAATGGGGAGAAGGCATGGTGTGATATAAGGATGGAGACTGAAAGGTGGAGCTAGACTAGGCAAGTCTTATTAAGAGATATAATCTTTTATTTTCTTAAGCAAACAGACAAAAAGTTTTCTAGGAGTAATGATAAGCCACTGAAGACGTTTCAGCAAATGGGTGTCATATTAACATTTGTGCTTTTAGAAGATCACTCTGGTTGCAATATGAAAAATGATTTCAAGGAACAAGAGTGTGAGAAACCCTATAAGACACTATTACAGTAGTTGTAGCAAGAGGTGGATGGAACGATCCTTCTTAACTCACTCTCCTCTGTATGGAAGTCTTTTTAAAAGTGACCCAGACAATTCACCCTTAATGATATTCTCCTTGTCATTAGAATATGATGGGGATAGTTTACCATAGGACAATTGCTTTTTACTGTATGGCATATATCTCTTTTAATATCCCACTTCATAACAGATACTGCAGTCATGTGACAAATACTTTGTTAGTGACAACTCAAGTTATGATCACATGAATTTTTATATCTCATCTGCTCCTACTATATATTTGAACATGCCTCAATTTGTTTCATAATGAGCTCTTATATAGTTTTCCTGTGCACTGTTGCTACCATCATGACTGTATTTAAAACGAGTATTTGGAAGGAATATCTACAGATCACATATCCAAAAGAGGCAAAAATTAATTAGGCACTGATAAATTTGAGGAGAGTAACACATTTAAGATTGATTGCAAAACCTATCAAGGGCCTATAATCCGTTGATAGGATTCTGAAGACAGGAAAAAGAGAATGGTGGTGTCACAGTATTGTTGCTGGCAGTGAGAATGCTTCTTGATTGTGTACGTAAAGTACAATGTATTTCATTTTGCCTTTCCATAACAAAATTCCAGGTGAGGAAAATTAGCTTTAGAATGTCTGGTCTCTCTCTAAGTGCAACGGTAGACCATGTTAGCCAAACCAGGATTTCTGAACTAATTTTTTTTCTGTACCTTTATCTACTATCTTTCACAATGCTTTTTCTGTCTTCATTTTTGCTTTGTTTCAATTTTTTCCATACAGTCCTATTAAGAGAGGCCTTTCTTAATGTACAAATAATATGATATTATTTTCTTTGAGGCAATATATCCTCTGGTTCCTTTCTCTCCCTAACTACCTATGGTCTGAAATGATTGATTGATTGTTTCATTCCTTCATTTGTTCATTTATTTTACTTCTGTCTTGATCTTTAAAGTTCTGACATTTAAGGTCAGAGATTTTCATCCTTTGTTTGAAGGCATAATATGATTAAATCTTTGGCCTGTCTGATTGTATATACTATGAATTATGTTGTTAAATAGGGAGTTTGCTTCAACATTCTGGTACCAGATTTATCTTCAATATTCAGGTATACCTTTTTCTGTGATTAAGACATTAATGGTAAAATAACTAATTCGCATTTGTTTGGTAAATGACTTAAGTGAACGGCCATTAGTTTAATGGGATTTTCTCATTCTTGAAACACTGAGAAGAAAAACTTTGAAAAGTATCTCATCCTATTTTACATACAATTATACCTCAAAAAGCATAACGTCTCAGGCTAGTTTGGTTTTCTTGTTAGGAAATTTATCTCCTTACAGAGGGCCATTTTCCTCAAGACGGTTGATGTCAAATGTGCCTGTGCTTCATGGGCATAAGAACATAAATGTCTTCAAACTGACCGCTGGAACTTGATCTCTGATTTTGTATGGTCACTCAGAAAATAAAAGTTCTTCCAAACCATTTTTATCAAAAATAAGACTATAAAGTTAGTTATCATCCGGTCTACCCCATGATAACAACAAAAATAATAAAGTGTCTGAACTTTACTTAAAATTAAAACTTCTCTCCTACCTTTGGGTTGATTGCCTATTGTAAAAAAAGAAAGAAAAAGGTAGATTTTCTGTATGTACCAAGAGAACCAATTTGGCATTAGTTTCCTCTGTATGTGACAAATGCTTATAGCTCTCTTAGATAGGCTTTTAAGGGTCACTTAGGAAATTCTCTCCTTAAGAGTTTCGCTCATCTCTCCTTCCTTTGACATGCGCATATGTATCTCTCTACCTGGCCATTCAAGATTCCTCCTTCATTTCTTAAGCATTTGGCAATACTATCCCAACCTCTTTCTGCTGAGGTCCACTTGGTCCTTCATTTGTCCCTCTTTGCAATACCTGGCCAAATTTCTCTTATGTATAGTACTGGAAAGATGCCCCTTTGATCTACCATCAGTGGGAGTGCAGTTATTTTCAATTATACCCTGCTTTTCATTTAGCTGCTCAGCAGGCAGCTGCAGCTACAGCCTTTTGCCCTTTAAAACTCTCCCTTGTGAGTCTGACCCTCATCCAGTGTGTCACTAGACTGCTGGGAATACAATCAAGCTTGCTGGGTTATTTCTTTGAAGCTCCTCTCACTAAGATTAAGGTCAGAAGACAGCCATTCTATCCCGGTCCCCCTTGGGAGATGGACTCACAGAATAGATCCTGTCAAAGAAATACTTTAATTCCCAACTTACCTCTTGGCTTTTCCAAATCCTCTGACAAGCCGGAGATGGTTGGTCAGATAACAGCAGTAAAACAGTTACATTCTTGCCCATCTCCTTGGCAAGTTGACATGGTCTTGAAACTCAGAAAATATAAGTTTTATAATAGAGACAAGCTAATATTGAGACAGTCTCATTTTATACAATTTTCACGTGGGTTTATGTCATATAGAAGACTGTTTTTATGTAGCCTATATAGTAAGAAGTACCAAACAGATGCATAGATACATAGTAAATGTTAAATCACATGTGAGAACGTTAATACTAAAGTGGCACATTGTTTCCAGTGGCATCCTGTGCTTACAAACCTGTGGACCCCTCTACCTTCTACTGGTGCCTTCCAGCATCACATATAAGCAAAGGGAGTCTGGGTTGACCTTGTTGAGAAGATAGCAGGACAGAAAAACAGAGAGAGAATGGATAGATGGAGTATACCTGGAAGATAACAGCACACTTGGGTTCAAATTCCAACTCTTTTTTTTTAGTGTAAGATATAAGGAATTCACTTAAATTCTTTGGGGGTGAAAATCACGAAATTTTTAATTATTTTCTCTAAAATGGGTTAAAAATATCTATAGGATTGAGAAAATTAACAAAATGATAAAGTTCTATACAATAAAAAAGGCAGACTTTCTGTACGTTAGACTAAGAAATTTTGGCATCCCTTCATAGACATGGAAGAAGCCTAGAGGTGCCTGATAAGGAAGACACAGAATGTGAACCTGCTAACAACATATATGACAGATTAGAGTAGATGCAGACTGGAGGCAGAGGAGTAAGCTAGAAAGCCATTACGATATTTATCATGTACACTAACAAGTAATAAATAGAGGTCGGATTAAAAAGAAAACATTCCATTAACGTAGTGCAGGAATGGAAAATAGAATAAAGCACAGAACGTGTACCATTTTTCACATAAATTGGTATTTCCAAAATGCTTGCAATGTGTTTAAAATTATGGATGAGCTACAGCAAGGAAGTGAGTAGGTAGTCACTATCCCAAACATATCCTCTTGGCCCTCACCACTCCCAGATGTACTTACAGCTTCTTGCTAGAAACTGCAGTCTGGACCTGAGTCTCTATCTGAGATGTGGCCGTAAGGCTGTGCTTGGCCCATGCTCAGGGTAGGTTGGAGGTATTCAGGGGTCAGTACAGCCTATAGCAACCCTCAAGCAATGTCCGGGGAAGAATTAGTGGGTAAAGAGCTGGCCCTCCTTACCCCTTTAGGAGGATAATTCAGTAGTGTATCCTAGCCAGTCTCCCTACATTTCCAGGGGTGATGCGCCAGGTTGCCATGGAGGTGACCTGTTCATTTAATGCAGCTCAAACTGGCTTCCTTTCCTTTCTTGCATCACTTCTTCATTCTCCAGCCAGTGCTTTCTAAGATGACTTTTCAAATAAACCATTTGCACTCAGATCCTTATTTTGGAGTCAACCTATGATGAGGAGGGATGAGCGGTGATGCAGCATTGTACTGACCTTAATGTGTCTTTATAAGCTACTTAAAGACTAGGAGAAAGTTGTAGTTTTTTCTATTATATGCAGATATTTACCCATCCCAGGAGATGTTAATCTCCTTGGGGCAAAACCTATGTAATACTCCTCTGTGGTTTCTTTAGCATGTAGCATTGTGAGCTGCCCAGGAAGGTACACAATAAATATTCTTGAAAGGACAAGTCAGTAAAAGCTAAACAGCTTCTTTAATACAAACACTGCTCTTGGTTGCTGTAATCAACTGATAACCTTTGCATTCAAATCTTCCTCACATGATTTTCCTGCCAGGTGCATCCACTTTATTCAGGAATTGGATCTCAGCTTTTCTTTTGAACCTAGGCAATTTTATTATAATGCATATGCAGCAACTCAACAGAACAAAACACACAACGGTCCAGAGTTAGGCTGATAGCAGATTCATCATAGCTCTTTTTCTGTGGCCTTTAGTGTATATTGACAAAATCATAAGTTAAATGCCAGACTTTCAAATGTAAAGCCAAACTGTTTCCTATCACCGACTAAACAATGGTTGTGTTAGGCATTTCAGCCTGTTACTTCATTCCACAGCGATTGGTTTACTGCTCTGTGCACGCAGTTTCAGGAATCCATCCTGATTCCAACAGGAAAACAAGGCTTACTGTTTTGAATGAAGCTGGAATTCTCTTCTCAGTTGAGGGCACTAATGTGAAGATAAAACAGATTTAGAACCCAAAATTGGCAGAAAGTATTCCCTGCAGACTGACTCAGTACTGTCTGCCATATGCAGCAATCTCTCAATTCATGTGTTCACCATGCTTGATGGAGAGCTGGCTAATGAAGTGGCAACACTCCACTTAATTGATATGAAGGAAGGAAACACCATACACACAGGTATAGGACACTAAGACATTCTTTAGAAGATCGTTTCCCTTCAAACCATAAAACTATGCTTATACGTTCAGGAAAATATAAGTATGGATAGGAGGAAATGTGAAGTTCAATGTGACATGTAAGCTTTATTTAATAGGCTATAAAACAGCATATGTGTGAAATAATTATTTCTAATCATCTCATTACAAAGAAAAAACAATATTCATTTATAGGCTGTTTTATGGTTAGATGATACTTTTAAAAAAAAGCTGGCACATGTATTAATTGACGGTTTAACTTTGGAGTGGGTTGGAAAAATATTACTTTTCTGTCAGAGCAAATATGTAGCATTGGATGACCTCCATAATGCATGTTGGACCAGTTCTCATGATAGGAGAACCTGAGGAAGTTTCCAGGAATGGCTGGCCTAGCAGTTCCCTTCCTGATTTGAGGAGAAGCACAGATGAGCCTCCAGGCCAAGAGCTGAATGGCTCAGGTATAGAGTCTGACTTGCTATTTTCAGTCTCACAAGAGTCTTCTGATCATCTGAAGTCAGATTAGTGGGCACACTCCCTCGTCACCAGATGCAGTCATTAAGGAACTGCTCGGGCTTCTCTGCAGCGGGCTCAGTGCATGTGGGATTTTTCCTAGACTCTTCACGTAAGTGCAACTGGCTGAAAAGTGAATTTTCTCTCGCAGGCTGCATCCAAACAGGGCAAGTGAAGTGGAAAAGGAGAGAAATCACCCAGTTGTCTGTAAAACCTTGGAGTTATTATCAAAGCTTAAACCCATAATTGACTTCTCTTGTCTCTACTTTCTTAAAAGCCCTAACCTATCATACTTAGGGCAAAAGGCTTTTATCCTGACAGAGGAACATGAAAGGAGAGAAGTGTTATTCACAGAGGATAGGAAAAAAGACAAAATTCTTGGTTTTCTAAGAAATGAATTCTCCACTAAGGAATAGGTTCTGTATTTTAGAAAACTACCGGGTCATCCCTCCAGTTTTATCATTTTGAAGACGCAAAAACTGGGACCGGGAGACTTTCAAATGTCCAGCATTATACATATCCCAGGTATTCAGCTGAGAAATGTTGGAGTTTGGACTCATTTATGTCTGCTTTATAGTAAAACCTTTCCTAGAGAATTGTTTATGCCGACTTAATGAAAAAGAAATTGAAAATTAAATTTCGATGGTACAGTCAGTTCTATTATATCGTAGTCCTTAAGTTGTATCATTTTTTTAAAATGTTTTTTATTTATTTACTTATTTATTTCTAGGAGAGAGAGACAGTGTGAGCAGGGGAGGGACAGAGAGAGAGGGAGTCACAGACTGAAACAGGCTCCAGGCTCCGAGCTGGCAGCCAGCACAGAGCCCGACGCGGGGCTCGAACCCACGAACTGCAAGATCATGACCTAAGCGAAAGTCGGAAAGTCGGACGCTTAACCGACTAAGCCACCCAGGCGCCCCATGTTGTATCATTTTTGAACAAAAAAAAGGATCTTCAAAGATATGTACTATAACTTTATCATAGAAGAAATCTAAAATATATAGCCCCACATAATTTAGTGATTTTCAAGGTAATAAGAAAATCAGAGTAAGACACTCCTAATTCTCAAACAGGTGTTCAGCCCTGTTCTGCCTAAATACAAAAAAGCAGTTGGTGTATATGGAATGTGTTTTTTTTCTCTCACTTTGGCTGCAAGATTTAGGAAATTTTTAAGAAATTATGAATAGTTTATTAAGAAGTAGGAATACATTTCTACTTAGAATCCATATTGTTCGGATTCCATATTGATCTGGTAATGATAAAGGAATAGAGGCTGTAGGCTTCCACAGAAGCATATGACTGACTAATAAAAGCACAAGGTCTTCGGTCTTATCTCCATGAACATGAGATAAGAGATGTTAGACCCAGTGAGAAAGAATTATAATGCAGTGAGACACTTAGACTAAAGATTTAGTATGCTGCCTAGACTCCTGATGTTTCACCAACACAATGATTAAATCTGCTCAACCCTGAATGTTCCAAGAAGCCCAGATGGGTAGAGAAATCAAGTTTCTAGAAGCAGCCTGAGAGAAATCTAGAGTCAGATCCATTCCCTTCTGCCTTTTATTTTAAATGTAGAGAGATCATGTCATTTATCATCCAAATCAGCATATACTTTGACAGGTAAAAGGCTTGCTACTATTATTTCTTGACGATGGCATCTGTAAATCAGAACCAAAATTTGGGAAATCTGTGACCTATGATAACCCTATCCAAATGCTATGTAGTGTGACTGTTGAACATTTGGTAGAAGATGCTGGCCCACTGCTAGGGCAATGGCATCTATTGTATTTTGTGGTTGGGGAATACGTGAGCGCGATTCTATTGCCTCAGTGATATTTTGGCTAAGTCACTCTAGACCAGTATCCTTACTTTTTTTTTTTTTTTCAGTTTAGTGACTTCATTTCCCTTCAACACTGCTTTCCAGGTTTGTAAGCATACACCTGTAATCTGGTTTTGTATTCATATCTTTGTTTGCTACCTCATAGGTGGAACATCAAGAATGTGCTTCTCTTTGGGAGGTACACACTAGATACTGTTCTATAAACCATGTGTCTAATTCCCCTTTCTCTCTTCCCCTCTGTTCACTGTAGTTTGCTCAGTGTAGATGAGCACTGTGTGATTGTTAAATATGCCAAACTGCTTCTTTCCTACATCTATTCTGAGTATTATATAGTATTGTCAGTGGCTTTGGCAACCTGTATTCAGCTTACTCAAGGATGCTATACTTTCTGATTCTGGGAGAATTTCCTTTTTTTTTTTTTTAAGGGAACCACACAAGTGAATCTAAGAAGTCTGACATCTTTAGAAATGTCAAACATGGTTTTCTGATACATTGCTCACCAAGGAAACACACACACACACACACACACACACACACACACACATTTGTATATACATATACAATGCACAAGGACATAATGACACACACACATGCTAAAAATAAATACATTTTTTCAGAGTGTCCCTCTATTATGGCAACTTGCTATATTACAAATCATAACTTGTTCTGTATTTTAGTTTCAAGTGTCCTTCTTTGCCTTCAGGGACGGTCCGCATAGAATATCATCACTTGACTATAATATATATGTTTTCCTAGATATTTAAGTTGGAGATTAATCTGTGTGCAGTGGGAGACTGCAGAATAGTTAGTAAAATGCTTAAGATATTGTTATTTTAAATAATGGATACTTGTACTTTTGTTTGCAGTTTCTCTAATGCTTTGATATGAAAAATCTTATCTGAGGAAGCAGTCAATAGACAGCAATTTCTCTGGAAATAAAAAAAATACTACTTGATATTATGACATGTATTCTGTTAGTTTAGTCCCTTTCTCCCTCCTTCCTTCCATCCATTCATCCATCCATCCTCCCTCCCTCTCTGTTTTCTTTTTTTTTTTCTTCCTTCTTCCTCCTTCCCTCCCTCCCTTCCTTCCTTTCTGTTTGCTGTGGTTTGCTCAGTGAAGATGTACTCTGCAGTGACTGTTAAATATGCTAAACTACAATACTCTCTGTTGTGATTAGCATTTTTAAAGGAAGCATTAAAAATCCAGATAGAGGCAAAGCTCATACTTTATAGAGAAGTGGTAGCAGTGACAGCTTCAAATTGTGAGATTTGGCCCTGTAATTGAAATCACATGTTTCATCTCAATTTCATTTGCATGGACTACAGGCTATAATTAACATCAAGTGGCAAGACAAGATCACATACAATAGAATTCTGGAGTACAATCAGGCCACCAAAATTGAAACAAGCCTTTCTGTTACTTAGCTACACAATACTGAGTCTGTGCAGCGATGGAGAGTTGACTCCAGTGTATGTAAAGAACAGCTGTGTGTAGAGAGTGAAGTTGGGGCACACTAAATTCACCACTAAATTTAATGGTAAATACGATGTCATTTTGTCTTATGTTCTTTCACCTCTTTCTTAGCTTGATGTCTAAATTCTTTAGTAATCTGGCCTTTCACAACTTAATTTCTCACAAGCTTCAACCATATATGTCATGCATATAGCTATAACAGGAACTCCACACTGAAAAGAAGAAAATAAGGTGAAGTCACCTTTGCTTCTGTGATATTTCATAGGCAAGAATGCTCCATGCCTGCTTCTTTCCTTCAATAACTCCCTATGCATTTGGACTAATTGTTACTCATCTTCTAATTTTCAATCCAACTGTCACCACTTCTGGAATGATCTTGCCAGGCATGCCCTCTACTAAGCTAGGTTCTCTCCTTCTAGTATTGCATTTAATTTATCACACTGCACCATTAGTATCTGCCTAAATCTGAACTACAAATCCTTGAGGTTTTTTCTGTTATTTTTCTATTCTTCTTTCACAGCACATTATCGGACTCATGTAAAAGGATAATTAAATGCTTATCTAACACATAAATGGCTTCCTCTTCTTCTGTTCCATATACATAATATGTGTTAAATTCATACAATTTGTTTCTACATCTACATGTAAAATGTTTCATATTTCAAATAACATTCAGATTTTTAGATTTAGAAAACTTTTAAAGGTTGGAAAGCTTCTAAAAAGAAAGACCATACTGTTGGAATATTAAATGATACTTGGCATATTTTTGGAAGTGGTGGTGAAATTTCCAGGTATTTTTAAAAATCCATCAAGCAGAGGGTATATTTCTGTCTTTCTAATGAATTGTTATAATTACCAAATTCAGATTGAATGACACTGTATCCACTCATAAGCAATTCCTCCTCAGAGGATGCCTGAGGTGATGTGTAGATAATTACTTCTAGCTGGTTTGATATAATCATATGCATACCTTGGACCCCAGATTGTAGCTCTTGAAATGCTAGTTGCTTCTCAAGAGCCTCCTTCATTGCTTTAATGGGATGTGAATGGGATTCCCTCTCAGGACTGCTTTTCCTTGTGCTATATCTGCATGCTATGTAATTGAGTATACAAGTGGTCTTCATAGGTCTAACTCAAACCACAGAGATTCAGTGGGTATATTTCTTATCTACTGTAATCTTGCCAAGAATTCTGTCAGTGACATATAAAATCTGTCCTTAATATTTTTGTGACATGTTTTATTGGTAGAGCCCCCTGTTTTAAACCCTTTATGAAAATCAACTTACTTCAGTCAAAAGATACCACTGGAGTATGATTTTCACAAAGTGGAAAAATATTGTTCATTTTAAAAGTATTCAAACTAATAAATAGAGTAGGGATAATAAATTTATCTTATCCACCATTTTAAAAACAACTAATAAAATAAAATATCTATGAAATGATTCACAGAGGCTAACTAACATGAAGATACATATAACACATTACGTAATATCTCATGGAAGTATAATGCTAAAGCATTCATGCCAAAATAAAATCAAGCCTATAGGTGATCAGGTCTCAACTTTTCTTTTTAACTTTCTTTTTTGTTTAAGTTAGCCAGGATAGGTTTCTTTCTTTTTTTTAATGTTTATTTATTTTTGAGAGAGAGAGACAGAGCACAAGCAGGGGAGGGGCAAAGAGAGAGGGAGAAACAGAATCTGAAGCAGGCTCCAGGCTGTGAGCTGTCAGCACAGAGCTGGATGCAGGGCTCAAACTCATGAATTGTGAGATCATGACCTGAACCAAAATCCAGCGCTTAACTGACTGAGCCACTCAGACACCCCAAAGATCTCAATTTCTAACAACCAATGAAGATATATGGTAAAATATATACTGAAACTTAGAGGTACAGTTAGTAAAATCTAGGCTGTATGAATCTTTACTATTAAGTAAAATATAAACAATCTAATTTCCCCAGAATAGATCTTGCAAAAAAAAATAAATAAACAAAAGATGGATGGAGAAGCTAAAGATATCCATTGCCCATTAGAAATAAAATGTAACAGGGGCGCCTGGGTGGCTTAGTCGGTTAAGCGTCCGACTTTCGCTTAGGTCATGATCTCGCGGTTCGTGGGTTCGAGCCCCGCGTCGGGCTCTGTGCTGACTGCCAGCTCAGAGCCTGGAGCCTGTTTCAGTCTGTGACTCCCTCTCTCTCTGACCCTCCCCTGCTCACGCTGTCTCTCTCTCTCTCCTAGAAATAAAAAAAAAAAAAAAAAAAAAGAAATAAAATGTAACAAATAAAATGTAACAACAAAGCCACAAATGTAATTTTAGATTTTCTGTTAACCACATTAAAATACATCAATTATTAATGTATTAAATACATTAATGTGTTAATGTATTAAAATAAATTTTTATAAAGTGAAATTAATTTGAACATATTTTATTTAAACATTATATATATACATACATATATATATATATATATATATATATATATATATATATAGTATATGTGTGTAGACACACACACACACACACACACACACACACACACACACACACAAACATAAAACTCATTCTAAGAAATTGGCTTTCACTATTCTGAAAGCCTGCTAGGAAAGTCTAAAATCTGAAGAGCAGGATGGCAGGCTGGGAACATCTCTTCTTAGGGAAACCTCAGTTTCACTCTTAAGACCTTACAACCGATTGGATGAGGCTTACAATCTCCTTTCCTTAAAGTCAGGTGATTGTATATATTAATCACATATAAAATACCTGACAACAATAATTAGATTATTGCTTGTTTGAATAACTCCATAATACAGACAATCTGAAATGACACATAAAACTAGCCGTCTTACCAATGAAACATTTATAGAGAAGTAATAAGTATAAACTGAAATTTAAGTTCTAGGAGTGCTCATTGCTACTGGGTTGATCATTCTTGTAGGCTCTTTCAGCAGACCGATTTACAAAATGTATATATATATTTAAAGACAAAATACTTTGCATTTAGACTGATACTTCAGGTTCAGGGCTGTATTCTATTAACCTTTCATTTTTATATTTCTTATCTTTTTTCTCATGCGGGTATTCCCAATTATCAACCACATTATCATAATTATCAATTTTCTTTATCCAAAATGCACATTTAGACTTAAAATCATGATACCAACACTACCAAGAGTGGTAGTAAGTGATGTGACCAAGCTGGTGACATAGGTTGTTCTTGACTTCAATCCCCCTCATGAGAAGAACAAGTAAGTATTAAGGACAAGACACCACTGAGAGAATCCTAGAACATGGGAGTGAGGATGAAGTATCCCCTTCTCCCCGCCACACACATACCACAAAGACCCCGACAGACTGCTTTAGAGGAGTAAGAGAAGTGGCTAACATTAACTACATTGCTCCTTCCCTAGGTCAGTGCAACACTATGTGGAGAAGTCTCCCCTCAATCTATATCTCCTCAAGCAGGAAAAGAGAACACATGGGGAAACAAGCAGCAACTCCCAGCATTGGGGTCATGTTGTGAGAGCCTCCACTCTGATCTTGCTTTGCAGGGTTGCGGGGGAATCTGGGGGGAACAACCAATAGGAGTCTGACTATAATGGAGAAGGGGGAGGGACTTATTACAACCAGCACATGAGTTTTCTTGGTTTGAGTTCATACCTGCCGTACCCAAATATTAATCCCAACCAAAGTTTTTGCACACTGGGATGCACCAGGGATGCACTCTGACCAGGGAACTCAAGAATAGAGAGATATGCCTGATTCAGATCCTCAAATAAGGAGATTTGCCAGTCCAAGAGCCTGGTTTGTCCATGTCTAGGGAACGAGTGGAGTCACAGATCCACTTGATATGGAGGTTTTCCAGTTTCATCTGATAAGATGGCCTAGTGACAATTCGTGGAAGCTCTATAGTCAAGAAGGACTCCAACATAGAGGTAGGTGAGCACAGATGATTACTCCCAAAGCAGGGTGAATACTGAGCATGGAGGGTTCCTATTCTAAGCACAAACGGGGCAATTAATTTATAGCTAAGAATAAGGGTGCCTTCCAGTCCTTCCCCATCAGAGACCCTGTTTGGAAAATTGACAATAAATTGGAGTGGCCCTTACCCTTCCTGTTCAGGCAAGGGAGCTAATACGTAACCATACCTGATCTGGAATATTTTCTAGCCTCAGCTGACCAGTCTCAGCTGACCATTGCACAAATACCAGTGCGGGTGACAACTCTGGGAGCTGTACAGCCGGTGATGCTTGAGCCCAGAGAAGGTCAGGGAGAGCCAGTAGTTTTCAAAGGAAAGCCTGTGGCTCTATTCAGCTATGAGGCTTGGGATGAAGGTTAACTTGAGTTAAGAAGACAAAGAGTTTTACTGGCTTAGAGCTGTTTCTTCTGCTGTGTCCAGACAGGGAATCTAATTCATAGACCCACTCATTAGTGAATACAGCCTTTAGCCTGTGCAACCAGGGAACCAAACCAGAACAGATGAGAAGCTGCAAAGCCCATTTAATAGTCCTATGTACAGTGGACTTGAACAGAGAACATAGCCTACAGTTTCCCTAGTCTGCAAAGCAAAATTGGTGGCCTCGCCTGAACAGGGAATTTAGTGTACACTCTGGTCAGATTTGGGTCCCCAAACAATAAGCATTACAAGCTTTGGGTCTCATCCTGCTGTGCTACTAGAGCAAGGAAGCTAATTCATCACCCCATCTATTACTGAATATAATGTCCAGTCCTAATCATCTAGTGTGTTTGACCAGAGAATCTAGGCAACTGTAGAGTCCATTATGTAGCCTCATTTGGGTAGGGAACGAAGCCAGCAGTTCTATCCAGGTATTCTGAGGCCAAAGACACACCCCATTATCTCCATCCTCAGAGCTCAAATAGTTGCCTTGCCCAGAAATAGACTACATAATAGCAGGTCCTACTTGTCCAACAACAGACACATCTAGAAACCCAAACTGAGCTAACTGGTGAAGAAGGATCTTTGCCAAAGCAAACCTGTAAAGTTTAGAAGGGGGGCCTGATTACTCACATGCACAAATACCAATGTAATAAATCAAAGATCACAAAAAGATCAGGTAAATATGACACCACCAAAGCTCCAGTAATTGATCCCAAAGAATTTAAGATCTATGAACTTTCAGACAAAAAAGTTCAAAATAATGTACTTCAGGAAGCTTAGTGAACTATATCCAAGAATACACTGACAGCTAAGTGAAATTAGGAAGACAATACATGATCAGAAATAGAAGTTGGGCAAGGAAATGAAGTAGAGTTTCACAAGTAGACTTGACCATACAAAGGATCAATGATTTGGAGGATAGGGCGATAGAAACTATCCAGTTAGAGATTTAATAACTAAAAATAATGAACAAGAGTGAAAAAGCCATGGGGATTATAAGACATAGTATAAAGAAACAGAATTTACATTAGGAAATTCCAGAAAAAGAAGAGAAAGGGAAAGGAACAGAAAGTATATTTAAAGCAGTAATTGCTGAAAAATTTCTGAACCTGAGGAGATAAATGAATATCCGCATCTATGAAGCCAAACTGATCCCAAATAAATTGAGCACAAGTAGAGCTACACTGAGGCACATTTCAATTAAATTGTACGAAATTGAAGACAAAGAATTTTAAGACCAGCAAGAGAAGAAGTTACATACAAGAGAACTTCTATAAGACATTGGCAGTTTTCTCAACAGAAACTTTTCAGGCTAGGAGAGAATGTGATGACATATTCCAAATATTGAAAGGAAACAACTGTTAACCAACAATTCTATACCCAGCAAATCTGCCCCTCAGAAATGAAGGAGAGATAAAAACTTTCCAAAGCAAACAAAAGATGAGGGAGTTCATTACCACTAAACCTGCCTTACAAGAAATGCTAAGGGAAGCTTTTTGAAAGAAGAGTAAAAGAATACTAATTAACATAATAAAAATATTAAAAAGTAGTGCAGATCTCATTGTGCTATTGATTACTGATAAATCTATAGTCAGATTATCCAATATGGTAATAGTGATATATAATTCACTTACAACTCCAGTTTAAAAGTCAAAAAAGGTAATAAAAATAACCATGATTTCATGATGTATAAATATGTTATTCCTTATACAATATAAAAACATAAATTTCAACACCTATAACCTAAAAATATGAGGAGGAAGAATAATAAAAGTGTAAATTTTATGAAATATATTGAAATTGTTATAAGTTTGAGAAAGGGTGTTGTAAGTTTAATATATTTTATGTAAGCCTCATGATAACCGAAAGAGAAAATTCTGTAGCAGTTAAACAGACAACGTGATAAAGAAGCCAAAGCACATTAATGCCTGAAGACAGCAAGATACACAAACAAAAAGACAGCAAGAAGCAAGGAAAACCAGATCAATAAAACAACAACAAAAATACAATTAACAAAATGGCAATAAGTCTCTACCTAACAATAATTACTTAAAATGTAAATGAATTTAATTTATCCAATGAAAGAAATAGAATGGCTGAGTGAATAACAGTAATTATAATCCAACACTATGCTGCCTAGAAGAGACTCACTTTAGCTTTAAAGACAGATATTGAGGAGAGTGGAGGGATGGAAAAATATATTTCAAGTAAATGGTAACTTAAAAAAGAGAACAGGGATAGCTGTATTTATATCAGACAAAATAGACTTTAAATATAGTAAAAAGAGACAAGATCATTATGTTAATGGGGTCAATATATCAAGAAGATATAATAATTCTAAATTTCTATGTACCCAACATCAGGGCATCTAAACATAAAAAGCAAAAACTAACAGAGCTGAAAGGAGAAATAAACAGTAATACAATAATAGTAGAGGACTTTAATACCCCACTCTCAACAGTGGATAGATTACCCAGAGAATCAATAAGGAAACACAGATTTGCACAACAGTATAGACCAAATGGGCCTAACAGATATGTACAGAATATTCTATGACAACAGCAGAATACACATTCTTTTTGAGCACACATGGAACATTTTCTAGGATAGAAAATACGTTAGGCCACAAAACAAGTCTTGGTAAATTCAAAAGATTAAAATCATATCAGGTACTTTTTCTGACCACAATGACTTGAAACTAGAAATCGACAAAAAGATGAAAATTGGAAAATTCATGAACACAGAGAAATTAAACCACATTCTCCTGAGTAAACAATAGATTAAAGAAGAAACTACAGACAAAATAAAAAAGTTTCTTGAAACAAGTAAAATTGAAAACAATATACCAGAACATATGGGATGCAGCAAAGCAGCTCTAAGAGGAAAGTCCACAGCAATTATTGACTACATTAAGAAACTAGAAGAATCCCAAATAAACAACCCAACTGTAGAAAAGAACAAATTGAGCCCAAAATTAAAAGAAGAAAAGAAATAATAAAGATTAAAATATGAATAAATAAAACAAAGAACAAAAAAATAGAAAAAATTAACCTTACTGAATTGGTTCTTTGAAAAGACAAACAAAATTGACAAATCTTTAGCTAGACAAACCAAGGGAAAAAATCACAAGCCTCAAATCAGTAAAATGATAAATTAAAAGGAGACATTACAACTGACTACATAGAAATTCAAAGGACCATAAGATGCCACCATGAACAACTATAATCCAATACACTGGACAACACAGAAGAAATGGAAACATTCTTAGAAACATGCAATGTGTCAAGAAGAAATAGAAATCTGAATAGAACAAGTACTAGTAAAGAGATTGAATCAGAATTCTCAGGGCCATATGGCGTCAGTGGTTCAGTGGTGAATTTCGCCAAAATATTGAAGAAAAATTAACATGACTCCTTCTCAAACTCTTCCAAAGAATCAGGGGAGAGAAAACCTCCAAACTTATTTTATGTGGCCAACATTACCCGATACTAAATCTAAAAAAAGACACATCATCTGTGATGACTATAGATGCAAAAATTCTACGAAATACCTAGCAAACTGAATTCAGTAGTGCATTGAAAGGATTATTCACCATGATCAAGTAGGATTTATCCTGGGGATGCAAGGATGGTTCAATACACACAAATCAATCAATATGATGCATCACATTAATCAAATTTAAAACAATCATATCATCTCAATATATGTAAAAAAATCATTTGATAAAATATCCATTACTGACAAGAACTTTCCACAAATTAAGTGTAGAAGTAACATATCTCAACATAATGAAGGTCCTATATGACAAGCCCAAAACTAACATCACACTTAATGGTGAAAGGTTGAAATGTTTTCTTTTAGGATCAGGAAGAAGACTGCCCAGCCTACTCGATATAGTGCTGGAACTCTTGGCTAGAACAATCAGGAAAGAAAGATAAATAAAAAGTATCAGAATTAGAAAGAAAGAAAGTTGTTTCTACTTCCAAATGAAATGATTTTGTATGTAGAAAATTTTAAAGACATAAACCTGCCAAAATTGGTTAGATCTAATCAGCAAATTCAGTAAAGTTGCAGGATTCAAAGTCAGTAGCATTTCTATACAGTAACAATAAAGTTAAAAAACAAATCAAATCCCATTTTAATTGTACCAAAACCAATAGAATATTTAGGAATAAATTTACCTCAGGAGGTTAAAGATCCCTTCTCTTAAACTGTAAGATGTTGATAAAGGAAATCAAAGAAGACACAAATTAATGGAAAGTTAGCCCATGTTAATGGATTGAAAGAATTAACATTGTTAAATTGCCCATACTGCCAAAAGCCATCTATTAATTCAGTGTGATACCTATCAAGATTTCAAAGCCTTTTTTTTAAAAAAACAAATCTAGAAAGAACACTCATAAAATTTATATGGAACCACAAAAGATCCCTGATGGCCAAAGAAATCCTAAGAAAGGAGAAAAACAAGAGATGTCATATTTCCTGATTTCAAGCTATACTATAAAGCTAAAGCCAGCAAAATGGTATGATAATGGTATAAAGCAGACAACAATCGAATAGAACAGAATCAAGAGCCCAAAAATAAACCAACGCATATGCTGTCAACTAGTATTCAAAAAGGGAGCCAAGAATACTTAATGAAGAAGACAGTGTCTTTAAGATATGGTACACTGACAATTGGATTCATATGTAAAAGAGTAAAACTGAAGCCATATTTTGCATCATCATTCACAAAAATTAACTGGAAATGAATTACTGACTTAAATTTAAGAACTAAACCAACGAAACTATAGGAAGAACACATAGGAGGAAAGCTCCTTGACATGGGTCGTGATAATGATTTTTTGAATATGACACCTAATGCACAAGCAAGAAAATAAAAAATAAATAAGTGGGACTAAATTAAACTAAAAATCTTCTACACAGCAAAATCAAACAAAAAAAAAACACAACAGCAAAGTGAAAAGGTAACATATTGGAAAGGGAAAAAAGTATTTGCAAACCGTGTATCTGCTAAGGATAATATCCAAATATATAAAATACACAACTCAACAGCAAAAAGTTGAATAACTCAATTTAAAAATAGGTAAAGGACCTGAATAAAGATTTTTCTAAAGAAGATATGCAAAAGGCAAACATCCATGAAAAGATGCTCAACATCCCCAACTATTAGGAAATGCAAATTAAAAACACAGGGAAATATCACCTCACATGTTAAAATGTCCACTGTCAAAAAGACAAAAGATAACAAATGCTGGTGTGGTTGTAGATAAAATGAAAACTTGTGTACTTTTGGTGGGCTTGTAAATTGTTAGAGCTACTATGGAAAACAATATGAAGAAGCCCTTAAAAATTAAAAATAAAACTAACATATGATCTACCAATTCTACTTCTGGGATCATATCCAAAGTAAACAAACACTAACTTGAAAATATATCTGCACCTCCATGTTAATAGCAGCATTATTTGCAATTGCCAAGGCAGAGAAACAAGCTACTAAATGTTCAATGGATGAATAGAGAAAGAAGTTGTATCTATATACAATGCAGTATTATTCAGCCATAAAAAGGGAGAAAATACTCCCATTGTAACATGGAGAGACCTTGAAAGCAGTAATGCTAAATGAAATAAGTCTATCAGAGAAAGACAAATACTGTATAATCATGATCTCTCTTATATGTAGGATTTAAAAAATGTAAAAAGAAAAAAAATGAAAAATACACAGAAAAAGAAATCAGATTTGTGGCTATGAGAGGCAGAGTGATGTGGGAAAAAGCATTCCAGAAAAATGGTAAGATGGAAAAAGTGTAAAAATTTCTAATTATAAGATATAAGTATATAATACGCATAGAGATATAATGTGCAACATGATGACTATAGCTAACACTGACCTATAATATATAGGAAAGTTCTTAAGAGAGTAAATTTCAAGAGTTCTCATGACAAATAGGAGAAAATTTATTTTTCCTCCTTTTTCTTTTCTTTTGTTTATTTTATGAGAAAATGGATATTAGCAGAACCTACTGTGGTAATGAGTTCACAATGTAAGTAAATCAAACACCATGCTGTATGACTTAAATGTGTACAGTGATAAACGTTAATTATTTCTCAGTAAAACTAGAAAAATACGATTACTGAATCTATTTTTAGCTATTTTTTCCATTTATTTTTGTACTTCAAATATATTGTACTAGGGAAATAGTCAAACCACTTTTTAAATTAAAAATTTATAGTAAAATTGAGTAAGGAGTAGAAAGTTCTCATATACCTCCTTCCAACCTTTCTCACTATTGACATCCCACACCACAGTGGTACATAGGTTACAATCAATGAACTTACACTGATGCATCGTTAAAATCTTCAGTCTATAGTTTGCATTAGGGCTCACTCCTGCTGTTGTGCATTCCATGGGTTTAGAAAAATGTGTAATGATATGAATGCACCATTGCAGTATCATGGAAAATATATTCACTGCCTTAAAAATCCTGTGTTTCGCCTGTTCATCCCTCCTTCCCACTTAACTTCTGACAGTCACTTTACTTTCTTACTGTTTCCCTAGTTTGGACTTTTTTAGAATGTCATATACTTGAAATCATATAGTATGTAGACTTTCAGACTGGCTTTCCTCACCTAGTAATATGCATTTACATTTCTTCATTATCTCTTTATGGCTTGATAACTCACTGCTTTGTACCATTGAGTATTCCTTGTTTGGATGTGTCAAGCTAATTTATTCATTTACCTACTGAAGAAAATATTGATTGCTTTCAAGTTTTGTAAATTATGAATACAGTTCTATAAACAGCTGGGTTCAGGTTCTATGTGAACGTAAGTTTTCAACTAATTTTGGTTAATATCAAAGAGCATAATTGCTGGATCTTGCTTTATGCTAAGAGTATGTTTGGTTTTGTAAAAAACAAAAACAAAAAACACCCTATTGCATTCTAAAGTGGCTGAGCCATTTTGCATTTCCACCAGCAATACATGAAATTTCCTGTTGCTTTACGTCTTTGCTAGCTTTTGGTGTTGTCAGGGTACCAGACTGTGGCCATTCTAATAGATGTGTGGTGAGGACATTGCTGTTTTATTTTGCATTTTCCTGATAACATACAACCTGGAGCATCTTTTCATACGCTTATTTGCCATCTGTATATTTTCTTTGATGCAATGTCATTTGAGGTCTTAGTCCCATTGTTTAATCAGCTCAGTTGTTTCCTGGTTGTTGAATTTTAAGACTTTAAACAATGTCTTTTGGATAATAGGACTTTATGTTAATTTGCAAAATATTTTCTTTAAGTCTATGGCATATTCTCTTATTATTTTGACATTGTCTTTTAGGGAAGAAATTTTTAATTTTAATATAATCCAGTTTATCACTTATTTTATATATTATGCTTTTCTACTTGTATTTAAAAAGTTATTATCATGTGCGTACTACCTGTCAGTTTCCTCTGATCTTTATTTCCAGTAGTTGTCTTGTTTTGAATTTTACATTTAAGACTGTGATCCATTTTTACTTAATTTTTATAAAAGGTATGAAGTCTGTGTCTAGATTCACTTTTTTTTTTTTTAATGTGGACATCCAGGTGTTTTTAACACCATTTGTGGAAAGCACTAACTTTGCTCCATTGTATTCTCTCCGCTCCTTTGTCAAAGATCAGTTGACTATCTTTATGTGACTCTATCAAAGATCAATTGATTATTTTTATGTGATTCTATTTTGGGGCTCTTTATTCTGTTTAGTTGATTTGTCTATTCTTTTGGCAATATCACACTGTCTTGATTATCATAGCTTTACAGTAAGTCTTAAAGTAAGACAGTGTCAGTTCTCTATTTTTTCCTTCAACATTAAGTTGGCTATTCTTTCTCTTTTGCCTTTCTATATACTCTAGAATCAGATTGTCAATATCCATAAGGCAAATTGACAAAATTTTGATTGGGATTGTATCGAATCTATCAATTGATCATGTTGGTAAAGTTGACATCTTTACAATACTGATCTTTTTATTCATGAATATAAATTATCACTATCACTACATTAATTTAGTTCTTCTCTGATATCATTCATTAGAGTTTTGTAATTTCCCTCATATACATCTTATTTATAGTTAGATATGTCGATATATAAATATTTTATTGTTTGGGCCATGGATTTAAATGGTAATGTAGTTTTCAATCAAATTTTACTTAAACATTGTTAGTATGCAGTAAAGCAATTGATTTTTTTGTATACCAACCTTTTATCCTGAAACTTTGTCATAAGCAGTTAGTTTCTGGAGTTTTTTAAATCAGATTTTCTGGATGACAATCCAGATGACAATCATGTCCTCTGCAAACAAAGGCAGTTTTATGTCTTCCTTTCTAATCTGCACATATTTTCTTTCATTTTCTTCTCTTGTTGCATTAGATAGTGCTTCCAGTAATAAGACATTGAAAAGCAGTGATGAGAGAGAACATCATTACCTTTCACCTGATCTTAGTGGAAAAGCTTCCAGTTTCTCACCATGAAGTATGATATTAGTCGTGGATTTCTGTAGATATTCTTTATCAAGTAAAAGAAGTTCTCCTCTAATCCTGTCCCACAGAGAGTTTTTATCATGAAATGTTATTGGATTTGTCAAATACTTTTTCTGCATCAATTGATAGATTATATAATTTTTTACCTCCTTTAGCTTATTGATGTTATGCAATGGATTACATGAATAATAATTATTATTTTTATTATTTTGAGAGAGAGAGAGAGAGAGAGAGAGAGAGAACATATGTGCAAGCACACATGCATAAGCTGGGGAAGGGCAGAGGGAGAAGTAATCTTAAGCAGGCTCCACACCCAACCTGGAGCTGATGCTGCAGGGCTCAGTCTCACAACTGTGAGATCACAGCCTGAACTGAAATCAAGAGTCAGATACTTAACTGCCTGAGCCACCCAGGTGCCCCATACATTCATTAATTTTTGAATGGTGAACTGGCTTTACATGCCTGGGATAAATCCCACATGGTAGTGGTGCATAATTCTTTTTATGCATTGATGGTTTTCATTTGCTAATATTTTGTGGAGTGTTTTTGCATCTATGTTTATGAGATATATTGGTCCATAGTTTTCTTGGAATATGTTTGCCTGGTTTTGGTATAAGGTGCAGGCCTCAGATTGAGATGGGAAATATTCCCTCTGCTTCTGTCTTCTGAAACAGATTGTAAAATATTGGTATAATTTCTTCCTTAAATATTTAATAGAATCTATCAGTGAACCATTATGGGCCTAACAATCTCTGTTTTGAAAGATTTTTAATTACTAATCAATTTTTTAAATAAATACAGGCCTATTCAGATTGTCTACTTCTTATAAGATTATTTCAAGGAACTGGCCAAATTCATTTGGATTACCAAATGTGTTGATATAGAGTTGTTCATAGTATTCCTTTGTTTTCCTTTCTCTGTTCATGGGATCTATAATGATGCCCCCTCTTTTACTTTTGTTAGTAGAAATTTGTTTCTGCTCTTTATTTGTCTTAGCCTGATTAGAGATTTAGCAATTTGATTGATCTTTACATAGAGCTGTCTTTTGGTTTTATTGATGTCCTAAATCTAGTTTAAGTTCATGTTAGTCTAAGAGCAGACATTGTATAATTTTTATTCTTTTAAATTTGTTAAGACCACATAAAATGTGGTCTATCTTGGTGAATGTTCCAGCTTTGGGAAAATCTGTGTTCTGCAGTCAGATAAAGTCGTCTACAGACACCCATTATATATACAGTTAATTGATGGTATTGTTAACTTCAACTATGTCCTTACTGATTTTCTGCCTGCTGTATCTTCCATTATTATCAGAGTGTTGTTGGAGTCTCAAATTCAAACTATTCATCTATTTATCCTTTTAGTCCTATTAGCTTTTGCCTCATGTATTTTGATACTCTGTTGTTAGGTACATGCACATTAGGTACTGCTATGTCTTCTTGAAGTATTGAGCCTTTATAATTAGGTAACTTTCCTCATTATCCCTAGCAACTCTCCTTGCCATAAAGTCGGCATTATCTGAAATTAATATAACTCCTTTTGCCTCCTTCCAATTACTTTTAACATGGTATATCTATCCATTCCTTTACTTTTGATCTGTTTATGTCTTTGTCCTTAAGGTGGATTTCTGGTAGGCAACATACAGTTGCCTTTGTTTTTCAGTCCACTCTGACCATCTGTGTCTTTTGTGTATTTAGAAACTGAAGTTTATGCCAATTAATATCTACCTTTTTTGTTATTATTTTCTACTTGCTCTTGGTTCCTAATATTTGTATTCCACACTTTTTCTGAATTTCAAGGTTTCAACTTATCATTTTATCACTCATTTAAAAAATTTCTCTCCCTAGTATATCTATTATATATCTATTATGTATCTGTTATATATCTATTATATAGATACATAGATATATATACATATAATATATATTTACTTTTTTAGTGACTGCCTTAGAGTTTACAATATGTATTTATAGCCAGTCCAAGTCTTCTTTTAAATTAACACAATACCACTTCGCAAGTAGTTCAAGTATCTTATCATAACAATATATTCCAAATTTCTCCATCCCATGTGTTGTATCATTGCTGTTATTTATTTTACTTATATAAACATAAACATACATAACATATATATCATCCATAATCAAATACATTATTTCTATTATTACAAACACATTGTTAATATATTAGATTACTTAAGAACAGGAAAACATAAAAGTTTTTATTTTATTTTATTTACTTATCCTCCTATGCTCTTTCTTTTTGTAGATATGAGTTTCTGACCTCTATCATTTTCCTTCTTGCTGAGGAACTTATTTTAATATTTCCAGCACTGCAAATCTACTCATTAAAAAATTCACACAACTTTTGTTTGTTTGAAAAAGTCTATTTTTTTCTTCAGTTTTGAAGGATAAATTTGCGGGGTACAGATTTCTAGGCTGGTGGGTATTTTCCTCTCATAATTTTAAGTATTTCACTCCACTTTTCTTCTTGCATGATTTTTGAAAACCCTGATGTAACTTTTTTTAAATGTTTATTTATTTTTAAGAGAGAGAGACAGAGAGTGTGAATGGGCAGAGAGGGAGGAAGACACAGAATCTGAAGCAAGCTGCAGGCTCTAAGCGGTCAGCACAGAGTCCCACACAGGGCTTGAACCTGTGGACTGTGAGATCATGACCCAAACCAAAGTCAGACTTTTACCTGACTGAGCCATACAGATATTCCAAGAAGTCTGATGTAACTCTTAACTGTGCTTTTCTATGGTTAAGTACTGTCGTGGTGAGGTATGGAGGGAGAGAAAGCATTCTTTAGTCTTATGGTTACATCCTAGTCTTTTGGTGAGCTTATGTCCCTGGCCTGTAATTTTTACCACTGTTTCTCAGTGTCACTGACCCATTTAGGTGAGAGAGGGTATTTCCTTTCCCTTAGGTACATTGGACTGATAAAATCCTTGCATTTTAGGCTATAGTAAAATAATTTCTTCTAAGGGGAGGCCTTGTTAAGAAGATACTTTAGTGAGTTTCAAGATGATTTCTCTCCAATACCTGTCAGAAGCATGAAAGGGCTTTTCTCTGATATTTACTGTGAGGTCTTGATAGGTCTCCAGAAGGTAAAAAACAAAAGCGTGAGGTACTCCTATGACTGGGTCTTTCTGGAAATACTTACTCTTAGAGTTGTCTGCAATGAGCCTCCATCTATTCATCAGTTATGGTTTGGTGTCCTTACACCGGCTCCAGTTCACATTGAGGTTTCTGCTCAGGGATTCTGCTTCAGTAAGTTGTGATTCTGTGTCTGCCTGTCTGTCCAAAATTTAAGGCAATGGCTTGCCCTGTGACCTCACTTTTCTGATGGTCCAAGAAGAGCTGTTGATTTTTTTTATTTGTTCTGCTTTTTTACCTACTGTTAAGATGGAGTGGCAAATTCTAATCAAACTATGTACTGGGTGAGAGACCACAGGTCCTCTCAAGTCACTTTGTTTTAAAGTCACTTGAAATAATCACTCTCTTATATAGTTATGACACTGAAACAGACACTAGAAGATGGCCTTCATGATCTTGACTCCTGGTGTTCATGAGTTTGTGTGGTTCCCAACTCTTTAGTGTAGTCAAGATTAGTGAGTTGCTCTCAGTAATAGAACATTACAAAGGTGACATCTGTATTTGTTTCTGTGTACATGATTATGTGAAACTAGATTGTGATGCCAGCCTTGAAGGAATTGCTGTCTTCTGCTGGTTTGAGGAAGCAAGCAGCCATATTGAGGTCTATCTGGCAATGCACTGAGGGCAGCCTATAGCCTTTGTTTACAAGCAGCAAGATACTGAGCTGCTCAGTCTAACAGTACCACAAAGAACTACAGGCTGCCAACAACTATATCGTCAGGAAAGCGAATGCTTCTTCAGATGAGCCTTAAAAAAGGCCACAGCTCAAGATGATTCCTTGATTAGAACTTTGTGAGACCCTGAAGCAGAGGATGCCTAGACTCATCATCCACAGAAGCTGTGAGATAATACATATGTATGGGGTTAAGTCTCCAGGTCTGTGGTCATATTTTAACACTGCAATCACTAACTACTACATCTGCCAACTCAATAAAAAGATTACAATAAATTATTTAATTTGACTTTCAGTTTTTAGGATGTCAACTTGCATTTGTTTTCAAACAGGATCAAGTCTTCCTTGTTGGAAAGAATAACATGGCTATCTATCCTTGGTAGAGTTCATTGGGCAAAAGCTTCTGTAATCAAATTCTATCTTGATTTA
Organism: Proteles cristata cristata; assembly: GCA_017311185.1. Lineage (NCBI taxonomy): Eukaryota > Metazoa > Chordata > Mammalia > Carnivora > Hyaenidae > Proteles > Proteles cristata. Next base: position 108,782 of record JAESUZ010003447.1, on the reverse strand, counting down.
CTAAAGCCTGTAATCATAGGAAACAAAACTCAACACTTCAGTCACAAAAAAGCTACAGCATTTTTGAAATGTGGGTAGCACAAAATATTCTTTATTGTATAGGAGAAAGAAGATTTGGTTAAAAAAAAATTATGAGACTAAGAATAATTTTCCCACAATATGCCAATTTGGGAAGGTGCATCTTTGAAACCAAAACTATTACAGAGAAAACGTTCCTGGGTGAAATTAAAATCTTGCCCTTAATTCTGTGTGTAACTTCTAATTTCAGTCACTTAACTTATCAGTTTTGAAATCTATAAAACATGGCTATACATACACTAAGACTTCTAGCTCTAAATTGTCATGATTCTCTGAAATGATACAGCATTTCAGAATAGGAAACAAGAACAACTGGGGTAATAATAGTGCCCCCGGCAGTATTATCAGCCATCCATAAACGCATTGATTCACATATGTCTAAATTTTATATTTTTCAGGGTAGATATACCACTTGTGTAATATATGTAAAGACTAGAATTTATGGTTATGTTAGAGAAAGTATAAGCTAAAAAATTACTATTTACTTATTTTTTGGCTAATTTTATAATGCTTAATAGATTTTTTCTCTCTCTTAGTTGTGGATTCTGAGTTAAAGGATTTTAGTACTCTTCACTACCATTAGATAAAAAAATACAAAGTATATTACTTGAATAAACTTGAGGCCATTCATCCAAAGAAAGCAAAAACTGCTTTTATTTATATTAGCCTCCTTACCTGGATTCACCAAAATAAATATTTCCTTTTTTGATTTCTTTTTGAGTGAATCACTACTTCCACTGTCAGATATGTTATTGGAACATTAAAAAGAAATAGTCTAGGCCTGAACAATTAGGAAATCACATATGTTTAGTATATCAGTGAAGGGACTTCTGAAAGGACAAGCGTCATTTAACAATCTTTATCATAAGAAAACTTTCCCCTGTACATGCTACCTTCATAGTCTGAAATAGACTCTGGGAACAAACAAAAAAAGTGTCTTCAAAGTCTTATCATCATCACACGCTTATTAGTGTAGCATGAAAGAGAATGATAACACAATAGCATCTCACAGTGTGAAATATACAATGTTGGATAGAGACAGCATGTGTTGTCATTGGTTAATGTACAAATGTTTGCTGCCAGGGTGAAGCAAACAGGAGTGAACCATGAAATGATTGTATTCACCCTGAAATATCAGCAAAGCAAAGAAGTAATGAGTAGTAAGCAACTTTTCCTGAATGTGCCGAAGGTACTTACTAGAGCAACAAAAATACTTTATTTAATATTTATATTTTATTGAGAGGTACAGTTATGCTTTTGCATAATATGACTTCAGAAGACTGAGGCTGGGCTTAATATGCAAATGTTTATTTTGATGTGTCCCCATACGTAGCTCTTTTCCTTTCCAGCTGGTCGGCCTTACTGCCTCTCTCCTTTACATCCAACCCAGAACTCACCAGGAAACTGTTCCTAATTAACTTTACCCATTTTTGTTTTATTTTGTTTTGTTTCTTTCACAGTTTCATGGAATTTTAGATTATTAGTACTGAAATAGGTTTTATAAATAATTCAGCCCTGTTTGCCCCCCTCAATTCATGTAAGTGATCATGTGTGTGTGCACATGCACATATGAACATGTGCCTCTGATGCTTATGTGTTCATACACTATTTTCATTAATAAATTATAATTTAAGTCAGTTAGAAAATATTAAATTATTTTTACATTCAGGGATATTTAAGAAAATCTATTGACAAAATGATTTAAAGGATTAATGCTCAATTTTGTATTTCTTCTTCGGCTATTCAGCTGATGTTAAATGCACCCCATCTTAAAATTACTGAGATGAATATTCGTAAAATGAATCACTTAATCTATTACAACCATTTTTAAATGACAAGTGACAAGACAGCTTCAAAAAAATGAGACATACCATATAAAACCTTAGTAAGAAAAATATGTATATTGCCTTTAGTATTCTAACCATTTCAGTTATACTAATTAGATATCAGCTAACTTATAGTTAATACTTGAGGAACAACTTTTTCCTTTATATGCCTAAATGTTTATTTCTTGTCTATGGGACACAATTCAGGAGTTAGATAATTGGGTATTGTGGCTTTAGCAAAAGCATCAACAGCTTTGGTTATTGTTAGGTGATGTAGTAAACAGGCTTAACATTCATTATCCTCAGAAAAAAATGCTTCATGGTAGGTTCTGTTTCTTAGATTTGAGAAAGGTGATTCTTAGAGGGAAAATCTTGCCCAAGAAATGAAAATTAGTGGTAGAATTGGAATTTGGTACAGTATCTCAGTGATACCATTATTTGAGTGTTCTAGCACATTCTAGTAGTCCTCTCTCCCTTGTGTTACAGAATGATCTAATCAGTTTAATTAGAAAGAGATTTATTAAAAGATCTCACTCACAGAATTTTTGGAGGAACAGAAGAAAAATTCTCTAGGAGCAGTTCCAGAGTTGACTACTGGTCACAATCCCAAAACACCTTGACAAAGTTGCTGGTACTATTTGGAAGCACTTGTGGTTAGGAGAGCATAACAAGAGCTGTCAGCTTCAGAGCCATTCCACCTTTGCCATGATCAACCAACTACTGAAGCCAGATGCTACTGATAAAGCCGAAAATTCTAGAATCCTACGACCTCTATCACATTTCACACTATTGATACAAAGATCTCATAGTGTCTCGCTCTCCAGGTAATTTAATCCCAAATCTAAGATTCATGAAGATGTATCTTATTACCAGAGAATATAGTATGAGACTCTACCTTTTGCTACAATGGCAGCTGCACAATGAAGTTGGGTCTAGTGCTTAGTTACACTGCAAGTGAGCTGGTGAAATGTGGAGAAAGCCTTGTAAGAATGTGGTCAGATTCCACTGAAAGCTGTTCATAAAGGGACACCGGGTGGCTCAGTGAGTTAAGCTTCCAACTTCACCTCAGGTCATGATCTCACAGTTTGTGAGTTCAAGACCCGTGTCTGCTGCGCCTGGAGCTCACTGCATCTCCCTCTCTCTCTGCCCCTCCCCCAACTTATAATCTCTCTCTCTCTCTCTCTGTCTCTTTCCTCCCTCAAAAATAAATAAACATTAAAAATCTTTTTAAATTAAAAACGAAAGAAAACTGTTTTCTACACTGTCCAAATACTTATTTAGTACTTAATGTGTGTAAATTACCTAGTGCAAAGGTTCACATCTGGAGATAAAATAATAAAATGCATTTCTTAGATTTACTCTTTGGGGCAGGGGCTGTGTAGGTGTAGAGGATAGCAAGACACAGAAAGCTATGCCCTCATCCCATCGTATCATGCTGAGATAAATCAAGCGTAGGTGCCAGTTTAAATCATTATCTCTTTTGAGAAAAAGATTACTTAAGTACATGTTTGCATCTCTTTGCCTATTATCTTTTCATATGTAGTCTGTGTATATATTGCACCATATTGTAAGATTATTTGTCTATATTGTTTATTGGGAATATTAGGAAAATAAATGCCAGGTTGATACTTATATATTTAGATAGCATACAGTACAATGTTCATTGTTTTTAAGTTTTTCACATAGTGGGTTTTTAAGTTTTTAAGATTTTCATATAGTGGGTGCCTAGGTGGGTCAGTTGGTTAAGTGTCTGAGTTTGGCTCAGGTTATGATCTCACAGTTCGTGAGTTCAAGCCCTGCATCAAGCTCTGTGCTGACAGCCCAAAACCTGGAGCCTGTTTTGGATTCTGTGTCTCCATCTCTCTTCCTGCCCCTCCCCCACCAATGCTCTGTGTCTCTCTCAAAAACAAATAAACCTTAAACAAATAAATAAAAATTTTCATGTAGAGAAATGGAGTAAATTGTTAAATGTTGGCATAATATTTGCTGTATTTGGTTTAAGGAAGTCACATTACCCTTTGGTATTTATTGACTAATTAATAATCAGTGTGGCAACAATAATAAAATAAAAATATTTTTGGGATTTGCACATGTATTATCAAAATTAATTCTCAAAATAACTTCTGGAGGATAACATAAGTATGTTTATTACTGTATCTATATACTGTAAATGAATTAAGGTCAATAGATTGTAATTTTCCGGGAAAGAGCTCACTCAGCTGATCTGGGTTGCTCAGGTTCTATACATGCCCCAAATAGGTCTCTCTTCAGGACAGGCCCTTGGAATATTCTGCCTGATAAGATTGCTTTTATATGTGTGAGGCCTTGGGCCTCTGTGTTGTATTATTTTACCTAACTACGTGATTTGTGGAGAAGGCTGGTTTAACTTGGGACAGTAGGAGAGGGCTAGAACGTGAGTAACTGAGGTCAGGTCAGTCATGTGGGCTGATACCCGATAAAGATACCTACGTAAGGCTTGGGTGAGCTTCCCCCGTTGCCAATAGCTCACACGTATTCTACTTCATTGCCTGGAGAATTAAAAGCATCCACATGCAATTCCACTGGGGAGGACATCTGGAAATTTACACCTGAATTCTCCTGGACTTCACCCCACATGCTTTTGTCTTTGCTGATTTTAAACTATATCCTTGTACTGCAATAAATAATCATGAGAGTAAGAGTTTCTGAGTTCTTCTAGTTTGTCATCAAGCCTGATGGTATCTTACAAACTCTTAAGCAGAAATGTGCTGAATATCACACAGATTTCCAGGATAAATCCCGAGAGTTTTAATGAAAGATATCACAGATTGCCTTTTACAGCATATGACTTTTATAACATGACAATAACATGAATTTGCAGATCTGTAGGCATATTTACCTACTCTTTGGTAAAGTACATGTTGCGAGCAGGGGCAATTTGCCTTCCGGCACTCATCAATATTGTCTTACTGAGTTGGAATATTCATCCCTCATAAAAAGTAAAACACAGCTGTGTTCTATAAATGAGATATTATGAACAAAGTGGATTTTGAAATGAGCTTTTAACTTCATTTTTTAGAGGTGAGGAAGTACTGCATTCTCTGAATCTTTCTGTTGTTACTAGGAAATATCCAATGGAGAAAATATTGATCTTTCTTTTCTGTTGTCTCAGTGAGCAACCCTTCCTTTGGCTTAGTTTGCAATAATGCTTAAGCCTCCTGTTGAGGAAATGTCATCGGCTTGGCATCCTACAGGTGCAAGGATTCCATTGGGGCCATCACTTTATTGTTTCATTTTTCTAGTTGAAATATTTTCTCATATATTGGACTTCAGACATTAACTGGTATTGTGATGATTTGTTCTTCCATAGCTTTATTTGTTCTGATATCAGGAAGTCCCTATGATGATCCAACATCCCTACAGTTGTTAAGAGGTGGAAATAATTATTAACTTTGAAGTCATGTTCAATCTATATATCTTTTTGTTTTGTTTCATTTACTGTACATGTGAAATTGATTCTGTATTTTATTTATTATTTCTTTGCTTATATGAAACAAAAATTTTTATTTATGAACATGTTCATACATTTGAAGGACATAATACTTCATTCTCATAACTAAAGAACGTGACTACATATTTTGAAAGCATATTTAGAAAGCAACTTATTCTATTTCTATAGGCAAATCATAACCATTTTATGTAATAAAACTGAAAACTCATTGGAATAGTTGAGATCTTTAGAGTTTTACTTTAGTTTTGATTTTAAAATACTGTGTGCTATTTTAAGAAATTGGAATACTTAAAGAACTTTCAAATATTGGCAATCTACAAAAGGAAAGAATAGAAAAATTCAATAGTAGTTCAGTAGGATATAAACCCTGCAGGCCTAACTGATAGTTATATTCCATCTGGTTCGTGCTTATTTCTGGGGAAGGAACACAAGCTATACACTGAAATGAACCTGATGATTTTCCATAGCTGGCCAACAAGCTGTTGCATTTGAGCCAGTTATAATATTCATATGTTATTCAGTTAGGTTTACTTTGAAAGTATTTTTCCAGTCTAATGAGATTTATGGATTTCCTTTTATGTAGAGGTTCTCTACATGCTTTATATGTTTATTCTTATCTTCTTGTCTTTTTAAAAGACTTTGCAAAATAAGAAACTATCAAAACATGCAATTTTGTTATGATTTTGACTGTAGGGCATATGTATTATTCAAGGAGTAGACCAACTGGAACACAAATATGGCACAAAAAAACTTTTATTATGGTCATACAGGATTATGTGAATTTCATTAGTTGCTGCTGGTTTGTGCCTGAAAGAAATGTCCTTCATTATCATTGCAAACCTGCAAAATTTTATTCCCTGAGAGTGGGTTAAATTGAGATCTCAGGCTTTTTTTTTTTTTTTAGCTATATATATACATACACATATTTTTAGTTTATTTATTTATTTTTGAGAGAGCAGGAAAGGGGCAGACAGAGACAGGGAGAGAGAGAATCCCAAGCAGGCCCCATGCCTTCAGTGCAGAGCCTGATGTGGGGCTCAAACACAACAAACAACAAACATGAGATGATGACCTGAGCCGAAACCAAGAGTCAGTGGCTTAACTGACTGAGCCACCCAGGCACCCAAGATCTCAGGCTTAATAAGATAGTTAGCAACTGGCATATTTATATTTCATATAAAATGTTGGTAATCCACTAATTTACTTTTCATTTGATATCTTTGATCCTCTTTTAGTATTTTAGTACCAAATAATATTTTACAGCAAAGTGTGCCTACTTTGGTGGTGGACTATATAGGTGCAAAGTCAGCTTTTACATTTTCTATTTAGATTACCTTGGCAAATTATTTTCTGATCTCAATTCCCTTATCTGTAAGATGGAAATTATAGTATCTATCTCTCTGGACCTTTCTGAGAATTAAATTAAATAATGCACATGAAGCCACTGGAAAGGATTTAAGATTTAGAAAGAGTGCTATGATAAATCACTATGTCCTCTCATGGGCTCAGAAATACATAATAGCAAGAGTATATATTTTGACATTAGTCCGCCATAGAGGGTATCCAATTTTCCTTGAGTCTTGACTTTTTTTCTCTAAAATAGTACTAGTTTTCAAATCTTAGAGTGAATGACTGGAAACTAGTCAACTTCAAAATCTGAAAGTTAGCCTAAACCACTTAGCTTTTCATTCATATCTATATGTTTTTGTCTGTTTCTGGTCCATTTTCTCCATGGTACTGGCACACAGGGAATACTCTATAAAAATGGTAAAGTATAGATCATAGTAACAATAATCATACTCTAGGGATTAAATTCTGGTTTTGCCTTACTTAACCTCTTTCTGTATCAGTTTTCATACCTACAAAATGAGTAGTTATGGTATTGCCTCACCGTATTGTGTTGCCTTAAATATAATACCCTATAAGTGAATGTGTACATTATAACTCTGAATGAATATTCTATTTTCATTGCATGTCGTTAGAACTGGTCATATAATGGATAGCTCCTCAGTAAAGCATTCATAGCTACAAAGTCTGTAGGTTAATCCCTAAACTTACCCCTATTTTTTAAAACAGTTAACATTTTTAGGTACTGTCTTTAAATTAATACTACTCTTCTTATGCTCAGTGTTCCACTCACACTGAATTACTTACAGTTCTTAGAGCAGAGCAATTTAGACTTTGCTCAAACTGGTCCATTGAATTTTATTGGCTCTTACTCTCAGCACCCCTGGTTTTCTTTTGAAGCCCTTTTAATCAATAAGAAAGATAAAAATGACACTTCCTCTCAGAAGCCTTTTCTGACTCTACAAACTGAACTTACCACATTAGTTATTCATTTATCAACAACTCCTATTATTTCTCATTCACCATAGGTACAAGTCTTATATCATGAATTCTCCTAAAATATTTCTATTGTGAGTATTCATCTATATATTTAAATACATATTTTCCTAGATTTATCATTCTATCTGTAGATTGTTGTTAACTCACTTCCCTTTATATTTCAAAGCTTGTCTTTAAATTTTTAGAAGTTATTTTTGAATTTAAATTAAAAATAATTTTTGAGTGTAGTTGATACATAATGACCCATTAGTTTTAAGTGTTCGATGTAGTGATTCCACAAGTGATTCGTTCTTTATGCTGTGCTCACCACAGTGTCGCTAACATCTGTCACCATACAGCACTATTATATCATTGACTATATTCCATATACTGTACCTTTTATTCTCATGACTTATCGATTCTATAGTTGAAATCATATACCTCCTACTTCTCTTCACCTATTCTGACTATCCTCCCAGACCCCTTCCTTCTGGTAACTACGTCTTTTTTCTCTGTATTTATAGATGTGATTCTCTTTTATTTGTTTGTTTATTCATTTGTTTTATATGGTAGTGTCACAAAAGTATACATAGAGATCACTAGAACAGAATAGAGAACTAAGAAATAAACCTACACTTATATGGTCAATTAATCTATGACAAAGGAGGAAGGAATATACAATGGGAAAAAGATAGTTCCTTTAACAAAGCGTGCTGGAAAACCTGGATAGCTACATGTAAAAGAATTTTAAATAGACCACTTTCTAACACCATACACAAAATAAACTCAGAATGGAGTGAATAAATAAATGTGAGTCCTAAAACCACAAAAATCCTAGAAAAGAACATAACCAGTACTTTCTTTGACATTGGTGATAGCAACATTTCTCTAGGTATGTCTTCTCAGGCAAGGGAAACAAAAGCAAAAGTAAGCTATTGGTACTACATCAAAAAAAAAAAAAACTTTTGCACAATAAAGAAAACCATCGATAAAACAAAAGACAACCTACTAAATAGGAGTATATATTTGCAAATAATAAATCTCATAAGGGGATAATATACAAAGTGTATAAGGAACATCTACAATTCAATACCACCCCCCCAAACAATCTAATTTTTAAAAAATGTGCAGAGGACCTAAGTAGACCTTCTTCCAAAGAAGACATACAGATGGCCAATAGACACAGGAAAACATCACCAATCATCAGGGAAATGCAAATCAAAACCACAATGAGATATCATGTTACACTTGTCAGAATGACTAAATTTTTTTTAAAAAGACAAGAAATAATAAGTGTTGATAAGGATGTGGACAAAAAGGAGTCCTATTTCATTGTTGATGAGAATGTAAATTGGAATGGCCACTGTGGAAAACAGTGTGGAATTTCCTCAAAAACATTAAAAATAGAAATGCCACATGATCCGATAGTTCTACTACTGAGTATTGATCCAATGAAAATGAAAACATAAATTCAAAATAATATATGTATCCCTATGTTTATTGCAGCATTGTTTACAGAGCCAAGATATGGAAGCTATCTCAGTGCCCACTGATAGATGACTGGATAAAGAAGCTGTGGGATATCTATACAATGGAATTTTACTGAGCCATGAAGGGGATAAGGTCTTATCATTTGTGACTACATGGATAGACCTACATGGTATTATGCTAAGTGACATGAGTCAGATTGCAAAAGAAAAATACCATAAGATTTCACTCTCACATGGAAACTCATTTCCCTTTTCTAATAGGGTAGTATGGCAATTGAGGACAGAAGCTTCAATTTTGCATCTTTTGTGTCTATCTTATTTATTTATCAAAAAATATTTTTAAGTTTATTTATTCATTTTGAAAGATCGAGGGGGGCGTGAAGTATGGGAATACAAGCTAGGCGGGGCGGGGGTAGGTGGAGGGAAAGAGAATCCTAAGCAGCTCTCACTGCCAGCACAGAGCCCATCAAGGGGCCAAACCCATGAACCATGAGATCAGGACCTGAGCCAAAATCAAGTGTCAGACACTCAACCATCCCCTTCACCCAGGTGCCCCCAGTGTCTACCTTTATTAATAAATGAATTCCATTAGCTACTTCCAGGTAGCTCCCTGTTTCTTTTTTTTTTTTCACCCTTCCTTCCTCCTCCCTTCTTTCCTTCCTTCCTTCCTTATTTAACATAGCTTATGTTACAAGATATGTTTCATTAAAAACAATGACTTCTTAAGGCCAGGCTTCAAAAAGATATGGGAGATCTAAAAATCCAGAGGAATATGCATATTTTCGAAAATTACCTCATGTGATTTTAATGGACTTTTAGAGTGTCAAGTGATTAAGCAGTTCCTAAACAGCAGTAACTAGCACAGCTGCTACACTGATTTACCCCATTTCCATAGATTTATCCAGTAAGGAGACAATTAGCTCAAATGGTTTAGACAGTTTATTACTCGTGGCATAGCAGACAGCTTGAACTTTATGTTTCCATCAGTTTCCATGGGGCTGATATGCAGGCAGGCCCAGGTAGATGTGCATGCAGTGCATCCATTGTGGTTTCTGGCATCCAAGAGATTTTGAGATCCAGCTCTTATATAGGTGCTTCTGGTAAACTCCCCTTTCCTCCCCCCACTCTGCCCTCTGCTTCCCTCCCTCCCCTTCCTCTCCTCTTCCTTCCCCTCCCCTCTCATTGCTACCCCTTCTTCCTCTCCCCTCCACCCTTCATTTCCCTCCCTTCTGTTCCTGTCTTTTTTTCTTGAGAAGGATATATGATCTTATCCTAGAATATTTCTGGAAAGGGGCAGGAGATGCCTTTAGCTTAATTACCTTAGAATGTGTCCAAGAGAGATAGTTTGGAACATCTCCACGAGGCACTATCTTTATGTTTCCATGGCTGTTAGGTAAACATGTCTGAACACAGCTGTTAATGCTCTCTGCTCAGATGTGCATAATAAACACCAGACCCATAGAGAATTATTTCCCAACACAGAGGGAGCTGTATATACTACCCACTCAGAGAATCACAGTCCAACCTGATTGTTTATGATAAAAGGGAGATTCAAGCAAGAGTCACAGTGAATTAGAGAATAGGTTTTCTCATTCATATCCAGCATAGAATTCTCAATACTAGGTTGCTTAGTTACTTGCCACTAGTTTTTCTCTTTTCTTCTAGAGATTATTTCTGTTGTCAAATTACATATTTTACAGCATTACAAAATATTGTTTTAAAATTATTTTCCTGGAGCACCTGGGTAGCGCAGTTAGTTAAGTGTCCAATTTCAGCTCACCTCATGATCTCGCTCACAGGTTCAAACCCTTCATCAGGCTCTGTGCTAACAGCTCAGAGCCTGGAGCCTGCTTCAGATTCTCTGTCTCCGAATCATTCTGCCCCTCCCCTGCACAACGCACTGTTTCTCTCTCTCTCAAAATAAATAAATGCTTAAAAATTTTATTTTTCTAGAAGTGGGATTTTATTTTTTTTATTCAGTGTGATATCATCAAGGGACTTGATTTTTTTCTTCCTCTGAAGTTTTTTTGTATGAACTAATCATCTTTTACTGTTTCAGAGTGAAGATACAATTGGTGGCGAATAGAACTTTCATATTAACTGCCATATAAGATAATAAACTACACATTTTGATATCAAAATTTCAAAGTGTTGAATGAAAGCTTAGTCAGAGTTTTTCATAAATACATCATCAGAAGAGTAGATCATTCTCTAAGAGTGCCATCACATTGAATTTTAAAATCATCACTTAAATGATTTCAATTTTAAATGCTCATCAATTAAAAAATTAATAAAAATTGTATTTAAAATATGTGTTTAAAGAAGTTTTTAGGGATATCTATATTTATCATATGTATATAAACATGCCATTTATTTGTGCTCATAGCTTAGACATACTCTCAGTGGGTCATACAATTAGAGGGGTCATTAAATGGGGATGATAAAGGGACCTGTTGAAGTGTATGTTATTATGTTTTTGCTGAACATTGTGTTTCTTTTTTGGGTTTTTTTTTTTTTTTGAGATAGCATGCTTACCTGCAGGTCATATGTATTAATTTTCTACATTTAAGAACAAGTAATCTAAAAGGCTCTTTGTGTCATAATGATAAGAAGAAAAATAGAAACGAGATAGCCAAAAACAAAACGCCAGCCAAGGATAGCAGATGATTATCTTTCATGAAATTTTAAATCCTGCCTTAATTCATGGATGATTGTAATACAGGAAGTCACTACCCTAAAAATTCAGGGAAATCAGCACTGCATTAGAGTATGTGACTGACAATGGCTAGGAAGTGCATATGTTGCATTTCTGTTTCTGCTACAACAGTTTTTGACTCAATGCCCCACTTATTTCTTTAGCAGTATGACAAGCAATAACTTTTTACATTATTCCAATCACTAGGCTAAAGGCTTTACAAAAATGATTCTTACTTAATTCTTACAATAAACTCATGAATAGATACTGTTCTTTTCTTGATGACAGAATGAGTGAATATCCACTAGATTATAAGATTCATGAGGGCATAAATCATGTCCATTTGTTCATCAGTTTATATTCAGATCTATGGTACATGGCACATAGCAGAAGCCAATGTTTAATAACAAATGAATAAACAAATCACCTTATTTATTTATACTAAAAATTTTTTAATGTTTATTTATTTTTGAGAGCGAGACAGAGTGCAAGTGGGGGAGGGGCAGAGAGAGAGGGAGACACAGAATCCGAAGCAGGCTTCAGGCTCTGAGCTGTCAGCCTAGAGCCGGACGTGGGGCTTGAACTCATGAACAGCGCGATCATGACCTGAGCTGAAGTCGGACACTTAACCACCTGAGCCACACAGGTGCCCTAAATCACCATTTTTAATGTGAAAATTCTGGGCTCTCACTGACCAAACTACTTGTTTATAGTTTTATAATGAGAAAGTGATGTAATTAGTTCACTCAACTGAGCCTGACTGGCAGCTGCAAAATTAATTTTGCATCAATAATTCTAAGGAATCATCATGGGAAACTTTGAGGACAAATGCACTGTACTCCTATAGTCTACATCAGGGGACTAAAAATAAAAGTATTGTTTTTAGTTGCTGGGATCCTTTCATATTGCATTTGTCTTATTGAACTAGTGAATTAAACGAACATGTCCACTTAAAGCTTTATTGTTCTGTGGAGTAAAAACCATAAGTTAATTGCCTGTGACCATATAGAATATGGTCTGTGACCTAAACAGTTTGTCCTCAAAAACCCTACCAAGGAAAGGAGAGAGAAAGTATATGGGGGGAGGGGAGAGAAAGAGAGAGAGAGAGAGAAAGAGAGAGAGAGATCCTACAGATTGTATCCAGAAGTTACCTGCAGTTTAAATATACATTTTCATTTCACTGCTGAACCTTTCTTTCTTTACCTTTTCAGTACATTGTCTGTCCAGTGAAATTTATAACCGTTGACCTTCATTCTGCTTTATTCTTTTAAAAGTAGCTTAAAAGCATTCTGCAACTTTCCAAAGAATAAAAAACTAACAAGAGTAATGTTTTCTAAACAATAATTCATTTTAAGAGCGGTCAATAAATACAAACACGTCAAGTCCCCGAAGTTCTCTTTGGAACTTACTGGTGAGAAGAAGGATTAGGGAGGAAAAGCCATGTGGACTAGCTGTGTGGTGATTGCTCTGTGGATCCCTTCCAGGCCTCCACTGAACCCCAGGCCAGCTCATTGTGCGCCATTTAGCACAAAATGGTTGGAAAACAACACCTGGAAGCAATGGCTCATGTGTTTTACACCAGTTTATCTTCAGCAGTTCCACCAGGTGGGATTGGAATGGAACGGATAATTGTACTGATTTTGAAGCTAATGTGGCTTCTCCTAAATCCTAAGTACCAAGTCCAATATGATTAATTATCTGAATCAGAAGAATTTGAAGTCCAATATGATTAATTATCTGAATCAGAAGAATTTGAGAGTAAAAGATAGCACTATTAATAATTACAATGAGACAACTGGCTCAGAGAAGGATTCTGGCAGGCAAACTAGGACCTATGGTCATATTAAAAATGGCTAAATCCCAAACTTCCTTAGATACCATGTAAATAACATAAACTAGATTTTCTTAATACTTATTCTCAATACTTATTACCACACGTAATGATAAAATTTGCATGAGCTGCACCTTACCATAATCATAACTTGATATTTTTGAAACCTCCCCACTAATTTCTAGTGGGTTTTGTCAACTTTCTTCCTTTGTTGTTGTTGTTGTTTTTTAATTTACTTATTGGTATAATATTGATTAGAATAATTTACCAATCTATGGATATATTAAAGGTAACTTTGTCAGGAATTCAATACCATTTAATTTTACAGACAGCTATATTTTTGTGTTTTCAAGAAAATGGGAAAATTGTGTACATGAATATTTTTATCTGCACACAAATGATGAACAATAATTCTCTATGTATATGAAAAAATGTATATTTACCCAGAATTATCCACTAACAAAAATATGAAGTTCAACTTCTAATACCATGGATTTAATTGAACTGTTTATTCATGCACAGGGACAGCCATAAATTTCAGCTGACTTCAGACTTGACTTTATATTTTGAAACCCAAAATACCATCTCATTTTATATTGCAAGAGTCGGGTTCAATGAAGTCAGTGAATTGTAATTTATTACAACATTAACAAATGAGTCATTTTTGGTAAATCACAGCTGTTTCTTCGAAGTTTCTATAAATGCCATTTCCTGAATTGGCAACAACCACAAGCAAGCAGTTTTATTTTTGTCTTGATAGCAAGGTGCAATGTGAGCTACAATGGTTCATGTGTTTGTTCACAATTGCTTGATATACGTTAAATTTCATTTAATTGGGTATTCCAAATTCCATCCTGACAGCAGGTAGGACTAGAAAAAGAAAAAAAAAATACAAAGGAAAGCAAGCTTTTCTTAAGAGTTAGGGTAATTATAATCTTATATACAAAATGTTTAAAGTTCTCATAACAGTCATGATGAAAGGCTGTGCAGGGAAATCAGAAAACATTCAAAAAGATTTCAACCCCCTTGCTGGATATAGCGTAGATTTTAGCATGGAAGCTTTTCTTAGTACGATTAAAAAGAAAGAGACCTGTGGGAAGACAGTGATACTTTCTGATCCTTTTCTCTTAGAAATCATACATAACATTTAATACTCATCTCAACTTGACTCTTAAGGGTGACTTCATTCCCTATTTGTTTTCTAATTCACAGATGTTGTGTGAGAGAGCGAGAAAAGGAGGGAAGCACTTGTAGCTTATTTTTTGAATT
Source organism: Proteles cristata cristata (assembly GCA_017311185.1). Lineage (NCBI taxonomy): Eukaryota > Metazoa > Chordata > Mammalia > Carnivora > Hyaenidae > Proteles > Proteles cristata. Next base: position 93,778 of record JAESUZ010003447.1, on the reverse strand, counting down.
AGAGTATATTACATTTTCAGAAAGAGAAATCTACTCCAAATAACTAAATCAAAGGAGATGGGATTGTTCTAAGGGTGAAGAGAGACGTCATGGAAATTCAGGAAATTTTACAAAGGGAACAAATGTAGACATTTCTGGGTAGAGCAGGGCAGCAAGAGTCTATGTGCCTGGGTGCTAATCCTGGGCAATTAGTATCAATCAGTTACATGTAATGTGTCTTTTATTTCTCTATCTTGCTTTTGACTGAACACCTGTTTATGGACCTCTTCGTTCAAAATCTGGGGAAAGAACACATTTCTGGCCATAAAATGAATTGGAGATCAAATCGACTCGAGTTGGAAATACAGGATCATGGATACAGAGTTGGCTAGGTCCAGGGGATGTTAGAAGGATGGAGCATAAAAACATAAAATGGAGATAATTGACATAGTGATTTCTTCTCCATCATTTTTAATATAAGCCATATTAAGGCAGTTAATCTGGTCTTGACTGTATTCCTTATCGCAAGTCTAATGACACACATCCTTGCATCAGAATCAAAGAATCAGTGCAAAGACTTCTCAGTTTCTTTTTTAAATTGTCTAGAGTACAATCCTCAAAATGAACGAACAGTTTTACTATTACTTCCAATATCAGTGTTCTTGTTTTCCATTTTAGAAATTCATGAAATTCTGGAGATACTTATCACCTAGAATTGTCAAGGATTCTACAAATGCTTTCTGCAAATCACCATGTGTGCGTCTTCACAGGATATGGCTTAGAGGTTTTTACAGTGCTCCTTGGATTAAGTGGGCTGTTAAATTCTTCTAGCTTTATTCAGAAATCCTGAATTCCATATTCCTCTCTCCTACCAACACAAAACACTTGGGCATTTCAATTTGCTCTCTCTCTGAGTTTTCTCTGTTTAACTGTGTCTGCCTAATTCTGTGTGACTTGTATTTGTTTCAAAACGTGTCACATAAGTGATGATAATCCAGATAATAATATATAGGTCTTGAAATATTATTTTATTCTTATTTGGGCAGAATGTCATTGGAAATCACAGAAATTAGTAATTTGGGGATAAATGCAGTTGTGATAAGCATCTTGTTCTGTAAAGTGAATGCTATTGAGCACAAATTGGAGAAGTTCATCTGTGAGTCTGTGGTGACAAAGTAATGCAAAACAGCTGAGATGGTTATTATTTAGTTGTTTTCTGTTTTTGTTTTTTAAACCACAGCATTACCCATGGTACTGCCCAAAGTCCAGTGAGTTTCATTCAAGTTACCTAACAGAGTCAGAGGTAGAACTATGACTAAGTCTGAAAGATACCATTTTACATGTTCATGATTTCCCAGTATCAGAGTCAACTAGGAAAATGATATGCACATTTAATATGGAAGCATCCAGGTCACAACCTCAGAGATTCTAATTCAGTAGGAATTTGTATTTTTAAACAGTATTGTATTTTTAAACAGTACCCTGAGTATTTTAGAAATTACTTAAGCCCATGCATTTGTGACTGGGATTTAGATTAAAGCAGACCAGGTACCTAATATTAATTCCAAGATTAACTTGTTGTCTGACCACGGGAAAAATAAAATACCTAATCACTCAAAACACTCTGATTCCTCATCTGTGAAGTTGGTACAATAATAGCAGTGGTCAACTTACAGGCCACCTGTGAAAATGAACTGAGATAACGAATGTAAAATAGTTCATCTCGGGGCCTACTAAAATTTTTCTGAAACTTAGTACTCAATCAATGTTAACATTATCATTGACAGCAACAGATAACTTTTAATAAAGCTAAACTTTATTAGCTGTGTTACTTTTGACACATTACAAGAAATTTCTGAGTCTGTTTGTCTATAAATGATGGTCGAAGGACCTATCTTATACAGGTAGGGGCCAAATACATAAAACAGTGAGTGATTTAAAGCACCTAACACATTACTTGGTATAAAGTTGACGTTCAGGGGCGCCTGGGTGGCTTAGTCAGTTGGGTGTCCGACTTTTGCTTAGGTCATGATCTCGCGGTTCGTGGGTTCAAGTCCCGCGTGGGGCTCTGTGCTGACTGCCAGCTCAGAGCCTGGAGCCTGTTTCAGTCTGTGACTCCCTCTCTCTCTGACCCTCCCCTGCTCACGCTGTCTCTCTCTCTCTCTCTCTCCTGGAAATAAATTTAAAAAAACATTAAAAAAAAAGTTGATGTTCAAAACTGTCATAATTATTACCTTCAACTTCAATGAATGAAAATAATTATTATCCTACAAAACCCAGGAGTCTGGTAATTAAATAAGGCAGCTATTGAGGGAAAAGAGTGTGGCTCTTCCAGGTGGTATTTTAAAAGAACATAGAATCACATAGTTGTTACCAGTTCGCTTGGCACCCATCCATGCTACTATCATCACTACGTAGATGCTAAAATGCTTCTTACTTCTCCATACACTTTAAACAGGAATACATCTAAAGACAAATTGTCTCCTGAGTTGGGTTGCTAGCTTTAAAATAAAAAATACAAGACACAGGGTTAAATGTAATTTCAGTAAATAATAGATGTTGTTTTAGTATCACTATGTCCCATGAATATTATACATATTTTTTTAAATTTTTTAAAATTTTAAAGTAATTTCTACATCCAACATGGGGCTCAAACTCACAACCCCAGGATAAAGAGTTCCATGCTCTACTGACTGAGCCAGCCAGGCACCCCTAGTATATTTTGTGCAATATGTGGGTTATATTTATAGTAAAAACATTTATTGTTTATCTGAAATCCAAATGTTATCGAATGGCCTGTTTTTATTTTTATTTTTTTGCCAGTCCTACTTTTGTGGTAGTATTTGATACTCATCTTAAACCGTATTCTTAGTTGGATAAAAATGTTCATGAGGGTTGAACCCACAGGCTAGATGATTCCCTGTTTCAAAAAGATGTATGGTTGAGGCCGACCATAGGCAGCCACAGAAGGCATTTTCTGATTCTCAATCACTAAGATTCAGCGACTTGGGCAGTAAATCGTTATCTATTTGACTAACCTGTAATTTTCCTCAGTTGGCTAGATAATGTCAGTCATTTTAATTCCATTTCTCTGCATACTCTTTTTTTTCCCTTGAGCTCTTCAGCATTTCATCCTCTTCACAAAGTGGAAGATGTCCATAATGCATTCTTTATTACTACTTTGCTGAGTGTCCCTGGGGTCCCATCTTTCTGAAAGTGCTCTCCTGTCAGCAGTAGGAGGTCAGGGGTGACTGCCAACCTGAGAAAGCCATGGCCACTATTCTTGTTATGGTGCTCTCTCTCTTATTTCTTAACTTGTGTGTCGAAATCAATTTGAAAATAGCAAGCCTTACTTTATAAGTAACTCATAATAAAGTCTTGTCCATGACTGATGAAAAAGAAAGATTCCATCTGTTTATACATTGTGAGATCAAGGGATCTAGGATCTACATAAAAGGCTGGATGAAGCAACAAACCAAACTGCTAGTGTGGTGGATTGCTCAGGATCATGAGCTAGCAGTGAAATAAGATGATCTGCATTCTAGTCCCCAGTCTACTGAGTGATTTTGGCAAATAATGAAGATTTCAAATGCATTTCCCTAATTTGTATGGTAAAATTTCTGCTGAGAAACAGAAATGTCTTTAAAACCATAATACTCTAGGGGCGCCTGGGTGGCTTAGTTGGTTTAAAAGAACATAGAATCATATAGAATCGTCCGACTTTCGACTTTCGCTTAGGTCATGATCTCACGGTTCGTGGGTTCGAGTCCCGCGTCGGGCTCTGTGCTGCTGCCAGCTCAGAGCCTGGAGCCTGTTTCAGTCTGTGACTCCCTCTCTCTCTCTGACCCTCCCCTGCTCACGCTGTCTCTCTCTCTCTCCTAGAAATAAATAAAACATTAAACAAAACAAACAACAACAAAAAAACCCCATAATACTCTAAACACTTAACTAATTCTATTTTAAGTAATCTCTCATATAGTTTCCAAAAATATCCAGTGCATTTTTATTTTTATTAAGTTTGTATTTCTTTCATTGTGACTCAAGGTAAAAGTCTTTTTTAATATATTTTCACATATTAAGAATCACTCATATTTCCTCTGTGAACTGTCAGATCACATTCTCTGTTCTTGGGTACATACTAACAATGACTGCTTCGAAGTAAGTCTGTGAGGTAAAAAAAAATAGTAGGTAAGCTGAGGGCAAATCATCCTGTCACTATTATGACCATGATATTGAAACACTGTGGGCTTGCTTAGTCTTTATTATAGTACCCACAGTCACAGCCCTGAGACCATGGTGTGATGAACTACATTCGTCTCCAACAGGCTTTCTTGGATCCTAGGTTCACTTCTCTTTAAGTTCCTATTACACAATGTAGGGATGGTTGATTGACCAAGCTCTAAGGTTCTAGAAAGCAAATTCCAACTCTAAATAAGAATGGCAAAAGTAGTACTGTTTATCAAGGGCTTATATGCTGAGTACTGTACTGAGTTCTTTCTAAATATCTGCTTTAATCATCATAACAACTGATGAATGAGATATAATTCATTACATTATCTCAATGTAAGTCATTTGTCCATGGTGACCCAGATACTATATATTTTGAATTTTAATTAAAATTGTAGTCTAAATTCAAAGCTTCCAATCACTATATTATAACATCTTGTGTTTCATATTCATTTCCATCCCATCTACCATGGGCTAACAAAATATGTGTCCAATGAAAGATTATTAAATAAATCAATTAAAACCAAAGTTATATGTTCAAGATGCTGCTTATGCCACTGCTTCTTTCTTATTAGCTCTTTGATATTGGACATTACTTTTTCTTTTCTCAGAAAATGAGCAAGACATTCCATTGCAATCAATTATACATATTGTAAGATGCTTTACTATAATACGAATACACGTAACAAAGTATTAATTATGTATACAATATCTATATAGTTGTTAGAATAAATTAAATATTTACATAAATGGGAACAGACTATTTTGCCATTCTGGCTGCAGGGATTTAAACTTCTCTCAAAACTCCCAAAACTAGCATGTCTAGAAAGAAATTTTATTTTTGGACAGCTATTTAAAACATGTCTTCAAGGAAGAATTTAACTTTTACTGTATATATAGTAAGAGAGAGAGATGGGTAGTAAATATAATGTCTTCAAGGAAATCAGAGTTTAAAAAATAGCAAAGTAATTACCGCTATAGAACCAGAGTGCGCATTAAAAAGATGGGTGTGGTATGAATCTAAAATGTATTTGGAATTTGACAACTACAAGATAATGGAGATAAAAGGTGCACTTCTGGAAAAAAGCAAAATGTATTATATAGATAGAAGTCTACTTCTAACAAAAAAATATATCACACACCAGGGTTCTGTTTCATTGTAGAGATAAGCGAATGAATGAATGAACGAAAAAATGAATGAATGAATGAATGAATGAATGAATGAACGAATGAAAGAATAAAGAGGATACTAACCACACTTATGAATTACTTTATTATTCTTTCCTCCAATGTCAGGCAAGAGGTAAAATGACACGATATGATCTTTTTTTTTCCTGAATATTAACTTCTTTTTAAAATTTTTTGTACATTTATTTATTTCTGAGGAACAGAGAGAGATAGAGCACAAGTTGTGGAGGGGCAGAGAGAGGGGGAGACACAAAACCTGAAGTAGACTCCAGGCTCTGAGCTGTCAGCATGGAGCCAGATGCGGTGCTCAAACCCACAAACCTTGAGATCATGACAGGAGCTGAAGTCGAATGCTTAACCGACAGCCACACAGGCGTCCCTCCGAATACTAACTTCTAAAACATTATGTTCCATTTACAGTATTTTAAGGAATCGCATGCACCTAAGTACTCCAAAAAATATTATTAATGGAATTTAAACAAAGCTTAGAAATACCATTTCTCTTCCTCTTAGCCACCTGACATGTAGTTTATTTGTGAGTTTTTCCTGTTAGTATTTGGTGGCTGATACTAACATTCTTGGCAATCATACTAAGGAACTTTTTTTTCTATGAAAGGAAGGCCAGAATGTCTCAATGTAACTATTACAAAATGGACCAAAAAACTCTCACCCCTTTTAGTAATTAAATATAATCATCACAATCATTTATACCACAACTGTTTTTTGTGTTTTTTTTACTTAAAATGTTTTGTGCTTGGGGCGCCTGGGTGGCTTAGTCGGTTTAAAAGAACATAGAATCACATAGAATCGTCCGACTTTCGACTTTCGCTTAGGTCATGATCTCGCGGTTCGTGGGTTCGAGCCCCGCGTCGGGCTCTGTGCTGGCAGCCAGCTCGGAGCCTGGAGCCTGTTTCAGTCTGTGAGTCCCTCTCTCTCTGACCCTCCCCTGCTCACGCTGTCTCTCTCTCTCTCTCTCTCTCTCTCTTTCTCTCTCCTAGAAATAAATAAAACATTAAAAACTTTAATTAAAAAAAAGTTTTGTGCTTTTCCTGATAATTTTTATTTTAAAAGTATCAATTTCCTTAGTTGTCACACTGTATGTTCTGTTACCTTGTTAAAAGTATGTCATATTTTTCAAGTTTTTGCTTCTGAAAAATGTTTATTTAAATATTAACCAGCATTCACATGTATGGTATCACTTCATTCTTTTGCCCAACGTTATTAACAATTACTGTAATATTGCTTCTAAGGAACATAGATATAATTTCTAATATCTCTTCCACAATAGAGCACCACCGACAGGGAATGTCTGTGTCCGTCATTCCGATGATTCACTATCAGCCGGCAGTATTCAATTTCTAAAAATCTCTGACCCTAACTTCACTCAGTTTGGAGTTATCATCATCTTACAGAAAAAAATCCATCCATTCTTAAATGGAAGTACATTTTCTCATTTAGACATCCTCCCAAAAGGCATAAAAAGTAATTTTCTACTCTTGAAACTTCTGTGCTTAACATTTTATTTTGTCTGATCTTATGAAACATGATAGCAGCAGATTTCACTAGGGTTATGTGGAATAGAAAGTCTTGAGGACAATTAGATTGCTCTTTCATTTGATACACAGCAATATGAAACTACCATCATATTCAAAATGGTTCTGAAAAACTGGTGTTACTGTAGTAAATGCAACATTATCAATGCATTTCAATAAGCATTTATTGTAACGAAATACGTATCTTTTTTGCAGTTTAGAAGGAACATTGAGGAACAGCTGATTTTCACAAAAATATTATAACTATCTTTTATAGCATATTGGATACTCATAGATCATTATCCCTGCTATGTAGCTAACAAAACTAAGTCCAGAGATATGAAGTGACTGGTTCTAGGCCCAATAGCTTTTTAGAGCAGAGTTATGACCAAATGAAACACATTACGTATTCAAATATGGTGTTTCTCCCAGTATTCTGTCCGTCCACGGGTAGCTGACTATGGATAAATTCATAACCAGGAGGTCATCCATGCCCTTAAGGAGTTTACAGTCTACAGAGGTTAAAAGATTAATAGCCTAAGAGCTGGAATCTAAACAAAAATAGGATAAGTAATTATTTACATCGCTTATTTATTGGTTATTGTCTCTTTTTTACTACAAGAATGCAAACTCCATGAAGACAGGGATCTTTTATCTGTTTTTGTCAAGACTGTATCCACAGAGCCTAAAACAGTGTCTGATAGTCATTCAACAAATAGTTTTGAAGGCATAAATCAAGTCAAGGCTAAAAATGAAAAGGATTAGAACGGAGATTAGAATGCATTAGAGGGGGGAAATATTTCCTATGGTACTTATGGAAAATTTCACGATCTGAACACTGCCTCTGTCTGGGACCTTTCCTCCTGCCGTGTTCCTGCTTCCTCATTGTGTTTCAACTCCCATGGCCTTCTCCTATTGCCAACTAAAGTACTTTAGGAGCACCTGGGTGGCTCAGTCAGTCAAGCATCCAACTTCAGCTCAGGTCATGATTTCACAGTTTGTGGGTTCAAGACCCATGTGGGACTCTGTCCTGGACAATGCAGAGCCTTGAGCCTGCTTCAGATTCTGTCTTGCTCTCTCTCTGACCCTCCCTCTCACATGCCATCTCTCTCTCTCTATCTCTCTCTCTCTCTCTCTCTCAAATAAATAAACACTAAAAATGTTTTCTAAGTAGTTTCATAATCCCTCTAATGTATCCTAGCACTTGTCATACTTGTTAATCAATAATTGTTATTTTTTAAACTGTTCATTCTATTAATGGTTAGCCTCCCACTTCTAATGATTAAACTCAATGACAGCAGGGATCTTCCTTTCGAATCTACTGCTTTTTTCCTAGCATTAGAAAATCTATTTATGTAAGACCTTGATATCTGATGACTGAAGAAATGAATGTGCAGGCAAGGGGAGACATTGGAGGTTAGGTTAGCTAAGAGACTGGCTGAAGCAGAATGTTGACAATTTCTTAGAGTGGTAAGTTTCTTTTAGGAATTTAATATGGGAAATATTGAGGCAATCCAATGATTAGAAAAATTGACATAAAAAGGAGACACGTTTTGTTTGTTTTTTGAGACTTGCATAAGGGAAAAATGAACTAAGCTGCATACCAAGAAGGAAGACAGACTCTATCTCTACAGTTTCTTGGGACCCTGAATTACCTTCAAGGTCAAATGTCCATGATGCAGTGGCTCCTATTCACTGGGATTGTGGGATTGTGTTCTCGGGGAATTGTGACTTTGTGTTCTCGGATGTGATTTGTATTTTGATACTACATTTTGATTACATTCATTAGTGTAGTCTTCAAAATCTGTTGCTCACAAGCAAACAAGTTCAATACAGTCCATCAGGGCTATGCAGGTCCTCCCTAAACAGCTTTTATTTTCTTTTTAGTTGACTATTTCCCCCATCTTACCTGTTTTAAGCAATGGAGAACTAGAGTCCACTCTTCACATCATTTTATCTACATAGACCGTGTTCAGTCAGGGTAGATGATCGGAGCATCACTCTTTTATCCTCTATCAGCCTTGTTGGTCTTAGGAGTTTCTAAAAATAGGAATATCTCAGGGAGCACTGTTATCTACCAATGTGGTGTAATTTGAAGGGCACTGAAAAGATTGCCTAATCAAGCATACTTCCATGATATATCCTGCTGCGAGTCCCTAAGTGTCTACTTTTTCAGCCATTTTTAGAAGCCCCTGAAGATACAAGTACCTTTAAATAGTACAGCTATTGAACTATGTATGTGGTCTGTGGAATTTTCAATATCAGGAATTACAATAATAATAATAAATAGAATATTATTTATGGGTGATACACAAGAAAAGAAATTGGCCTATAAAGACCTTGTATAAATGTATAAAATATTAAGTATTGGCATTTTACCTTTGCTTTATTTTCTTTTTTCCCCCTAAACTTGCCGCCATTCTTTTACATTCTATTCCGAATACTATGTTACTTCCTGTTTTTTTATCCCATGTGCAGAAATGCTTCATCATAGATTTGAACACTTGATTTGTAAATAGAAGGACTATATACATGTATCTCCTGAAAAATGTCTTCTAGCTGCCTTTCAGGTACTAGTTCAGTTGCTTATTGTTTTTGTCACAATTGGTTCTTGTTTTTCAGTGTAGGAAAAAATAAAAAGGCAGACACATAAAAAAAAATCCCAGAGGCATTCCAGACTCAAAATCTCATTTTTCAGATGAAGAAACTGAGATCTGGAGAGATGATATGACTTCATAAGCAGTCACCCTGAGGACCCTGACCTATGTTAATTCAACCAACCATTTGTGGGAGTAGGGATTCCAGGCAACCAAAGCCTTACAGTTCTCTAAAAGGGACTGCAGTGCCATATTCTCAGTGGCACTTCAGGAAATATTTGCTTATTTTAATTACAACTTTTTTCCAAGGGGTACATATTCCATTCTAAGTGTGACTTCATTGGAGAACATCATTCATGTTGATCCTTGTCTCATAATTCTAATTATTCCAATACCTTGTATATGTGCCCTTTAAAAAATGTTGTTAGCTTTATATGTCCTAGTTTCCAGTTCTTTCCAAGTAAATTTACAAATAAAACAGAATCTTGATTATGTGCTTGCCCAATATGGATTATAGTGCAGTTCTGTGATTACATTTTTTAAACATCTGTATTATGTATGTCCTTTGGAGCCAATCCATTTTATCAGTTAATTATGTAATTAGGGCATTTTTTTTCCATAACATATTATGCACTTCATAGAATGGAATAGCTTCTTCAAAGCCATTCTGGTCTATCATATAATTAAGTAATTAAGTTTGATGCTCAATAAAGAAAATACCCTCTGAATAATTAGTGAAAAAGACAGACTATGAGCAGTATGCAATATGTTTCCTCTCACAGCTTCATTACTGAAAACGTAATGTATCATATGATAATACACATTCTTGATTACCATAACAGGAAAATGATGGAACGGTATTTCTGACTACAATGAAGACATCAAGAGCAATTTATCTACATGTAAATATAATTTAAATATAGTAGAATCTACCATGCTTTGAAAAATATGAGATTCATTGATTGTCAAAGGAAAGAAAGGTGAAGTTTTTTTAAAGACAATGTTAAAATATAGTTGCAGGTTTTTTTTAAAAATCTAGAAGAAATGGTGAAAAGTTTAAAACAACAACAACAAAAGTTAAAATTTTCTGAGTAACACATTATGGTTGTAATATTTCTATGTTTTGTTTCTAGGCTCCACTTTTATGTTTAGTGTTTTAATAATAGATTAATTTAGGGACGCCTGGATGTTTCAGTCAATTAAGCATCCAACTTTGGCTCAGGTCACGATCTCATGGTTTGTGAGTCTGGGTCCTATGCTATCGGAGCCAGCTTAGGATCCTCTGTCTCCCTCTCTCTCTGCCCCTTGCTTCCCTCTCCCTCCCTTTCAAATATAAATAAACAATAATAATAATAATAAATTAAATTTTGGAATAATAGATTTATTACATTTAAGATTTTATTTTCAATAATTATAACATTTTAAAAGAAGTGGTTTTAAAGGGAAATAAATAAATCAAATAATTTATAAAGACTATTACTGGAATTTTGTTTGAGCACCCATCAGAATTATTTAATTTTACAAGTCATTAAATACACTATATTCAGCTCCAAATATTAAGTTAAGAATATTCCTGTATCATTTTTTATCCTTTTCAGTGAGAACCAATGATTCTAGTTTTGTAAAAACACTTAGGATAGACAGGTTGCTGGCCACCCAGGGTCAAGTGGCCTGGGACCTGAGGAGATCGATACCTGAGACTTGAGAGCTATAAACCCATTCTTGGCACACCAAAGATGTGCCACATAGTTTAGGAAGATCCTCGATACAATACGATCAGTTCAGCAACAGTCATAGCTTAGAAAAGAGGCTGAATAAATTGTCTCTGGCTTAGCAGATGCTTCAAGTGAATGAAGAATGATAAGAGGGGTCGATAAAAAAATTTATTTTTGGAAAGGACATTATAATGAGAAGGACAACATGTGTAATGATTCAGAACAATTGTAAAGCATTTTGTGCTCTGAGAACTGCAAGTAATTTTATTCTGAGGTTATGTTGCGGGGAGGTTGGGTTGAAATCACCTATGACAGGGAATGAGGCAGGAACTTAAGCAGAATCCAGAGCTTTGAGAACCTTTTTATGCCTTACAAAGTAATTTGAACATTCTTTCTTAGTTACTGGGGTGCTCTTAAATGGTTTTAACAGGAGATTTGAGTGACTAAAAGTATTGTTTTGAAAGTTCACGATTGAAAATAAAGGAGAACTGATTGGAGAAGTGAGAGACCTAAGTACAGGACCCAATTGCCAGAGCAACAATTTGGGAAGAAAAGTAAGATCTGAAAGGAAGTAGCAGTGGGAATTTAGAGCCAAAGGGTACAGATTTGTGAGTTATTTTACAGCCATGATTGGTAGGACATGGGCAGATGAAGTAAAGGGGAAAGTATGTGATAGCCAACCTCCAAGACAGCCCCCGATTGATCTCCATATGGTGGTATTCACAACTTGTATTACTACATTATATTGAGGTTGATCTGTGTGACCAATAGAATGCAGAGGAATTGAGGGTATATTACGTCTGAAATGAGGTTATAAAAGATCCTCCCACTTGAGCACACAGTCTCTTTATTGGAGATTTCTCCAAGAAATCAGCTATATATCATGAGAATTCATACGGAGAGATCCATGTGGTAAGAATTTACACCACAAGCCATCAGTCTCATGGATCAGCCATCTTGAACACAAATCCTCCAATCCCATTCAAACTTTCAGATGAGAGAAGGTCCAGCCAACAATTGAATTGCTACTTCATAAAGGACCTGAGGCAATACCACACAACAATAAAATATTCTTCACAATGTTTTAAGCTGCCAAGCTTTGAGGAAATTTGTTATGCAGTAACATAACTATTAAAATGGGGAATAAAAAAACAGCACAATTATCTGGTTTGTGCAATTAAGAAGATAATGGGACCACAAAGGGGAGCATTTTAAAAATCAGAGTGGATGAATAATGACCAAGGGAAGAAAATAAGTTGTCAGCCAAGAGGAGTTGTCAGTAGGTAATTTCTCAATTGACATGGAGATCAGAAAATGATCTCAACTAGAGATAATGATTTGCCTAATTGATAAGCAAGAAAATGTGTTTGAGAAATAATGGAACTTAAGTTATGTAGTTTCATAGCACAGCAATCCAATTGTTTTTGAATATATTTGAAGGATAAACAATTGTAACATCTTTCAACGATTTGCTGAATAATGTCCACACTCATTGGCTTTAATATTACTTCCCTAGCATTATTTCCAATTAATAATTTACTTGTATATTATATTTTATCAAAACTGTGTTGTTATTACCATAGTCTCTAACATAAATTCTCTATTTCAGGGTTTTCTCTTATTGGGTTTCCAGTTAAGAATAAATTTTACCAATAAGATTTTTTTCTTTTATTTCAGTAACAGAATTTTACTTTGGAGAGGGTGCACCATGTAGTTAATATATTTTCTTGATTATAAAATTACATTTAATCATATTTAATTTTTCTTAAATGTCGATGATTCTTACTGTTGGTATTAAAGTAAGGCAACAGCTGCCAGTCAAAGGAATACATTTTGATGCATTTATTATTGCCAGCACATGTGCAATGTATTTAAAGTAGCTGCTGATGACTTTAACCAATTGAGTTATTTATCTAGGCTACCCTAAAATAAGGGTATTCACTAAAATTTGTTTCTTTACATGTATTTAAATGTCCTCAAAAATATTACCCTCTATTAAAGCTTGGGAAAGAAAGAAAATCATAGGAATGCATGCTTAGTTGCTGCAATTCACAATATAATTTTTAAAATACCCAAATTTCTCATAACAGATCACGGTAATTTAAAACAGTGGTAAGGCTAGTATGATGAGTTTATAAAATTTAAATACCATCAATGATCAGTGACCTTCACTATGATATAAAAGTGTACCACAAAGTCTAACAGAGCTTATGGAATCAGTTCACGAATAGAGCTGCTGTGTTGCACAAACCCAAGGAAATACCTTTCATATTTTATACAACTTAAATGATGTGCATTAGAGATAGACAATGAAGGAGCTCTGCTTATGAGCCCGGTTTGGATCAACAGTGTTTAATTTTGATGTTATGTGATCTTTCTTATCTGGATAATTTAGAAAAATATCCTAAGAATTTGGTCACGAAGAGTGTATAACTCACCCTCTAATTCTAGTCTGATCTTCAACAAGAAAGTGGTAATTTTATATAAAAGTATATGCTCTTGTTAGTACTTTTTTGTGTATATTTAATTTGTGTTTTATATTTTTCATCTTTCTCCATCTGTTGTCATATGAATGGCAGATCTAACTTGGTAAAATCTTAAAGTGAGAATGTATAGTATCCTGATCCAAAGAGGACTATTCTGTCAACTTAACGTACTATCATATCTGCTTATTTAATTGAAGACTAATACTAGGTCTACAGTTTTCAATCTGAGGAATAATCAGAGTTAGAGCACTGTTTGTTTTTTCTTTTTCTTTGTTTAAGACTCTCAAGTAAATGCAGGAGCATTAAAATAGTCAAGTATTAGAATACTGGATAGATTTGAGAAATACAAATTTTTCTCTATCTCATTTTGTTTCAGTGTGTGTGTGTGTGTGTGTGTGTGTGTGTGTGTGTGTGTGTGTATGAGAGAGAGAGAGAGAGAGAGAGAGAGAGAGGTGGAGACAGAGAATAGCCTTTTTTTCTCAAATACATATCAGTGCTCAACTGGAGAGGACAGATGGACTCTTGGCAAAGCTGAATTCCATACCTACCATTTTATTCATAGATTTGGTTGAAAATGGACAGCGTTCATAGGAACTATGCCCTTTTTATTTTTACAAATGTAAAAACAAAATTCTTATTTTTTCCTTTAATGATAGATATCCTTATTTTTACTATAGGAAAGTTTAACAATTATGATTAATTTTCTTATATGTTGAAGTTTTAACATTGAAGCTGATGTATAATTAGAGGTGGAGTTAATGTATCTGGTATTTCTTCATATTTATGGTTTGAGATTTGGGATGTTTCACCTTTTCAACATTCCTAAAGCAGATTGCTCTATTTATTGTCATGCTAACTGTATTGTGAGACTTTAGTAAAATTTCTTTGTTTTTTGAAGCCCAGTGTTTATATTTTTCAGTAATTCAGTAATTATTTCATATGTACAAATTGTATTTGTTATGTATTTTGAGCTCCTTTTTCCCCTGACTTTTTTCTATAAAAAACATATCATTTTGCATCTTTATTATAGTACTCTATAATTCTTTGATTTCATATAAAGTTTTTTCTTTAGATATTTTTATAACATTTTCTTAGAGACATTATTCAATATTAATTTTAATTGCTTTAAGTTCTTTTGGACAATTACAGTATTATTTATTGACCCATCACTTGGTAAAGGTTTATTTTTCAACTCAGAATTGAGTACAATTGGATTATGATCTGATAAATTTGTTGTAAGAATATTGCACTTTTCTGTCTTGAAGATTCTCCCCTGGGCAGTGAACAATAATCAATTCCAGTGTGTCATTTATTTATTACAGGGAATATGTAAAGCCTTTTTCATTAAGATGTTTTCAATCCTCATGGTTCTAGTCTCAATATAAAATTATATTTTAGTTGATTATAAGTTGATGTGTGTTCCATTACAGTGTATCAATCTTCATAAATGACTAATGCACAAAAACAAATTTAAATTTGCAATGTCACTATTACATTTTGTTCTTTAAAACATCTAAACATGTAATCACCATCTTGTTTCACTTGATAAATGGTCTAAGTCAAAATAAATGTTTAAATGATTTCAAATATATAATGTATACCAGAGACATTACGCACAGTTGAATATATTTTTACTTCTCATAAAATTCTGGGTTTCTCAGAATAGCTGAAAATAGTAAAATGTTTTGTTTACCAAATTGGAGAAACTCACAGACTTATTAACTATTTCTAGTTATAAGTTAGCATCTCAAGGAATAAGGTATTTGTATAATATCAAACGAGGACTGCAAAGCAGGACCTTATGCAAGCTAATTATATGGCATCACGTACTTAATATTTGTCTAACCTATATTTAAATGGGAGGTTGAGTGTTACATGAGGAAAGGGCAAAGAACTTTCTTCAGAAAGAAAGTGGAAGAACTTTTCTATCGGCCTTGCTACGGGCTGAATTGTGTCCCCCAAGCTTCTACCCTAACCCAAATATGTATGTTGAAGCTACAACCTCCAGTGTGACTATATTTAGAGATAGGGCTTCTAAGGAGGTGATTATGGTAAATGAGACTATAAGGGTAGAATCCTTATCTGATAGGCTTAGTATCCCTTGTAAGAAGAGAAAGCAGAGAGTTTTCTCTCTCTCTCTCTCTCCCATCTTCCTACCACCTCTCTGGCAGTGGGGACACAATTAGAAGATACCCAGCTGCAAGTTTTCTAAAGAGAGCTGTCCCCAGAACCTGACCATGCTGGCATCCAGATCTCAGATTTCCAGTATCCAGAACTGTGAAAAACTACCTTTCTACTGTTTAAACCTCCAAATCTGTGGTATTTGATTATGCTAGCTCAGACTGACTCGAGGGCCTGCATAATTAAGTGTTTGGAAACTTTATATAATGGACTAGATTTGCCTTCTTCATAAAGGCAAGACATGTGTATTATAATTTTAGAATTTAATGTAACTGAAAGAGATCCCACTCGTATATCTGCTAACTATATACCATGTTTTTCCTATATATAGGCTTCTCAACTCAGTATTTGTCCAGTGATGTTTTAGCAGTTTTATTATTTTTTTAAAATTTTTTGATATTTCTTTGTTTTTGATAGACAGAGCATAAGCAGGGGAGGAGCAGAGAGAGAAGGATACATAGAATCTGAAGCAGGCTGTAGGCTGTAAACAGTTAGCACAGAGCCCGATGCAGGGCTTGAACCTATGAAACGTGAGATCATGACCTGAGGTGAAGTTGGACACTTAACTGACTGAACCACCCAGATGGACCTAGCACTTTTTATTAGATTTGTATATTGGGCTTCCTGCCAGGATGGCAAACCTGTAATTCAGCCTTGATTATGGACTCTCCATAATTTACTGTCTGCACCTCGCCACAATTTACTATCAAATCTGTAGCATTATAGGCTCTAATACAGGTGTTTCACCTGTCAAATAAAACATGGAAACTTTTGTCATCAGCTCCTGAACTGCAAATGGCAAATTTTAATATTTAAATTATGATCCTTTGATCATAGGATAAACAACGTGAAATAACATCACTTATCACTACTGAAAACATGCTTAAATATTGTACAAATCTCTTTGTCCCATCCTGGGTTTAGGTAGACCTCATTCTTTGCCTGAATTGTTTAAATTATTATTTGTTACTCAAAGATAAAGTCAAATATTTTTAAAGGCAACCAGATAGTTTTGTATAATTTACCAGCTTTACCTCTGATTATTTTTGCCTTTCTGTACCATGCCACACTTACAAATGTAGACAATTGCCAACAGTGAGCATAGTTCTTTTTAGTTCCTGTCATCAAGAGGCACAGTCTCTTTCTCCATCCCTTGATTTGTGTTATCTAGTCAAATGCAACAAAAGAACATTTGTGATTTCTGAATCAGAGACACAAGAAGCATTGCATTCTTCCACCCTTGTTCTTAAAAACCTGAAACTATCCTATCAGTTATGAGTGATCCATGAAGAATGACCACATTTATCCTCCATCTTTCAGAGGGAAATATCATGAACCAGTTAGTTCAAGTGAGTCCACAACTGATTACAGATGTATGAAGTGAACCTAGCCAAGATCAACTGAGATAAGCTGAAACCTGAGAACCATTAAACTGAGACTAGCATGAATTGTTCACTTGCAAACTTGTGAGCTAAATATTTGTTGTATGAGACTACTACATTTAGAGGTGGTTTATGACATGTTAATATAATTTGTCTTTTCTTATATAAAGTACTTTCCTCAAAGATATCTCTTTCCTTTCCCTTATTCTTCAGAATTCAATACTGATGACCATCAATTCCAAAATTTCCCAAGACAAATCTTAAGGAAGATATTCTATTTGAGTTACTTATCTAATTCTATACCAATCTATGTATATAAGTGTGATACTTTCTGATTGGCTAGAGCTGCATCATATTGAACCATTCATGGAGCTAAGGATAGTGATATACGATGGCTGACAGACCAACCAGAACCGCATGGAATAGAGTAAGAGCTGTCTCCAAAATGAAATGTAGGGTAATCTTTCTAGTAAATAAGAGATTCAAAGTAATCTGGGCTGTGTAAAGTAATACCCTTTACAAACTATATCTGCCCCTTCCTAATGTATGTATATGTCAGCCCAGGCATATTTCTATCATCACACATTAGAGTAATTATTTGTTTCTTATCTGCCTTCATAAAAAAATTATTAGCTTCGTGCAGTTAAGGACAAAGTTTTACTCATTTTTGTATTGTCAGAAATTAACACAAAACCTGATGCATTTTAGGAAAGTAGATATTTGCAAATTAATAAATAAATTCTCCCTGAAGCACTAGAATGGGACACCATATGGATCTCTTCTTTTTTTTTTTATTTGTTTTTTATTTATTTTTTAGGAGAGAGAGAGAGAGACAGCGTGAGCAGGGGAGGGTCAGAGAGAGAGGAAGTCACAGGCTGAAACAGGCTCCAGGCTCTGAGCTGGCAGTCAGCACAGAGCCCGACGCCGGGCTCGAACCCACGAACCGCGAGATCATGACCTAAGCGAAAGTCGGATGCTTAACCGACTAAGCCACCCAGGCGCCCCATACGGATCTCTTCTTAAGGAACAGGAAACATAACAGGATTTTTTAACTCAAAGAAGAAGATAGAGGACGAGACAAAATGCCAAGATGGAAGAATCCATCCCCAAAGAAAGAATAAGAAAAGGTCATGACCAGAGATCTAATCAAAATCTATATAAGTAATATGCCTGGTGATGAATTTAAAGCAACAATCATAAGAATACTAACTGAGCTTGAGAAAAGCATGGGAGACATCAGGGAGAACTTACCATAGGGATAAACAAGCTAAAAA
Organism: Proteles cristata cristata; assembly: GCA_017311185.1. Classification (NCBI taxonomy): domain Eukaryota; kingdom Metazoa; phylum Chordata; class Mammalia; order Carnivora; family Hyaenidae; genus Proteles; species Proteles cristata. The sequence continues at coordinate 75,217 of JAESUZ010003447.1, read as the reverse complement.
ACAATCAAGCAGAAATAAAAAAATACAGTAACTGAAATTCAAAACCAACTAGATTCAAACCAACCCAAGGATGGAAGAAGCAGAGAAATAATAAGTGATATAAAAGATAGATTTATGGAGGGGTGCCTGGCTCAGTCAGTTGGGCATCTGACTTTGGCTCAGGTCATGATCTCATGGTTCATGGGTTAGAGCCCCATGTTGGGCTCTGTGCTCACAGGTCAGAGCCTGGAACCTGCTTTGGATTCTATATTTCCCTCTCTCTCTGCCCCTCCCCTTCTTTCTCTCTCTCAAAAATAAATAAAAACATTTAATAATATATTTTTAAAAAGAAGAAAATAAGGAAGCTAAATCAAAGAGAAAGAATAACGATGGAACATGAGAATAGACATAGGGAACTCAGTGACGCCATCATACATAATAGCATTCATATCATAGGAGGCCAGAAGAAGAAGAAGAAGAAGAGAGAAAAGAGGTTATAAAGTTTATTTGTGGAAATAATAGCTGAAAACTTCCCTAATCTAGGGAAAGAAATAGGCATTCAAATCCAGGAGGCATGAACAACTCACAACAAAATCAACACAAGCAGGCCAACACCAAGACATATTGTAGTATAATGTGCAAAATAGAGTAATTTAAAAAAATCCTAAAAGTAGAAGGACAAATTCAGTCTCTAACATATAAGGGAAGATTCATAAGACTAGCTGCAGATTTCTCCACAGAAATGTAGCAAGCCAGAAGGAAGTGACATTCAAACTGCAGAATGGGAAAAATCTGCAACCAAGTATACTCTATGCAGGAAAGCTATCATTCGAAACAGAAGGAGAGTTAGAGTTTCCCAGAAAAGCAAAAACTAAAGCAGTTCATGATCACTAAACCAACCCTTGAAGAAATATTAAAGGGGACTTTGTGAGTAGAAAGGAGAGACTGAAAGTGAGAAAGACAAGAAAGGATCAGAGAAAGTCTCCAGAAACAATGACAAAACAAGTAATAAAATGACACTAAATACATATCTATCAATAATTACTATGAATGTAAATGGAATAAATGTTCTCATCAAAAGACATAGGTTGTCAGAAAGGATTTAAAAAAAAAGACTCACCTATATGCCACCCACAAGAGACTGATTTTAGACTTAAAGTCACCTACCAATTAAAAGTGAGTATCAGGAGAAGCAATTATTATGCAAATGAATATCAAAAGAAACCGGGAAGAGCAATACATATATCAGAAAAACTAGATTTTAAACCAAAGACTAACAAGAGATAAAGAAAAGCACTATATTACAATAAAGGGGACACTCTGATGAGATCAAACAATAATAAAGATTATGCCTCCAACATGGGTGCACCCAAATATATAAAACAATAACAAACATAAAGGAACTCATTGATAATAATACAATGATAATAGGAGTATTTAACACCACACTTACATCAATGAGCAGATCATCTATGCAGGAGATCAACAAAGAAACAGTGGCTCTGAATGATACACTGGACCTGCTGGACTTACAGATATATTTAGAACATTTCATCCTAAAGTAGCAGAATACATTCTTTTCAAGTGCATATGGGACATTCTCCAGAGTAGATCACAAACTAGGTCACAAACCAGGCCTCAACAAGAACAAAAAAGATTGAAATCATATTATGCATAGTTTCTCACTAGAACACTATGAAACTTGATGTCAGCCAGAAGAAACAAATTGGAAAGACCATGAATACACAGAGATTAAACAACATGCCACTAAAGCATGAATGAGTCAAACAGTAAATTAAAGAAGAAATTTTAAAAATACATGGAAACAATTGGAAATGAAAACATGATGGTTCAAAACCTTTGGGATGAAGCAAAAGTGGTCCAAAGAAGGAAATGTATAACAATAAAGACCTAATTCAAGAAGCAAGAAAAATCACAAGTAAACAACCTAATCTTACACCTAAAGGAGCTAGAAAAAGAGCAAAAAGTGAAACTTAAAGCCAGCAGAAGGGAAATAATAAAGAATAGAGCAGAAATAAATGCTATAGAAATAACAACAACAACAACAAAAACACCAAAAACCACGAACAGGCCAGTAGAACGGATCAATGAAACTACAGCTGGTTCTTTGAAAATATTAATAAAACTGATAAATCTCTAGGTAGATTTATCAAAAAGAAAAGAGGTAGGACCCAAATAAATAAAATCACAGATGAAAGAGTAGAAATAATAACCCAAACCATCTAATACACTTACAAGTGAATATTATGAAAAATTATATGCCAAAAAATTGGAAAATCTGGAAGACGTAAATTCCTATTAACATATAAACTACCAAAACTAAAACAAGGCGAAATAGAATGCTTGAGTAGGCCAATAACTAGCAAAGAAATTGAATCAGTAATCAAATATTACCCAACAAACAAAACTCCAGAGCTAAATGGCTTCCCAAGGGAATTCTACCAAACCTTTAAAGAAGAGTTAATACTTATTCATTTTAAACTATTCCAAAAACATAGAAGTGGAAGAAAAACTTGCGAACTCATTCTAAGAAACCCATACACCCTGATTCCAAAAACAAAGACTCTACTGAAAAAGTGAACTACAGGCCAATATCTCTGATGAATGTGGATGCAAAAATTCTCGAGTAAATACTCGCAAATCAAATCCAACAGTACATTAAAAGAATCATTCACCACAATCAAGTTTGATTTTTTCTTGGGCTATGAGAGTTGTTCAATATTTGAAAATTAATCAACATAATACACTACATTAATAAAAGAAAAGATAGGAAAGATACGGTCCTATCAATAGTTTCAGAAAAAGACTTTGACAAACTATAGCATGCATAATCGATAAAACCCTCAACAATGTAGGTATAGAGGGAACACACCTCAAGATCATAAAGGCCATACATGAACAACTCACAGATAATATCATCCTTATCAGGGAAAAATTGAGAGCTTTTCCTCTACAGTCAAGAACAAGACATGCATATTCATTCTCACCACTGTTATTTAACATAGTACTGCAAGTTCTAACCTCAGCAATCAGGAAACAAAAAGAAAGAGAAGGCATCAAAATTGGTAAGGAAGAAGTAAAACATTCACTGTTTGGAGATGACATGATATTCTGTACAGAAAACCCAAAAGACTCCACTGAAAAATTGCTAGAACTCATACATGAATTCAGTAAAGTCTCAGGGTACAAAAGCAACTTATCAGAAATCCGTTGCATTTCTATAAACCAATAATAAAGCAGCAGAAAGAGAAACTAAGGAATCAATCCCATTTACATTACATCAAAAACAATAAGGTACTCAGGAATTAACCTAATCAAGAGGTAAAAGATTTGCATTCTGACAACTGTAAAACACTGATGGCAGAAATTGAAGATGACACAAAGAAATAGAAAAAATTCTATACTCAGGGATGGGAAGAACAAATATTGTTAAAATGCCTATACTACCCTAAGCAATCTACAATTTAATGCAATCTCTATCAAAATACCAACAGCATTTACTACAAAGCTAGAACAAGCAATCCTAAAATCTGTGTAAGACCACAAAAAACCCCAAACAGGCAAAGCAAACTTGAAAAAGAAAAGCAGGTGCCTTGGTTACTCAGAGGGTAACACATCCAACTCTTGATTTCAGCTCAGGTCATGATCTCATGGTTCTTGTGATGGAGCCCCACATTGGTCTCTGTGCTGATAGCATGCAGCCTGCTTGGATTTCTCTGTCTCTGTCTCTCTCTGCCCTCCTCTGCTAGCACTCTTTCTCTCTCAAAATGAAGAAATAAACTTAAAACAAAAAAGAAAAAAGCAAAGCTGGAGCCATAACTATAACTGGACTTCAAGCTATATAACAAAGCAGTGATAATCAAGACAGCATGGTATTGGCACAAAAACAGACATATATCAACAGAACAGAATAGAAACCCCAGAAATGAATCCACAACTATATGGTCAACTCATCTTCAATAAAGCAGGAAAGAATATCCAATGGAAAAAAGAGATTTTTTTCAACAAATGGTGTTGGGAAAACTGGACAGCAACATGTAAAAGAAAGAAATTTTACTACGGTCTTACACCGTACACAAAATTAAATTCAAAATTAATGAAAGACCTAAATATGAGATGGAGAACCATCAAAGTCCTAGAGGAGAACACAGGCAATAATTTCTTTAACATTGTCTGTAGCAACTTGAGTCTAATGAGGTAAGGGAAATAAAAGCAAAAGTAAACCATTGGGACTTCAACAAGATTAAACTTCTGCACAGTGAAAGAAGCAATCGATGAAATTAAAAGGCAGGGTGCCTGGGTGACTCAGTCCCTTCAGAGCCCAACTCTTGATCTTCTGTGTTGGGCTCCACTCTGTGTGTGGAAATAAATAAATAAGGAAACCTAAAAAGCAATAAAAATGGGAGGAGATATTTGCAAATGACATATCTGATTAAGGGTTAGTATCAAAAATCTATAAAGAACTTATAAAACTCAACACCCCAAAAGTGAATAATACAGTTAAGAAATGGGCAGAAGACATGAATAAACATTTTTCCTAGAAGACATACATTGGGCCAACAGATATGTGATAAAATGGTCAACATTACTTACCATCAGGCCAGTACAAATCAAAACTACAATGAGATATCACCTCACAGTTGTCTGAATGGCCAAAATCAACAAAAAAAGGAACAACCAGTGCTGGCAAGGATGTGGCAAAAGAGGAACCTTCTTCTTGTGTTGATGGGAATGCAAACTGGTGCAGCTACTCTGGAAAGCAGTTATGAAGATTCCTTAAAAAGCTAAAAATAGAACTACCTTGCGTTCCAGCAATTGCACTACTAGGTATTTACCCAAAGGATAGAGAAATACTGGTTCAAAAGGATACATGTACTCCAGTGTTTATAGCAGTATTATCAACAATAGCCAAATTATGGAAAGAGCCCAAATGTCCATCAGCTGATGGATGGATAAAAAAAATAAGTGGTATCTATCTAATGAAATGTTACTCAGGCATTGAAAAGAATGAAACCTTGCCATTTGCAATGATGTGGATGGAAGTAGAGACTGTTATGCTAAGTAAAAGGAGTCAGAGGAAGACAAATCCCGTGATTTCATTCATATTTGAAAGTTAAGAAACAAAAGAGATGAACATATGAAAAAAAAAAAAGAGAGACAAACTGGTGCTCTTAACTATAGAGCAAAAACTGAGGGTTGCTGGAGGGGAGGTGGGTGGGGGATGGGTTAAATGGACAATGGTGATTAAGGAGGACATTTGTGATGAGCACTGGGTGTGGTATGTAAGTGATGAGTCACTAAAATTCTACAACTGAAACTAATATTACACTGTATGTTAACTAACTGGAATTTAAGTAAAAACTTGAAAAAGGAAGAAAATCTCAATGGTAATAAAAATACTTATCTCTATTTTTAGTCTTTAAAATTGTACTTATTGCCTTGTAAGCCACACTGAGCAATGGAATGTAGGTGTGTATATATATATATATATATACATTTTTTGGTGAGTTATTTCTGTTAATGGGCTAGCTCAAACAAAATCCTTCAATTTTACTGATTTCCTCCTTTAACTATTGAACATAATCACTGAATAATTCTTGGATGGCTCTGAGACTAATGGGTAGCTGAAATGACTAATTCATAAGTTCTTGAGAAAATGGAATATGCATTGCCAATTTATATAGTTCTTGCAAACTTAAAAGCTCTGTGTCCAGTAGTTCAGTTGCATTGATGGAGATAACTATAATTTTAAATAAAACTAAACTCTTGATATTTTTATGCATAGAATAATGAGACACTAAAAATGCCTTGGAGATCATCCAGTCAGAGTTCTAACTCGATGTATTCTTCCCTTAAATTCCCTGGACCTCATGTGTTAATAATACAAGTTTTTTTTTTCAATATCTTCTACAATTTTCAAAGACACAAGAAGAATTGAAAGAATTGTACAGTGAATACCTATACTTCACTACCTATATTTTTCAGTTAACATTTTGCTATAATTGCTTTGTGACAAATCTGTTCTCTCCTATACTCTGTGCTTATTGATCCATCTTTTTTATTTGATGTTTTTTTAAATGTAATGTTTATTTTTGAAAGAGACGCACACAGAGAGAGAGAGAGAAAGAGCGCAGTAGGTGAGGGGCAGAGAGAGAGGGAGACACAGAATCTGAAGCAGCCTCCAGACTCTGAGCTGTCAGGATTGGGCCTGATGCCAGGCTTGAATGTGTGAACCGCTAGATCATAGGCTAGGCTGGTCGATACTCAACTGACTGAGCCACCCAGGTCCCCTCTTTGATGGATTTTAAAGTAAGTTGCAAATAGTAGTGCACTAAACCCTTCAGCTTGCATATCATTATCTAGACAGAGAATGTGGCTTCTTTCTAAGTTCTTTACACCATATAATGAACCATCCTAGTCTCTCTAGCTGGAAAACTCCTGTTTTCCACTCTCCTTTAGTTCTAAAATTCACTTATCCTTCAAATGTCAGCTCAAATTTCATTTCTTTAGACCTCTTTCTTTGTCCTGAGTCTAAACTAGGTGCATCCGATTATCTTTCTCAGGGCACCCTGTTATTTTTAATAATGTACTCATTAATTGTTAGTTATTTGTTTCACGTAGGATTCTCACAGAAAATGATAAACTTAATAGTTCTTCTTAATACAATTGACATCTAGCACAGTGTATAGTGCATTTTTCCTGAAATATATCAGCCAAATAAATATGTGGAGAAATGTAAAGGGTTGTGTGAAAATGGAAAGAAAGTGCTATTGTTAAGCAGAAAATCTCAGTTGTCTTCACTTTTTCAGGAAACACATTTGTGTGTGTGTTTATGAGAGAGAGACAGACAGACAGAGAAAGAGAGAGAAAGAGAAACCTGGCGAATGAGCTCCAGGTTTTTTGTTTTGTTTCTTTACCATTTTTATGGTAGGGCCATGTTATCCTCTGCTTTTACCTCCCATCTCCCAGATTCTCTCCACCGCTTCTCAAAATATGTCTCTAGAAACAGCTCTGACTCTATACACAATTGCTAAGAAAAAAAAACGAAGGAAAATAATCTCAAACCTGATCAAAAAGGAATAATTCCCTGTGAGGTGCCTCATGTGCCAAGTCTTCTCCAAAAGATCTCCAACAGAGATAATGTTTCAAAATGAATTTATCTAATTTTGGAAAATGAAATGCTGAGTCAATGCTGGCAGGATATTTTAATCACCTTCCAAGTACTACTTTTAATAAATATATGAGAAAAACCAGGAAGCCTAATACAATCTTCCTTCCATATAGACATGTTATCATCACCTCTGATACCAAAGAGGTAGGTCTGCAATCTCATCTTTTCCAAACAAATCTCATTAATTGAAATTTAAGGGGAGGAAGAAGGATAAACACTTGGGAAAAGTGAAATACTTTATTCCTTGGTTATTCAAAACACAGATTAGCATTTCCTGAGCTTTACAAATTCTATTGTAAATGAACCCCTTTATCAATTCTACCATTCCCACACTTCTTGACAAAATAATTCTTTGCTATGTTTCTGAGTAATAACTTTTAATAGATCATATTATTATCTCATGTTAACAGCTAATAATTTTGTGAAATCTTTTGGGAAATGCTGTGCTTAACTTTGACCCATTTGTGAGCAGCGTATTGATCTTATGAAGTCAGTGGACTTTTCAGAGAGTTTAGCTCTTTTGTGTACCAGTAGAAGCTGCCACGGTGACTTAGGATATTGATACTCTGGTAGTTTGGCATAAACGTCTCAACTCAGGCCTATGTTGTCTTCCTTTCCCCATGGTGTATGCTTAATTGTCACCTTATAGTGAAGTTTGTGTTGTGAAACATCTCTGTCACTTGAACATTTATCATAAGGAAAATCTTATTTCTGAGAGAAAAAAAGATACTCCACTTTATTTTATTTTATTTTATTTTACAAATAGTTTATTGTCAAGTTGGTTTCTATATAACACCCAGTGTTCATGCCCACAAATGCCCTCTGCCATGCCCTTCTCCCCCCTTCCCCCCCACACCCATCAGTCCTCAGTTTGCTCTCAGCATTCAAGGGTCTCTCATGGTTTGCCTCTCTCACCCTCCCCCACTATTTCTTCCCTTCTTCTCCCCCATAGTCCTCCATTAAGGTCCTCCTAATCCTCCTATATGTGCAAACATATGGCATTTGTCCTTCTCTGCCTGACTTATTTCACTCAGCATAACACCCTCAAGGTCCATCCATGTTGCTACACAAGGCCAGAATTCATTGTTTCTCATTGCCATGTAGTATTCCATGGTATAGATAAACCACATCTTGATCCATTCGTCCGTTGATGGACACGTAGGCTCCTTCCATGTTTTGTCTGTTGTTGAAGTACTGCTATAAACATTGGGGTACATGTGCTCCTATGCATCAGCACTCCTGTATCCCTTGGGTAAATTCCTAGCAGTGCTATTGCTGGGTCATAGGGGAGTTCTATTGTGAATTTTTTGAGGAACCTCCACATTGTTTTCCAGAGGGGCTGTACCAGTTTACATTCCCACCAACAGTGTAGGAGGGTGCCCGTTTCTCCACATCCTCGCCAGCATCTAGAGTTCTCTGATTGGCTCATTTTAGCCACTCTGACTGGCGTGAGGTGGTATCTCAGTGTGGTTTTGATTTGTATTTCCCTGATGAGGAGCGATGCTGAGCATCGTTTCATGTGTCTGTTGGCCATCTGGATGTCCTCTTTGGAGAAGTGTCTGTTCATATCTTCTGCCCATTTCTTCACTGGGTTGTTTGTTTTTTGGGTGTGGAGTTTGGTGAGTTCCTTATAGATTTTGGATATTAACCCTTTATCTGATATGTCATTTGCAGCTATCTTTTCCCATTCCATTGGTTGCCTATTAGTTTTGTGGGTTGTTTCCTTTGCCGTGCAGAAGCTTTTAATCTTAAGGAGGTCCCAATCGTTTATATTCGCTCTTGATTCCCTTGCTTTTTGGGATGTGACAAGTAAGAAATTGCTGCAGTTGAAGTCAAGGAGGTTGTTTCCTGCTTTCTCTTGTAGGGTTTTATTGGTTTCCTGTCTCACATTCAGGTCCTTTATCCATTTTGAGTTTATTTTTGTGTTTGGTGTGAGAAATTTATCTAGCTTTCTTCTGCATGTTGCTGTCCATTTTTCCCAGCACCATCTGTTAAAGAGGCTGTCTTTTTTCCATTGGATATTCTTTCTTGCTTTGTCAAAGATTAATTGGCTGTATACTTTTGGGTCCAGCTCTGAGTTCTCAATTCTGTTCCATTGGTCTATATGTCTGTTTTTGTGCCAATACCATACTGTCTTGATGATGACAGCTTTGTTGTAGAGGCTAAAGTCTGGAATGGTGATGTCTCCTGTTTTGGTTGTCTTCTTCAATATTACTTTGGATATTCGAGGTCTTTTGTGGTTCCATACAAATTTTAGGATAGTTTGTTCTAGTTTTGAGAAGTATGCTGGTGCAATTTTGATTGGAATTGCATTGAATGTGTAGAGTGCTTTGGGTAGTAATGACATTTTAAGAATATTTATTCTTCCAATCCATGAGCATGGAATGTTTTTCCATTTCTTTGTGTCTTCTTCAATTTCCTTCATAGGTGTTCTATAGTTTTCGTCATACAGATCTCTTGTATCCTTGGTTAGGTTTATTCCTAGTTATTTCATGTTTTCTTGTGCAATTGTGAATGGGATCAGTTTCTTGATATCTCTTTCTGTTGCTGCATTCATGGTGTATAAAAATGCAACTGACATCTGTACGTTGATTTTGTACCCTGCAACTTTGCTGAATTCTTAGATCAGTTCTAGTAGGCTTCTGGTGGAGTCTGTCGGGTTTTCTATGTAGAGTATCATGTCGTCTGCAAAAAGTGAAAGTTTGACTTCTTCTTTGCCAGTTCTGATGCCTTTGGTTTCCTTTTGTTGTCTGAGGGCTAATGCTAGGACTTCCAGCACTATGTTAAACAACAGTGGTGAGAGTGGACTTCCCTGCCGTGTTCCTGATCTCAGGGGAAAAGCTCTGTTTTTCCCCGTTGAGGATAATGTTAGCTGAGGGCTTCTCATAGATGGCTTTTATGATGTTTAAGTAAGTTTCTTCTATCCCTACTTTCTCTAGGGTCTTTATTAAGAAGAGATGCTATATTCTGTCAAATGCTTTTTCTGCATCTATCGACATGATCATATGGTTTTTATCTTTTCTTTTGTTGATGTGATGTATCACGTTGATTGATTTGCGAATGTTGAACCAGCCCTGTAACCCAGGAATGAATCCCACTTGATCTTGGTGGATGATTCTTTTTATGTGCTGTTGGATTCAATTTGCAAGTATCTTGTTGAGGATTTTTGCATCCGTATTCATCAAGGATATTGGCCTGTAGTTCTCTTTTTTTTTTTTGCTGGATCACTGTCTGGCTTGGGAATCAGAGTGATGCTGGCTTCATAAAATGAGTCTGGAAGTTTTCCTTCGATTTCTATTTTTGGAATTGCTTGAGAAGGATGGGTATTAATTCTGTTTTAAACGTCTGGTAGAATTCCCCAGGGAAGCCATCAGGTCCAGGGTTCTTATTTGTTGGGAGATATTTGATCACTGTTTCGATTTCTTCACTAGTTATGAATTTGTTCAGATTTTCTATCTCTTCCCATGTGAATTTTGGTAGTGAGTGTGTGTTTAGGAGTTTGTCCATTTCTTCTAAGTTGTCCAGTTTGTTGGCATATAATTTTTCTTTTCTTTTTCTTTTTTGTTCAATTTTTAATGTTTTATTTATTTCTGAGAGTGTGAGAAACAGCATGAGCAGAGGAGGGTCAGAGAAAGAGGGAGGTACAGAATCGGAAACAGGCTCCAGGCTCTGAGATAGCTGTCAGCACAGAGCCCGATGAGGGGCTCGAACCCACGAACTGTGAGATCATGACCTGAGCCAAAGATGGACACTTAACTGACTGAGACACCCAGGCGCCCTTGGCATATAATTTTTCATTTTATTCCCTGATAATTGCTTGTATATCTGAGGGGTTGGTTGTAATAAGTCCATTTTCATTCATGATTTTGTGTATTTGAGTGCTCTCTCTTTTCTTTTTGAGAAGCCTGGCTAGAGGTTTGTCAATTTTGTTTATTTTTTCAAAAAACCAACTCTTGGTTTCATTGATCTCTTCAGTTGTTTCATCAGTCTCTATGTTGTTTATTTCTACTCTGATTTTTACTATTTCTCTTCTTCTACTGGGTTTAGGGCGTTCTTGTTGCTCTGCGTCTATTTCCATTAGGTGAGCTGGTAGATGTAGCACTTGCGCTTTTTCTAATTTCTTGAAATAGACCTGGAGTGCAATGTACTTTCCTCTTAGGACTGCCTTTGCCGCATCCCATAGAGTTTGGATTGTTGTATTTTCATTTTCATTTGTTTCCATATATTTTTTAATTTTCTCTCTAATTGCCTGATTTGCCCATTCCTTCTTTAGTAGGGCGTTCTTTAACCTCCATGGCTTTGGAGGCTTTCCAGACTTCTTCCTGTGATTCATTTCAAGTTTCAAAGCATTATGATCTGACAGTGTGCATGGTATGATCTCAATTCTTTGATATTTATTGAGGGCTGCTTTATGTCCCAGTATGTGATCTAACTTGGAGAATGTGCCATGCGCACTTGAGAAGAAAGTGAAGTCCCTGGCCTTAGGATGTAGAGTTCTAAATATATCTGTCAGATCCATCTGGTCCAATGTGTCTTTCAAGTCCATTGTTCCTTTAGTGATTTTCTGTCTGTTTGACCTATCCATTGCTGTAAGTGGAGTATTAAAGTCCCCTGCTATTAGCACATTCTTTTCTATAAGATTGTTTCTGTTTGTGATTAATTGTTTTAAATGTTTAGGTGCTGCCATATTCGGTGCATAGACATTTATGATTGTTAGTTCTTCCTGATGGATAGACCCTGTAATTATTATATAATGCCCTTCTTCATCTCTTGTTATTGTCTTTAATTTGAAGTCCAGTTTGTCTGATATAAGTATACCTTCTCCAGTTTTCTTATGATTTCCAGGAGGATGATATATATTTCTCCATCCCCTTACTTTTAATCTGAAGGTATCTTCCAGTCTAAAATGAGTTTCTTGGAGACAGCAAATAGATGGATTTTGTTTTTTGTTTTTTGTTTTTTTTAATTTTTTTTAAATGTTTTATTTCTAGGATAGAGAGAGAGAGCGTGAGCAGGGGAGGGCAGAGAGAGAGGGAGTCACAGACTGAAACAGGCTCCAGTCTCTGAGCTGGCAGTCAGCACAGAGCCCGACGCGGGGCTCGAACCCACGAACTGCGAGATCATGACCTAAGCGAAAGTCGGATGCTTAACCGACTAAGCCACCCAGGCGCCCCTGATTTTGTTTTTTTAATCCATTCTGCTACCCTATGTGTTTTGATTGGAGCATTCATCCCATTTACATTCAGTGTTATTATTAAGATATGTGGGTTTAGAGTCATTGTGTCCTTTGTAGGATTCATCCTTGTGGTGGTGTCTCTGGTGTCTTTGTTCCTTGCAACACTTCCCTTAGCGAGTCCCCCTCAGGATTTCTGTAGGGCTGGATTAGTAATGACAAATTCTTTCAATTTCTGTTTATTGGGAAAGACTTTTATCACTCCTTCTATTCTGGATGACAGGCTTGCTGGATAGAGAATTCTTGGCTGCATATTTTTTCTGTTCATCACATTGAAGATTTCCTGCCATTCCTTTCTGGCCTGCCAAGTTTCAGTAGATAGGTCTGTCACCACTCTGATAGGTTTCCCTTTGTATGTTAGGGCCCTTTTCTCCCTAGCTGCTTTCAAAATTCTCTCTTTGTCTTTATATTTTGTCATTTTTACTATGATATGCCGTTCAGAAGATCAATTCAAATTATGTCTGAGGGGAGTTCTCTGTGCCTCTTGTATTTCAACGTTTACTTCCTTCCCCAGGTTGGGGGAGTTTTTTCCTATAATTTGTTCAAGGACTCCTTCAGCACCTTTCTCTCTCTCTTCCTCTTCTGGGATTCCTATGATATGGATGTTGTTGCGGTTGATTGTATTGCTGAGCTCTTGAACAGTTCTTTCATGTTCCTGGATCAGTTTGTCTTTTTTTTTTTTCTTCAGTTTCTTCTTTTTCTGGATACTCCACTTCAAAAATACTAAAATTCATATTTCTCATAGCATATCACCTTAGCCATAGATAAGGTAGAATATTCCAGGACTAAATATTTTTTTATCTTGTAGATTTTTTCTAGAGTGCCTTTCTTCCTTTCACTATCCAATATGTATGTGATATTTTAGGTGACACATAAAGATCTAAATTCTACCAAGTCCTTGGATCATCATTTTATGAGATAAAATTAGTGTTTTCTTCCAAATCTTACTTAGGGTCTTTTTTTTATAAGCAATATTTTCTGACAAGCGTGACATGGGTTTTTCAAACAGGTATTGCTAATTTATTAGCACTTGTCTCAAAATTGAAACAATGCTAGGGGAAATATGTAAAAACTGCCTAATAAAGCAATGCACAATATATTTAGGCCATTTTGTTTGGGCAGTTTCATGGCAAGATATTGGAACCATGATAGTTTTTAGTAAAGTGTGAATAATTCTAAAACTGTCACTATAGAAAATTACCAGTATTATTTTCACACCATTCACTACCTCAGTGATATACAGCTTGTCAAAGTTCTCCATTAAGGTTAAAATTAGTTGCATGTCAATTGAAGAACTTTAAAGAAATTAGTATAAATGTATGCTATTATATAGAAGAACAAATTGTCCTTTTTTAGTAATAAGGTACTTTTATTCTTTATCTTTCCATGACAATCTTATGTAAATAGTGAATGTTTTAGAAGGTGATATAACGTATAATTGTGTTCTAACTCTAGAAAAAAGTTAGTTTAGTTCTGAAAAATGCAAAAAAATGTTTGGATCTTGAAATTTCCCTGAAACTGTATATATTGTTGATAAGCAGGAAAAAATACCACAGAAATGAAGATCTTAGAAAAATCCCTCAGGTGGCTCAGAGGCTAAAATCTTTCTTGATGGGAGCCAGTAATGATAGTTCCCCTGTTTTATAAAGGAGACATTGGAAGTTTTTAGCATAATCCAGTTAATATAATTTTGATCTACAGTGGTGACATTCTCCTTTGATTTTGAATTAGTTTCTTTATTCCAGTAATAGGCTAAATTCCAACTGAAAAAAAAAAACTGGGAAAGCTAGTTAGATGATATAGATGTATATAAGATAGATAGATAGGTAGATAGATGATAGATGATAGATAGAGATAGATCTATTTATATCTATATCTATAGATAGATTATCTTTTTGAAGGTATTAAGTGGGGCAAAATAAATTCAAAATAAAGGTTCCCTTGGAAAGAGAAAAATGATCTCAGATGGAAGATAAACCTAAATAAATATTGAATATAAAAATTAATAATTGTTTGCTATGATTAAGGTAGGATCAATATAGTTATCATATACAAAATAATCCTGTTCTAGTCCATTATGGAAATCTCAACAAATAGCAAAGGATGGAATCATATAAATGACTTTCTCTGATCACAACACGTTGTGGGTATGAATCACTAAAAATAAAAAAATGTAGATAATACTCATATGTTTAAAAATCAAGAAATAAGTAACTTATAGGTCTAAATAACTTACACGTACCCAATCATAGAATTTAGAGAACATAGTAAATTAAGCATAAAAAAATTTTTAAAGGAAATAATAAAAAACATAATAAAACTGAAAATTAATATGATATTGGAAGGAATAACATAACACAGAGGTTTGTTTTTTAATCCAACAAAATTGATTAATTGCTGGCATGTAAAATCCAAAGAAAAGATATGACAAAAATATAAATAAAAAAAGGACATAATCATAATCATATATCTTTCAGAGTTTTATAATGATGATAAAGATAATATAAGTGTAATAACTCTATTCTAATAAATTTGACTATTAGAGAAAATGGGGAAAATCTTAGAAAAATAAACATACCAATACAAACAAAAGAAAACCCATTTTCTTATAAACCTGTTGTCTTATTTTTTCTATTTTGTTTTCTGCCTCAACACTCTTACTTCTACCCCTCTCACTGCCTGTGATTAAGACTTCTTGTATGCTCTGGGCACACAGAATCTTATTATTATCCCCTTTCTGGAGGTGCTGTACCTAGTCCAAGTTTACAGTGGCTCCTCTCCCCTTTATGATAATCTGTTTCTGCCTCATCTGCCGTTAACACATTGAAAAGTTTGTCAAGACTCTCCAGTCTAACTTCCTCATTTTCTTTTATTTCCACAATCTGTTCCAATAAGATGTCACTAAATCACTTTAGTCTAATTTGCCTATTCCATCTTGACAAATCCAGCAATTAATAATTTCTGATATTAAGTAATCTCTGCCCCATTTTCCCTGTTTTTCATACCCTTTGCTTGAGACATTCTCTTCAGTTTTGCTTTAGGGCAATGCAATCTCCAAATGTTTTTCCAACCTTGTTAACCACTTTCAGTCCCCACTGCTAGATGGATACTCCCCAATATCACAACATTGGAGTTTCTCAGTGCTCAATCCCATTCCTATTCTACATTGTATTTGCTCAAAAATTTTTGGATGTCTCCTCCAGTCTCATGGAATTAATGTCACTTCACAAATTTAGATGCCTGGGTATGACATTGTTACTGAGAAACAAACTGACACATGTAACTGTCTGCTGAACATCTCATAAACCAGAATCTAAAACTTAGCATGTACAAGACAAAGATTTTCCTTCTCTCATTCACATCACACCCATATAAACACACATCTGTACACACACACACACCCAATCCCTTTTTTTAAGTTTATTTATTTATTTTGAGAAAGACAGAGAGAGGAAGTGAGGGAGTGTGTAAAGAGAGAACCCCAAGCAGGCTTTGCCCTACCAGCACAGAGACTGACATGGGCCTTGAACTCATCAACCATAAGATTATGACCTGAGCCTAAACCAAGATTTGGACACTTAACTGACTGAGCTACGCAGGTGCCCTGCCTGATCCTTTTTAATAACAGGTTCTATATCAAACTTAGTGATGCCATATTCACCCAGTTCCGAGCTAAGACCTAGTCATCCTTCTTGATTCTTCTTTCTCATCGAGGTCACTTCAGAAAGTTGCCTCAAATAACCCTTTGTCCAACATTTGTTTCACTCCACTAAGTTATTTTAATTTATCATTATAACATTTATCATTAGCTGAAATGATATTATATATTTAATCATTAGTTCATGTATTTATTTTCTATCTCCATTGATAGAATATAAGCAGCATCAGTGCAGGAACATTGTCTCTACTTTCTAAATGTGAACCTAGAAGTTCTGGCACATTATAGGCACAAAATAAATATTCATTGAATGAATATATGTGTGTGCAATGAAATTGGATAAAAGCAGTTAACTCCATCAGTGCTATCTACTCTGCTGATAATGTCCTCCCCATTGGTATTGCTGTTTCCCCGCATTCGTAGGGTAACATCATATTTCACCCTTTGCTTGTACTTAAACAGTCCCTTAAGATTGTCTTGATTTCCCCAGGAAGTTTTAAGTTGTAACCTTGCCAGGCTTCTCTGCTTCTTTGTACAAATCTCCGCTGCAGCTGGGTCAGCATGAGTGGTAACTTCGTGTTTTCCTATCTTTTTCACCTGTAGCTTTATGTTCTTCCAGGTTAGAATCGGTTTCTCTTCTGTCTTCCTGGTACACAAAAAACACTGATGGATAGATTTGAAAGACAGATGAGATATAAAAGGTTTTATATTAAGATTTACTAGAGGGACACATCTGAAATATTCCATACAGAGTTTATTTCTAAACTAATTTAAATAATTTCCTCTCAATAGGCTCTCATGGTTATATATCATTTTGCTCTGAAACTGTTCGGTGTTCCAATAAAGGTGTGCCCTGTCCTCTGTTGAGAGATGGACATCTTCATCATTTTTAAAGGCTAATTTCTATGTAAAGAGTATTCTGTATTTTAGTTATTTCAGGGAAAAATAATACACAAAGAGCTCTGTCTGTATATAAAAATAGAGTTGTCCAGTAAGTTGGTCTATTATCCCAAAATGGAGAAGTTACTTGTGTAACATTTATTGGTAATTTATCCATAACTTAATAGGTATGTTGTAATACAATGGGGATAATAGTAAGCACATGCTAATGTGTAAAAATTTATATTAATGTTTTTTCATAGCTATAAGATACAGAATATAATCCATATTGAGTGATGTGAAAGCTTCAGCTATAGTGTATTTGGCCACAATGAATAATGATCTCTTTACCTCCACGTGATAAACATAGTTGGAAATGAATCCAAGATCTTTTAAGCCTGGAAGATTGCTTTCTTCTTGTAATCTTATTTTCAGACTTGATAGAATTTGAGGCTGACAGTGGGTAACCTGTCATTTTCCAAGGAATTCTACAGCCCTACTTCCCTTACATAAGGGAACCATTCATTTTATATGAAAAGCTAATTGGTAGCTTGGAAAGGAATAGGAAGTTAATGGTTCAGCATATGCTTTATACTGATTTTCCTATTTCAACTTTAATACTCATATAGGTGAAATAATATTTTAATCCATTTTTGGCTTTTATGTCTCTTCTTATTCAACATGGTCTAAAAACATAAATCAGGATCATTATCTGAAGCTATGTGTGGTTACAGGGATTCTAAATCCTTATAGAATTCTAAAGCCATATAGGACATTATAGTCCTAGCCCCAGAGTAATTAGGCTTTAAGATAAAAACCATGTTACAGAAGCCAGAATTATGCCAACATATGGGAGGCTGTCTAATGCAGGTGTGTATCATTACATTTTCACAAAGGGAATACACTGTGGAAAAGATACCAAAAACTAGAGGTGAAAAACTAGAACAATCCTGGAACTACTTCTAGTCCCTTCCTCCCACAAGTACAACCATTTTTCCAGCTTTTAACACCATAGGTTAGGTTTTTGTTGTTTGTTTGTTTTGGCATATGTTTGCCTTTTTCACTGGCATCTTACAGTACTCTCTGGAAAGGGACAATTATATGAATAAAATTCCCACCTTTCTTTGGTTAACCTGATTCTGTTCGACGGATACAGATGGAGTTTTGGCTTGCAAAGCATGCTCAGGTTCACTAGAGAAGGGGAAAAAATGAATGGCAAAGCAATGTTTTCAAATACTAGAATGCTAGAAATACAACTTGGGGCATATTTGCTTCAAGGAGAGCAGGATGTAATAGGCAAACAACAACAACAACAACAGTAGTATCCTGGAGGTCCATGTGGAGATTAGTAGATGTTGGTCAAATTACCTCATCTCTGAACTCCGGTTCCCCATCTGTAAAATGTACCTATTGATACACAAAACACAGGGTTATTGTGAGAAATAAGTAACAAAACCCATGTGAAATCTCCTTCATTACTTGGTTTATTCAGGGAGATTTATTTGAATCTAAATGTTATTTGAATGATGTTGCCAAACTACAAACACTGTGATACATTTTGAGAGAATGGTTGCAGGATTAGTTATGACTTCATGAAAAAAAAGTGGTTGAACTTAACCGTTTTCCTCAAATTTAAAATATTCTTCACTAGAGAAGGATTTTTGATGTTAAACTATATATTAGGCATTTTTAAATGTAATTCTCTTGGTTTCCAAAGAGTGTAAATATTAAAAGAATAAACAATTCTCTGGGTTTTTCATTTAAAACTTTGTCCTCTGAAGTCTTTTGATGAATATTGTATTTATAGCCTCTAACCCCAGCCCCTTTAAAATACAAGGCTTTTCTAACTACCTCTTTCATCTGTGGCATTAGAGATGTTCAGAGGACAGGCAGCACAAAATAGCATGATTTGCATTCAGTGCAGAGTCTGAACAGTTAAACTTTCAAGTCTTAATGAAAGGTCATAAAATCTTACAGTACTGACCAAATAGATTTGCTAGAACATTAAATCCCCCATGAATCCTCCTGTACCACTTTAAACACAAGTTAAAATTGCAGATCATAAATACTGAATGCTTTCTTCCCTAATGTTAAGTTCACTATTATAACCTTGTCTGGCAGAGACGCTCCACTTAAAGGTCTGTAACATTTTCATTATCAGCTCTATCTCTGAGGGTTTGGTAATGCAGCTGTTTCTGTTTGTAATGGGCTGAAAATGCTTATACTGATTTTTTCTTGAAGTCAGATGCTAGTGTAGCTCTTTTTGGGTCCTGAGTTAAAACAAACAAAAATTTCTGCAGTTTTCAATTGTCTTTTCCATTATTGTCCAGTAAAAAATACAATTCTGTAATAGAACATGTATTTTTATGAATATATTGTATTCAGAGCTTTAGACTTTTTCTAACATATGGATTGCAATGCTGTGTGTTGTGTGTATGTTGTGTGTATGTGTGTATATGTATAAAACTATATATACATATATGTATAAAACTATTTGTCTCATATACATATATGTGTATACACACACGTATATGTGAGATAAATAGTTTTTTTCTCAAAACTTCATTTTCTTCTTGGTAAAAGGAATACAGAAGCAAAAAATCCCATTAAGATGCAGAGAATACCTTCACAAATTATGTTCCCTACTTGAACAGGGAGAGTAGATGCCTACTAGTATAAAGCGTACTTGAAGCTTACAAAGAGTAAAATGGTCCAAATTATATTGCATTTCACAAAAGCAGTGGCTTCATTCATCAATAAGAATAGACAAAATACATTTCTGAATGAAGTAAAATGTTAATAATAAATCAGTTTTGGTTTTGTATTATGTACCAGTATTTGCTAAAATGTGTTTAGTTCAGCAATGTCACAGGAGCCCAGGCTGGGTTGTATACCTGGGAAACCTAAACCATGGCTGCCAAGATATTTGGAGGCATCGACCTGCCTATTGATAGGTAAGTGACAAGAAAAAGATGCTGAACGGCACTGGAAGAGGCTCACTGGATAGTTTATTAATCCCTGATTTCATCCCTGAAGTTACGCATGTTTGTGTAAAGATATCTGTTATCAGTGTCAAGATCCATCATTCCATTTTCCCTGGTCCATTAAATCTCTGAGATAGCTTACTAGAAGAGAATAACTCTCAGAAACTTAGAACGTTTCATTGACCATTTGACATTAACCAGCTGTGATAGTCAGGCATTGATCTAGCCTTACAAATACATAAAGAGAACCTCATTTTTCTAGGATGTTACAATATGTTCTCTAGTCAACCCCCAATTCCACTCACTGCCTTCACCATATAACATATGGATAAGGAGAAGTCATTCTTGATGTTATGTTGTCCAGACATGATCTCATGGTTTAATCTTCTAAGATTTACAATCGCATGGGATTTAGGGCATCATATAGCATACATTATATTTCAGTTTATGTAGCCTTTGAATATTATATAAGAAGACTGTAAAATACTATATCCTTGCTTAATTAATCCTAGACAATTATTCTACCAGACGTAAGTAGATAATGTTGTAAGTGATTATTTAGGAATGGAAATATATGGTTCATAGTCTATATAACAGAAAATAAATGGATACCTTTTAGACAGTTTTACTTTGAGAAGATAATGCCAGTTGTATCAGGATTGAGCTGTAAGAGATCCAAAAATTTCAGTCCAGCTTAATTTACTTCAATTGCATTTGAATATCTGATGCACTTGTTACTCTTAGTCATCTACTATAGCAGACCTCCTCACTGTGTGTGAGTGTGTGTGTGTGTGTGTGTGTGTGTGTGTATAAATTTACAATGAAAAATAAATAGCTCTCGTACCTCCCTTGGAAGACATTCTGCAATGTGATGCCATTTGAAATTTTTCCCTTCATATATCAAATAACAACTTAATTATTCTTTTTATTTCTCTCTTTCACTGAAATACTTGAAACTCTAATAGATTCTGTCTTACCAATTTGAAGGGAGTAATAAGTGTGGTACTGACTTAGTAAAGAAGCAAATGGATTTGTCAGAGGCTCTTTTAAGACCTTTATTTACATACTAGGTAAGTGAGAAGGTCCTCATTGGATCCCTTTAGTGTTATCTCCCTCCCCCATTTTGGCACTGGGATGGGAACTCCCTGATCCTGCCATCCACTTCAGCAACTTCCATGACTTAACTTCTTCATTTTTCTCTGTTACCAAGTTGCCGTTTGCCAGTGCTTAGTGCTCTCATCAAAGACATATCTAACTGTCTTTGTCTACCTGACCTGGAGGTGCTAGACACTTGTGATCAGTCCTGTCTTCATGTTTGGGGTAATGATTTGCATTTTGACTGGCTGTTCTGCCAGTCCTGGGGGCCTGTTGTGCTCAGTTATGGTGGATCTCTGTCATGGAGCTATTTTAAAGAGTTCCACCTTCCCAAAGGAGACTGATCTTGCAAATACATTTTAATAGAATAAGCTTAGAATTTTGGCATTGTAAGTTGTATGTGTATGTACACGTGTGTACATGTGGCATACCTTCTTTAATAAATTATAAGCCTATTATAGGTAGAATATAAAAAAAATAAGTCAGCTGATTTCACTAACCTTTCTGCCTTCTTACCATCTTTCTTTGCTATTGTGTTGCCTCATTACAGAGATCTATAGAGACCCACTTCCTTCTGGGTATGAACAATGTCTTCTGCTAGTCTCCATCTATTTTTGGCCAGTAGACATTTGTTCTAAACTGCTATTTCCTTAGGCATTTTTTTAAACTTCTGTTTCCTTAGATGTCTATTCTAAACTTCTGTTTCCTGTTTGCCCTGATTTTATCAAAGCTGGTCTTACTTAGGTGCCCTGTGGAAATAATTTAATATAATAATTCATAAAAAATAATTAACCATAATAAAATTAAATATCAAAACATGTTAATTTATGACAGTATAGGTTAGTTACTAAAGATAATGCTAGAAATTATACTCAGGAGAAAGACATAAATATTGAAAGAATTAAGTGGAAAAAATGGTTAGGCTGATCATTCAACTCAACTACAATTTGTTTACCTACAACTTCCTGGTAGAATTTTCTTCTCTTTGTTTAGTTCTTCACTTCACAAGTGACTATTATGTTTGTACTCATGGCAAATGAAATTTAGGAGTTTATAATGTTAGAATTATTCTTATACCACTAAAATCATGTTGAATACTTCCTAGGGTATGCATACCAGAGTTTAAGAAATTTCCTTCTGTTTCTAATATGGTTTCTCTGTCTTCCAGGAAAACCCAGGAATCCAGGAATAGAGATTTACAGGCAAGCATTAGATATGACCCTATAATAGGTTTTGCATAGACAAACCCAAGATAGATTGCATGGATAGGTAGTTTGAGACTTATGTGAACCACTGGATCTGGTGATGAACTGATCATTGGCCATCTCCCAGAGCCTAGTATGAAGGGGAAAAAAAATCTACTCATGGACCCTGAGTGAAAATAGATAAGAGTTATATGTCACTTGACTAATAAAATAGAGGAAGACGATGAAAGTTTAGGCCAGTAGCACTTCCAAGTCTATCTGCATATTTGAAGGTGCAATTTCAGACATCTGCCAAAAATGTGTTAGATTGATGGACTTCGAAAACTGTCTGTTTTCAAATCACATTTCATAGCCAACCTCTAAGTTTCTAAGGCATTTTTTATCATTAATCTCTTATCAATGTGGTTTGGAGGACTTGGTGAGACCCAGATTGGGGGCGAAACCCATTCCGCGTGTTATTACTCTGGAAATCTGGGGTCCTGCCCTAGCATTTCCTTTTCTAACAAGTTCCCAAGTGTCACTGCTGCTGCTTCTGCTGATTCATGGAAGACTTTATAGATATTCAAAAATACTAACATAAAAGGACATGGGTGTGGGGTGGTCAACTGCAATAGGTGAAATTACAGATTAGTTTAAATTCAGTTCAACCAAGAACAAAAAACCAGGACAGGGCCATTCAAATAATTATGGTGATAGAATGAACTGAAAATAAAGACCGTCTCACCTAATATTGAACTATTACCAACCATGCTGTGATACTTATTGTATAATCACTCATCTTTATGTGGAAAAACTCTGCTGACCTGGACAATATTCTATAGCTAGATCCTCCTGCTGAGGTTTTCTTTTCTAGATACATAGGCTTCACAGCTTAGGATTCATTATTTTCTCCTTTATATTTGCTTAAGAGGAGAGCAACCTGGCTTTCAATAAATAGAAATTAAAATTATAAATATAGTTTTAGTCATTTTCTGAAACATGGGAGGGTAGCTCATACTTATAACCAATGTCGTTTATGTAAAACATTAGTGGTTCTCTATGCCTTTTGTTTATACCAGAATACTTTGTTCTCTTTATCTTTGATGAAGACTTCACATGTAACTTTATAGTTTTTTGTCTTTGGTGACATAAAACCCATAAACTTTTCAGAACAAAATAAATATCAGATTTATTCTATCTTTGGATATGTTCAAAGTGATTAAGTAGAAAATTCAAAAATTATTAACATTTTACTATTCAGAAGTGAGTTATATTATCTGGAAAAAATACCTTCATAATATATATTCTGATATAGGTACAATTTTGGACCATTTTGTTAGTTAATAATTCTCCAAATGAATAGGTAGAATAAGAGGAAAAAATAGCATAAGAAATGAATGTCAGAAAGCCCTCTCTCAACTGGCGTGAACAAGTAGATATTCATTTTATTAATCTTATCTGCACCTTACATACATGGTATAATTATTTTACTATATTTTCAATATGTGACAAATATTAAAAATAATATTTATAATGCCTCTGCTTTTATGTTAAAAATAAATCATTTTTAACAATGGTTTTTAAAAGGTAACCATTATTTTCAGATAAAAAGATCTTAATATTTGAATTCTATTTCAGTTCCCTTTTCAGATCATACATGATAAGTTCATTATATGTTCAAACTCATGAAATAACCTTGAGTAAATCATTTGCTTAATTTAAAAAAAAAAATTTAATGTTTATTTATTTTTGGGAGACAGAGACAGAGCATGAGTTGGGGAGGTGCACAGAGAGATTGGGGAGACACAGAATCTGAAACAGGCTCCAGGCTCTGAGCTGTGAGCACAGAGCCCAATGCAGGGCTTGAACTTGCAAACAGTGAGATCATGACCTGAGCTGAAATCGGCCGCTTAACCGAGCTACCCAGGCACCCCCAATCATTTGCCTGATTGATGACTCCTATGTTTTGTCTATAGAGTGAAGGTCACCCTAGATGACCTTCACATTCTTCTCAAAGATAACACACTATGATTTTTTGGTTTCCTCACATCTGAATTTGAGCAATTGTCATAAAGAGAAGCTAAAGAATTGGATAGCAGCATTGTAAAACT
Organism: Proteles cristata cristata; assembly: GCA_017311185.1. Classification (NCBI taxonomy): domain Eukaryota; kingdom Metazoa; phylum Chordata; class Mammalia; order Carnivora; family Hyaenidae; genus Proteles; species Proteles cristata. The sequence goes on along the minus strand of JAESUZ010003447.1, from coordinate 50,902 downwards.
CCCTGTGTGCCTGTGTGTGTGTGTGTGTGTGTGTGTGTGTGTGTGTGTGTGTGTGTGTATGAACTAAATACATTTTAATAGAAAACAAAATACGAAATACCTCTTTTAAGTAAACAGAAATATTTAATTCTTTTTCTCTCTTTTTGCATTTTTGACTCTTATTAAAACAAGTACTGACTTTCTTTCCTTTAGCTACTAACTCCTGGAATACTTTCAGGCACCATATTTTTCCTATCACATTTCTATTTTTGTGTTCACATAGTAAGCTTTTCTAAAAAAAGGTATACCTTTTTGAAAAGCAGATAGAAAACTACCCTAATCAAGAAAGAGAGCATTATGTTAAGTTGTCTGACTGTCCATTCTTCAAATTCCTCTGTAAACTAAGAAACAGCTGATACTAAATTACACACTCGAATTAAGATAAATACCTTTTGTTTTTAGGAAAAGACATTTGTAGAAATAAATGTAATCAAAAGGAGAAAGACAGATAACACTTATCATATGGTCATTATACTCTGAGCACTCTAAGATAGTGATTTTTATACAGGAATGATACTATGATGACAAAATATAAAGTTCATGCCCCAAAGAGAATTATTTTATAGTCATATATCAAACCTGTAGAAAAGAAATGGAAGCAGTATCTCTGTTTGAATCTTCAGAGAAATATATATAGTAATATATACTATATAAAATATATTATGTATAAGATATACATAAACAACATATTCTATATTATGTATAAGATATGTAATACACACCATGTTATGTAAGATGTATTTATAAGATATATAATGTGATGTTAGTGTTAATATTATCTACTTATCACAAATGATATATAGGCAGATCAATGATACATGATAGATTTAGAGAGAGAAAGAGAAAGAGACTGATTGTGAGTCATTTCTCAAAAGTATCAACTCATCCACACAGAAAAGTCTGTGGGACTTAAGCCATGCTAGAAGATGGAAGGGTTGAAATTTTACTTTGTGCTCAGATAATTTCTTCCCTGTTAGTTTACATTGAAACTTGTATGGATGTGTTTAAGATTGTTACCTTTTAATTAGACTGTAAGCTTCTTGCAAGCATATGTTATTAATTGTATTGCTGGGTTTTGGTCATATATTTAATTTATTCAGAAAAGTGACATTAATTTCAATAGAAGAGATAGGTGAGTCTCAACAATGCCTGGTAGATAACTATTCCCACTCCCCTTGCTTGACATATGTCTTTATCCTAATTGTGTTGTCCTGCCTTTACCAATGATACAAATAAATTAACAATGTTCAACATCTCAAACTTGATTTCACACTTCTTAGTGAGTTCTGTGATATTTCCATGCTTCATCATTTCCAGCTACTCACAAAAAGTATGTGTGAAATAACTGTGAAGACAGAGAAGCAAAACATGAAGTTGTAATAACTCATCTGTTAAAAAAATCTCTATATGGCATATGAGCACCGACAAGATTTTTTTTATTTGACATTCAATTCCAGCACTATAGACTTCTGCATCTGTCTAAGAAACAGGAAAATGAATATTATAAGGCTGCCAAAATGAGGTGATGCTGTAATTACGAGGCCTTTTTAAACTTCCCTATATTTTTCCATATGCTGACAGTGGCTTAAGCATAATATAATCATGTTTTATCCAGTTGAATTACATGTTTTCTTCCCTTTAAGCTTTTTAAGCAATCCTTTGTTAAGCTTCTGCTGCAAAATAATTTTAAAATCTTACAATTTATCACTTTTTATATCTTTACACTAACTTTATTCACAAATACTACGTATGCAACTGTAGACACACTTTAAAAAAAAAAAGTATAATTGGCATGAATATTTATGAGTTTCCCTGTTACATAGTTTATACTCTCCTTATCGGAACAATACAGAGGCAATAATTCTATTCCATAGGCTGCTATTTATCTTTAAGAATGTTATCATATGTCAGTTACATTTATTGAATACTCTCAGTGAGAAAAAAAATCTAAAAGTTTGATTGTAACTATTAATATAAATTTTCTCTATTCAGTATCTGTTAAAGGAACTTCAATTCATCAGGAGCTAATCACATTTCACTTTCTATTTTTTCTTCTCTGTGTGGTCAACATATAATAGAGCAGTTGAGGTGTATGATAATCAAAGAATTGTTCATGGTTGAATAAATTTAATACTCTTGCTTCATCAGAGCAGCATATTAAAAAGCCCCCTGGAATATTTAGCTTGATTGGTTACAGTATTCAACTGGATTTCTGATATTATAGATTTCAAACACATTATGGATAGGGCAAGGAATTACTTTTACCATCTCTTATATGTCATGAAATTGGATAGAAATAAGTTTCTTTTCAAAAACAAACACAAATAAATTAATAAAGCTGTAATCCAATCTTTGTCATGCTAGTGGAGAAATAAACATTAATTTTCTTTTTATAAAGAGAGACTACCACAGATATCCCAAGATATTTGAGACTACAAACACAATCCAGTGGTGTCATACAAGAGGCAGTATATATTTGTTTTCTCAGAAACTTCACTTAAAAACAAACAAACAAAAAATCCTTTCTATCATATTCTAAATAGATTGGCTATAGAGGCCTAATTTATTTTATTTTATTTAGTTTATTTTTATAAGTTTACTTATTTATTTATCTAAGAGTGAGGAGGAACAGAGAGAAAGGGAAAGAGAATCCCTAGTTGGCTCTGTGCTGCCCTACATGGAGCTCGAACCCATGAACCGTTGAGATCATGACCTGAGCCAATACCAAAAGTCAGATGTTTAACCTAATGAGCCACCCAGACACCCCACTAAAGGCCTAATTTAATATGCATTTTAGCAACATTTTATCTGTCTCTGTGTCTCTTTATTGTCATATAAACATATATGCGACTTTCATCTGTATTTCTTACTGTCTCCTCCCCAAATATTCTTGTTCTCTTGACTTTCATTGGTAATACACACATAGCTAAGTTTTAAAAGTGTTTTTCTTGTTTTGTTAAAATTACAAGAACTAAGAACAAATAACCACAACAACTCGGGTAGGAAATACCTTTTCTTCTATATGTAAACTCCTTGTAACTTTAATCCAGATAGTTTACTGTATGCTACTTTCCCTCTTGAATTAGAATTCCTCCAGGAAAAGGAGCCATGTATTTTACTTCTTTGATTCTCCAATGTTTAGTATAATGGTTTATGAAACAGTAAGACAAAAGAAAGGCTTGTTTTCTTTTAAATTATATTTGTAAACATGTATAGTAAATCTCTCTCTCTATGCTCTGCTCTTCATTCTCCCATTAAATTAGAATATACTGTGTAAAATAACTCCTATAATTCTGTCTTCAGATCAGAACCAACAAGCTGACATTTGCTGTCCCTTAAAAAAAAGATGTGGCAATCAAAAAAAAGGAAGATGTGACAGTCTAATAAATATTGGTCAAACTGTACATACAGATAGATATTAAGAGTAGAACATGACTTTCAATGAAAGGTTCTAGGTATAACCTATGGTAAAATGTAATACCAAAATAAGTAGTAGTATTTATAGTTAATTAATGAAGAAAAAGAAGACAGGTCAAAACCATTTTATTTCAATCACTTTTACTTGTTAGTGTGAATACAAAATTATTAACTGCATTAAAAACAAATACACACATATTCCCAATCAGAGGTTAATAAAATCTTCATAAAACTCTTATGATAATAGCATACTTAATGTTTAGGAAACATGGAATAAAGAGTAAGTAAGGATAGTGAGCATAGATTTTAAATTCAATAATAATTTTTTTTGGCAGGATAACATTAGCATTTTTTAAAATATATTTTTATTTATTTCTAGGATAGAGAGAGACAGCGTGAACAGGGGAGGGTCAGAGAGAGGGAGTCACAGACTGAAACAGGCTCCAGGCTCTGAGCTGGCAGTCAGCACAGAGCCCGACGCGGGGCTCGAACCCACGAACCGTGAGATCATGACCTAAGCGAAAGTCGGACGCTTAACCGACTAAGCCACCCAGGCGCCCCAACATTAACATTTTAAATGCATGTTGTAACCACAATTATTTTGGGGATCCAATTGGTAAAACATTTTTTCCCTGTATATAGAGGTTAATCTAAATGACTTACATGTCTTTTAGGTAAATATGAATATGTTAAATAGCTCTTGGAATGTTAGCCACCAAGTAGTATTAAACTGGCATATTTAAATATGATATTTAATACCTTAATCTTAAAAAGACAATCAGTGAAAATGAAGTTTAATAATGTATAATCTGTGCAGCTAATTATACTGAGAATTTAGAAGTGCAGACTCCAATGTGTGTGTGATATTGATCAGTCACCTCAGGAAAAGCTAATGAGATCACTCATACTTCCCTGGGAAATGAGCTGAGGGTACATGAGAATAGATATAGTATTGGTTCAAACCTGATTTTATTATAATCCAGACATTTAAAAGCAGTTAAAATGATGGAGAAAGGCAACTGGAAATCATTTGACTCTTCCTCTCTAATTAAACCTGACTGATATGGATTAGAGATTCATGAAATATGTGCAAGCTTAGACTTTCTGATATTATGAATCTTGACCATTTAATTGGTTCCTAGTGTCTTAATGATACTGTTTTCTAAAAGATCACACCTTTCTATTGTGTAACAGAGAGTTTTATCATTTGTTTAATTTTGTTTAAGTTTAGCTGGTTTTGTGTGTATACCTTTTTGAACTAGGGCTGATTCTCCTATAGCTAAAATCCCTGAAGATATACCTCCCTCCGTGTCCACAAAACTCTAGTGGAGCAGTGCTCATGTCGCACAATAATAGAATGATCTTATAAAACTTTCAGTTCCCAGACTGAGCCGTATAATGGAGAAAGTACAGGGATTGGACTGAATGCAGTCTAAATCTTGGCTGCCAGTTTACTAAATGGTTGACTTTGCACAATATGTTGACTTGTCTTAGTCTCAGCTTTCTCATTTATCAAATGTGGATAACAGTAGCTAAGTTATACTGTTGTTGTATAGGTTAGATATTACAGGTGGAATATTTGCCCTAGTACTCTCTAGCCGGTAGGTGTTATTATTGTTTTAGTTCATAACATATTGTTAAGAATATGGATAATAACAACAAAGTATTTGAGGGCTCATGTTACAATCTATTAGTTTGTACTTTGCTATAATTTCAACTGCTCTCTCAGTGGCAAATTCCCAAGGTCAACTTTTTAATTCTAAGAAGATGTCTCCAACCAGAAGGAAGGTAGTATTTCTGGAACTTATTTTATTTTTTAATTGAAAAGCACTTGTGTAGCGCTTACTATGTACCAAATACCATAATAGGCACTTAAAATACTTCTTTATATAATGCTCATAAAGTTCCTGTGAGGTAGGCCCTCCGCTTTCCTCATCCTACATATAATATATTAGTAGCTCAGTGAAGTTACATAACTCACCCGAGGACAGTTAGTGGCAGAAAGTGGAAGAGCAGGGATTGTAATCCAGGCAGTCCTTGCTTTGAAAAATTATGTGATCTACTTCTCTCTCACATGGGGCTCCAGCAGCAGGTTTTAATGAGGCTGCTTCAGGCCCCACTTCCCTCCAGAGTTGCCGGTAGTGATGCCAGCTCCTGACCTGCTGTCGCTCTGGCGTTTGCACCCGTTTACTGCCACTGTGGCTGACAAGCCAGTGGTCCCCTTCCCTGCTGCTTCCAGCCTTCAGCTGCCCTGAAGATAGAAAGGCACAACTCTTTTCACCTTGAAACAACACAAATTTGCAATTTATAGGTGTTAGCAAAGATAAACTCTCTTATGTATGAATGCTGACACTCTCTTGCCTTCATTTCTGTGGGTCCAATTCCTAAATTTTGGATTGACATTCCAGAAAATACATACTTTTAATATTAATGAATGATGATAGATTATTTTCCTAAAAGGCAATGCCAAATACTACCATTGATAACAATAATCCTCAGACTTCCTGGATGCTAACCACTCATCCCAATTCTCTATTCCTTCTCATTCTTCCAAAGATCATAAAACCCTTTCACTGGGGACCATGGAATTTATGGCCCATTCATTATCAGTAAAATCTGCTACATCCTTCAATTACTTCTGAAAATTCCCACCACAAAATTTTTGCTCTTGAGAAAAATTAACTCTGTGGTAGGGACAAAGTGTTTTCTGCACCCTGTCAGGTAGTGGCTTGTTTTCTCCCTCAGTTTTTTAGAGACATAACTTATTTTACTGTACTTCAATTTATTGCACTTTGCAGATATTGTATTTTTTTTCTTTATAAATTGATGGTTTGTGTCAACCCTGTGTCGAGCAAGCCTGTGGACATCATTGAGAATCTGCTTATCTTCGGTCTCTGTATAAAATTTGGATGATTCTCACAACTTTTTTATTAATATTGGTTTTGGTGAACTGTGACTTGTAATCTTTGATATTACTTCGGTAATTCATTTGGAATGCCACAAAATGTACCCATGTAAGGTGGCAAACATATCAATAAATACTATGTGTTCTGACTGCTCCATAGACAAGCTCTTCCCCATTTCTCTTTGTCTCGTGGGGCCTTCTTATCCCCTGAGCCACAACAATTTTGAAATAATAAAATTAGGCCAATTAATAACTCTATCATGGCCTCTAAGTGTTCAAGGAAAAGAAAGAGTTACACGTTTCTCACTTTAAATCAGAAGCTAGAATTGATTAAACTGAGTGAGGAAAGCATGCCAAAATCCAAGATAGGCCAAAATCTAGGGCTCTTGTGCTAAACAGCCACATTGTGAATGCAAAGGAAAAGTTCTTGATGGTAATTAAAAGTGCTACTCCAGTGAACATGTAAATGATAAGAAGGCAAAACCCCCTTATTGTCAATATGGAGAAAGTTTGAGTGGTCTATATAGAGATCTAATCAGCCACACCATTGCCTTAAGCCAAAGTTGAATTCCAGAATATGATCCTAACTCTCTTCAAGTCTATGAAGGCAGAGTGAGGAGAGGTGAGGAAGCTGCAGAAGAAAAGTTGGAAGCTAGCAGAGGTTTGCTCATGAGGTTTAAGGAAAGAAACTGTCCCTCTAACATAAAAAAGCAAGTTGGAGCATCAAGTAGAAGCTGCAGCAAGTCATCCAGAAGACTTAGCTAAGGTAATTAACAACATTGGCTACCATAAACAACAAATTTTCACTGTAGGTGAAAGGGTCTTTTATTGGAAGAAGATGCCATTTGGGACTGGCATAGCTAGAGAGAAGTCAATGCCTGGCTTCAAAGATAGGCAAGCTTTCATGAGGAGTTATTGCAGCTGGTTACTTTAATTTGAAGCCAGTGCTCGTTTACCATCCAAAAATCCTAGCCCCCTTAAGAATTATGCTAAATCTACTCTGTTTGTGTTCTATAAATGGAGCAAAAAGCCTGGATGACAGTGCATCTGTTTACAATGTGGTTTACTGAATTTTTTAAGCCCACTGTTGAGACCTACTGCTCAGAAAAAAAAGGTTCCTTTCAAAATAATACAGCCCATTGCACTGGTCACCTGAGAGCTCTGTTGAAGATGTATAAGGAGATTCATGCTGTTTTAATGCTTGCTAACAGCATCCATTCTGCAGCCCAGGGATCAAGGAGGGTAATTTCAACTCTCAAGTTTTGTTATTTAAGAAATATATTTTGTAAGGCTATGGCTGCCATAAATAGTGATTTCTCTGATGGATCTGGGCAAATTCAATCAAACACCATCTGAAAAGGAGTTGTTTCTGTCACTTTGTAACCCGAATTCTTAGAATTCCAAGTCTTCTGGTCTCACTGATGCTGTGTTTGAGGGACCAGGGAGCTTTGGGTCCCCCTATATGAAGAACTTGGTTCTCCACTATGTTAACTCCTCTCTGACTCCAATTTTGAAAGGCATTCTACTGTCAGCAAAATGCTATCAAACAGCATCATATGCTACAGCGAAATCATTCTTGAAAGGAATAATCAATCAATGTGCCAATATTCATTGTTGTCTTATTTTAAGAAAATGCCACGGTCACCACAACCCTCAACAACCATCACCCTGATCAGCCAGCAGACATCAATATGAAGACAAGACTCTCCACCAGCAAAAAGATTATGAATGGCTGAAAAGTCAGATAATGCTTACCACTTTTTAGCAATAAAGTATTGTAATTAGGGTAAGTTTATTTTTTTCAGACATGATGCCATTGCACACTTCTATAGGTAGACTAAGACTTCTGTAGGTAGACTAATGTAAACAATTTTTATATGCACTGAGAAACAACAACAAAATATTCATTTGGCTCCCTTTCCTGGGATAGTCACTTTATTGTGGTGAGTTAGAATCAAATCAACAATTATCTCCTAGGTGTGCCTATACTTCAGGCTGATAAGATGTAGGCATTTTTGATTCCCATTTTGATTTCCATACTATTCTTCCCTAACACCTTCTAGTTTTATATCTCATACTTCATATTAGATCACCAACTACATCTCATATTAGCTGTCATTCATTGACCCACAATCCACTCCCCTCTTCTCAATAATGGTATCTACCTATTCCACTACTCTAAAAATACCCCGTCTGAATCTTTAACAATTTCAACATATGTGCAAGTAATTCTTTAGTCCTTGAAAGTCTTTCCTCAGCAATCTGAGGAAAATCTTTCCTCAGCAAGATAAGATTGCTACATGATCCATCCTGCCTCAGGTAGAGCTGCAACACTTCCATAGTCTTAACATACTTCCTTTTTGACAAACACATACTTACTTGCTTTCTGGACCTCATACCTAATCTAACCACCAATTCACTGGCCACACTACATTTTCATTTTTCCTTACTCCCTTAATATCTCCACTCCCTTCCTTATCTAGATTAAACTTTGTGGTTAATCATATAAATATTGTCATAGTCTCTCAATTTTCTTGTGCCTTTCTCTCATTTCTTTTGATTTGCTTGATAACAAAAATTCACAAATAAAAGTTTAATTCTACTCTCTGGCTCCCCAGTCTTTGTCTTTTTAGTTGATGACCTTGTTTTCTACTGCACTGAAACATTGAATTAATTAGAATCTCATTCCCATATACTTTACCTCCCCTTCTGTTCACATAGGTCAGGGGCCTCAACTTTGGAATTATCGACATTTTAGACTGGATAATGTTTTTTTTTGTGTGGGAGCTGTTTCATGTACTGTAGGATAGTTAGCAGCATCCTGGCCTCTATCCATTAAATGTTAGCATAAATCCCCTCCCTCCCAATCATAACTGTCAAAAAGGTCTCCACACATTGTGAAATGTTCTCTGGCAGGGGTAAGTGGATAAGTCAATGATCTTTTTGAAAACTACAGTCATAGATGAATTTTTTGTAGTCCTATCCAAAGCCAGTTCCTCTCTTCTCTCATCCCTTCTTAATTATTTAAGGATATGGTTACAAAAACTAAACATCCTTTTGCCTTCCTGTAAGATCTTTTTTTACTCTCATTTTTATAAATTCCAAACATGTGTTTATTTATCCCATTTGGAAAAACAAAAAGAAAGCAAGGGGGAAAAACATTCTTATGATCCCAATTACTGCTCCATCTATTTCTTTAGTTTTATTTTTCCCTCTACTTTGGAGCTGTCAAAGAAAAAGACTACCCCATCTAAATCCATAGCAATAGGTAACTCATAGGTAAACTCATAGTAAAACATGCGTAAAAGAGTTCAAAGTGTCCCAAGAATTGGATAACGGGAAAAAAACAGGGTAAAGTTTATTATTCAAAATTCATATTATAATTCTATTTGGGTAATGTTTGGTTCAGTTTTGAACTGTAAAATATGTTTTCTGCTTTTAATAAGAAAAAAGAATTTGTTTCTATTTTTTCATGGCTTATCTTAGCATGAATGAATTCCAGATGTCCCTTTTCATGGCTATCTTGAAATGCATGACTTTTAGAATGTGAAACTTTTCCATGATGTACTTAGTCAAAATGTCTGGGGCTAAGGAAAAGATGTCAGATTTTCTTAAAAGCAAGTCTTCTGCTGAAGAGTTGTCTATACTCACTGTTTCTAATTCCTTTCCTTTTTTTTAAAAAAAAATGCACTGCTATATGGCTTTTGCTGCCACCCATCCACTTAAAACTGCTTTTGTTACAGTCACTGATGATAGCCACATTGCTAAATTCAAGTCAGGTCTCTTTCTGCATCTGTTGCTGCTTTGGGCACAGCTGATGCCATGTGATACATTTTCTTTAGGTGGTTTCCGTATTACCAAATTCATTAGATTGTTGTCCCCTTTTGCTTCATTGGGTGCTGTCTGTTATGTTCCTTTAAAGCATATTCCTTCTTTTCCTGAACCTTAAACATTAAAGTAGACCAGAGCTTACCGCTTACTGCTTTTTCTCTCTTCTATCTATGCTCGTTATTTTGGTGATTGTAAATCTGATTTTAATTTCATGTGTCATCCTATAATTCCCCAATGCACTTCTCTAAAACAGATTTATCTCAAAAACTCCAGCTATGTACATCCAATTCCTTTTGGCATCTTTACTGAACATCGAATCCGTTTCTTGAAGTTATCATGCCCCAAATTCTTGATTTTTTACCACACCACCTATAGTCTCACATTTCAGTTATCAGAACCTCTGTTATTCCAATTATTCAGCATGAAACCTGGAATCATCCATAATACCGCTCTTTATAATACATGAAGCACTATTCTGAAAATTGCTCCAGCAACCAACCACATCCTTCAGCCTCTACTACTCTTATCACCTGGCTTGAGCCAACATAATCACTCACTCAGATTACATCAGTAGTTATTTATAAAATTGTGGTAGATGGTATTAGTATTCCCAATTATCCACATATCTATTTCTATTTCTTTTTGGAATATTATTCAGACCTTCCCATTCCCATTTATCTTGCAGTCAGTGTCAGCCAGCATCTTGAGTGTGTGACCTTCATTTTGGTTAATGCTCTGCTATTGCCATCTTGAAATGTCTAATGAATAAGAGATCTCACACTTCAATTTTGCATTGGGGGCTTCAAATGATGTAGACAGGATTGGTTGCCATGCCACTCCTTGCCACAGAAGAACGGGCTAACAAAATGCTTGGGAATGTCAGGTGGCATTCCTGGGAGAAGCTTACAGAGCTATTTTGTGTGCTGCCAATTTTTTTCTTTTCCTTCTGCAGTGAGAATGGTGTGCCCCAGATATGGGTTGTTCCTTTAGCCTGGATCCTAAGCTGAATAAGTCTCAGGGAACGGATCCATGAGCTGATCCTAGCCAACATCTAACGTAAGTGAGCAATAGATATTTTTTTGTGTAAGCACTGAGATTTTGGTGAGTTTTCTATCTTAGATTAAGCTTGTGAAAGCTGACTAATAGACACATTTTCCTACTTCATCCCCTTGTCTTACTACAGTTTATTCTTAACAAAATAATCATTTTGACAGTGAGGTTAAATCATATCATTGCTTTGCTCAAAATGATAGTGACTGTTTTTTTCCTTGACTCACATGAAAAGCCAAAGGGCTTGGGACGGCAAGCATGATTTTTGTCTCCTATCACTCTTACTTCTTACTTCTTTGACCCTATCTCTTGATGTGTTCTCACATGTTCACTATAGCATGGGCATGCTGTCCTCCTTGCTGTTTCTTAGATGTGCCAGACATGCTTCCTATGTTGGAACTTGTCTTGGGCAGTCATAGTTTGAGAATGCACTCTCTCCAGAAATCTATCTTGCCAACTCCCTCTTCTTCATGTCTGCCCAAACCCCACTTTCCTGATGAGGCAAACCTTGACCATCTAAATTAGATGCTTCATCCTCCCACTGAGAATAGTTGATTCTCCTTTACTCTTTTACTTTTTATTCCCCCAGTAAGTAGCAGTTATCATTTATTAAGAGATAGATAGATAGAGAGAGAGAGAGATAGAAAGACAGACAGACATAGATATAGGTATATTTACTATATATTTTCCTTCACAATTCTCTGTATTCTTCTATTAGAATGTAAGCTTCCTAACAACAGAGATATTTGTTTCCACCAATATTTCCCAAGTTTCTGAAATATTGTCTAGAATGTGGTTGATGTTCCATAATCATTTATTGGATTCACAGAGATTGAAGGAGGTCTATGTATGGAAACATTATTGTAAGTCATCTCTGCTCATATGCCTTTAGGTCTCTTACTCCTCTATTATATCCACATACTTTTTTGGCAAAATCCCAACTCTGGTGAACGTTTATACTCCGAATGCTCAGTGACTGTGCATAGTAGTCAACTGAGTTGTTTCATTTAAAATTCAGGATCACCAGACTTTATTGAGCCCTTCCTTTTACCTAGGGTCCAAACTACATTTCCTTGCTCCATTCACTCTCTCTTTTCCAAATGAAATTTGTTGCCCTTTTCTCTCTCTAGGCATCTAACCCTTTCTCTTTTATTCTCACTCTTACTGAAATTTCTTACATTCCCATCGCATTAAAAGGCAAAATAGAAGCTCTTAGAGGAGAGCCTCCACAAGCTCCCACAATTATAAACACCAATACTCCTGCATTTTTGTCCACATACTGTGCCATTCCTTCAGTTATATTGGATTAACTTTCCACACTCAAATTGAAGGCCAGCACTTCCATTTATGTTGTATCACCTTCCCTTTTTCTTCAAGAACAGTGTACAAGCAACCCTCCCTCACCTCCAACACAATCAGTTTTTCACAATCTCCAGAGGCTGATTTTCACCATCATAGAGAAAAACCACAGTTCTCCCATTTAAGAAAAAGACAAACTAATATACAACTTAAGCCAATTGCTGTATCAATTCTCTCCTTTTCTTTGTAATGAGGCTGCTTGAGAAAGTATGTCTGTTCTTGCTTTCTTGAACTCCACTTCAGACAGAATTTGACCTTACTGCTCCACTCTTCTGTTCTTGACATAACACCAATAACCTCCATATTGCTCTATACAACAATCAATTTTCAAACCTTAATGTACACAACTTCCAATCAACATTTGATACAGTCAGTGTTCCTTGAAACACATTTTAACTTAGCCTGAAGCACCCCACATTGTGCTGTTTTTCTCTTTCCTCTTTAGCCACTCCATCTCAAACTCCTCTCCTGTTTTCTACCCATCAAACTAAACTTTATCTTTTCTATCTTTTCATAGCCATTGGTAATTTCCAGTAGTTTTAAAAATTAAATATCATCTTTATTCTAATGCCTCCCATAGTAGTATCTTATCTCTTTTTTGTACTCTAGCTTCACAAACCCAACTGCTTCCTGTCTATCTGATCTTGACTTTTCAATAGGTATTTTTACATTAACAAGTCCCAAACTGAACTGCTGATCTTGCTCTTTTCTCCTTCAAACATGCCTGTCATGTGACTTTTCCTACTTCACTGAATGGCAACTCCATTTTTTAAATTGCACAGGTCAAAGCCATCGAGTTACACTTCAATTCTTCCTCTCCTCTACTCCCATAATCAATTCTTCAGAAGATCACACTTTTGTTATTTCTTTAAAGTTTATTAGGAAATCTGTCTACTTCATTACCCACATTGTGACTAGGGTGGGCTATATTGCTCTTATATCTATATAATATTATTTATATGAACTTCTAATTGATCCCCCTTATGGTTAATGCATTTACCACCTTAGAACAGAATCTTATCAGAGCACCCCCCATGATTTTTTCAAATGTAACTCAGATCATCCCATGCCTATACTTCAAAGCTCTCCAATACCTTTCCAACTGAGGTAAAGCCACAGTCCTTAGTAATATTTAAAGGCTCTACAATCTGAATCCCTCTTTTAAACATTTTTTTTTAATTTTTTAATGTTTTATTTATTTCGAGGAGAGAAGGAGAGACAGCATGAGCAGGGGAGGGTCAGAGAGAGAGGGAGTCACAGACTGAAACAGGCTCCAGGCTCTGAGCTGGCAGTCAGCACAGAGCCTGACGCGGGGCTCGAACCCACGAACTGCGAGATCATGACCTAAGTGAAAGTCGGACGCTTAACCGACTAAGCCACCCAGGCGCCCCGAGTCCCTCTTTTAAAAATGCCTTCTGCTCTTTACCCCTTGTTCACTCTAGCCCAACATCATTGACTATCTTGCTTTACTTGAAACATACCAGATGCACACTTGTCTGAGGGATTTTATGCAGGGTCTTTCCTTTGCCTGAGATGCAGTCTTTTCATACATCTTCATAATTCTCTTTCACTTTTAACTTTTAAATAGCTTTTAACTCAAGGATTAGCCTTGTGAATATGTCCTTAATGCCCTGTTTAAAAATTGCACTATTTTCTGGTTATCTCCTATCCACTTTGATGCTTTACTTTTCTTCCTAGCAGTTATCACTTTCTGGCTTACTGTACTACTTTACACAATTTTACTTAAGTAGAAGTGAAATTTAATAAAATCAGGGTGTTTTGTCAATTGTATTTAATGCTGTGTCCCAGGTAAATTGTCATAGTGCCTGAAATCCTGAGATAGATAGATGATAGATGATAGATAGATAGATAGATAGATAGATAGATAGATAGATAGATGATAGATAGATAGACATAATCAGTAAATGAATGGATGAAAAATAAGATAGACTATAAAAAGAATGGGTAACAAAACTATATTTACTGAGAGAGTGACTTTGGCATGCTGGAGGACCTGGATGTTCTGGGGCCTTAATTTTTTTAATGGAAACTCTAAATAAACAACTAGAGACAAGCTAAAATAAATTTACAGAAACTCTAGAAGTCTGTCAAATACCCCAGCAACCAAGTAAATGTGTAATTAATAAACATTCAAGAGGTGCCTGGGTGGCTCAGTCAGTTAAGTGTCCGACTTTGGCTCAGGTCATGATCCCACCATTCATGGGTTTGAGCCCTGTGTCAGGCTCTGTGTTGACAACCAGCTCAGAGCCTGGAGCCTGCTTCAGACTCTCCATCTCCCTCTCTCCCTGACCCTCCCCTGCTCATGCTGTCTCTCTCTCTCTCTCTCTCTCTTTTCCTCTCTCTCAGAAGTAAATAAAACATTTAAAAAAGACATTCAAAATTTCCTTTGCTTCACCTTCTTCTTGGTTCAGTATGGTTTTGGTGTGGTCCTGGGGGAGTGGCAGTTCTGTCCCAGTTATGATCTGAGAAATAGAGAAAGTAGAACAGATCTAATTTGCAACATGATAATTTGTCTGATGAGTGCCTTAGAAATTGGTCTGTGTCACATGAATGGGATCTCAGGCAGTCAAAAGCAGCACAGCTCAGATCATAGGCTAGAGAAATTTTCATGAAAGCTCAAGGGGACTACAGACCAGCAGATGCCTGGAGCAAGAGATTACTGATTCAGGAATACAGTATTTCAGCTAAGGCCACCAGAAGCAAAGATAAGAGTCTTAGAGAAATTAACACATTGAAAAGTAGCCATCTATACAGAGGAATGAGAAACAAAGGAAAAACACAGGCCCAGAAAAGTCCTAAGATGATCATAAATTTTAACTCCAAGTTGATTCCAAGGATCAGATATGTCCTGCTTATTAGTGAAAATTTTCCGCAGAGAGCCAGTCTTCAAAAACTGGGAGAGGTAGCCGATTCTTTCAAATTCTTGATTTTCAACAAAAGATCACAAGGCATCACCAAGAAATGGTAAAATGTAACTAGTTAAAGGAACAAGTAAATTTCCAGAAACCACTCCTAAAAAACACAGGAGTTGAATATCCGAAACAAGGGTTTTCAAATTACTGCCTTGAATACATTCAGAGAGCTCACGGAAAATATGGACAAAAAACTCGGAATACGGGGAAACAACCTCAACATAATAAAAGCCAGACATGCAAAACCCACAGTTAACATTATATTCAATGGCAAAAGACTGAAAATTTTTCCTCTAAGATTAGGAACAAGATGAGGATGTTGATTTTCACCATTACTGTTCATCGTAGTACTGAAGACCTCTCTAGAACAATTAAGTCAGGGAAAAAAATGTAAAGGCATTCCAACTGAAAAGGAAAAAACAATCAGCACAGAGAAGGAAACAATCCACCTAACTAAAAGGCTAGCTACAGAATGGGAGAAGGTATTTGCATATGATATACCTGGTAAAGGGTTAGTATCCAAAATATATGAATAACTTATAAAACTCAACACCCGAAAAGCAAATAATCCTGTTTAAAAATTGAGCAGAAGATATGAATACACGTTTACAAAGAAGACATCCAGATGGTCAACAGGCACGTTTAAAGATGTTCAACATCATTCATCATCATACAAATCAAAACTAACATGAGATATCACCTCACACCTCTCAGAATGGCTAGAATTAACAACACAAGAACAACAGGTTTTGGCAAGGATGTGGAGAAAAGGAACACTCTTCCACTGTTGGTGGGAATACAGACTGGTGCAGCCTCTCTGGAAAATAGTGTGGAGGTTCCTCAAAAAGTTAAAAATAAAACTACCCCATGTTCCAGCAATTGAACTACTAGGTATTTACCCAAAGAGAACAAAAATACTGGTTCAGAGGGATACCTGCACCCCAGTGTTTATAGCAGCATTATCAACAATAGCCAAATGATTCAGAAAAATATTAGTGATATAGTATTAGAAATAGATATGGCAAAAAAAAAAAGCCTGATTAAAGTATATAAATATATGTCAAGAAAAGAAAGAAAAGGGGAAAGAAAAATTATCTCTGTTCACAGACATAATTTTCATGTAAACACACACACACAATAGTTAAAACTAAAAAAAGGAATTCTGCTAAGTGGAAGGATAAAATCACTCAAAAGCCACTCCCATTTCTATGTACAGACAGCAAGCAATTGCAAAGAAAATCAATAATTCCTTTTATAACAGCATCAAAATAATAAATTACTTAGAAATAACCTTAACCAAGGAGACCAAAGACTTGAAAAACATAACTTTGAAAGCATTACTGAAAGAAGGAATACACCAATAAGTAGAAATACATCCTATATTCATGAACTGTAAGACATAATACTTGTTAAGATGTCAGTACTAGCTAAATTCATCTACAGATTCCCAATGATGCATATTTTTTGAAAATAGAAAAATCCATTCTAAAATTCATATCAAATTTCAAGTGACCCTGAGTAGTCAAAACAATATTTTAAAAAACACAATAATGTTGAAGATCTAATACTTCCTGGTTTCCAAGTTAGAAGAATGTGGTTCTGGTGTAAAAACAGTATGCTAGAGGAACCTGGTGGCACAGTCTATTGAGCATCTTACTTTGGCTCAGGTCATGATCCTGTGGTTCAAGAGTTCAAGCTCCACATTGGGGTCACTGCTGTCAGCACAGAGCCCACTTTGGATCCTCTTTCCCCCTTGCTCTGCACCTCCTTCTCTTGTGCTCCCTCAAAAATAAATAAAACATTAAAAAACTAGTACTCTAGAACAATGGAAGAGTATACAGAGACATAAACTTTTACATACATGTTTCAATTATTTATGACAGTGATGCCAAGACTATTGGAGAATGGTAAAACTTTTCAACAAATAGTCTTGGGAAAATTAGATATCCACATGCAAAATATCAAGGTCGACCCCTTATGTTCTACTACATACAAAATTTTACTAGACAATTGATCAAAGACCGAAATATAAAAGATAAAATTCTAACACTGTCAGAAGAAAACAGGGGGGAAGTCTTCATAACATTGGATTTGGCATTGATATCTTCAATATGATACCAAAAGCACAGACAAAAAAAGAAAAAAAATAGACAATTAGGTCTATATCAAAATTAAAAACTTTTTGCAATAAAAGACTCTCAGAAAAGTGAAAGGACAAGCCAAGTAATGGGAGAAAATATTTGCAAATCCTGTATCAGATAAAGAGTTAATATCCAGAGTGTAGCTTTTTATATAGAACAGACAAGAAGGAAGCAGCCTAATTATAAACTAGGGAAAAGATTTTAATATGTATTTCTCCATAGAAGATACACAAATAGCTAACAAGCAAATGAAAAGAAATCAAATCATTAATCATTTGGGAAAACTAATCATAACCACAATGAGATTCCTCTTCACACCCCTTATGAGGACTATTATCAAAACAAAACAAAATAAAACAGAAATAACAAGTGTTGATGAGGATGTGGAGAAATTTGAATCCTCAGGCATTTTTAGTATGAGTAGAAATGGTGCGACCACGGGGCGCCTGGGTGGCTTAGTCGGTTAAGCGTCCGACTTTTGCTTAGGTCATGATCTCGCGGTTCGTGGGTTCGGGCCCTGCATCGGGCTCTGTGCTGACTGCCAGCTCAGAGCCTGGAGCCTGTTTCAGTCTGTGACTCCCTCTCTCTCTGACCCTCCCCTGCTCACGCTGTCTCTCTCTCTCCTAGAAATAAATAAAAATATTAAAAAAAAAAAAAAAGGAAAAAAAGAAATGGTGCGACCGCTAAGAAAAAGAGTACAGCCCTCCTTCCAAAAAAAATTAAAAACAAGATTAACAGATAAATCCAGCAATTCTACTTCTTGGTATATACCCAAAATAATCAAAAGAAGGAACTTGAAGAGATGTTTGTACAATGATGCTCAAAGTGGCAACATGTACAATATTCTAAGATAGAAACAACCCAACTGTTCATCAGCCAATGAGTGGGTAAACAAAAATGTAACAATGACATACAATGGAATATATTTCTTTAAATTTTGGAAAGTTTTTATTTTAAAATTACTTTAAACACAAAGTAATACAACTTATCCATAACAGATAAACATTTCTATTTCATAAACCTTTATTTGAAGTTTTGTGGGTTTTTTTGAATTTTTATTGTTTTATTTATTTTCAATATTGTTAACATACAATGTTATATTAGTTTTAGGCATACAATATAGTGATTCAACAAGCCTATACATTACTCAGTGCTCATCATGATAACTGTGCTCTTAATCTTCTTCACCTGTTTCACACATCGCCCTCTGTTAAACATCAGTTTGTTCTCTATAGTTAGAATTTGTTTCTTGGTTTCTTTATTTTTTTCTTCTTTGCTTGATTATTTTGTTTCTAAACTTCTACTTATGAGTGAAATCGTGTGGTATTGTGTTTCTCTGACAGATTTATTTCACTTAGCAGTATTTCCCTAGCTCCATCCAAGTTGTTGCAAATGGCAAGATTTCATTCTTATTTATGGCTGATTAATACTCCATTGTACGTATACCACATCTTCTTTATCATTTATCTTTTTTTTTTTTTTAATATTTTTTTTATTTATTTCTAGGAGAGAGACAGAGATAGCGTGAGCAGGGGAGGGTCAGAGAGAGAGGGAGTCACAGACTGAAACAGGCTCCAGGCTCTGAGCTGGCAGTCAGCACAGAGCCCGACGCGGGGCTCGAACCCACGAACCGCGAGATCATGACCTAAGCGAAAGTCAGACGCTTAACCGACTAAGCCACCCAGGCGCCCCCTTTATCATTTATCTTTTGATGGACGCTTGGGTTGCTTCCATAATTTGGCTATACAATGGAATATTATTTAGCCTTAAAAAGGAAAGAAATTACACACATGCTACAACAGTGATAAAGCTTGAAGATGTTATGCTAATTGAAATACACCAGCCAGAAAAGGACAAATACTGTATGTTTCCACTTATACAAGATATACAGAGTAGTTGAAATCTGTTTTTCCTGAAACATAGATTAGAAAAATAAATTAACTTTCTAAAATGTAAAGAGCTGATATGGTGGAATTAACCTCCCATTTTGGATTTATACTTCACTTTCTGGGGAGTGTTTCCTGATTTCTTAAACCTAGATTGAAGATGTCTCCCATATTACTCCACATTTAATATTGTTATTTACCTTTTCACTCTATATTTAATCACTTACTTATTTAATACACTATAAATTCCTCAAGGGAAAGTCTGGTATCCTTACTTTTTAGCAATTAAATTGTCATATTTTACTAAAATCCTGTTTCTACCACCATGGGTCTGCTTCACATTTCTTCAGTTCCACCTTAATTATTAATCACATCTTCCTTTTATTTAGTACTCAGTATGATGCCGGCACCTTGTTAGAATCCTATATATATATTAACTTTTACTTTTCATAATATATCCTGTGAAATAGTACCATTCTCATTATACAATGTATCTCTAAGCCTATCCTTTATTTGGAATCATCACCTATTAGAGTCCCAATGTCTTACCACAATGGTTTAGCGCATATTGAAATAATTATTAGGTATCTGTCCTCTGTCTCATGGCATTCAGTAACTTTTCTCCAAATAGACCATAAGGGCCAGGTGTCCAAGTCAAGTGTCTAGAGACAACAGTGTCCAAGGAGCTTTCAGGACTGTGCTTTAGATGAAAATGCAAATAGCATTTATGGCCCCTTTTCTAAACAAACCGAAATATATTCACACTATTCCATTTTCATTTGGAAACACGTTTATCTTTTCTCCTTTTCTTCTTGTCTTGTATCCTCAGAGTAACTACCTTCTGAAGACAAATTATCCATAGCTAATAGTATATAAAAATACACTCAGTAAGTGAAAATATTTTAGTTTTGTGATTCATAGAAGGGATAATGGAGGGCAAATATTGGTTAAATATTCCTAAAAATAAATGAAAATATGAAAAGACTACCATTCACTGATAACCATAGAATTATAGGGAAAAAAAGGTGTCCACAGAGATTTAAAATTGCTTTCCCAAATTTGAAACCTATAGGCTTTTCATTTACTTTGTACTACTTACACACTGAAGAGATTGTAACCTCATTTTGAAATGCTACATAAAAATCTAGGATTCAAATGCAAAGCTTTAACCTGTATCTCTAAGTATTAGGAAAATTTATGGAATATTAAAATAAAATGAGAAGAAATAGAGAATTTAATATTCCCAATATCCTGCCTGTTTCTTTCTCTCTATGAAATTGTGAGCCAAAATATTAAATACACATATTTGGATAAGGTAAATTCACACACCACCATATCTCACTTTATGACACTAATATTAGCTAGGTATGGATATGAGAACTTTTTTTTCTGATGTGAAAGAAAAGACAAAAGTACTTTCATACAGTAAAAATTTTTTTCAAAATTCTTCAGTATAATCCCAGGAATTCTTGCTCAGTCAGCTGTTAACTAGCATTTAGATGCTTACACTAAGAATTCTATGGACTTCAGCATCTTATTTGATTTTGCAACCACTGCTGCTGACCCAGAAATGTTTGCTTATGTGACTTCTTATGAAATGTTCAAATTGCACTGAGTAGACCCTGGAAATACATTACTTTGGGAGTGCAGTGGTCTTTAATTGAATCCAGGACTTTAAGTATTCATACTTTTGAATGAAAGGAAAATAGATTAATTAGATCTTACAAGATTCATTTAGTTTATACATGGGATTTTAGAATTGGAGGGACACAAGGGAGGTGGATTCTGGAGATCTAAGGGAAAGAGATTTTTGTAAGACCCACTACTAGTCTGAGTCTGGTCTATGAATCTGTGTGACATGATGCCTAGTCTAGACATACGTCCTTGTCACAAAGCAATACTGATTAATAACACTATGGACATTGTGTGAAGCTGATTTGTATTCTCATTCTAGCTCTGACAGTTGCTGGACCTCTGGTAATCAGAAACTCAACTTCTGAGCCTCAGTTTATGCATCCATAAAATGCATCTCAAAACCGTATTGGCCTGGGGTGCCTTGGTGGCTCCATTGGTTGAGCATCTGACTATTGATTTCAGATCAGGTCATGATCTCTCAGTTGTGAGATGGAGTCCCCCATTGGGCTCTGCACTGACACCCTGGAGCCTGCTTGGGATTCTCTCTCTCTTTCTCTCTCCCCGTCCCTCCCTCTCTCTCAACCTTTCTTTCTCTGTTCCTCCCTCACATTTTCACTCTCTCTCACTCTCTCAAAATAAAAAAATAATAATAAACATAAAATAAATTGTATTGGCCTATTGTGAGATGCAGGTGAGAGCATGCATGTAAATATTTGACATGGTGACAGGTCCATGTTTATTATTGTAGTGAAACATATGGGTTCTATCTGTTCAAGAAATATGTTATCTTTACTTATTCTAATTGTCAGTGTCTATACCCAGAAATATTAAGGGCAGGCAAGGTTGTGTTTTTTCAAGAAGATTAAAGAACGTAGTTATTTATCAGTTTAATTATAAAACATAAGCATCATTATTGTATTTTTTAAATACTCCTGCTTGTGGATTAAAGGAACAATTTGCATATCCTTTGAGCAACACCTAATTCCTTTTGTACCTTTTATTACTTGCTCTGAAAAATTTTAAAACCCCCCATTCCAGGAATGTATAAGAAGTAGTTGTGACTGCTGAACTGTACATTTTAAAGACATAGGTATAGCTTTTGAAAACTTAGTAATCTAGTTTAAAATGAAAGATTAAACATGGGACAATTAATACATTGCACGCATGCCTTATTTGCTCTCATAGGTTACTAGAAGGAAGGGCATCTGTAATGAACTCTACAGTTTCTGACCCTGATTCTGATATTGAACTGACAATTACAAAAGGCAGCTTAAGGGGATGGAGTGATGCGTTGGCATCGAAACTAGGGCATCTGTTCCGATTCTAGTACCCATACTGTTTAAGCAAATATCAGGGGTCTAACAGCTTGATATGTATTCATGGCCCAGAACCCTCCAATTATACCATGTGTCATGACATTGATGTAAATGCTAGCCTCAATGGTTTGAGGGAGAGAAAAATAAAGAAGTTTTAAAAAATATACTATTGTGGCAGTGCATTAGCCTGCTCTCAGCTGCTCAGCAAGAGACAATATAAGTGTGCTTCAGTTAAGGATGACACAAACCTTTGCCTTTGAGCTGAAAGGGCTATTACGTTAAACACAGTGCTTATAAAAAGGCATTTATTGTTGGCTCGAAGACTATTAGTATGTCATTACCTTCAGTTAATGAATTTTGTTATTGTATTAATAACTTGGGGGTGTAGAATTCTCTTCTGCAGGTTCTGAACTTTAGAAAAACATGTCAAAGTTTTGAGTTCTCTCAGTTCTCTCAGTGTGGTAGCCTGATTCCTCTAGGCTTATACATTGTCATAACATAATACCTCCACTTAGTATACTTGGGGATAAGAAAGGACTTGCTCCAAGGCAACAATCGGAAGGAAGGAGCTGTTTTGCTCTCCTGGACTGTCAGCTTGCTTAAAGTGTGCTTCGTTCTCAACTTCTAGGCTTACCATTATGTTTAATAATAACTCTTTAAAACATAAACTCTTGAAAATCAAAGAAACATTTCAAAACAGCTGTGCCCTAATAGTAGACTGATTAATTTCTGATTCTCTTTAACATAACTAACAAGGACAACTTGGCTCCGTTTCAGCTGAAAATGCATTTCTTCTAACACTAAGTTGGCATTTATCTAATGACTGTGATGAAGGCAAATGTTACATGTTAATATTTCTGTAAAACTGGAAGGAGCTTAAGAAAATCAAAGACGCTTTTCATTTCGCTTTGAAGAAACAAAATTGTTCTGAAGGCTTCCATAGAGCTTTAAGATGATTCAAACCTACTATCTCTGTTTTACCATTGTGATGGCTTGTGTAGGAATAACTAGCCTTTTGATAGAAAAAGGCAGAGGGGAGTTGCCATACTGTAAGAGGCCATTGTCCCATCTGGTCTGAATTCCTGCCTGTAGTCAACTAATTTTCTTTTACATCAAGCCTATGTTACAATCCCACGACTTTTGCTGGGCTTAAAGTCCCTGTAATGTAATTTTCACACACAGGTGGTGGTAGAAATCGGACATTCACCAATGGAAAAACTGGTTTGTGCCACTGAAAATAAAATTTTTTGTTTAGCTATCCTGTGATGTAGAAGAAGTGGATGGCAGTAGGTTGGGGACAAAACCAGATTTCCCTCTTGGACAGTTACTGTCAGTAATGCCTTATATTATTCATATGTTAGAGTTTTAAGGATATGTAAAATAACATTCAAGGACTCTGATATTTTTTTAAAGATCATGTTCATTGCCATGATGGCTTTCAAGATAGTTAGAGCTAGATCCAAATTTTTCAAACATTAAGTCTTCGTATTGACATAGATACAGAACCCATCTGTGAATGTAAGGAGGTGGGTAGGTTGGTACTTTAATATGTAGTACATTTGTTATCATTGATATGATATCTAAGTTAGAAAACAACAACAAAACAATAAACGAAAAAACACAATCCATCTAATTCTTTTTGGAAGTACTTCAAATTCTATAACTTTGTGTGAAAACTAATAGTGAACCAAATTCAGCTTAATTATTGAAGATTTTTCTAAAATATTTTTGCTAAAAATTGTAACTAAATTTTCCTAAATCACTTTTGAAGAGCTTATGTAAGGACTATACTGCTCAAGTGTGTTTTAAGAATTATCACAATTATGGACTAGGAGATTCTGAGTGTAGGTAATTGTTTAGCTTTTTAAATTTCTCACCTATAAATGAATGAACTGCACTAGGTGGTTTTAAGTGGCATTCTATACAGAGACCTGGACCACAGCCTCCCTATTATCATGAGCATAAAATTTATGATTCCTGTGATTTCTCTTATCCCATTATATTTCTTTTTCCTGTGTCGGAGGCTAAAATAAATTTACCTCTTTTATCAGCCCATAAGATTATAGTTTTGATACTTCTTTATTGTTTATTCTATTTCTAAGGAGATCCTTTATAGCTGAGAGTTAGTTTGTCAATGATTTATGCTGTTGTGATGTCAAAGTACTAGAAAACATTGATTATTACCTATTCTCAATCTATTTAGCCAAATAAATAATAAAGATTTGGTATTAATATTTTACTTTTCCATAGGCTCTGTGCTGACAGCTCAGAGCCTGGTACAAACAGGTGCTAATGTAATTCTTTCATAAAACTGAAATGATATAAAGCAAGCTTTTGGAAAGCATGGGATAGGTATATATACATCAATACATGAACATTGTTTTTACTACCAAGCACATCCTCTTAATCTATCATTCCCAAGTATAAATTTACCAATTGAAAGAAAATAGAAAACAACAGCACCAACTTGTGCGCTAATTATATTATTTAATGGGCTCAGAAGCTGATTTTAGGCCCCCAACTGAGTCTCTGCTACTTAAGTTGGATACAGTTTTAGGTATAATTTAGTGTTTACTATCTCAATTTGCTTGAACTGACATTTTAGTAAATATGCCCATTTGTAAATTTAGTTTTCAGTTCTGTTCTTGAACAAGATTTTTTGCATGAGTGTGTGTTTGATACTGTTCTTTGCTAATTATATGGCTCACAAAAATAGGTAAATATTCTGGACTCTTAAAGATAAATTTTATTCAACATTTAAATATCTTACCCAAAGGAATTGAAAGACTTGAAAAAGTTATATTTATCTGTTTATCCATCCATCCATTTATTTTTAATTTCTCCATCATATTCCTTTGTGAACTAAGCTAATCTTTTTCCCATCTTTGGATTCCCCATAGTATATTTTCACTGTTGAAACCTTTTTCATTAACTCAAGTCAAATTTGATCTCTAGGCAGTCACGATAAGTGACATGAGTTCATCTTTTCTTTGGACAGACAATACCTATAAGGTGTAGATTTGCCAAGTATTTAGTTATATGATGTCTTTTGATGTATTTTGAATTATGGAGGGGGGGTTGTTTTTTTGTTTTTTTGTTTTTTTGATCTGAGTCTACTGGATGTACAATGTTGCATTAGTTTCAGGCTTACAACATAGTGATTCAATAAGTTTATACATTATGCTGTGTCCGCAACAAGTGCGGCAACATTTACATCTGTCCACACAGAACACTACGATTGACTGTATTCCTTGTGCTGTGTCTTTTGTTCTGGAGACTTAATTGTTCTGTAACTAAAGTCTGCACCCTCCTTCTCTCCCTCACCCATTTTGCTCATTTCCCAGTGCCTGCCCCTGGCAACCATCAGCTTGTCCTATGTAACTTATAGGTCTGATTCTGCTTTTTGTTTGTTTACTCATTTCTTTATTTTTTTCTTTTTTTTTTTTTTGTTTGTTTTTTGGGGAAGCGTTTTTTTTTACTTTTTTTAGATTCCACTTATGAATGAAATCATATGGCATTTGTTTTTCTTGGTCTAGCTAATTTTATAATACCTTCTGTGTCCATCCATATTTGCCTCAAATGGTCCAACCTCATCCTTTCTTATGTGTGTGCAATATTCCAGTGTGTGTGCATGTGTGTGTTTCTGTGTTTGTGTGTGTGTGTGTGTGTGTGTGTGTGTGTGTGTGTGTGTATCACATCTTCCTTATCCATTCATAAATTGATAGACATTCAGGTTGTTTCTGTTTTGGCTATTGCATATAATGTTGTAATGAACATAAGGGTGCATATATCTTGTTTAATTAGTGTTTTCATTTTCTTTGGGTAAATACCTAGTAGTGGAATTTTTGGATCATATGACATTTCTATTTTTAATTTTGCTTAATTCTGTAAGCAAAGACTGTATATGTAGACATGACAGTAGTGAGACAACTGGTAACACTAATGCTATTAAATTAAAGACTCACTAGACACTGGGACTTAACAACTCCCAGGAGTATTGATTCTCCATTCTCCAATTTGGCCAGAAAATGCCAGATTCTATATCTCTGTTAGCAGAAGAGAAGCAAAAGTAAATGTCTGGCCTAAGCATGACTCAACAAACCAGGATTTAACATTACTAGAAAATTTAGTTTACTTCTAGAAAAAAATATTCATGAGACAGTTAAATCTTTATTGAAGCACTAACAACTACTCTAAACCATGTTTTGAATCAAAAACTCTGCACTTCTCTTATCCTAAATTTGGCTTTACAGGCTCTGTCTCTTTTCTCTGTGCCTCTCTTCATATTTGTCTGTAGCTGCTGAAATCTCTAGGGAATATCTCTCCATGGAGACAGCCAGACGGCCCGAGTCTCTTCTCTGTTCTTGAGTTCCTGTTTTCAAGTAATGATTCGGTGAAACTAGAGACCAGTTTCCTTTCCTGCAACTCTGGCAGCTGAAATTAATTCTCCGAAGACTCCTCTTTGGAGGCAAGCAGATGGTACACATGCACGTGTTTTAGTTTTGATTGTACCAGTTCTGAATAATTTAAAGTTTCAAATCTCTATAAAACTACTGTATTCCCATTTCCCAATACAATTTTTTTTTCTTTTGCCTCAGAAATTCCTTCCTTATATTTTGACATTTGGCTGAAACTTCGTTCATTTTGTACTGGCTTCATTGTCACACACCTCCTGCTGTTCTTTGTTACAATTTTAGATAAGTATGGCTTTAGAAAACTAAGATGCTTTTAGAAACTATTCTGCTGGTGATTTTCCCCTTACCATTTGCAAAGCATTTTGTATCCATAAACAGCACATTAGCCAAATGATGTTGTTATCACAGTTCCTGTTGGTCTGCACTTGGCTCCCGCTTTAGAATTACCCCAAATAGGTTTGCAGAGTTTTATAGTTGCATTATGAGGCATTCAATAATATGTATGAACTTGGGCACGTTTTTTTCTCCTCTGCCATTTTTGAGAAACAGCCAGTCCTATCTGTGTTGAAGATTCACTGCTGCTCCAGGAAGGACATGATAAGAAGGGACTGTTCAGGATAATCTCCAAGTAGGTTGTCCCATCAGTAAATTGAGAAGACTTGCCAAACACAGTCCAAAATTTTCTGTGTGATCCAGTGATTTGTGAAGTTACCAGAGGCTGTTAGGTACGCGTGTATTTGCACTCACACACATAAATGCACACACATCTACAGCTACCCAACTCAACCAGAAAGCACTGCTACTGTAGGCACTAAAGCTATGATTCAATTCTGAATGACTCTCACTAAGATTTACTGCCAATGCTTTCTCCTCTTTCCATGGCTGAGGCATAAGAATATGAGACAGAGTGCTCTATATTAGTGCAAGTCATTACCACTACCCAAAAAGAGAAACTTAAATACATGATCAATTTAGAATGAGATAGTAATGGCAATTGTGAAGATTAAAATAGTGTTAACTACAGTATGCATTTAGCCTTTACCAAATGATGTTTGTATATTGCTTTGTGATTCATCCAACTGTTACAAAAATTCTATCAATTTTGAGCACCATTTTATGAATGCAGAACCTAAGCCTCAGAGAGATTTCGGGGCTTAGGGCATATACAGTCAAGCACTTAAGCAAGGATACAAACCCCAGGTGCTATATTAGCAAGTTCTAATCCCCCCACACACACACATAAGGTGGAGTAAAATAAACAACATATATATCATTTATAGAATACATTTTGTCTAGGGTGACTTTATATTATTTAAAAAATATAACTAGATAGAAACTAGGATATAAAAAAACATTGAGTTTTTTGTTATTTGTATATAAAGTTTGGAGAACAGAAACAGAACAACTGAAGAAAGCCTCAGAAATCCTATCTATTTGATCAAACAGTTCCCTTAGCGACTGTAACAATTGCTATGCAGAATCAACAAGTAAATAACTTTCAGTGGTGTTTTGTCTCTCTTGATTGCAACTATTCAAGTGATATGATTTCGACCACTGCCCTTGAGGGATTATTCCATAATCCAGCAGTTTTCACCATCAGGAAGTTTTTCATATATTCCATCCAAACTGTCTTTTCTCAAACTTCATTCCATTTCTCATAATTACACCCTATCTGAACACATCACTAAATGATTTCTCATTTCCAGTGAGGGTTACACTTTCAAACATTTGGTCGCCTGATGTTTTCTTCTTTTATTTCTCACTTTCCCAAGAGTTACATATTAGCCTCCAACAAACTTGTTTTAGTCAGTTCCTCTCCTGCCTTCAATTTTAAGCTCTTCCCCAAACAGCCATTTGTTTGCTAAATGGTTGGAAGTCAGACATAGGAAGATTATGGCCCTGCACTTCAAGGCTATATTCTAAACATGCCATTTAAAACATTACCGATACTACGTGTTTCAATTAAAACAAACAGACAAACAAACAAACAAACAAACAAAGAAACTCTGGATGCACATCTTGAATGCAGTTAAAATAAATGGAAGGGTAAGATTTCTACCTTACGGACTGATTTAATTTCAGACCTGATATATCTCTGCTTGATCATCTGATGCAAGAGCCATGTGGTAAAAGTCACCAACTCTTGAGAATGTTGAGATAAGGTATATTCAAAAGAACCTACTCTTTCATGGTAAGAGACTTAGAATTTTCTGTGGCTAAAAGGTAACAGTTTACTGCTGGGATGCAGCCTGCTTGGTAAATTGCTAATGAGACAAAGGAAGTGCAAAGGTAAATACAAGATTGCTACTTGACTTTCAAAAGATAGACCTTGAACCTGGAGTACCACAGACTGATGGTTAGGTTTTCCTTCCTTTCCTTAACCTCCAATTCCATGTGAATTTTGTTTTTCCCATTTTTTAATTATTTGTTTAAGATTTCTAAAATATATTTTCATGGTCTTAATTTCCTATGTCTCTAACTTTTAAATTTAATTTTATTTTTATTTTTGAAAAAGAGACAGCATGCAAGTGGGGGATGGGCAGAGAGAGAGAGAGAGAGAGAGAGAGCCAGAGGATCTGAAGCAGGCTCCGTGCTGTCAGCACAATGCAGGGCTGAAACCCACAAACCATGAGGTCATGACCTCAGCCAAAGTCAGATGCTTAACTGACTGAGACACCCAGGCACCCTGATTTCTATTTACTTTAAGTAACACATTATCTTAAAGCTGAAGTGCTTCTATCATGACTAATCATGATTTACATATATTAGTTGTACTGTACACTTTAAGGAGTGCCCTATTTTATATATGGTTATATTTTATAAAGCTCAATAGAGTCTATCTTGGCAGAAAATTGTTTTCATGTCTACGTTGGACCGAAAGGAATTCTGTTTAAAAAGGAATTATTAGTTAGCTATGATGTTCAGGCAAGAGGTTATATTCTAATTTGTTACACTCCTTGTCCATGTCTAGTGAAGGGGAGATATGTCAATAAATTTCAGTTATGTGTTTAAACTTGGATAATAGCAGTCTAATAGGGTACATTGAGGCACAGCAGAGGAAGATCAAGCCTATCAATATGAGGCTAGGGACAGGGATGGAAAAGGTCTTTAAGGTGATGCTTCACCAGAGTGTTTAACAGGAATAGCTTTTACTAAACACCTGGAAGCCATTACCAGGTGACGAGCATTGCAAGGTCACAAAGCACAAAACCACCTGATATGTTGAAAGAACTATTAACAGTTTTGTATTCCTGGAACGCAGGATACTGCAGAGGTTGGAGAAAAAAAGACATTTGAGATGAAGCTCAAGAATTGAAAAGGGCAAAATGTATGTCATAGAAAAGATTTTAGATTTTAACTCAGGGTTGCAACAAACTATGGCCCTTATGTCAAATAGAACCTTACCTCTGTTTATAATGAAAGACGTATTGGGACATAGACATGCCATTTGTTTACATATTGTCATGACTGGTTTTATGCTACCCCTGCAGAGCTGAGTAGAGGCACCAGAAACCATATGTCCTACAAAGCTGAAAATATTTACTGTCCAAGTTCTTATAGGAGAAGTTTTCTGACCTTTCCTCTGGGCAAAGTTAAGCTCATGAAAGATTTGAGCCAAGAGTTAGCATGGTCAGTTCTCCTCTTCCAGAAGCTGACTTTGTTACCAGTAGGACTATAGACTGGAGATGTCAATTAATGTTTACCGTGGCATTTAATAAGTGCTTTGTATCTGTTTTGTCCCGTTTGTTCCCTTTTTTTCTGTCTTCTTTTTTCTTGTTGTTAAGGGTTTCTTTGTTTTGAGAGAGAGAGTGAGAGAGTGCATGTGCACATACATGCACACGTGTGTGCAAGACATGGGAGAGGCAGAGAGAGGGAGAGAGAGAATTCCAAGCAGGCTCCCTGCTGTCAGTGCAGAGCCCAATGCAGGGATCAATCCCACAAACCATGAAATCGTGACCTGAGCCAAAATCAAGAGTTGGTTGTTTAATCAACCAAGCCACCAAGGCGCCCCATGTTTTCTGTTTTCAACTTAAACACCATTTACACTGATGCTACCTGATATTTTGTCCTTTTGCTTATCAAATTAATTACTAAGTATTTTACTTTACCCATTTTAGGGGAGGAGCTGTTTCAAACATAACTCATGATATGTGGTTTATAAAACCTTAATATCTGTTCTTCATTATATGCATTTTCCATTTTTATCTAAAAACAGCAGCAGTAGCAGCAACAGACATTAATTGTGACTCAACAGTATATAGAGAACTTTGCTAGATACAAACATAATATAATGATGAAGGGGAATGTAATTGATGAAAATATTGTTAAGCTATACATTGTTCTGCCTCCAGGCTTTCCAATAGCAGCACTGTTGACATTTTGGGCCAGCTACTTGTTTGTTGTAGGGGGCTGTCTTATATATTGTGAGAGGTTTAGCAACATACCTGAACTCAACGCATTCTAGTGCCCCCCTCACCCCAGTCCTGAAAACCAAAAATGTCTATGGACATGACCAGATGCCAATTGTTTCCTGTGGGAACAAAATTTGTTCTGGTTGAGAACTGTTAAATTTTGCTCCTTTCTCTTCTATGTTCTCATAGAACATTTTATCTTTGATAAAAATAACAAAAGACAAAGACAAAAAGAAAAGGTGTGTGTGTGTGTGTGTGTGTGTGTGTGTGTGTGTATGTGTGTGTGTGTATGTGTTTTAAGGCAGGGCGTTCTTTAATCAGAAAGTTGAGATCACAGGCTAATGGTGCGGTGAGATGGGTTCAGCGTGTGCTGTGTCCCAGTCTCTTCCTGAAAATTGACTTCATGTTGTGACATTTTCAATTCTTGCAAAAATCTCCGTCACAAAAATGAGGTATCAGATTTCAATTGTCTCATTTTTACATTCCTCTGCTGTAGTTTGTTGACCTTTTCAGTATTCTAAGCAAGATTTCGAAAGAGTTGACCATTCCCTTCTTCTCCCATTAAAAAGTACAGAACCTGTTGCAGAGACTAAAATGACTGGCCAACTGAGATAAGGAATTTTAAAAAGGTCAGAGTGGTTCAGCATACTATATATTTCACAGTGTTTATAAAGCATTTTGAATGTATGTTTTAACTGTATTTTAAAAAATTAAATCTAAACCGTGGTTAAAAGAAAATAGAGCATGCCCTATGTTCTTTGTAAAGCTGGTCTAATTTGTTATACAGCCTTTGCCTTACAGTCTTAGAGAATTAGAATTTATATAACCCCATATCAGAATAATAATTTTTGATACCATTAGGCAACTGTTTATAGTCTTCCTGAACCCAGGAATACTTACATCTCTGTGACTCCACTCAGCTCTATAGAATTTCCAGACAAAAAGGTAAAACTCATTCAAATAAGAGACATTAAACTTTCTGCTTCTTCAGCAACACTGCAAGAATTTTCATTTAACAAAGTGTCAGCATCAGCAATACCATTATCAATGGACATCTGGTTTTCATTCTCATATACATAGACAGCAAATTCAAGGTCCAGTTTAGCATATTCAGTGAAGTAAATGTGTTTAGGAGGGGTACTGGAGGAGGTAGATGATTTTCTGCACTCCTTTGGAGTCAGAACTGAATTTGAAATTACTTAGATCTCAAAAAGCCAAATGCATTAGAACACAAGACTTGTACTAGCATAGGGATTTAAAAATACAATATTTGTGACATATGTAAATGACATCAATTCTTGAATACAACAATCATGAAAAATTGTGCCTATTCTCTTCGTATTTAGTACCTGGAAGTACCAAGGGATGCAGCTGCTACCTGAATACTCAACTATACAAATACTGAATTGAAACAAAGGGTAGCGATTGGATACTAAAATGTATTTTCTACTTGTAGCGCGTGAAATCACTTTACAGGTGTTCTGGGAACTGAGGGAGAGGAGTGGCAAGAACAGTGTAAATGAAAGCAAAAATTGTCTTGACATCCATTTAGTTATATGTGGAAGGAAAATTATTTGCTCCTCAGATTCAACATTAAAATTTTTAATAATGAAGTTCTTTGACCTATGAGTCAACATATTGCATCTCCTAAGGATGGAATTTCAGAGAAGCAAATAGGGGCAATGCATATTTTCTGTAGGGGACTATATAATCTTATCCTTGAAAAGAATCCAAGGTATGAGTCACAAAAGCTGGCTTCCAATTTAGATGTGTGTTTTTTCAGTGCATTACTTTAGGCATATATTGGACCTGTTGGTGGCAGATTTTTCTCCACTAAAATGATATTAATAAAAGCTATATTACTTAAAAGAAAAGTATTGACAAGACATAGTGAGTACATAGGTTTATTTTATATTAAGCACTTGGAATCACCAAGGGACATAAGTGCTAGAAGTATGAACACTCACTCTCGAAATATTATTTTGTTAAATATATACTAAATTTCATGTCAGAATTGGGAGGAGGATGGAAAATGTACAGTGGATTGTGTCTCTCTGCCTAGAAGAAGTAAATGGCATAAAAGAGTAGTTAGAACAAAATGGAAAAACCTTGATGAGCAGAATGTTTTATATTTTTTAAAAACTACTCAGTATTTCAGAAGTGGTTAATAAGTATTTAGTTGTAATTGTGGGCTAGATACTGTGGTTGGGCCAGGAACACTGAAAGATTATCCTTGATTTTTTTTTTAACGTTTATTTGTTTTGGAGAGACAGAGACAAAGAGTGGGTGCAGAAGGGACAGAGACAGAGGGAGACACAGAATCCAAAGCTCGGGCTGGAGCTGTCATCACAGAGCCCAACATGGGACTCAAACTCATGAAGTTTGAGATCATGACCTGAGCCGAAGTCAGATGCTCAACCTACTGAACCACCCAGGCATCCCAAATTGTCCTTGATTTTGAGTAACTTATAGCCCAATTGGGAACATGGAATTTCCAACCAGTAAAGATTGACAAGGATGTGACAAGGTGCTCAAAGTATAGATTGGTATTACTGTTCTTTATTTTAGATGAAAAAATAATAAGTTTAAAACAGGGAAGTGATTATTTGTGGTCAAAAATTGGAAGGTCCAGATTTCTAATTCAAATCATCTGCCTCCCAGTTGAAAACTCTGCCTGTGACAGCCACTTTCCTTTAAACTCTATTTACAAGTAAGTAGGATGCAAGCCAGAAACCACAGACTAAAAGAAGCAAGATACAAACTATAAAGGGTGTTGAAGAATAGAAATAAGATCATATTATTAAAATTAAAACAACAGAGTGAATTTTCACTCATAGCATAGCATATGGCAATGATAAAAATCAATATTTTATAACCCATTCAAAATAAATTATATGTATGCATATATGTATATGTGTGTGTTTACATGTATATATGTATTTGTATTTGCATACATATTGACGTAATGTTAACTCATGAAAATAATTGCACGGTCTATACAGAGACCCATTGTAGTACTTATACATCCAGTATCTGTCCTTTGAGTAAATGCATATGTATACATGGATTCGAGGATGTCTTACTATAATTCTAAATTTCGCCAAGGACTTATAAACGCTTTGAAATCAATAAAACAACAACAAAAAAATAGTTTATCATGGGTCGTGATTGCGCAATTATACCAACACATTCTCTTTGATTATTTTTCACAATTTCACTATATAAACTAAGTAATCAGCTGGCTGAATCACTTATGTTCAAGTGATCACAATCTAAGAATGTGTCAAAAAAATATCAATAGCCAATTAAGTTACACTGTTTATATATGACAAAATTTTTATAAAGATTTTTTTATGAGCTCTTGTGTTCTGCAAACATTTCTGCAATTAGAGTTTATGACCCAGGAAAATGAACTGAAAACACTAGACTGGACTTCAGGTGACTTGTAGAGCAGTCTTCCCTCTAAAACTCATTAACCCTCAACTGAGTCACTTTCAGGCTTGGTTATCTCAGCTGCCAAAGAAAGAGAATGAGCCCACTGATCCCTAACCCACCTTTACCTCTACTATTGAATAAACTCCTGATTCTGTGTAATTAGCTCCCTTTCCCCTCCACATACATTGATTTATCATAATGATTACATGCTCTTTTCAAGTTAACTTACTAGGCCTCAAAAATGACATATTTGAATACCTATATAAACACAAGTCATATTTTTGTGCATAAACTTGAAATCATTAACCAAAATAGCAAAAATAAAACACATTAAACTTCATAAAAAGGAAACTTCAAAGATGAAAACTTAACAAACAAAAAAAAATCTTCAGCGAGATCTGGGTTCAAATTCAACCATTCATGATTTTGGAACTACTATCTTTTGTAATTGACACATATTTATTTTAGGTGTTTAGCTCATTTTCACTTTGTCTTCCATATATGAAATTTCAGTTAAACTTCAAAAGAAGACTATGTCCAGACCACCCAAGGTTGTTAGTTGGACTATGTGGCATCTGTTGATTTTTAAACTTACTTGGAAAGAAACACCACTAGGTTTATTTAGGCGGAAATATAATGGGCAGATTTTTCTCTTTCTCTCTCTCTTCCCCCATAAGAAAAAAGAGTATTAGCTTTTTATTTCCACTAACAAACTTGATTTCCTTCTGCTATATACAAGATACTTTTTCTCAAATCATTCCCTATCCACTCAACAATAGGTTCTATTATTAAATAATTTTTCATGTGGTTTTAGTCCGCTCAAATGACTTTTGCAAATGTTTGTAAGTTATGTTAATCAATTAAATATGGCTTTACTAAGTCTATCTGAAGCATTGGATACTAGACACTTTTTCAGGAAGTCAATCTTTTATTATAATGTAATTAGAAAATCTGTTTCAACTTATAATACCTTCTCTCAACTATATATCTTAATAAAGACTGCATGTGTCATCTTTAAAATGAAATTGAGAAATGATTTAGTACTTTCCAATTAGAAGGATACCACCATAATCCAATATGAATCCAAATTTTTCATAAATTCCCAAGTCATCTTTTAAAAAAGCTGATTAATTACTCAGTATTGACTTACTATACTAATTAACTGTACAATAAATGATTTAAAGGACTTTAAAGTAATTACCATGCAAAGAATTTAAAAAAATTGTTTATAATTTATAGGCAATAATTACTTTGATATTTATAACATCTTGATCTATTCAGTAGAAGTCACTACAGCAAACTAAGTCTTAACATATAATCTCTCTAGTCCCAGGAAATAGCCTATGAAATTTGAGAGGAACGTTCTTTCTTTCAGGCCACAGGGGTACAGTTTAATAAACTGCCACTTCAATGTGCTAAATGATGCCCCAATGGACTGAAAGAGAAGACCTGCTTCCAGAACTCTAATTTGCACTGTGGGAACACTTTACTCACCTGACAAGTGCTGACCTGATGCATCACATTCTGAAATGCCAACACATTTATGCAAGTATAATTGATGGCAAATGAAAGCTGCAAAAGTCCGCTTTTTTTTTTCTTTCTTCACTTCCAAACATTAGGACCCCGATTCACCAGTGTATGATTTTACAAAGCAGACACTTTATTAGGGCACAGGGACTTAATGTGACATTATAATTCAATAGCTCTTTTCAGGATTTATTATGTGATGTGCCTCTGACTTTTTTTTTAAGTTCAGGTGTTGTCATTGAAGACAAATTAAGTTTCTGACAAGATGTTTTTTTAGGAGACAATATTATATAAATGCTTTATTTTTATGCAACCTTAGCATGATGAATATTGTATAAAATGGAGACAATGCAACACATTACAAGAGGAATGCAGAGTCTTCTGAAAAATTCTAAGAACATATTTTGTTGTACAAAAGACCTTTAGAAACTATTTCAGACTTTGCCAAAACGGCGACAAGTGCTGGGCCATTAGCATGGTTCCAGCTCTCTGGAGAAGTGCCATTAGTATCAATTTCCTAATGTGCCTGATAAGACATTTTACCGTAATATTAAACATACTCTTTGACACATTCTTTTGGGGCCATTTTAGAAAATGTAAATGAGAGCATCCAATGAAAGATATAATAAGTAATTCTGGTCAAGGCTGTTAAAAAGTTTTGGCTCATCCAAAGGGACAACTGAAAAGGAGGTGTGCTATTCAAACTGCAATTGAAGGGAATTTTGGAAAGGTTGATGGTAAATTCCCCTTGTTCTCCTTTAACACTGGCATAAACTCTGTTTTCATATATAACTCCTCAAAACATCTTTATATTTGGCATGTTATGCAATTTCCCATGATTGGCTGGATCATATTACTTTGAAGATATAAAGGAACTTATAAACCATATGTTTACAATCTCTTTTAATTAAAGGTAAATAAACTGAATCAGAGAAGAAAGGACTCTAGTAAAATATTATATAGTCATATAATAGCAGAGCCAGATTAGAAGCAGAAACCTTTTCTTGAGCCCAACTATCTTCTAAAATAATATTTAAACATTTACATAATATATTTTAAAGTATGAGGAACAATTAACATATACATCTTTATTTCTCTAATTGTGAAGATCTTAAATTTTTTGCTTGGTTAAACTGATAACTCTTTCGAGGATACAGATAATAGCATTTTACCCTGCTTCTTCACCCTTCTTTAATACTGTGTTTGGAAATAAAATTCTTTTTGAATATAGTGATCTGTTACTAAACATGTACTTATTCATTCATTATTTTAAAGTTTTTATTTATTTTGAGAGACCAAGGGAGAGCACAAGAATGGGAGGGACAGAGAGAGAGAGAGAGAGAGAGAGAGAGAGAGAGAGATCCTAGGCAGACTCTGTGCTGTAAGCACAGGGCTGGAACTCATGAACAGTCAGATTGTTATCTGAGCCAAAACCGAGAGTCAGATGCTTAACTGATTGATCCACTCGTGTGCCTGTAAACATTTTTTTAAATTAATCTTTATCTTTATCTAACGGGAATTGTGATTTGGAGTGGAAAGCTAACATTTCTATTTAAAAGAATATTCAGCCCTTAATTGGCCCATGACAAAGGCAAACTGGATCCACTTGACCATTCAGTGACTAAAAAACAACTATACAGACAGTACAGAATATGACGTATAGTAAGTACTGTCTTTAGGATATGAAAGAAAATGTTCTCACTTTATTTTGTATATTATAGTATGATAATAAATTAGATGGGGAAGTGGAAACCTCTCAATGTATGTCCTGAATTCCTCTCTCTGGCTAAAATTCAGAGATGGAGAGCATGATCTTTAATTAGGTTGAAGAAAAACAAGACTTTTTTTTTTTAAAGTTTATTTATTTGAGATAGAGACAATGTGAATGGGGGAGGGGTAGAAAGAGAGGGAGACAGAGAATCCCTAGCAGGCTCCATGCTGCCAGTGCAGAACCTGATGTCGGGCTTGCGCTTGACCTACTGAGCCACCTAGGCATTGTGAAAACCAAGTCATCTTAATTGATCTATCTATCATCTATCTACCTATCACATCTGTGGTTTGGTGACCTGAAAACAGACCAAATGGAAAGGTGCCACATGCCACCATCAGTGAAAATGACACAACAGTGATAGGGGAAGATGTGTATAGAAGAGCCTTAGG
This sequence comes from Proteles cristata cristata, assembly GCA_017311185.1. NCBI lineage: Eukaryota > Metazoa > Chordata > Mammalia > Carnivora > Hyaenidae > Proteles > Proteles cristata. The sequence continues at coordinate 12,441 of JAESUZ010003447.1, read as the reverse complement.
TATGTTTTGGCATACCTTTTTGAGTGCTGTATTCAAGGGATCCAGAGGCAGTCACGTGTCCAAGTGAGAAAACAGGTAGGTAATGGGGGAGCAAACAGGCCCACAAAGGATTATTGTGGTCACAAGCCACAGGCCACAGTTTTCAGTGATTTACAATTGAAAGTAAATGTTGGGGGTGCCAGTCTTCAGATGAGAGTGGCAGCATGCCATTGCCAAATATGAGTTATGACCTGTCACAGTGACCCGTCACTAGTCCAGGGATGAAAAAGATTCCAGACAAGACCTGCAGGACAACGTGGACACCAGATGCTCCTTCCTTTGCTGCTGCTACAGAAATGCTCACACCCACACCCAATTTTTTGTCAACCTAAAGAAGGGAACGGGTAGGAATGAAAGCACTGAAAATTTACCCCCAAAGAGAATCTCTAACTTACAAGATAGTTATTTGTATTTAATTTAAAATTTTAATTTAAAGAATCCTATTTTTATTTAAAAAAAATTTTTTTAATGTTTTATTTCTAGGAGAGAGAGAGAGAGAGAGAGAGAGAGACAGCGTGAGCAGGGGAGGGTCAGAGAGAGAGGGAGTCACAGACTGAAACAGGCTCCAAGCTCTGAGCCGGCAGTCAGCACAGAGCCCGACGCGGGGCTCGAACCCACGAACCGCGAGATCATGACCTAAGCGAAAGTTGGACGCTTAACCGACTAAGCCACCCAGGCGCCCCCTATTTTTATTTTTAAAAAATCATGTCATGTACTCCTCAATGGAGTATAACTCATGAAAAAGATCTAAGTAAAAATAGAGTTAATGATAAAATAAAACAAGCATGATAATAAATATGGGCAATACAAAAATACTTTGAATTTAGAATTGTTAACTTAGAGTGACTTGAGAGGATACTAAATCCATAAAACAAAAGATTGCTATAATAAAAATTAAACAATCTTGGAAAATAAAAATAGGATATAAAAAAACAGATGGGCTAAAAAGAATGAATGCAATGGAAGAACAAATTATTATGTCTTGATGATTAAGCTAAAGGATTTTCACAGGAAGTTTGGCAAAAGAATGAGTCATCTACCATGACTTTTGGAAGATAAAGCCACACAACATTACACAGAGGACTTCCTGCAGTATCTTGTGGATAAAAGGTACATGTTGTTTCACTTTTCAAACAGATATTATGTTATGCTAACTTTAATGGGAAAAAAGCTGCCAAACATCACGTTAAAAATATCACATCTCTGATGCTCATTAATCTATATGAAAGAATTAATTGATTAGTTTCTGCAAATATACTCAATCAATTAATTGGAGTTGTGGTAAAATGGATCTTTTAATACTAAGGAAGACTAAATATTCTGAAGTTACCTTTCATTATTACACATCAAGATGAAAAATAAATTGTGATAATAAAATAAATACATTGCTAAGCTCAGAAGAAAAAAATAAGAGAATTCTTAGTGGAGGAGATAATAATGTATATTACAATTTCACCAGAGTGGTTAAAAAATGAAACTGGGGTTTCCCTGGACATTAGTGTCAATACAAGGCAATTAGAATATTTGTGTGCTGGGTGACAGAAGATGCCTTGAGTTTATTCAAAGGGAGGGAGCTGGATTTGATAGAAAAACGTGTCTGGAACATCCAAAGGAGCTAGGTCTTTAGAATAATTTGGAAACAAACAACACTTTATGTCTTAGTTTAGCTTTCTCTAGAAGCCAATTCAGTCAAGGATTTCAAGAGATACCAAGAAAAAGGTGGACACCTGAGACAGAGAAGGGAACAAAGCAAATGGAAAGTAGGTTATAAAGCAAATTATCACTGTGGGCAGCTGGAGCCTATCCTACTAGTAAACTCTGGGAGGTAGAATATGCTGTTACGTTAAACCATGTCTAGTAGGGTGAGGGTGAAGCAGAGGATATATGAATGTGCCAACTTCCATCATTGAGTTCTGCTTCCCATCATCATTAGTTGCCCAGTACTTCAAATTTGCCAAGTTGCAGAGCATGCTTCAAAAGCCACAGAAAGTAGTCAGGCAAAGACACGCATCAGCTTCTGTGTGGTAGTTAGATCCCCACAGATAAAAAAGATGAAGGACCACACAGACATACATGGGGAAAACTGGCACCTTCTGCTACACTATAGTTACTAGAGAATAGCTTACATAGGTGGAGAAATTTACCAGAATGCTCATAGAAGCATCGCTCATGGTAGTTAGCACACACAAAGGATTGCGTTCTCAAATCAAACTCAATGAAAGGGAGATTTTACACAGTATTCAGTTTTATTAGTACTTCCAAGGATATAATAAATCAGGAGACCAAGATTAAGCAGGCTGAGGTCTGAGACATCTATAGCAGCTCTCAGGCCATCCAATGACTTTTGGAGGATAGAACTATGTAACAGAGGACTTCGGGGGTATCTTGTGGATAAAAGGCACACATTGTTTCACTTTTCAAATAGATATTATGTTATGCTAACTTTAATGGGAAAAAGCTACCAAACGTCACTTTAAAAATATTACATCTCTGATGTTCATTTATCTATATGAAATAATTAATTGATGAATTTCTGTAAATATACTCAATCAATTAATTGGAGTTGTGGTAAAATGGATCTTATAACCCTTAAAAGATAAAGTCAGTATGAAAACATATATTTCAGTTTTGATCTTTAGTTTACTTCAGATATTATTGTGATCTGCATGTTTGCAAATATCCAAAATCTTATATTTAGATAATGGTGACTATTTTGAAACCATATAAATGATGGAGAATGAATATTCTCTATTCAACTTCTTTTTCACCTATACTTACTGCTTTTCTCCATCTAAAATATGGATAGATTGATTTAACCTAATTCTGGAGTCTTCATATTGCAAAAATCTTCCTTCCTATAGCCTCAAGCCATTCAGTGGTATTGATCATTCTACCAATGCCATGAAATAATCAATGGTATGGAGACTGAATGGTCCTGAGTTTGGTCAACATTGAAATTGGTTTTATTGATTTTCTATTTCTAAGGCAATATTTTCTGAAAAATTTTCAGTAAGAGTTGGTGAAAAAATTAGACTTTACTATCTTTTATATAAAACAAAATATTATTCAAATTTTACCTAATAGTCTATGATTTTAAAAAAATGAAGACTAGAAAAGGTAAACTAAGTTTTTTTTTTCTTTTTGTTTCCAAATCTAAGAGGTAGCATCTCTGTTCGTCTCTGCTTCACTGCACGTTGTGTTTAGTTCCTGTTGTTTTCATCAGACTTGTTTCAGTTTCTTTCATGACTTTTTGACACAGAACATTAGAGTAATCTATACCTGGTGAACACTCTTCAGAGCGGAGCCATTTTTGTTGAATGAAGCACCATATAAAGAAAAAAGATTCCAAAGCTGAGCTGAAAGTGCAAGGGGGTGGGGCATGGGGGGGTGATCATTTCTGGAACTCTCCATAGAAAAGTCTCCATCTCCACAACCCTGGAAATCATTTTGAGAGGAACTTGCCTAGACATACCTTATCTACTCCTTAGGAGTCCTATCTGAAATTTGATGCCTTTTTTTTTTTTTGGCCTTTTTGCTAGCTCTCAAAACTTGGTGATATTCTTTTTTTTTTTTTTTTTCTTTTCCAGACCACTCTGTTAACTTGATTAGGCTTAATACCACTCATTCTCATTTTTGCATATACAGCAGAAATGCCTGCATTCTGCTTTGGAAATAATATTTTGATGTCCTCATTCATAAGAGGGCACTGAGAATTACTTTTTGTAAATTTAGAATGTTTCCCAGGACAGCAATTTTCTGAATGAAGTAATCTTCATTTGTTAAAATAAACATGTTTAGTTAGGAAAACTGTGCTCTTCAGCCTCTTAATAGAGTTATTCCTACCCCTTAACAATTTCTGTTATTTCCTAAACAACTGAAGACTTCCATTCATTTTAGTTTCTCTCAGCTGCGATCTATCCTACAGGTTGCCAGAATATTAAAGTTCTACATTCTCTGTGGATGATATCCTCATATCTAAACATACCAAATATGTTCTTAAATCCAGTGTAACCAGAAAGTCAAGTAACTCATAGTTTTAGAGACACTTTATATTTTTCTAAGAGTTTAAAAACATCAGAAAATATTATTCCTCAACTGCCTTAGAGTATACTCTGTTGTATAATAATGGTTCTTAAATGAGTATAATATTGCAGTATATTTTTCATTTTCGCTGGTATAGTTGAAATCCTTAGCAAGCTACATATTCAACACTTAGCAACACATAAAATAGAGTAACCTGTTTCCTTCAATATGATTTCCAATTATAACTCAGAATATTCTTTGGAATCATTATATTCTATAATCCTGCCAATTTGCATTATTTACAGTTTTACTTTCCCTTTGGAAGACGCAATTCTTTACAAATTCACACTTCATTTTTTGTTTGTAGAAAACAACCATACTGCCAGCAGTATTTTCTGAATTCCTTCTGTAAACTGCTACCTAAATATTGGCGTGGCCAAATGTGCATGGCTTTGGGCAAAGTCATGAAGCATAATATATAGCCTGGTGAAAAGACACATTAAAATTTTTGTATTTATATTGTATTTACATCTTAGGTGATGAATTGGCTTCTCACTGGAAAATAATGCTCTGAATCTTATATATGAATTCTGAAAAATTATGAATATCTATAGTATTTTGATATGAATAGAGATAATAGAAATATTGGATTTAATTTACCAAGAAAAATCCAATTAATAAAACTGTCTGAATTGCAATTATTAATTTATTTAATATAATATCATAACTCAGCAGGCCTAATATACCACTGAACATTGCATATGTTAAAAGAAATCTTTCTTTTTCATTGAAAAATTGTTAGAATCCAGCCATGTTGATTTAATGAGTACTAAACAGCATTAATAATTTAGTACTGACACATATACCAATTCCTCTAGTTTAAGTTAAGATTTAATTAACATTAAAATAGACTGGAAAGAAAAATTTTAAAGCTGTTGACAAGCAATATATTTGAATGTTACTCTCAAATTGTAGCCATAACCCTTTCTGTTTTTATTAATTCAATATCATGTCTCTCAAAATAACCAAATGGGGATGAGATAATTGCTTAATAAAGGTACTTAAACAAAATCATTATAAAATTTGGAATAGAGAACATAGTATGAAAATTAGATAAAGCAGTATTTCCTTTTATACATTTGAAAGCTAATGTTATTATTTATATTTATGTTTTTATTGATACATATATAATTGTATTTACTGAAAACTCTTAAAGAACCGTTTGGAAGGATTAATTTTAAAAGTGAAACAATGTGTCACAGTATATACCTTTCATAGGAATACTGAAAAATCTGCATGCTATCTATCAGATTGTGTGTATCAGCTAGCAAGTTTTCTAGTGTGCCAATGAAAAACTACTTTATCTTCATTCCCTTTCTTTGTTCCTCTTTTTCTCCATCATCTTTTTCATTTCTTTGATCTCAACCCTGCATAAGAAGCTCTCTCTCTTTCTCTGGCTCTCCCTCTCTGTCTCCCTATTTCCTTCCGGATTTGTACTTGTGTAAACATTTGCGTGATTTTGTGCTTACACACACATGTGTGCGCGTGTGCGCACACACACACATGCACACATGGAGGAATTAAATGAAGATTTTGAATCAACACACTGCTTGCCTTTAAACACTAGTTCTGGTTATTGTTAGATGTGTGACATTGGGAAATTATTTAATAACTGTTTATTAGATTTCTCATCTTTAAGACAGATGACTCTAAAACCTACCTCAAACAATTGTAATAACAATTGAATGAGTTAATGTATGTAAAACACTTAGATCAGTATTTGGAACTCTGCAAGGCCCATAATAAAGTTTTTCCCCCATCAGAAACACATTTTAACTTGAATAAAAATAATAATTGATATATTAACACATATTCTAGGTCAACCTAGAAGTTTTGAGTGAAATATAATGCATTAGTGAGTACCTAGGACCTTTGTTGAAAACCAAGTTAGTATATTCTAGCCTTGTGTTCAATGAATTTATAAGTATTATAGCTAGTTGCCCTTTTACATACATAATCAAAACTAGAATACTGATGGATTCTAACTTGGAAAAAATATGTAAGGACACAATGATGATTATATTTTGGATTATGTTATCTTAATATATAGGGGGTTCATTCTGGATATTAAAATAATGCTTTATTATCATGCTGGATTTATTATCAAGGATAGCTACCCATCCCTGAATTCAGTTTTTTGTTTGTTTGCTTGCTTGCTTTACAGATGTAATTTTCTAAGACAGCATGGATTCTCACCAATTTATTTTTAAATAATTATTGTATGGTATTAAAAACAAAGCATGATAGTGTATCTTCTAAGATTGATAGACTAGGTTTGATTATAGCAGATAATATTGTGATTTTCTTCCAGGCTATGGTGACTCTTACTCTAAGGATCTACCATTGATGGTTAAAATTTCTATCCCCAGTTTTCTGGTATTTGAATGTAGAAAGTCAGATTCCTGACCCAAGTTTAAACCATTAAACTAATTTTTCTAGTGTCTGGGATCTGGGCTAAGTTGTAGTGTTTGTTGGCAGTGGGTACTAAACTGATGTAAATTTAAGAGCCAAGTGGAAAATATGTGTATAAGAAACAAACTGGTGAGGGGTGCCTGGGTGGCTGGGTCATAATCCGGTGGTCCATGTTGGGTTCTGTGCTGATAGCTCAGAGCCTGGAGCCTGCTTCAGATTCTGTTTCCCTCTTTCTCTGTACCTTCCCCACTCACAGTCTCTCTCTCTCTCTCAAAAAATAAACAAACATTAAATTTATTTTTAAAAAGAAAAAGAAGCTGCTGAAAGCCAGACTATAGAGATCAAAGAATCAATCAAACAAGCACAAAGAAGTACAAAGGAAAGATGATAATGTACACTGAAGAAGAGAAATAGTAAGGTGATAACACATTGTAGATTCCTGGTGGCTTTTAGTCCCTGATCCAAACATTCCTGAGTCCTAGTCATTTTCGCTTTCTTGGGTTACTGTATGATACTAGTTGGCTTCTAGCATAATCTATAGTAAGATTGTAAGAACAGTTATAACTAATACCCTGGCAAACAAAATTTATTGTAATAAATATGTTCAAAGTTGTAAAATTGTTTTTTCTCATTTGAAATGATAAGAACTGAAATTCTATAAATATGTAATAATTATGAAAATACGTTAGTCATATATAATATATTTAGGTAAACCTAGGAATCCATAAATATAATATTGTATAAACTTACTGAATACTTACTATAATTTCATCTTTGTTCTTAACACATTTAATTGTGTTAACATATTTAATTCTCAATAACACTATGAGATAGATATTATCATTACTACTATTGCATAGATGAGGAAATCGTGGTAACCAGGTCAGTCAGCTGGCAATGGGGACAGATTATATTTGAACCTTAAAAGTCACATTGGGGAACCAATTTCATAACCACAATTCATTGTGCTCAGATTTCTATTATCTGTCCATTGAACAAAGTTAGTTTATTATATTGGTAAATCATATTTTTCCAAAATTTTTGAGTGTTTCATCTATTTGTCTTTAGGTTAGTTTTTATCATTTGCCAAATATAATTATAGATTTGTCAACTTCTCCTTGTAGTTATGTCAAATAAATATAGAGCAGATAGATGATTGATAGATATAGAAAGAAAGGAAGGAAGGAAGGAAGGAAGGAAGGAAGGAAGGAAGGAAGAAGGGAAGGAAGGAAGGAAGGAAGGAAAGAAAGAAAGAAAGAAAGAAAGAAAGAAAGAAAGAAAGAAAGAAGGAAGGAAAGAAGGAAAGAAAGGAAGGAAAGAAAGAAAGAAGAAAAAAAAAGGAAAGAAAAAAGAAAGAAAGAAAGAAAGAAAGAAAGAAAGAAAGAAAGAAAGAAAGAAAGAAAGAGAAAGAAAGAAAGAAAAGGAAAGAATTAGGTGTATATAATTTGAGGACTGATATGATTCTTAGAAAATAGTAAAAGATCTATCCGTATTTAATCTGATTTCTTTTTTCACATGTATCTTGAATTCCATTCTTTTCTTTTGAATTTATCTTCTTTCTTAGTAAAGCATTTTAAATAATTGTTAGTGAGGATTTGTAAATCATGAAGTCAATAATTTAGAGTCAGTCAAGTGTACTTTTGTGCTTGAAAGATAATTGTGGTGTGTACAGACATCAAGATTGAGAGTAATTTTTCCATATCAAAATCATGTCTTTGTTCATTTATGCTCATATATATGTATATATATATATATATATGCTCATTTGTGCTCATATATGTATGTATGTATATATATATATATATATATACACACACACACACACACACACATGTATATACACACATATATATACACATACATATATTTGAGTTCACTCAGCTCTAACTAAACTGTGGTAGACTGGGTATTTTATTTTATTTTATTTTATTTATTTTTTTATAAATACAGTCCATTAGACTGGGTATTTTAAACAATATTTATTTCTCACAGCCTGGGGACCAAGGCATTCAAAATAAAGATGCCAGTAGATCCAATGTCTGTAGAGAGTCCACTTCCTCATTTGTAGATGACTATCTACTCTTTGTATCCACACATAACAGAGACCAGAGAGGGAGAGGAAGCAAGCTATCTGGTATCTCCCTTCTTAGAAGTGTATAAATGTCATCACGAGGCCTCCACACCCATAAATTAATTTCCTCCCAAGGACCTTCCCATAAGCCCATTGGATGCTAGGGTTTCCACAAATGAATTTTGGAGGAACACAAACATGTATTTCATAACTATGTAGACCAGCACTATAAAACTATATACAGCCAGTAATAATTTTATATATAACTGTATAACATATATATAGTTATGGACTGAACATGTAAATATATAAAAATAAATACATGTAAATGTATTAACATTATAATATAAATATATACATATTTTGTTTTTCTGGAATATGTACTTTCTCCAAGATATCTCTGTGTTCATTAGCCTTCATCCCTCTTTTGATTTGTGATACTGCCTGAATCTGAAGATTGAAATCTTTAATCAATTCTGCAAACTTCTTAGTAATTCTTATCTGAAACATTATTATCCCATTTCTTCTTTCATGTTTTAACTCCTTTTAAAATGATTTTGGCAATTCTTATACTATTCCCTATGTCTTTTGAGCCCATCTTGATAATATAAATATCTTTGTGATACATACTGGATCTTTCCCCCTAACTGTTTTTCACATCATTTACCTTATCTTTATTGTGTCTAGTATACCTCTTTTCCCATTCATTAAATATTTTATTTCAGCATTCTTTTACATTGTGGGAAGTCTTATTGGGATCTTTCTAAATTTGCCTTTTTCTTGTATCAGACTATCCTCATCATTTATTTTTTTTGTCACTTTAATTATTTTAAACTTAATTAATTTAAGAGCGCCTTTCATAATGTTCTATTATTCCATATTTGGGGGCACTGAGTATTTCATTTCTTCTATTAACTGACTCTTCATGGTATGTTTTTGTACAAGTTGTAGTTTTCTTTAACTGTAATCAGATAGTGTATTCTATGTGAATCCTATATGTCCTATATTGCAAAAATGCTTCCATATTACGTCAGTTCACCCAGGTGTTAATAGCTTTAGATTCTTCTTATATGTTTTACAGCTTGTGGATTCCATGTCTTGTAGGCATTTTGAATTTCTTTTCTGTAATATGTTTTCTTTGTGTGAACAAGCATTGGAGATATATATGTATATTATTTGTTAGAGAACAATTCAAAATACATGATAAAGATTAAGATTCCCTGCTGCCTCTGTAGGCCAGGGGGTGGGATTTATTTTCTTATAAGCCATTAAAAGGATAAGGAAGTAACACTTCTGATGTTGGCTGCATGCCCGTTGTCTAAATGTCTCTTAGCCCATAGCCCTCTGGGCTAAACCTGATTTGAATCTAGTTTGGGATAACAAAGTATCATATTTTCCTTGCAATGTTTTAATTTACTTATGAGTTTCTAGCATGCTATGTTCATTTCTTTTTCCATTCACAATGTTACCAATTAATTTAAAAACATGTTCTACATATTTCATCCAGAATTTCTAAAGCTTAAAAAGAGCATCCCATCCTTTTCAGCTTAATTCATCACCTTCTACCAAAAGTCTTATATATTTTTCCTTAAAATTATTATTGTTTTTAATGTATTTTTAACTGACCACTGAATTTTCTAATTAAGTCTGAAATGTAATGAATTATTTCTCTAGAATTTTCCATAAAGTACATAAAGGCTTCTCTTATGAATGATAATAATTTGTTTTATTACAATAATGTTTTCCATTTCTGATATTATATTTCAACTCAAAGAGGAATGGGAGTTAAAAATTATAATCACAGCAGGTATTCTTTATTTTTTCTTGGTAGAGAGAATTTCATTATTTTGTTATTAATCTATAACAATAAGATCTTTATTACATTAAAAATGCCTTTTACCTTATATTTCTCTAAGATCTTTTTCTTTATTAGATATTCCCACTTTTTCTTTTATATTTTTTTTAAATTTATTTGTTTATTTTTGAGAGAGAGAGAGAGAATGAGAAGGAGAGGGGCAGAGACAGAGAGAATTTCAAGCAGGCTCTGCACTGTCAGCACAGAGCCAGATGTGGGGCTCGAACTCACAAACCATGAGATCATGACCTGAGCCAAATCCAAGAGTCAGGCACTTAACCTACTGAGCCACCCAGGTGCCCCAGATATTCCCACTTTTCCAATCCATTTCTCACAATGATAACCATAGCTCTATGGAGTTCTTGCCTTTTAGGTATTAATATGTTGAAATCTATTAATATATTTTCCATTATTAATCAGTGTATTTATGGAATAGGTTCTACTTGGCCAACACATATCCATTATTTAATTAATAATATGATCCATTTACTACTATTTAAATTGACATTTAACATCTCTATTATTGTAATTGTTGATTTGTGCATGTGTGTGTGCATATGTGCTTATATATGTATACATAGACATTTTATATACATATATACATATATTTGTTTAGGATTGATGAGTTTTAATAAATATGCATCATGGCTTAAATATCAATTTATAGTATATAAAAGTTGAACTAATTTAGAGAAGAGATATCCAACATTAATGAAATTATATAAGTGAAAGCAACCACTCCTTGAAGTATTTTAATATTTTACCGTAAGTTACTTAGTAAAGATCATTGAGCAGCTCACTAACCTCTGGGAAAATAAGAGAAAGCGTTTTGATTGAAAAGCAGGAATAATTTTCACAGTCATACAGTGGATTTGTTTTAGTTAGTAAATCTCTACTACTTCCTGTAAACATTGGGCTCTCTTAACTTCATCACCACCTACACTGTAGCTCTGGACAATGAATTTTGACATTATTCCTTTTTCTCTCAAGTTTCCAGGACACTGTCTTCCTATAACTGAAGTGGCCACCAGAGGGCGGTCTTCCTATGCCCAGGAACAACTCCCAGTAAACAACTCCCAAGTCCAGGCTGATAGGAATATATGATTGGTGGAACTTATTTCACGTGTCTAAGCCCTTGAATAAAGAAAGAATGAGGAGATTCTCATAACCAAATTTATGAATGAAATATAGCCATAACATTTTATGAGAACAGTATATAATTCATTCCTTATTTGCTGTTTTTTGCCCATATTATTTTTTCTTTTACTTGTGTGGGAGGCATTAGTTGTAATGTCAGCTTCAACATCTTACATTTATTTTGTGGATCCTCTATCTGAAAGAACAACAGATAAGCGTTTTCTTCCTTGTGACATTGAATCAAGGTCTATCATAGTTCTATAAAAATTAAAGTCATTTTTGTAAAATCATTTCTGTATAAATTTTGACAATGTAGACTCCTCCGGAATGTTATTCCCCAAACCAGAGATCATTTGCTTTCTACCACTTAACAAAATTCTTAGATGCCAATGATGATCTGTAACCTTAAGAAAAGGAAGAGGGTGGTTGTTTCTCTTTTTTCTTTTAGTGAAGGTATGCTTTTTCTTCCTCTAAGATACATAATGTACAAAAAGGTTCAGTTACTAAAAGCTAAGAAGAAGGACCATTCCTTAGTTATTTTAAATAAACTACCTATGCAAGTTATTTGGACCAAAGGAGTGATTACCATATGTGACTTAATCATCCTTCTGATAAAAAGAACCCACTTTGTCTTATCTATAGGAATCAACAAACAACATACACTGGGAGGATTATAGATGTCATATGCCTAGTGTCATATGCCTAGTCCCAGGCATTGGTTTCTAGAGGGGCACGCGTGTCCCCCAATGTTGTTATCTAAAAGGCAGCCTCAGCAAGTTGTCCTTTCATTGCTGTTCCCGATGCTGCAAAGAAATGGGCCCATAGATAAACGTGTTTCCAGGAT